>JAQFVV010006238.1:5908717-6560110 GCA_028023455.1 Epiperipatus broadwayi
GTTTAGAAATTTATTTCTATTATTTCTAACCCAATATATATTTAATTAGTTTATTTGCACTTGTGACACTAATTTTTCTGGTTGTTGTTAAGGCAACCAAAATAAAAGCAACATATCCATTAATTTTCCAATATGATCTAAAATACTTTTCATATAATACAATTGTACATTCAATTCTCTTAAGCTATGCCACGATTGTAATAACAACAATAATTGATTACTTATTAATTTAAAGAATAATTATAATAATATTAATCTCAGGGTTCTTTGTTTCATGTAAGGAAATGCTCGGCAGTATTGTGTTGTCGCATATGACTGGCATTCTGGTCGGCTATAGGAAACATTTATTTTACTTAAATTCAAAGTATCTTCATCTCTCATATCAACTGCTATATTATTTAAAGAGATTATAATTCTATTCAATAATGACGTATAATTTTGAATAACACAGCCTTTTTTTTTTTTAGAATCTCAGTCAGAATAATAAAAAGACAAGGGTGCTTTTTGTGTCCTTCCATCATCCATGACAACACAATAATATAACTAAGATTTATTACTTAGACAATTTAACTAAATGGGAATGGAATAATGTGCAACCAAAGTTAATGGTTTGGGAATAAATTCTTTTTTTTTTTTATACAAAGGTGAATGTTTAGTCTTAAGTTTTCAACTCCATAAATAATTATCATTAAACTAAAATATAATGACATATTCCGATCTGCTTAACTTTATTTATCTGGTATATTAAGTTTTTAAGAATTTGGAATGATTTCGGACTCAAGAAAAGGTTTTGCAAATATTGTGCAAACACTTATATTTAGCATATAAAAACAAAAAAATGAATCTACAACAAATTTTAACAAGACTATAATTTATTATTATCACAAAAAAAAAAATATATGAACATTTATTCAATAATCCCATAGTAATACAAAAATATAAAATATAACTGACATTAATCTGTATACTCTTTTGGTTATGGACTAGAGGTTACTACTTCTCCTGTATGCAATCATATGGATTGATTAACTAAAAGTACATTTCATTACCAATACATTGTTTATTAAATTTTGGTATCCTTGTAGAAGCTTTTATTCAAAATTATTGACTAACTATTTTTTTTTTTTTGTTCATTTTTTTATTTTTAAAAATGATTAATCCAATCATATGCAATACGCAAAATATTAAATTTATTTCTAATACATTTACTTTATCTATGGTCTTTAATGGGATAACCTATTCTAATTATAGGCCAGTTATCAGAAGTTACACTTACCATCTTACATTTAACTTAATGCTAACTTAAGTTATGATACAAATTTTATTCATACGTATAATTTTAAAATATGAGTATTATTTAATTACTAACCAGAATTAAATATTGCATTTGAATATTCCTTCAGTAAATAAGCGTTTTAAATTACGCAATTTTAATTACTTTCTCCATTGATTTACTTGTCAAATACTAGCAATATTTAGCAGCACAATACAGATATTGACCCTAGTTACTAACGCACTATTTATACTAAAGTGGATCTTGAGGAACTAACACCTCCAATATAACCTTTATCTTGCCCGAACTTTCAAAATTAAGCACAATAATCAACACCTTCCATGGTGGAGCTATCTTTATTTTCACATGAGGAATATGGAATAACCACGAAGTTCTGTAGAGTAATCTACTACATTAAAATATTTTGGTGGTTTCTTGCCTCTTACTTGGGCATACAACGAACACACACCAAATACAATCCTCTCCTGGGATTTAAATGAATGAAGCATATTAAATGCTAGATAAATTCTTGATCGTCCTATCTATGAGAATCGATCACTTGGGCTATAAACATACCCGAACATTATATTTAAAATCTTCCTCTCATGGAAAACAAAGCTTTTGGGGAGATCATTTTTTATCCCACAAAATAAATACATTATAATTATTACCTATGCGAATATTAAGCATATACCAATGCTATATCTGGGCAGGATAAGTAAATACACTGATCATAATAAACTTATGTTACCGGGTATACTTTGATCAACATCTGAAATCAATGGACATCATAGAATAAAAGTATAATAATTTTAATTTTAATAAAGGAACATTCAAAAATAGTTGGTAGCATACTATCTTAAACTAAATAAAGTGGATGTGTTATTTAAGAATAATTAGGAATAAATTCCTCAATTAATACAGTATAAATTCGTTTCAACTTTAACAAGAAATATTTTGTTATAGCATTTTTTTTTTTAGTTACTTCTGATAATTTTCAATATTTATTTTACCCCTTAAATATCTAAATATTTTTTTTCTTTTACGTATCTAACATACAAAATTTCTACCTACAATTGTATGTACTAATTAAAACATATTTTATAGATTTTTTTTTTTTCGTGTTAAATATCAACTTAACCTATAATAATTATATTAAAACATACCTTTGTTATTACAAGGCTATTAAATATCACTTGACCATACAGACTTTAATCTATGTGATATAAAAAAAATACATATCATTTATAACTTAGTTTTAAACAATCATTAATTAACAAGTGCATACTCTCTCATTAGAAAATGTTTTTCTGTTGAGCAATTGGTCCAGGTGAAGAGCTTTATCCAGTCGTATTTCACGAAGCAAGTTTAAAAACAATAAACGCATGGTATTATTTCCTTTAAATAAAAGTTTTCTCTTATTTTGTGCGTTTAATAAATTAGGTAAAGAAACATATAGCAGAATTGAAGATTAATTCTTCCTTGAATTAAACTACTACAATTTTGGGATCCAAGAAAATAAAATATACATATTCTAACATAACGAACAGTTGACGATAGACGATAAACATACACAATATTTTTTTTTATTGACGATACGTATACTTATTAGCTAGCTTACTTATGGACGAAAATGCGCAATTTTCCGAGAGATTATTATGATAATAACTGCAGTCAATTTACGTGTACATGAAGTTTTAATAATTCCAACTGATGTATAATATAATATATCATTTATTTTTATCATTAAGTCACTAAGATATTTGGTTTTGTTCATACTTTAGGAATTATAATTTTTTTTTTTTAAAGGTAACTTCTCCGTAAGAATGCCCCTATATAACTTTTCCTATATTTACTCTGAGAAAGTTTATATTTTTTTTTATATATATATATTTTTTAAATATACAGGTGCATAATTTAATCTTATTTATCATTATTATTATTTCCAGACAATTCTTGGTGAATAAAACATATTTTAATGTATGTAACTACATTACTTGTAAAGGCAGACAATATTGAGAAAGAGCGCGAAAATGTTTCTAGTTGATTTTCCTTGGTTTCAAAATATTTCTTTCAATTATTTTTTTTTTCTTTCTATACCAAGAAAATATCAATAAATGACATAAAGTTAATAAATAATTAATCTTTTCTTGGAAATCGCTTCTTTTCCTTAATTTAGATATAATATAATTTTTCGTGACTCTTTTAGTTAATTCTGTCATTTTTGAACTTTAGCGCGAGACAATAAATTTTTAAGTATAAAAGGTCTTTAAATAGGTAGATGGCAAAGAAAATCAGGATATCTTATCAAAAAATTTTAGCCACACATTATATTATTAAAATTTTACTTTGATTACATTTATTTCTGCAAAATAAAATGAAAAAATTGAGTTACCAAATTTCAGCACTGTTCCTTCCTTGAAAACTAAAAGCAGACTATATTTTTCCAAAAAAAAAAATGAACTTGATTATGAAATTGGTTGTTTCGTTTTGTTGTTGTTTTTTTTTTTTTTACTTTAGCGACCTCTTCCAGAAAAATAATCATTTGATTATAACATAAACAAAAGAAAGGAAAAACCTATTACAATCATATAGTTTTAGTATTATTTACCTGGATTACAAAGTAATTTGACAATATAAAAAAAAATAATAAATACATTAAATTAACAATCAGTGATGTATAATTCTTTAAACATTATATTTTTTTTTTTTTTTTTTTTTACAAAAAAAAATTACCAGAAGTTATTGTGCTTTATGATAAGACACTCACCCACTCTCCCCTCTACCCATCCAAAATCAATTACTGTTTAGCTTTTATACCATATTAATTTGCTCTAATTATTAATATCTCAGTTAAATTATTCATGTTCTCTCTTTAAAAATGACATTGAGTTATTAAATCTATTAGTTATTCACCCAAAACATGCCAAAGTGAGTGAATAGCATACTTTATTAATCAATTATTACTATTGTTATTTTATCTTTTTATTTCTTTAAAGAATAGCATTGTTTTCCTGCAGAAATAATGCCAAGTAAACCAAGTGTCAATAACACTAGGTTACAATATATATATATATATATATATATATAAATATATATATATATATATATTTATATATATATATATATATATATAATAAAAAATAAAAATAATGAAACCATATCTGTGTAAACCGGGATGTGTTTGCATTTTGTTATTGCCAGTAAACTATTAATTACTACTAATTATAATCTTCCTGAGTTTCCTGATGGCAACAACCAAAGGCAAACATTATCTCTGTTTACATGGATATAATCTAATATTTATTTTTTATTATAATAATAATGGTGGAAATATTTAATTCAACATATGTTTATAATGCTGATATTTAGTTGATTGTTTCATGCATTTTCAAACCTGTTCTGAATGATTTTATTCTTATCCATATATTCCCAATGAAAACAATCTATATTGGACTTCTTTACAGTATTTTTGAGTTAATTTTGTATTGGTTGCCTCTCCTATAAAAATCATCCCCATGTTTATTATAAATTGCTTTTGGGTAATCTATTATTTTTATTTACATGGACATAAGTAAATAAAAATATACCTCTATAATATCAGAATCAATTTCAGTTCATTAATGAAAGCAAAGAATAGTGATGGATCATATGGTTTTGTCACATTAATTTTGGAGCAGTGGGACATATTTATAAATATTTTTTACTGCTCTTGTGTTATGCTATAAGAGATTTAAGATCTAACAGCTCTCTATATAAATAATTAAGTTGGAGTAGTTATATTACTATAATAAAATAATCTATCTTTTAATTTATTAAATGCAGCAACAGGACTTTGAAATCACGGTTGAATTTATTATCCAAATATATTTTCTATCTACCCAGATATTTAAAATAATTTGCAGTTTTAAGCTGATAAATATCTTATGGATTTTGAAAACATTAACATTTTATAGATTATTTTTTGAATTGTTCAAAAATAGTAGAATGGTCAGTATAATGTAAATCTGGACATCAAAAAGATTAAGTTTTTGTTTTTGCTTTCAATTGGTTCAAATCAAAAATTCTTTAGTTCATTGCTTAATCATAGAAAACAGTGTTGATGACAAGTTACATTACTACTTAATACCAGTTTTCAAACACTTCAAAATTTTCACTACCATTAATAATGCTTTATTTTATATTTTATAGTGCACCTGCATAATATAAATAAAGTTCCATGAACTACCAGTTATCTTCAACGTGGACACAAATCTTTTTAATTAAGTGAGTTAAATGATATAATCACATAAATAAAAGCAATATATAAATTCTACTTTAATTAATATATTTTTATAGTGCATTTTTGATATTAATAGTCATAATATTTCTATGGTAATTATTCATCTATGAAGAAATGTGTTCAATGTAAGCTTTGGAAATAGTTTTTGTTGCAGTGGATACTAATAATATTTTATGTTAATTATTGTAATTATTCCTATTTTCTCTATTTTTACAAATTAGAACAACAAAATCACATCTAAGATTAGATGCATTTCTTCAGGACATCATTTTGTATATTTAAAAAAAAAATTACACTTCTTTGGAACAATATAATACCACTGTGAATTAAAATTTCATTAGGTATTTAATTCCTTTCTCTCACCACAGTCATGCCATCTAGTGTAAACTTTAGTAATCAATAGCTAGGTTAATTTAGGTGAGATAAAAACAAAATTTCTACTGAATAGCTTTATGTAAGTGGAAATCGTGTGAAATTATGTGATGTTTTATTTGTTAGATATTTCATCATGACTTCACACTTTTTATTTTAAACTTACAAAAATCTAACTTTATCAAGTTACTTATCTTTTTCCAACTCTTAATTAGCAAATGAGTATGAAGGATAAGTAAATCACACAAAAAAATAACTTGTACCATTATTAAAATGGTAATTAAAACAGTCCATCAATGTGTTACAATATTATTAATGGCATACACATGAATGCAAGACAGTAAACTAAAACGGATTATGATAATCTTTTTGCATTTTCTTTTATATAATTTACTTTCTTCTATAATTGTCAATGTGTCAAAAAATGTCTAAAGTGACTGTGATTAGCAAATTGATATATCTCCATTGTAAATTTTATCCATCAAATTACTTTTAAGATTTCTTAATTTCTGCCTTTAAATCTACATATTGCTTATAAACATCACATTAATTTTAATTCAGCTTAGCAGAAAATGTCACATGTTTTATTCAGATCAAGTCACTAATAAGTCTGAATTCAATAATATACTTTTCATATCATTAAATTATTCAAGCAGAAGTCAACCTCTGATAATGCATTATTTCTTAAATATTATAAATCTCTGTGCACTCACCCACCTGTAAGTGTTTTAAAAAAAACTTAAGTGAATCACTTAAGTTTGAGCATATTTGTATATACACCAACTCTCACTGACAATGCTTAGATCAGGGCTTGAGTCTATTGTGTGCCTGATGTTATAATCAAATATTGAATTGTACAAATTTAATCATGAATGAATTTAAATAGTATTTGTGGCTTGTTGATATATACTTGTGCGGAATATTCTCAATTTTTTTTCTTTTGGCCAACAAGATTAATAATAATATTACTTCGATATTTGATATTTTCTACTTTATATAGTTCTGTTTTTGCTTATTTTTCTCTTTTCAAAGTGATTTGTTTTGGCCATATTTAAACACAGTACAAACAATTTTTTTTCCTCATTTACTGTTTCTAATGTTAATTTCAATGTTTTTTTTTCCTTTTACAATAATCATTATATCAGTTACAAGTCTTAAATTATGCATTTTTATTCCATTAATATTTTTGTGTTTTTATTGGTCTTATCCCAAGTGTGTGAAAAATATACTTAGAAAATATATCCTTTTTATATAAGCCTTTTGCAATTTTCGATCAGCTTTTAACTTCTCCATTCATTTTCATGGATATGTTTGCATTATTATAGATATTCATTAGAAGATTAATTAATTTATTATATCTTCCATATAATTTAAATATTACCCAAATTATTTTTTCACTAATGTTGTCAAATATTTTGAAAAGCAATAAATGCAGATTTAAGGTTTTTTCTTTTATTTTTTCTGCAATGAGCAGAAAAATTATATCTATTGCATGTCATTTTTATCTTATATAACTCAATGTGTTCATTTTATTATCTGCATCTTTTAGTTTGTTGTGTATGCTGTTCATTAAATCAGTGATTCTTAATTTTCACATTCTGAGCTGCTTCTATTTTTTTTTGTTTATCAAGTACTAACAGTAATTTTTATCCATGCATTAAGTATTGTGCTTTTTTTCTGTATGATATTTCAGAAATTATTTATTTTTTAGAGTAAAGTTTCCATCATATGCAATATTTTTTTAGATATTTCATTTTTGATTTTTAGTGACCTTTTCAATAAAACATCTTCTTTACTATAACAAATATTTCATTAAACTAGTTTGTTAATTTCAATTTTTTTTTGTTTAATTTTCTTTTTTTTTTTCATCAATGTATCCCTCATCTCAACTTTTCCATAATATAAGTATCTACCAATGCAGACTCCTTTCTTTCAATATCCATGTGTATGCCTTTTAGAATTTTTACTCATCAAGTAACTATAAACATTTCAAACATATGTGAATATTCTGCATAATAAAGAATTATTTCTAGCCATTTTAACACTTTTGGGATGGATAAATAATCTATTTTTTTATCCCACTTTTTTCATTTAACCTACTTAAAATAATTCAAAGCAGTATTTTGATTATTACATTACATTATATTTTTTTTGTTCTTGTTATCTGGTGCCACTGTTCTTGTCTATTAAGTTATGATATTGTAATTACTATGATATTTTTAAGTCTCTGTATTTTGAATTTCTTATTTACCTAATTGGTTTATAATTCAACTATAAATTATTTTCTCTTTTTCTGAGTTAACAACATAAACAATTGTTAATGAACCCATATGCAGAAAAGGTAGATTTTAAAAATATCCATTATTACTATCTAACATGCTTACAATATCTCATCTATATCATATTCTTAGCTTCTAGTGATTGCTTTATGTTCTATACTGCTGTCTTTCAAGTTTTGGTATATATTTTATACAATACCTTTGCTTAATTTTTTTTTTTATACTGGTGTTAATATTAACATTTTGCATGAGTTAATATGTCTATTTTTTTCTGTAATATAACTTCATTTGCAGATTCTTTTGTAGCCCTGTTGAAAATTTTAAGTCTTGAATTTGTGCCTCCCCCTCTCATTTTGTCAATATTTTTCAATTTTATCTTAAGCACTGGTTGATTGTTTTTAGTTTTCTATATTGTTCAGATAATAAAAATTAATAAAATTTAATTTATTTATTTTCATGTTTTTATATTATACCACAACTATACATGACCTATGGAAAGACTTGTTTTTGTAATAGTTTTTTCTAATTGGTTGTTTTAACAAATTTCAATAAAGCATGGTACTACTGCGGAGTTGTTTTTGGTTGCTTTAACAATTTTTTTTAAAGATTTAATGTAAATTAAACAAAAATATTTTTTTGCTTTAAATAATTACTTGCTGGAAAATATGCTCAGCTTATGGGAAAGCCTTCATTTTTGTATAGTTTTTTTTTAACTCGTTACTTCAACGATTTTTTTTTTGCTTTGCAAAATTACTTTCTTTGAATAAAATGCTCATAATCAAATTAAATCTTTTAAATATAAAGAAGGAATTACTTTCTTTACATAAATTACTTTGTAAAAAAAATTATGACTTATTATCAGCAGAAAGCAGAAAAAATAATTATTTTTTCTTAAAAAATACACCTTCCAACAAAGAAATGTTTAATTTGAATTTCATTTTAAAGCATTAAGGACAAACATTTAGAGACTTTATGTATAAGTTTTGTAATTTGTAATCTATGATTTGAATCAATGTTAGCACCTGAAAAATATAGAAATATTATAATGATATTTACTACATATATCAATCAGATTTGTTGAACTTTTTATTATTTACTATCCATGTCAATTTTCTACAAGTCTGCTCAAATTATGTGATGCAAATCATCATATTATAACCTGAAGTATGTATCATTATGCTCATTTCCCTCCCCACCAAAAATTATATTTTTCTATAACTTTTTTCACTTTTAATTACCATTTCTGATCTTACTATTTCAGCTATCTACAATGCTAATAATATTATTTTGAAGAACATAAGGTAATAAAACTCTTTGTAGACATATTTTGGGGCATATGGTCCATAGATCACAGACCAGCTCTGTCACACTCAGTGCTTGATCTTCTTATAAACTCATGAGAAATAATTTTTTTTTTGGGTATTTCATGTTTTATTGCAGTTCTAGAATGGCAGGTTCTAAAACTCAAGGTTTTTACCTGATTCAGTTTTGTCAATGTTAGTCTTCAAACTTCTTATGGACTCTGATGCAACAAACTATTCAATTGTTACATCATAAAATATTCAAATACTAAAAATTATGGAGTTGACCACCTTTAATTCATGAGTATTAATGAGAATCAATATGTCAACTATAACAAAATATGAATTAAAATGGGTGTAATTTCTACAAAGGGCTTCATACACTCACAGTTATCAACTTCATGAAATAAGTTCCATGAACCCAATTGAGATATAAAAATGATTACCAAAGAAAATAAATTTCAGTGGTTAAGACATTAATTTTGAATGTAAGAATCTTGTGATCAGGTGTAAGTGAAAATATATAAATCTGACACTTTATGATTAGATGACAACACTAATTCTTGTGGGACACTGAGATATCTTATCAGGGTTAGTTTCAAATCTTTGGGAAATTGTTATATGTGATCATCTGTATTATTATAGCTAAGGAATATATGTCTGGATTGCTCTAATGTTAAACTTTTTTGTTTAATTTATTTTGCCATCTTTCTAGCATTGGTGAGCTTCTATTTTCAATCTCATGCCTTTTTCATCATCATCATTATCATTTGCTTATTTGGCAATTTAATGATCAATAACAGTTTAGACGAACTAGCTCCAAACCATCATTTCTCCATTTTAAAACATGCTTTGTCAATCCTATCCAGTTCAAAATGTTATCCATCCATAATAAATTCAATCATTCTTTTCCACTTCATCCATTTCAGCCATTCTTTTTTTGTGTGTTAAACTACTAGTTTACCCAGTAAAAAGTCTTCCCTATATTTGTACTCTGAATTATTTTCACATTGGTTGACTATATAAACATTTACTTCTTCATAGTTTGCCCCATATATTTCAATTAGTCTAAAAAATATCAGAATTGTATCTTTCCAATTTTTACATGGCAATAAAATTCTTACCTTCAAATTATTACAAAAAAATGACTTATCCAGTGAAATTTGTTTTTTTTTTTAAAAGAACTGACACATTGAACTAATATTAATTGCTCAAATAGGTGTGTGGACTTTATTTTTCCAAATGATATTTAAAACTATGCAAGATTCTTTGTGAAGTTGCTTTTTATTTAATTTTTTTTGTGTGTTATTACCATATTAATCTTCAGACAGCAGCTTGTGAGTCTTTATAATTATTTAATTGTTATTAATAATCTTATCTAGGTAACCATCTTAGCTATTTTTATAAAAGTTTATAATCAATGATAAATGATTTCCAAATTTTGTGCTGAATCAGCTCTCATCAGTTGGTCCAAATCAACTAATGAGAGACAATTCAGCACAAAATACATGTATTGGAAATCATTTATCTTTTTATAATCAATGATTTTGTACAGTTTTTAACATGTTACACTTTTTCAATGATAGACTGATATCTGATGAATTTTGAAAGTAAAAAATAAAACACCTTTTCTTTATTTTTCTTTAAAAATGAAAATCTTGTCATTTTTATTATTTAGTAGCTAACAGTTTCAACTGTCCATAAGTCTTCACCACTAAATAAAAATAAAAGCAAAATTTGCAGTTAAATGGAATGAAGAGAAAATTGTACTTATATTGGACTATTTCCATAATCTAATATTGAGTATTGAATGTCTTTAGAAATATTAAACTTCATTTAAATTTTCGAATTACATTCAACTGTTAGTAAATTGCACACAGGTTAGTATATGCATAACGTTTTGAGAGATATTATTCTCCTCTCTTATTTAGGTGTTGATAGTCTGACCAGTGACAGTATTATCAAATCCAGAAACACCCGAAGAAAAGAGGAGAATAATCTCTTTCAAAACGTTGTGCAAATATTAACCTATGTGCTATTACTAATAGTTGAATGTAATTTGAAATTTTAAATAAAATTTATTTTTTCTAAAACATTCAATACTTAATATTAGATGATGGAAATAGTCCAATATATAAACAAAACTAAAATACCATCGTCACAAACCTTCACAAAAACAGTATAGAGAAAAGTTGTTTTATTTATTTACTTATAAATTAATATATATATATATATGCTCTGCGCACAGATAATGAAGCTATTAATTGTCAGTGAATTATTAAAATTTACCACCAAGCGCTTTCGGGACAGTTTACAGTCCCATATTCATGGTGACTTATTCTATTATTAACTGTAAAATTATGCAAATTTTATGCAAATTTATGTGCAGATGTTACATGGACCATTTACGAGATAGAGAATAGCAGGCCTCTCTTCTGTTGATTGCCGATGGGTCACCTGCAATGAAGAAAGCTGCCCTAACTTTACGTTTGGTGTCGTTTGTTTCAGAGCAAATGACACTGGCTGTGCTAGGTAGAAAAATGTGTCCGGTGTTTCTCTTATGCTCGACAAAAATCGAATTACCTTCAAACTTTGTTTTGGTTTTATTATAAAGGTTTCGGTGTTGAGCTACTCTGGTGGCAATATTAGTTTTGGTCTCTCCATAATATGTTGCCGTACAATTTCTTTGGGGGCAGGTGATTTTGTACACAACTTGAGGGATGAGTTCAGGTTTGATCCTGTCTTTGGTATTATTTATCAGTCTATTTATCTGTGCGCAGAGCATATATATATTAATTTATCTTAAGCGTTAATGAAGTAAAATCTTAATTATTTACTTATATTAATAACATAATAAATTTTAAAAGAATTAGAAGAAAAAAGGAAATAGCAAACCTTTTCAAAAATATGACCCAAAATTGGTGCAATATGTGAATAAAAAACCCATGGCGTTTTGCTTTTTTTTTAAAAAAAAAAAATTAAAACTATTAATATTTACAAAAAATATTACTTTTATTATATATTGAGTCATTTTAAATTTAAACGATTCGCAAATAATATAATTTAAATCAATATCTAAAAGATCATCTGTCTTTATATACGTATATATAATTATATTTGCAATTTAGATATTTAATACGTATAATGAAATTAATTTTTTTCAACAAAAAAAATAATATATTGATTTTAATTAAAATAAATAGAAAAAAAAATCACAATATTCAAATAACAAAATAAACTTAAATTTAAAAATCGACAATTCTAATTAAGAACATTCTTTACAAGGTCACTAAGAAAAAATATATTGTTTTTTGCAAGCAAGTAGTTGGTTGCAGACGGTTGTGTGTTCGCGTCCCGACCGATGCTATGACATATGAAAAAAATAACCACGATTAGTTTTTCAGTTTGAGTTTCCAAGAGAGGGCGTTGAGCATAGTTTTTATAAAATTATCTCGCTGATTTTTTTTTTTTTGCATTATTCAGTTTATCATTTAATTTGGAAACGTTTATTTCTTCGATTTGCGACACTACTATTGTGTTAACTTGCACAAAGTAAAATAATATTCATGTCGTCAGGTGATTAAGTGGCCAATGCAATATATTCACTACAATGCAATATATTCACTACAATCAAGTGTTGGTGGTCAAGAGGTCAACACAGCTGCCCTACAAGCAGTTGTCCCGGATTAGCGTCAAAACTGAACTATTTTACTTTCCATGATTTAGAATAGATTCAGGAACAATACACTCTTTACCAGTCTACCATGGTTCTAAAATATACTACCGGTATTTTATAATTTTTATATATTATCTTCACTGTTACTATCTTTCAAAAACAGAACGCCCATTAAATCGGATGGTATTAAGTTGTTGTTGTTTTTTTTCAAATATTTCATTTTTTTTTTTTTTAAAGATTATTAATAATTTTATTTTCGAAATACCATTTTTTAATACCCTTCACAATAGCCTTGTAAATATCTCCGACTCAAATTATACATTTAGACCTAACTATAAGACAATATTTGAAGCTATGAAGATGTTAAGGTTTAAAGTAAGTTTATATTTACAGAAAAATGATTATAATTTTTTATAGAACTATTTATTAAGCACAGAGGCAAAACTCTCTATACAGTAGTAGTACTACTTAGTACAAGCCAGAATGATCAGTGGATTCTAGAAGATTTATGCATAAAATCCCTATCTAGTGCATCCTTATCCAATATCCCCAGACTAGTTTTTAGCTTGTGGCTTTCATTAGTAAGGAATCTTGAATCTGAGAGCACTGTACCTAGATCTTAGGATAATACAACCCTCCAGCAGTCACCTCTTACTTTATTAGTCAACTATAATGGTTTGATTCCAAAATCAATTCAATCTCATTTGCTTGTGTCATCATATATAAACTCAGTTCAGCACCTATACATCTTGGTGACTTTGGTTCTTTAATAAGCGCAGTCACCATAAACCTATTGGACAGGTTGGTATGTAACCACTAAACATCACATGATGACCATTCTTTATGCTTTCAGAGTTTGATAAAAACAGAAGTAAAACTCTCCATACAAGTAGCACCACTCAGTGCTAGAAACTTGTCTGGGAATATTAGATGAGTATGCATTAGATAGGCATTTTATGGACAAACCTTCTAGTATTTATTGATTACTCTGGCTTGCACTGAGTAATGCTAGTGTATGAAGAGTTTTGTCTCTGTATTATCAGATTGTGTAAGTATAAAGAATGGTGATCACATGATGTTTCATGGTTGCTATTTATTAAATTTAAAAAAAAAAGATGTTGGATTTGCTATAAAGTCTAAATTGGTGTGTTCTGTGCTTGGAATTTAATCAATGAAAGGTTAATGGTGGTATTGACTTTATAAACCCAAATGATCTTCTTTTTTTACACAGCACATAAACTAAATATTACATATTCTTTGTAAAGACAGAAAAAGTGCTATGTAACAGTTTGAATGCATCAGTAAGCAACATATGCTATTGTTTTGAATGTGGATGCATTCAACATTGCCTTTTGGAATTTTTTTATAATCAGACTGCTAAAAAAATAAATGTTACATAAACATTTTATTTATATATATATATATTGATGACAAGTGAAGTGGTAATAAAAATAAATCATCATCATCAAAAATGAAATGAACAATCATTAACAAAATCAAAATGAATAAAAAATCAGCATCAGAAGTCAATGTAAGTAATTATAATTTGCAACATGGCATCATTAGCAATAATCATTAAGAGTCATCCTTTGTGACAAGATTTAAAAGAGACAATATAAAATCTCAGCTAATCATCTAACCAATTCCAAACTTATGAAATCAATTATCAATATTGCATCTTGCACATACATAAGTAAAATGAATTATAAAAATGTTCCTAAATCAAAAATTCTGCAAGCATATCAATACTGATCATCATCAATGCTACTCTACTGGTCATTGGACACCATGAATATACTGACCATCAATATACTAATGATCATTTTAAAATACATAAATAAAATGAAATATATAGGCTTTAAAAACGATAGTGCTGTGATAAAATTGTTATTATTTATTGTGGAGGTGCCAAAGTTATTAAATATCCAAAATATAATATTAGCTACTCCAGATAAATAACTTAATGATTTTTATTAATCAATTTTAGGATACAAATTCTCATACTATTTCTAGTCTAGATATACACTCTTTAAACTTTAATTAAAGATGAATACATTGATTATTATTAAACACAATCACAAGGAATAATTTAAATTCAAGTCCATTTCACTTTCATTTAACTACATATATTTTAATCATATAAAATAAGACGCCTGAAAAAGACAAAATGACTATCAATATGTATTTTATGCTAAACTAGAAATTATCAGGCAGTTTTTTCTCAACCTCTTACCTGTTTTTACAATTTTTGCTTAGTATTTATTAATATCAAATTATATTAATTGATGGTGAAGATTTCAAACTCACTATCACACTCTTGGGTGGGCAATATGTTTAGCATGTTTGCATATATAAATTGTAATAATTTGATATTGATAAATACTAAGCAATGATAATAAAAATACATAAGAGAATGCCACTTGAAACAAATAATGACCAATGATTCAGAATGAAATGAATCTTGGGATCATTTGCCTTTTTAAATATGTTTTTATTCATGTGATTAGAGAATTGCGTAGTAAAATAAAATTTCTAAATACAAATATTATTAACTTTACATTGAACTTTTTCATGTTATTAAAGATGAAATCTTATGTCTACTTACTAATTAAAATTTTTATGAAGCCCATAATAAAAAAAACTCTTGACGGTTAATAATAAATTTCACTATGCTGCTTACAGCCAAGAATTTGTGTTTGAACGATTAGACATTGAAATTTTCTCAGCTCAAAAGTTTTCTTAGGAAATTGTTTAGATTGTTTTTCTAAATCTAATCTACTTAACCATTTAATTTTGGTCAGTAAATAGGTGTTTAGGTATTATTAGCTACGAAATTAATTCTGGTCTTTAGATGGGTGTTGATCAACTGATTGCAAGTATATATATATATTAAAACTTAACAGCCATATATAATTTACAGCATGATTGCCATTTTCTAAGGATGAAAGTTATGCTATAAACAAACTGTATTTGTTATATATTTTGAGAACTTTATATTTAATTCCCATGTTTTGTTTTATAACATATTATATCTGATATTACATGTATGATGCGTTTTTTTTCCAGTGATGATGAAAATGACATATCACGATAGGGATAATGATGTCACAATTTATCTTTTTTTAAAAACATCACTGAAAATATTAAAAGGTTTTTGTTGTAATTTTTTTAAAGGTTGACATATACTTTGCATATATTTGCTTTTTATTTCAAAATTGGTGTGTGTGTTAATTTGAATAAATTGAAAATCATTTTTATCTATTTGTATTCTTTTATTGCATCAAAATAGTACTTGAATTGTCCACTTTTTATAGAGTTTAAAGCAAATTTATTTAAGTTTTGAAATCTCCTATTTTACAAGTAGTTTTATTAAATTATATTTAAAATGACCAAAGGGAAAACATTATATTATTTCAAATGTTGAATCTTTTCATTTTGGTAATATTTACTAAAGTAAAGCCATCAGCAAAACTAAAATATTGAATCTGAATACAATTTCTTTTCTTTCTATTCTTTTTTATTACCTTTGTGCACTGAAGGAAACAGTAATAATTTATAAATGTCAATGTCTAGAAAAATAATAAAATAATCAAGAAATATATTCACTTTAAAATGTTTCAGACTCTCATTTCATTAATCTGTTTTAATACATTAATTATTTTTGCTGATTGAGTGAAGAATCTAAAAGTCGGAATATATTTAAAAATCGCAAAAGATTGTCTAAATTCAAATACACTGATGTAGCTTGTATTAAATAATTGTAGTTTTAATTAAAAATAAATTATATAATTTAAATGTCTCCAATTCACACGTATGATTCACAATAAAACTTTAAGAACAATTGCAAACCTAGAAGTCATTTTTAAAATGATAATTTCTATTTAAAATTGCACATAGAAAAGAAATCGACATATCTCCTTTAAATAAAATTAATGAATTATGTAGCTAGTTTTGGAGAAAATGATTACGTAATATTGGAATATTAATGTGCTGGGCTGAGGACAACTCCCCAAGTGTCCGAATTTTTTTTTACTTCAGAAAAAAGTCCAGGAGTATTTATATTTGCTTTAGAAACATTAATGCACTCTATTTAGTCTATTGCAGTGCCATCTATTGTGTTCTTGAATAATCACTATACTCTAAATCAATGGTCAGCAAACTGTTTGCATTAAAATTGCAGATATCTTGTTTTAATACTGGACATTCTATGGGTCATTGAAATTGAAGTAGTAAAGCTATATTAAGAAAAAATGAGTTGACTCTACTAATATATACTATATAAACACATATAAATTACAATAGTAAAACATTACTGACTCCCTTGAGGTTCAACTTTTGAAGCTAATACTTCAATATTTAAAAGAACAAAAAATGTTATTGTTTTTTGTTAGCCCTATAACCAAAAAATATTTTGCCTATCACCTGGTGGCACTTGTGCTATAGGTTGCCAACCACTGCCATAAATCCAAATCCCAAACTAACTTTGGTCTGATGTTTTTCTTTAGAAAAAAATAAATCCAATCATATAACTACATTTTTTAGACTATTAAGAATGTATGTGTTTAAGCATCTCCTATTAGTTCATCAGTCAATTAATATATAAGTTTTATAGATAATACTCAAATTCTGATTAGTTACTTATAAAAATACAAAACTTTGAAGTCAGTTTCAGAACTTCTTTATTAGCTGTGTCAAGCGCCAACTTTTTAAACACTAATCAGAATAAGCTTGAACATTATGTATATGAAGCAGATTTTTTTTATTTCATTATAAACTATGAAAGATTAACAAATGAAGCTATTTATAATCAATTATCTGTACCTATGGCTTTGCTCTTATTAGTAAAATAAAAGAATATAATGGAATAAATAACTGTTTTCACAGCTTTTTTATTTTACATATTATTTAAATAAAATAATGATACATACGTTATTAATAGAAATAACACAAAAAAGATAACTTTTTACAATTATTTATACTACTGAATGTGATCAACTTTTAGGATTTTAGTTTAAATATATTTCTCACATAATAAACTAGTTAATATTATTAATTATTAATTAGAATTATGTATTTCTAATTTGAATAATTGCATATAATATTCATTTATATATGGTACATATGTATTTATATATTTTTAAATATATATATAATATAAATAAAATTTCCATTAATTAGAACAATAATGTAATCATAATAAAAATAATAAATATAACAGTAATAAACTATTAAAAACAATCTTTCAGTTAATTTTTTAAACCTGCCTCAACTGCCATTAAATTAAAAAAAACAAAACAAAGCTGAAGCAAACATCATCAACTCAAATCCCATGAATCCTGTTTTTTAATGTTAGCAGCTTGTCTATTTATTAAATGCATTTTATTCCTATTTATAAAAATTGCCTCCTTAATTTTTCTTTTATTATAGTATATCTCTTCATGAAGAATTTTACACTTTCAATATCAAATTTAAATTTATATTTAATGTTTTTTTTAATTTAATGGCAGTTGAGGTAGGTTTAAGAAATTAACCGAAAGTACTTCTGCAGATTAAAAGACTGTTTATAATAGTTTATTAGCATTATATTTAGTCTTTTTATTATGATGTATATATATATGTTGAACAGAATAATGTTGTGTTGATATATGGAGAGTTGAAATAAATGTAATTTAATCTCTAGAGTTATATGATGATGCCCCTGTTTCTGGCTAAAATATTGTAAATTTATGAGATAATTGTTGATTTTCTTTGTGCATTAACATATGTGCCTAACTATTAATTTATTTTTATGCTTGGGTACAGTTTGATTAATAAATTTCATTAAAAAATATTATTATGATATTGACCATAATTGTAATATGTGTGTCCAGGTAAAAAAGTGACTGGCACTCCAAGCTGTCTGAAGTGCCATTTCTGAATCAATGCATATATTGTGTGATAACATATTTCAGATATTCCCTACATAAATTGTAAGATATTAACATGTATTGGTTATATTAATTCTAATATTCTCATGGATAAATGAATTCATAGTATTATTTCCGAGAGTTTCCATGTAATAAAAATATAATAAATAACTGACATTTCAATACAATAACAAGTACTTTTCTCAGAGCTTCTTCTTTCTCAAATCATAATAATGTGTGTGGTGAGATTTAAAATTGTTATTTTTTTCTTTTGTTATTTCCCCCTCATTCTTAAATTCTATTAGTTGAGAAGTTTTAAAAAATATTTTATCCTCCAATAGCTTTTTCTAAATATTGTTAATTTTCTTTAATTCACATTTTTCACGTATGCTCTTAGGCCTTTTAAAAATCTTTATAGCTTCCCTTAGCCACATTTGACAGATATATCCTCTTATGTTAATGATGAAAATCATTTTCTTGAGCTTATCTGAGATATTAAATTAACTAAAAATAATATTTTGGTAGGTTTTGATATTATTTCACTTTTTATTAGTGTACCTAACAAAAATTAAAGTTCTAAAAAATATTCAATTGTTTGATTTTGTTGTGAGTTTGATGGAACACTGTTTATTGAATACACGTGTTTGTTTTTGTTGGTCTGATGAATTATCAAACATCTGGTTTAGCTATGGATTCACCAATTTCTTCAATATTGGCTTCTACTTTTATGGAAAACTTGGAAAAGAAAATTTTGGTATCAGCAGTTAAAAATCATCTGCATGGATGAGATATGTTGATGATACCTTTGTTATCTGGTCTCATGGTAAGCATGCTTTTGACAAATTTTTAATTTACTTAAATTCTTTTTACAGCACATCAAATTTACTATGGGAGTAGAAAATAATAACCAACTTCTATTCTTAGATGTTTAAATTAAAAGGTTTTTTGTTCCATGATATATATATATATATATATATATATATATATATATATATATATATATATATATATATATATATATATATATATATATATATATATATAGAAAGCAAACATACACTAAGAAATATCTACATTTTTCTTCCCATCACTATCTAGCATAATTATTTCAGTGACAAAGACATTGTTAGATATAACTAAAAGAATTTTAGATAACAGCCATTTTCACCAAGAGATCTCTGCTACTAGAAAAATGCTTTTTCATAATGGTTTTGATCATAGGATTATTAATAGAACTTTTTTATATAATAAGAAAAAAATTGGTTAATTGTAAGTTTTCAGAAAAACCAAGATGGCAGGCTGTATTTTGTTAATAATCTTCACACATTTACAAAATTAATGTTAAATTTTTTAAAAAGGAATTCATTCTGATAAATTTCATTAACAATCTGTATTTCAATTAAAAAACAGAGCAATAAATTATGATAAATTTAAGTGACAATCTCTTTATTTCAATTTTTTTTAAAAATTTACTTCCTAAAGATACGTTAGTTACATTTACAAAAAATCAGTGGAGGGGCTACAATCTCCTGAAGATATGTTAGTTACATTTACAAAAAATGAGGGGAGAGCCTACAATCTTCCAAAGATGTGTTACTTACCTAAACCAAAAAAGAAAATGATAATAACATGAATACAATATTAACAATTTGTTCATATCTAGTTACATTTGCAAAAAATGAGCAAAATAATAATAATAATGTAAATACAATATTTACAGTTTATTCATATCAGTGTGTAATCTGCAGTGGCTTCCAAAATCACTACAGATGTTCCAAAGGCCTATAATCCCCCAAAGATCTTAGTTGTTGAATTAAAATAAAGAATTAACATAAAATTTCAAGACAAGTAATAAATTCCGATAAATTTTTTATAAATTCTGATAAATTTCATGAAGAATATTTTTTTAAATTTTTTTTAAAATTTATATTACAAATGGAAGTCACAAAATATCCTTAACATTATTGTAAGTTTCAGTTCAGCGTGTTTCTTTTTGGCCACAGTTTTTTTTTTTGGTAAATAGTGATAATGGTCACAATTTGGGATCTTCCTAATATAGAACAAGATGTAGTGGAGTATTTTCAAAGTTATGGAATCTTACCCTCCAGAATAATCATGATATGAAAATAAAAAAACACCAGGGAACCATATGATAAAACCTGGATTTCTATTTGGCAGAATTTATGTGGCATCAACTGCAACAAAAATAATTTTTATTTGCAGTGATTTTGAAAGCCATTAGGATTTCATAATGCTGACATGGATAAACTGTAATTATTGTATTTATATTTTTATTGGTTCGTTTTTTGTAAATGTAACTTGAGAAGTTGTAGGCTGTCCACTCATTTTTTGTAAACATAACTAACCCATGTTCATGAAGTTAAAAAAAATAGATAGAAAGGTTGCAATTAAATTTATAGGAATTTATTCCTTTTTTTAAATTTTAACATTAATTTTGTAAATGTCAGAAGATTGAAATAAAGATTGGCAATTAAATTTATTGGAATTTATTCATTTTTTAAAAAATTTAACATTAATTTTGGAAGATTGTTAATGAAATATGGGATGCCATCTTGGTAAGCCCTTGAAACTGTATATTTATCAAATATATGGACTGCCATCTTGGTAAGCCCTTGAAACTGTATATTTATCAAAAATATGGCTGCCATCTTGGTTGTTCTGAAAACTCACAAGTACCAAAAAGATTTTGATACTTCAAAAATTAAGACTGCTCTGCCAAGTATAAAGAGAGTGACTGATAAAATTGGTAATGTTTTTTTAAAAAAAAAATCCACACAATTTATAGTACATTTAAAAAAATTAATGTTGTATTTCTAAGCCCTAAACATAAAATTCCTTTGGAGTCTCATGGTGTATATAAAATTCCATGTGGAGTTTGTTTACATTCATACATTGGACAGACTAACTGTAGAATAAACATAAAAAACAAAAAAAAAATTAATTCATCAGTCATTTATTCACACATTTAATTAACAAACCATGATATCAATTTTAATAAAACACATATTGAAATTAAACTCTCTCAGTTTAATTCAATACTGTCTGTGCTTTATAAAATAAATATTATTTAAAACACATATTCTAACAAAAGTTGAACAATGTGACCAGAGATTGTTAAGGGAAGCTAAAGAGATTTTTAAAAAGCCTAAGAGCATAAATGAAAAGTGTGAACTAAAGAAAATTAACAATATTTGGTAAAAGTTATTGGAGGATAAAATATTTTTTAAAACTTCTCCACTAATAGAATTGAAGAATGAGGAGAAAATAACAAAAAAAGGAATAACGATTTTAAATCTTAACACACACATTCTTATGATTTGGGAAAGAAGAAGTTCAGAGGAAAGTATTTATTATTGTATTGAAACATCAACTATTGAGCTATTATATTTTAATTGCACAGAAGTTCCTGGAAATAGTACTATGAAGATATACATAGGAGTGTACCAATAGCTCAAACAAGTTCTTCTAGATAAGTGTGGTAAGAGAAAGATATTTAAAATCTCTACCTAGAATATTCCTATTCCCAGACCAATTGGTTTCAAGCTTTTGGCTCATTTCTGTGAAGAGCTAAAGCATTCAGACACTATATTTAAAATATCATCAACTCAAAGTCCAGATCTAGATTTTAAATATCTTTTTCTTACTGCACTTATCAATAAGAGCTTGCTTGAGCTATTGACATGCTCTCTATATTACATATTTGTAAATACAAGCTTATAAAAGCAATGTCACACAATATATGACTTGCTTTCTTGATTATATATATATATTGTAACGATATATAAATATGTCATTACATTAAATTGAAATAAAAACTTTTAAGTTCGCATATAAAAATAAGTGTATTAAAAAGAAAAAAAAACTAAACGCTAAAATTAAAATGTTTGTTAAACGTATATATTCGCACAGATGCTAAACTTTAAAAATATTTTTTTTTAATAAATAAAAAAAGGTATTTGAATGTATTTTTTTTATAAAAAAAGATTTAAATATAAAAATAGTTTAAAAAAGAAATAACGTAAGTAAAAATAAAAATAGGTATTAATTAATTCCTGTAATCTGTAAATGGAAATGATTGTTTATTAATTATCCAAAAGCTGTCTAATTAAAAAGTCAGAGAGTAAATTAGATAAGCGAATAAAGAGATTTTAGCTTGACCAATGGAAGCACCAAGCCTCAGCCTGGACCTGAACGAAAATTTTTTGGATTAGTGACATCTTTGTTCATTCAATCTGGAGATTTACTATAAAAAGAGAAATATTGAGTTCCAGACAGTTTTTTCAGACTTGATTTGATGAGAATGGTAAGACACACTTGCCGTTCTCTCTCATTTTTTTTTGTTTTAAAAAAAATATAAAATGAAAAGACTGTGATACAAGAATGGAACCAGCTAATGCTACCTCCAGAACATTATCTTCCAATGGAGACATCGCGGGAATTAAAAACAGGAACCTGGACTCTTCTACTGTAAGCTATATTGACATGAACTCTAAATTTAAAAATAACTAAGAACTTTCATTCAAGCTTATGAACTTCTATCTGACTTTTAAGTTTAAAATCAATTAATAATGTTTAATTTTATATGTTTTCCGATTGATAAAAATCATTTCTATTTTTTTTTCTCTTATTACATAAATTATTTGTTGTTTAAATTTTAAATGATGAAATTTAGGTTGGGTATAGACGTTGCATAGATTCGTTAGCGGTTGATTATGTTGTGGTTTCCACAGTCAATTAGAATATAGAAGTCAACGATGTTAATGCGGGCATCTTACGATGAATGCCATGGGGCCTTATGTATTCCCTTTTTGCAATTGATGTTATCGATGATTTTGTATTTTGATCGATTGTGTTTAATTTGGATGTTTTTGACCGTGGAATCTGTGCAGCCGATCTATACTCAACATTTTAAAAACAAATTGTATAAAAATAATCTGTGTGAACATATTTAAATGTTAAATTTAAGTGGGGGTGTGAATGGCTATATAGTTTTGTAAAGTTATATTAAGGGAGGGTAATCTTAGGTTATTCATTTCGTAGTTGAATTGGTTCAATGGATTGGATATATTTGTGTAATTGTAGATGTAGTATGAGGTCCGCTATGGGCAGGATTATAGATATACGCCACACACCCTCTGTTTGCCTATGGATGGATTTGTAAGACGGCAAAGGACCGCAGTCCATTCCTATGGAGTTTTATGTTTATTGTTCTACTTGCCAACAGATGTCACATTCCTGTTGGTGGAGAGACAATGTCTTCTCTAATCTACTTACTGATCAGATGTCCATTCCTGACAGTATAGTATTTTGTGTTGTCGTATCATGCTACATTGAATACATGAATGTATCAGATGGATTGGCGCCAGTTGATTGCGAAATTTGTTGCCTAAGGTTAAATCAGGGAAGAATATTTTCTTTTTAAATGCAGATCTATGTAGTCTATTCATACTTGACTATCTAAATAAAATATTAAACTCATTGAAACTTAGTTAAATGTAAAATTAAAAGATTAATAGAAAAATCTAAAATGTTGAATTTATTCCTCAAAATTTAAATGTTATTTTATATGTGCATAAATAAATATTTTTATGTGTTAATTTCTGGCAGTGGCTTTTATTTATTGATTTTTAAGATATAAATTAAGATATAGATTTTTATCTCTGCGTCTCCACTGAGCTAGTGACTTGGGCTAACGATCTGAATATTTAAATAAAGTGGAATCTTAACAGTGCGTATCTGCCTACTCTATAAATTTTTCTAGGCTCAAATGCCTAGATGGCGCCCTGGTAGTTGCAGATGTTGTTTTTGCGGTTAGATTCGATCTTCACTTTCATTTCTGGTATAACAAAAATATAATTTAAGGATTCTTTAAAATATGGTATTGCTTAAAGTAATATTTTTTTCTACGATAAAAATTTTGCTTAAAGTAATATACAAAGCATTTAATAAGACATTATTAATTTATTAAATACTCTGCTATTATTTTTAAAAATAAGTAATTTATTATATTGGATAATTTTTAATGCTGATTAAAGCAATCTGTAAAGAATTTTAGAAAAGTCAACTTTTTTAAAACTATTGCAAGAGGCTTTTTTTTTTTAAATATAAATAATGCGAGATAATGACTTGCATTTATTTTTATGGATTTATTGCTTGAATTGCGCCTATTTTTATTAGAACCTATTCATTAGTATTCAGTGAATTAATGGATGTTAATACTAAATTCTATTTTTTTTTAATCTTCATAAAACATTTGAAATTGATTTTTATCCCTTATATGCAAATATTTGCAAATTACATAAGTTTTTAAAACACTTAAGTGCCATAAAGCAATATATATATATATATATATATATATATATTCCTTTAACATATATATATATATATATATATATATATATATATAAGTGTAATAATGTTCAAGGATAAATGGGTTTATAAGTAACTATTAGAAACTAGTTAACACTTAAACAATCCCAATGTTGATTGTCATATATTTTGGAATTGTCTAAGGTGTTGACTGGTTTCTAATGGTTATAGGTATAAAGGATAGTCAAATAATAGGTAAATAAACAAAGAGAAAAAATATTTTTTCAATACTGTAGAAAAATTACCTTTTTTTAATTACTGTAAGTTGACATTGGAGCCTATCTATGATAACTTTTTTTATTTCTTAAATGTAGCCTATCTTTTTAATATCATATATACATTGCTAGTTTATTTAATTAAAGAATGTTAATATCTTTAAAGTTGGGCAAATACCCATGCCATTTTAAAATATACTGTCTCACATGTTAATTAAATATATTTAAACTAAAATCCTAAAATTTTATCAAGTTCATTAGTATAACTGATCACAATGGTAAAAGTTGTTCAAATTGAATTGTATTTCTCTTGCTGTACTATTTTAAACTTTATTTCTTCATATGCTAATATCTATTTAAACTGTCATCCTAAAAGTTCATCATTTTATAGTAAAAATTTATCAAATTCAGTAGTATTTTTCTTGAACCCATGACTTTTAAAATTTTACTTTCTCACATGTTAAATATATATTTAAACTGAAATCCTAAAAAATTATCAAATTTTATTATTATAATTTATTAAAATTGTCATTATTCAAATAAAAAATTAAATACATGGTACAACATTTAATTAATTTAAAATATATTTACAAAGTCAATTTTTACCTTACTTTACCAAAAATTATACTTTTTGTTTAAAAATTTTTCAAATGTGTGCAAGTTTTTAATCAGTGCTGCCTCTTTTTGAATTTTTATAATGCCATTAAAAACAGTTATGATATAGATTTAAAAATTACAAATGTTTTTGAAAGAAGTATTAAAAAGAAAAAATAATAGCTATTAAAATTTTTAAAACAAGCAAAACTCACTATATGTATTGCCACACACAGCAAGGTAGAGTAATCAATGGATGCCAGAAGGCTTGTGCATAAAATCCCCATCTAGTGCCTACTCATCCAATATCCCCAGACTAGTTTCTCGCTTGTGGACTTCGTCAGTGAGGAACCTTGGATCTGAGAGCACTGCACCTAGATCTTAGGACAAGCCAGAAACTAGTCTGGGGACATTGGATGAGTAGACACTAGATGGGGATTTTATGCACAAGCCTTCTGGCATGCATTGATTACTCTAGCTTGCTGTGTGTGGCAATATATAGTGAGTTTTGCCTGTTTTAATAACAGTTATACACAAGCATAAGAGATGGTGGTCATGTGATGTTTATTAAAATTTTTCACACACACAAAAAAGAACATTGTTTAAAATTTATCAAGATTGTTGCAGTATTTGTTGTGTTATAAAGTCACAAACAAACAAGCAAATCTTCACATTTATATAACAATATGGATAAGCATGCATTATAATTATATTTTGGGATGGTAGAAAAATATAATAAATTTTATTTTTGTTTAAAAATTTTGAATATAATAAATTATCAATAATTCTGCACTAACACGCTTTTTAGAGAAGTTTAATTTTGTAAAAATTATGTTTAGCTGTGCTAAGCACTTTCGAAGTTCCTAGACTTCATATTCATAGCTGAGTACAGACGATAGTAATGAGGAGGCGTATTCTAATTTATGCAAATTAGTTAGCTGTTAATTGTGTCATAGGTCTTGGCATTTTATTTTGATTAGATTAATATGTCCATCTTTTTGAAATGGTAAAACCGATGTCTTTTCTGTTTATTGAATGTGTGTCATTATTTATGAAATAGGTTTTTTTTATTTTACACCTATGGTCATTTCTCTCTCTACATATTTTACTTTAAAGTATTTACAATTATTTACATTTTGTCTTAATGGAGTCATTAGTTCTGCTGTATCTAACTATCAATTTGAATTATAAGTTATTCAAAGAAGAATCTAAACAAGCAAAGAATAATATACATTTTTTAAAAAAGAAAAAAATTCCATGAAAATTTGCAAATTTTATATTGAAGTAGCCATTTTTTTTCCTGGGAGAACTGTACATGATTATGCATATTATTAATAAAATTTCTTCAATTTATTGATCAAAACACATACATTTAACTCTTTCTAACCATACTTCCCAAATTTGATGTGAAATATTTAATATAAATTATTTTTTAGGCAGAAACATTAGAAGTTTTACAATTGTTAAAAATATAATGCTGACTATTACAATGATAGAATAATTTATTGTTTATATTAAGATAAAAGTTCTTGAAAAAAAATTAAAAAATTATTTTATTTTAAAAATGCAAATACAGTATTTGTTTTTTTTTTATTATTTTTATTTCAATAAATGTAGGGGATTTGAACTCAGACTTTCAAGCACCCACCAACTATCCACACTATCTCATACAACTGATACACATGACCACAAATATTTATTCTTATTTCAGTGAATGCACGAATGAACACACACTTAGTAAAATATATGTAAATGTATTTATTTCAATTTTTTTATTAATAATATATTTTTTTTAATTTTGTTTATACATACATATAAAAAATCATTTGTGTTATATATATGTGTGTGTGTGTGCATGTTAAAATGCACTGTGCATTTGCAGTGTATTCTATTTCAATCAATGTTCATCAACAAAAAGTGAGCTATATAAATGTCGAATGTGAGGGTGTCTTGAAAACAAAAGAAAACAAAATTATCTAATCTGAAAGACAGTATCAGAAAGGGCTCATATCCAGAAATTAGACTGACATTAATTCTATATCATTTGATATGGCTTACTAGATGTAAAGCTAGTGTTTAATCCTGATAAATTTTATCCTATTATCTTCATGCGGAACAAATTAAAACAGACAAAAACAAGAGATGAACTGATAACCCCTCAGCTCATTTTCTCTATGACATGGGACATGTTGGATTTAAACTCACCATGTCCCCAACCAATGGTAGGACATTCCTAAAAGGGGAAAGAGGAGAATAAAAGGCTAAAGTCCAGCAATTCCAAATGAAGGAAAATGAAACCATATCAAATAAAATATATCCCAAAGATCTACACAGCAACTGTGTCAATAGCGAAGAGATAAAGAGACTGATGATTAAAAGATAACATGATCATCCTGGACAATTAAATTTAAAACTATATGTTAGAATATCATAACTGCTAATGTAATAATGTAATTATAATAAATTATTTGAAAAAAAAAATAGCATAATTTGAACTCCATTGTACAAATACATAATATACTCATTCTACTCATATATGCATTAATATATTTGGGTATATACTTATTAATTATGTAAAAAGCAACACATTAATAGTTGTGAGAGTGTTATAAAGTAATAGAATATCTTCTTTACTCACAGGCTCAGTTGATTAGAGTGTTATCTTAAAATTCAATACTCAAGAATCTAAGGGTTTAGGTTCGAATCCCATGCTAGTACTGTCACTGGTCAGGCCAGCAACACCTGAAGAAGAGGGGGAAATAATACCTCTCAAAACATTAACTTATTTGATGTGCTATTACTAACAGTTGAATGTATTTGGAATATTTAAATAAAGTTCAATTTTTCTAAAGACATTCAATACTCATATTAGATGATGGAAATAGTCCAATATAAAAATACAATAAGTAAATTTGTGTGTAATTAACTATTCTAATATATCACTGCTTCTGTTAAATTGATCTTGCCATTGTGTGGGTGTGAATTGTTATTTAAAAAATATTGTACCCTGATAATCGCAAATGAAGTTACCTGAAAGGCCAGAAAATTAGAATTATTGCATGTATTAATTTGGATAATACATTTAAAATGTCTGTTTTCTATTAAAATTTTGGTAAATTAAATATTTTCAAGAATGTATTAAGATACGAAAAAAAGCAAAGTGTGATTTTTTTTTTTTTCATATAAAATCTTTACTGTTGATGCTGCCAAGATAATCAATTATTGTCCACAGATCTAAGAATTAACAACTTATCTGAGTATCCTATAGTAACTTTTTTGAAGTGAGTTTAATTAGAAACAAAAGATTCTTTTCTTTTTGCAAGTTCTTATAAGAATTTAAACTCCGACATCATTTTTTAAGTATGAGGATTCAAAAATATATCTTCTTACATAATTCTGTAAATAATATTTTAATTCAAGTATAGTATATATATTTAAGTTAGATGTAATTCAAGTGTATTTGAACCTAGACTTTTGAGTTCCCTTCAATCATCCACTCATTCTTATATAACAATTACACATGACCACATACATGTGACAAAATAATTGATTTCCAATATATGTATTTTGTGCTGAACCAGCAGTCATCTATTTGTCCAGATCATCATCTTCCACATACACATATAATCAGTACTCAGTTTATATTATGATCAAACTTCCTGAAACTTTAATGGACAGGCTTCAATCTTTTCCACTCTCCAACTCTTCAGTCATTCATATCATTAAAAATCTGATGATGGCATATTCAAAGCTCTTGTTTGCCAATTTTTTTGCCACATCCATTATGACCATAAGTCATTCTGATCCCTCATATGTAGGATCAAAATTGGCAAACAAGGACATTGAATATGCCATCATCAGATTTTCAATGATATTGATTTAAATAGTTTCAAATTCCGGTTGTTGTTTTTTTAATATATTATCTCACCTCAGGTGAAAATTTTTATGTGCCTCACTAAATTCTTTTAACATTCTGCAAGTGTAATAATAGCCAGGTAATTTTTTAAAATGAAAATTTTAAAACATCATTACAAAAAGGTCACAACACAATTAAATGATATAGCAATAATTTTATGGAAAAGTGTGTATTAAAAACCAACAAATTATAAAAAACTATCAAGCTTTTTTCTTTAACCAATGTGTTGATTTCTTTTCATCTTTGAATTTTAAATTTTATTTTAAATTATTTCATTTCATTTTTAAATGCTGTTATTTAACTTAGAAATTCTAATCATGGCTTTGTGTGTTTATTTGGTATTTACATATTATCCAATAACTCAAGTTTAGTAGCTATGTTTTTTAATTATATATTTTCAGCACATATAAATATTTATTTATTCTTTTTTTTATTTTATTGAATATGTATTACTTCTTAAATGTAAAATTTACAAAATTTAATTATTTTTTATATATACTATAATGTATTATAATGGTCAACAGAACCTCCCTAACCTAATCTGCTTTACAAGGCACCACCAGGCCATTTGAACATGGAAAATTTATATATTAGGCAGATATGTACAGGAGAGGTTACTCTTTTATCGAACTGAAAGCACCAGTCACTAGCTCAGGGAAAAGCTGAGCTTAAATATCACTCTGTATGTTAAATTTTTTAATTATTAATTTTAAATATTAATAAAATATATAAAATGAGTTACTGCCAAATTTAATGAAACAAAACATTTTATTATTATGCACAAACATGTTAAAAAAGAAAATTCTGAAAGTTAGATTAACTAGATATATGTGATTTAAACCATATGCATAGATGAAAGCATTTAATTGATTTAATATAATTTTTAATATTTTACTAAGTGTGAATATGCTACCTAGATTACGCATATAACCAACCCAACCCCTTTTAACCCTAGGCTAAAATCTCACATTTAAACCAATGTCAGCTTACTGATATACTGATGTGACCAATGCAAAATGAGATTATTAGCATAACACAATCATGCTAACAGGAATTTACATCTGTAACATGATATCATTAGAGAAATAATGAAACATGGTGGGAAGGAATGGGCATCTTTCCTATGATCATTAATAAATTTCACCAACAGACAGGAATGATCTGCTGCCCAATTGGTGATACAAAAACAATGAAATTATTTGAAATATATATGTGAGGTGCTCTGTAGATGAGAATTTACTGGCTTACTGTCTCAACCAGAGAGTAAAAAAATCAATGGCATAGGAAATATGTGTATGACCATTGATAACATGATGACTACACTTTTGAGCTATACATTCAGGTGGGTATTATGCCCTGTATGCTAATGTGGTACAAGGGAATGAGTATCCAATGCACCAACTCAAATTACATTGATGTAAAACATCTGTACATCTATCCACAAGCCCCAATTTAATTATGAAACAATTAACCCAAAATTAATACACCTTAAACTAACATAATCTTAGGAATCCATGCAGCCATTTACAACTATTTTAAATTATTAATTTAAAAGAAATTATGAGAATGGAAATGATATTAAACACATATATAAAAAAATATAAAAAATTTAAAATTTTAGTCAGATAAAAGATTTTTTTAAAATTAAATGTTGTTTAAAATTACTACTTGAAAAAGTTTGTATTATATAATTAATGTTCATATTTTATTTAAAACAAAAGTTTATACTTTCCAATGCTGTAGGTACAGTCTATCTTTGCAGTCCTTGATGGTTACACAATTCAAAGTTCTTTTCATTTCATATTGTTCTAGGTGAAAACAAGTCTGTGGCTGGCCAGTTTCTGGGAACCATCATACTTTGGAGATTGCCTCAGCTGCTGCAAACATGGGAAATGTAAATTATTGCTGATCCTTACATTTTGGAGATGTGCAATACACTTATGAATATATTTAAATAACATGCAATCAGCAAGAGCAATCCAAATCTAAATCTCAACTTCAAAATTTTCTTTTTATATCTTTGTGAATACTTATCATCAAATTCCAGGATCAATCTTGCCTGGCTTGACTTTTCTTTGTGGACCATGTGTTTATTTCCATTGTTATTGGTCAGCTTTCTTTAGAGGGGAACTCAAAATTTTATTACTAGTATTTTTTTAATTTATCTCTTATCTGACTTTATGCCCAAAATGGCCTGTTTGCAATTATGTCAATATAGAAAATCATTTCTATTCTAAGATTAAAAATAACTAATTAACAACTTTTTATTATTATTATTATTATTATTTACATTAAAACAATATTGTTTTTAGATTTTAGTATTTAAATAATTGTATAATTAGCTTGCCATCTGTGCATTATATATATATTAATTTAAATAAAATTATTAAATTCTCTTTATATATATATATATATATATTTCTATTTGAAGGTGTTTTTATATTTTTTCCACTTTTATTTAAAAGAAATGTAATGGCATATATTTATTCCATTGTAGAATAAGTGCTAGCATATTTCAAACGTTGTTGTGATTTTTTTTTTTAAGCATCTTTGCTTTTTTCAGAAACATTTTTACAAAATGATTAAAATTTGAGATCTTCCATTGATGGAAGACCATGCAGAAGATTATTTCCAAAGGTGTGGAATCCTATCCTGATTACATAAAGATTAACCATTTGTGGTGATTTTGCAGGCCTTTAGAGGTTTTAGACCATTTTCATTAATAACTCATATTTGTTATTTTGTTTACTGCAGTTTAAATTATTAAATTTATTTTAATTACAATTAGTTGTCATCATCATCAAGCATTATCAATTCACTACAAGATGAAGATCTCTCCAAGTTCAATCCAACTTTTCCAATCTCTAGGCTCTCTTCTCCACATCGCCCTTGCACTCTTTTTTATTTCATTCAGCCATTTCACATGTGGTCTTTTCCTGGGTATTTTACAATCTCTTCGAATGAATTTTAATTGTCCATCTATTATCATCTCTTCTAGAAATAGGTTCAGCCCAATTCCACTTCAGCCTTTTAATTATTTCAATGGTGTCAGTAACATCTGTTTGTTCTCTTATCCATGTATTGTGTTTTCAGTCTTTCCTTATTACTCCTAACATGCATCTCTCCATACTTCTTTGAGTGGTTTGAATTGCTATTCTATTAAGTGTCCAAGTCTCAGATCCATAAATAAGTACTGATAAAACACATTTATTAAAAACTTTCCTTTTCAAACCTTTAGGCATATTTCCTTTTAATATTAAGACATTTGTATAATTTTTTTATTTTATAATAATAATTTTTAAAAAGGTAACTACTAAATACAGAAGCTTGTATGACCCTGAAATGTATAATTCAAAGAAACATGGGTGCCAAACTTGGGTGATGGAATAATATGTAGGTACTGTTTAATTGGACAAAATCTTTTCTGTCAAACAGATTTTCTTTAAATTTTATACACATATTAGTAATAAAGGATAACACAATATGACAATGTAACTGAGTTTTTCTCAGCTGGATGTGAAGCCTAACACTATTAGCAGATTAAATCTTTTTAGTAATCTACAATAGATAGCATTACATTTTTTTAAAAATATACTTTCATTAAATTTCATGAGTAATTGTTGAAAAAGTGTTTACAATTAATTATAATAGCATTTACTATAACTTGATTTTTTTAAATGCTGCTTTTATAAACCAATTCTTGTAAAAGATTTTTAATATGTGTGAATTTCAGTTCAATTACATAACAACATTGTTCATATAGTCTTACACTCTCAAATCAAAATGCTTTTGATTCTCCTATATATTTAAAAAATAGGTTGAAGATAAGAGTGGCCACTCTCGTCTTTTAAATAAATTTTGTGTTAAGATTTGTACACTTCCCTACTGTTATTTTTCAAGTGCATGGTCTTAAGGTTACATGACAACTATGCACTTTACAAATTTAATTATTACAACTTTATACTATCTTAAAAGATTTCTAAGCATAAGATCTCAACACTGTCTTGTTGTAAATTGAAAGATTTCACAAATGTTAGTGTGTTATAGAAATTGTGGACTTAATCAGTAAGGTATTTAATAGCCTTATGCTCTCAAATCAAAATGCTTTAAATTCTCTTATATATTTAAAAAGTATGTAGAAGATAAGAGTGGCCACTCTTGTCTTTTAAATAAATATTGTGTTAAGATTTGTAGAGGTCCCTACCGCTTTTTTCCAAGTGCACGGTCTTAAGGTTATAGCCTTAATATATATTACTTTATGTAATGATTATGTGCTTTACAAATTTAATTATTATTTTTAGTTTTGAAATTTGAATATCAATATTTGAAAAGTCTCAGTTGCAAAATATTTGAATACTAAAAAATAATATATATAAAATAGTTTGTAAAAAATTATTTTATTTAATTTGAGGAATAATATTGCACTAAAAACCAAAAATAATATATTTTTCAATCCCAGTTTTGTTTGTTGTATTTAACATGAAGTAAAAGTGTGGGATATCAATAAATTAGTGGCTGAATTAATTAATTTATGGTCATCCCATGCTTTTATTTCAAGTTACATATGTTAACCCAAATTGTACTTAAAGAAAAATATTTTTTGGTTTTAAATGCATTAATAACCAAATTATATATATTATATATATTATCCTGCTGCAATTTTTTTTAGTTTTATAATTTTGATGTTTTGTTTTTTTAATAAACATATTTCTTTTTTACCTATAACATAATTTTTTCTACTAATCTATAGATTTCCTTAATAAACCATTTAAATAAGTAGCCAAATAAATTTTTCTAATAAGTATCCACTACAGAACAAAGATCTGACCATCAGAGCCTTTTTAATTGTCAGGTAATTAACATTTTAGTGATTGTCTAGATGAGATAGTTGGATATCAATTTACTGACCAATGTTGAATAATAAGCTATTTTGGTTATGGGCTACTTGTTTGAGAGAAAACTGCTAAACTTCTTGAAAAAATAAATCTAGCTTGGATTTGAATCCCAAATCACAGGATTGATACGAAGATGCACTATTTTTGAATCACATACCTTTCTAAATAACTTTAAAAGAAGTTTTGGTCAGGCATCAAAATAGATCAAGCCTTCCTGTAAACATATTTACATTTTATTATCTTTCATTTTTTGCTCATGTGGTTTACACAAGCACTTTTTAAGTATATAATTAACTTCTCTATTAAGATAAAATTAACGATATGTATTTACTGATGAGAAAAGTTTCTAAAGCGCGAAATAAATTTACAGTAAAATGGACGAAAATGCACATTAAAATTGGAGATAATGCATTTTTTATTGCTTAGACCGTCATATAATCATTAATGTTTTGTACTGTCTCATAGTGGCAAAGTTGTAAAGCTAACGATAACCTATGGGATTAGCCATGAAATAAAATGAACACATTAAAATATATATTTGTGCTAATGGTTGTGGTATAAAAATGATGATAATTAGATTAGAATTTTTAAAGTAAAAATGATGTTAACTGGAGTTTTTAAGACGATATTAATCATCTGTGAGGTAAAATAAAATAGATCTATGAAGCAGAGACAGAACTATATATTGTACGCACAGACTTCGACATATTTTAAAGGTTTCAAAATTTTTTGAAACATTTAAAATATCAACCATTTTAATTATTTTGAAAATTACGTCAAATCAAAAACTGATTTTTAAGATATATATTTTTTAACCATCTTGTATTTAAACTATTTTTTTTTTTTTTTGGATCACTTAATAGTCAGTGTACCAGGAAGGTCACGCTGAAATCGTCAACTCTCAGCAAGACCTTCAGGAATCCTAGACAATCAATAGTCTTTGAAAATCTGCTTTAAGTGCACGGATTACAAAATTTCTCCTCACTAAAGTGAACTTTGCTTTCATTTGCAGGAATCAGGCATTTAATTGGAGTTTTCAGATCCTAAATTATTTTTGCTGATGTTTTAAAGATTTCTCTTACTTTAATCATCAAAAACTTCTTAAGATTTGTAAAGATACGATTACTTTATCCAGCTCAGAAATGAAACATAAAAAAGACCATCTACTATATTGGAGATAATACTGAAAGAGAGAGAAAAAGGCAGTATTATTTTTGCATTACGAGTTCTGAGGCTTTTTAAATAAAAATTTGTCATTTGACCCAAATTCATATTATATAAACCTTTTTTAAAAGAGTGAAAAAGATTATGGTTAAAAACATAAAAATTACACGCACACACGCAGAGAACATGCTCTTGTAGTAACACATTATATATAAACAACTTTAAAAGTTAGAGTGATCATGTGTGAGATGAATAACTGAGATGAGAAGTTTTTTTTTGAACAATATAGGAAACAATACTATGAATTAGAAGTGTGGAGTAAATTAGAAAAGATTTTTGCACTGCAATTTCTCATAATTAAAACGATGATAATTGAGCATGTTTAGTAAAATGTTTCTTATTACAGCTTCTGAGTAGAATCACTTTTCTGCTCACCTATTTAAATTTTTATTTCCAGCTTTTTCGGAGACAAGCATAATTTTAAAAATCAGCCATACTATGATATTATTTATTCATGAGAGACAGAACTATCCATTTCATCTTGAATCAATCATTCATAATTCGAATGATATCAGTCTTTTCCAGAATATCTACCCATCTCAACACATGTCCATATAGTATATTTTTCTTCACTTTATATTCTCAAACAACTAGCAATCTTTGTGCAGCTGTCTTCACTAAAACACAATCATTAGTTCTTTTGGTTGATTAAGGTGCACAAGCATCCTTCAATAACATTTTATTTTAAAACGTTAATTCTTGTTTTCTCAGTGCCCATCTCTTGCATCCATACATAGTAGTGACACATATCTATATGTTGTTTATGAACTAATGTCTCTGTTTTCCATCTGAACACTAATTTTGTAAAGATCTGCTGCCAATAATCATATACTGATCAATAAATTAGATTACTGTTTGCATTGGCTATGAAGGTATCCCAAAATCCTCTACTCTTGTTTAAAATTTTTTGTCACCTATTTATTGTACTGATATATATTGTAACAATATAAAAATGAGAAAGAAAGAGAGACTTTATTTACATGCCCAAACTTTGGATGCTAAAATCTGTAACAGTATAAAACGGACAAATAGGATGTTTACTTTTATATGTACCACAAATTAGGTAAAACTGAAATCTGTAACAGTATAAATTATACAATATCTAATCTGTAACCATATAAATGGGATAACTGAAATTAATGGAGCTACACAAATTGAGTAAACCAAATCTGTAATGGAATAGATTTAAGTAATAATTTTATTTAAACTCTACTAATAGAGTAACCCAAAATCTGCATTGAATAAAGTTATATTTATTAATAATATTTATATATTAAATAAATATGAATCTGACTGGACACCAAAATTGTAATCACAACATAAAATGTATTTGAATAATCAAAAAACAAGTCATAGATTTTGTGACATTGCTTTTATAATCTTGTATTTACAAAAATGAAATACAGAGGGCGTAAAATGTATTTGAAAATTTCTAATAGATATATTGTATAATAATCTATATTGGCATTCATTCATAAAATAATTCTTTTATTTATTATGTATTAAAATTTATATTAGTATTAAAGAATGAATAAAATTATTTAAGCTTGACGATTCTATAAAATTTATATCAATAATTTATTAATTAACTTCTACAATTGAATAATACCAATTGCTGTCCATGAAAATATTAGGTTCACCTTTAATACTTACAAAAATTCTAATAAAATAATAAAATCTATATTATTTTACTGATTAAACTTTAAATGTCTGTAATTGCAAAAGATTTCTAATTATTATTACTATTTCATATGCTTACCAAATTGAATAAGACTATTAATTCAAGTTTAATATTAAACAAATATTTTATTTACAAAATTAATAATAAAACGTTAATTAATATGTGTTAATAGTTTAAATCATTATATTATAAAATATAATAATTGTTTAAACTATAAGGCGGTGTTAAGACATTACACATTCTTAAACTACAAAAAAAATATATTTATTTATTGTCTCCAATATATATATATGTAAACCGATAATTTGTCCCAGTTTGCCCACTGATCATTTATAAACAAACAAAAAAATTATTAAATAAAATTTATTATGATTGTCTAAATGTAAATTTACAGTTAATTATTAAAATTTCCTTTTTGGTTAATTATATATCTATATGTTCAATTACACAATATATACATTAAATGATCTTTAAAACAATAGCAATAATACCAGAAATAATTATAAATAAACATACAACCTACTTGGATACCAATCAATATTTTTACCCAAGAGTTCCACAGTCTTAAGTTACTTTTTTTTTAATTAAGTTCACATGGAAAAAATCTACAAATAAAATCCATAAAATGATGATATTTTAAAATACAATAATTCAAAATACAGCAAAACTCTCCATATAGTAGTTGCTGTATTTTGAATTGTTTATAACAATTATTGTGCTAGTATGAGATAGTGATCATGTGATGTTTAGTGGTTTAATACAATAATTCCCCAAATCTTGTTTCTTTTTAAAGTATCTGAAGTTTATTTAACAAATAACCCTTAATGGTTTATAATAAAATTTAAATTGTAGTTAATTTTGAGTAGCAAGTATTATTTTATCCTTTTTTAAAAAAAATAATTAAATGATTATTCATCAAATTCAAAATTATTCCATTTGGCAAATTATTACTATTATTATCCTTTGTAAATTATTGGTTTCTTGGCACACACATAGATGCATATATATATATATATATATATATATATAAATTCACATGGTTTACTAAGTCAACATATTTATAACTTTTCTTCTAGAAAGCTCCTAAAACATATTCCATTTTTAGTTGTTATTTTAAGTACTTCACAAAGACTAAATTTATCCTTTGAAGTAAATGTCAAATTTTCATTTAGCTTTTCATTGTCATATTTTAAACAAAAAATATATTTACTGTGAAAGTGATAGAAATAATATATTGTAACCTGTATGAATTCCCTCAAGGGATTCCAGGTGGTTGTATCTCACTATAATAAGATTTAATGTCTTCCTATAGGATGCTATGAATGATAAAATCTAACTTAAATCTAAAATTTCACTCATTTCAAATAAATAATATCCTTTTAAATACTTAATTAAAATACAATTCAAAGTTAATCATTCAATCTTCACTTTAACTAATTATTTCATTATGCACAGAGTTCAAACTCAGGGAGGTTTCACAATTGACTCTCTTCAGGGGTTTTCATTAATATACTACATCAATAACAATATTCAATGTAATCTCATTAAGAGTTAATTTATTAAGATATCAAATAAATATAATATATAATTATATGTTTGTATAATTAACCTCATTTTATTTCCTAAAATAAATAAATCAAATAAATTAGAGACTTCATTAATTTTAACAAAAACTATGACAATATTTATTTAACAAATAAACAATTTAAAAGTTAATAAATATAATGAAAGAAAATGTTATAAGTGTTTTATCTACATATTTACTATTTTATGTTATTAAGATAATGATTACATTCCCTCTTTCCTCATAGTTTATTTAATACTGACAAATTTAATAGTTGATGACATAATCAACGAAGATCTTATATTTTATATAAAAAAAAGAATACAAGATAAAAATATACTAAACTAGCTATATTTAATTTAATTTATACTAAATCAATATAATTTGTATGAAAGAATACAATTCATTAAGATGATCCCTATGTATTATCATATATATATATATATATATCATATAAATATCATATATATATATATATATATCATACAAATGTTAATAATTTATACAACTATTAACTCTTTGCATGATCATTGTGTCTTCAACCAAGACGGCTTCAAGTTGCTCTAATTCCATCATTTTTAATGCTACTGTTAAGATTTTGTGTTATTTTTAAAGGTTAAAAAAATTCTGTAAGATGCTGCTCTCTCTTGAATTATTTTACAAGTAAAAAAATCAATAAAATTGACATTAAAAGTCTAACAAAAGAAGAAGGTGGTTTTTTCTTGAAGCTTATTGGCTATTAGCTTTTGACAACAAAGAAAATGGATTGTCAATGACTAAGCATTACAATTTTTTTCGTTCATTTTGAAATGATAAACGAATTGGACCATTTTAAAAGTATTTTTTGACAAATTATAAATTATTTTGATAAAAGATGCTAAAAATAACATTATTTTAAAAAAATAGTTAAGACTTTAGCAAAAATTATTTACTTTTCCACAACGTAAAATTGGGAAAGAAATCACTGACGTCAATAAAACTTTTTGGTTGGTGAGTAACATTCATTTTAGATTTGCTGCTATTGAATATTTTTATAATTATAAATAAAAATTTATTTTTGAAAAAACTTTCATTCACTTTCATAACTTGACAAATTATTAATATACTTTTTACAAATGGAACTAAAGTGAATATAATATTAAAAGATGAATATATTTTGACGCTTGAGTTTGTGAGTTGACCAATTAAAAGTTTAGACTTTTACCTCACTCAGCCAATAAAATAATCAGTGCTTGGTTGGTTAACAAATAACTTATTAAATTAACTTGATTAGTAATAATGAGTTTGTGTCATCTCATAAGTAATTTTAATATAAATAATACCAAAAATCTTACCTTCATATTATGTTTACTTTTGTACCTTTAATATACTTCAGTATATCTTAATATATTTTAGTTAACCTTTTGTCAAGTCACTTGATTGAAGATCTAAATTTTATTAAATATAAACTAAAAAATATATGAATAAACTTAGCATCAATGAAAATAAAATTAAATCTCTAAAAACCATGATTATCAAAGATGATGTCATGTATTAAAGGTTCACACATATGTCCTATTCATTTTTATATTTCATGTAACAATGTCCTTCAAGAATAAAGTTCTTTATTCCTTTGTTATTATCCATTGGTAAAATCACCAAAATATCCAATTGTTCCTGAATGTCCTTGCATGATATTGACATCTTCTTCTAGAAATGATTTCATTATTAGTTATAATCCAATTATATAAATGAAGTTTATATCACTTTAGGCATTTTTAAAGGAATCAGCATTTACATTTATCTTTGGATAGACAATAATATTTTATCCTACAACAAGTGAAGTCATGCCCCCCTCCAATGGATTCTATAAACAATTTCCTTAATTTAGATTTGGTTGAAGTTTATAAATGCTGTTTGAAAGATTTATATATTTCAATACTTCACTTTAGAATGATCTTTTAGATTTTGCTAATAAAAATATATTATTTTGCTTTTACAATATAAAATATATTTTTAATAAAGAGTAATTTATATTAAATTCTTTTATTTTAGCAATATTAGAATTTGTTTTTCTAATAACTATTTTCAAAATAAATTGTTCAAATGTTGAATCTATCTTTTTAAATTATCCCACAATAAAATTATTGTACATATTTGCTAGTACATTGATAAAAGATAGAATAATAATATAAATATTTAATTTGGTATTTATACTAGAATGTGCTTCTGTAGCATACATTATATTTATGATTCATGAATTCATATTCTAAATTATTAATTGAATTATTATTATTTTTTTATTTCATTTTCTTTGTTTCATTGCTAAGCTATAAACTTGACTTTAATGTTGTTTCCATGTCATTCATCCTAATTATTGAATTGTTAGTTTTAAAACAATAGTTTTATTTTAATGAATAGATCAATACTATTCTACTACTTTCCTTTATTAAAATGATTTAATTAAAAAATAATATATATTATAATCATATATATATACATGGAGTATTCTATACTGTCATGATATATATATATATATATATATATATATATATATATATATATATATATATATATAGAGAGAGAGAGAGAGAGAGAGAGAGAGAGAGAATAGGTAAGTAAGTGTTCACTAAGTTAAATCATGGGTAATTTATATCTTTTGTTTATTGATGTAATATTTAAATCATGACTTGAATACAGTCACTAATGATAAACATTAAATTTACACCTTTTAATTTATGGAGCAATCACTGCACTTTAATTAGAGCTCATTCAAACATGCCAGCATCTCTGACAAAATGTTTTCTTTTAAATTTAAAAATAAAAAATATTTTAATAATAATACAATAATTTTATACATTTTTTAAAATAAAAATACATTCATTTGTTTAACAAAAAGATTATTACATTTTATATTGTTTTAATAATATTACTTTTTTAAATGAATGTGTGATTTTAAATTTAGACAATAATGTAAATGGACATGCACATAGTTCTATACACACATATAATAAGCAACTTGTCATTTATTTATCAAACCTATTGATTTTAAAATATGCACATAGACAAAACATTACTGTAAAACCTATCAAAGTAAATGTCTTCAGATTTACAAATATTTTTATAGTTAAGATATTAGGTTCAATGCAACAAATTACTTATCGTCCTTGGTTTAAAAAAATTAAAATAAATCATGAATTATTAACTTTGTATTTGGATGTATCTATAATAACTTCCAAAACTGTGCAAATATCACTTGACAATTTTAAACCTCTACTAACATATGAACTCACAACAGTAATTTTTTTAAAAAATAACAATGTTTATGTTAAGTCTAAACCATGATTGTACAATATCTGCATTAAATGTCTATAATTTCTTAATGATCAATAGATACTAAATAACAATCCAATAAATGTTTTCAAATTCCTACACCTAGTTCAATGTCTAATTTTTATTCATCAAATAAATGTTAAGAGACTAAACCTTGCCTCTCCTATAACTTCATATATATTACACACAAGCTATAGCCTTATAAGCAGAAACTCTTTGAAAGTTTAAACACAGGTCATTTATTATCATGTTTTATATACAACAGATTAAATTTGCATGTATGGTTTAAAGATCAGATTGTTTTTTTAATAATCCATTTGAGATTCTCAATAATATCATATGACTTTCTTATATGCTTGGGATGAAAGTTTTAGTTTAATATCAGCTTATAGCTTAAATAGAAAAGAGTAAAAGATGAGTTCTAAATGCATAAGCCTATTTCATTTAACCTATAAATCCTACTCCACCCTGATGAAAGTGAAAAAGCCAAAACCTGATTTGAGGATTGGGATATTATAGGTCTATGCCATCTGGTATCCATTAATTATCCAAACATGCAAAAAAATAGGTTGGGAATAGTGTAAAGAGAAGTGCTTTTAGAAATATCACTGTAGGTTATGCCAAAAACTATTACAATTGCTTATATCTGAAGAAGAAATCACATTTACATCTACAATAATGTTAAGCCTGAATTTTTTTTGATAATATGTTGATGTTGTGCATGATTATGTTTTTACTTGCATGCATAGTTAAATCAATCATCTTTCTTTTTACAAAACATGTTTGTTTAAAAACATATTCTGTATTACTTCTTATTTAATGTGAAATTGATAATATTTTTATAAACATTTTATTGCATATTAATATTGTCATTGAACTTTCTCATTAGATTACTATTGTTGATTATATTTTTGTTTATAGTTTTTATATATGATCTAATTGAATCTTTTAATGTAAAGTTAAGCTATGAATCTTGCACCCATAGTAATATGACATCTGCTCACCATGAAGGACATCATATATTTATAATCAATGCATGAAGCATACAATTGTGTCAAACTCTTTTAAGAATCTTTTTATTACTCTAATTTAATTAAAAAACAAAGGGAATACATAAGGTTTTATAATAAATAACTTTATAGAAATACATATGTAAGAATGATACAATTGTAAATAAAATAAAAGTAGTCCATGTTTCTTGGGCAACCAGATAGACTGATGTGCTACTGGTATTGTTTAATCTAGCTTAATCAGGTTCCATGTGTTGTCAAATAAAAATCTGGATAAGATGATACTGTCCTTATGGTGAAATTCTTTCAACTTAGAAATGAATATGTATTCAGGCTTGAGATGAGGAATGGTAAACTTGTTTCGGCATCCGATCATCCAGGTGGCATAAGTGATGAAGGCTGAAAGTCTTGAGATGACATAATCCCTAATTATCATGGAATATCGTTATCTACTACCACAAGGATACTTTTAAAAAGTTTTGAAATAGATTGCTTCTAGTCATTGAAGAATGATTAACTCAATGTATGTTTAGAAAATCAAGAAGTACTATAGATTTGTTTTTTTGGCTAGATCAATATTAGAAAAATGTCAATAACAAGACATAGTGTATATATTGTTAATGTCGAATTGCTCATGATACTATTTTCAGATAACTGAACAGGTTCAGGGCGTTATTTTGTTAACCAAAATTTATTTGTACTGTACAGCTTTCACATGTTGGAATGAGAGAAAGTACTATTACTATAGGTTGAAAATCTGAGAACTTCGAAATGAAAACTGTACAAGTATATGTATTTACTTCAGAAATGGTTTTTAATTTTTGTGACATTTATCTAAAACAACTTAAAGCAACAGGGGTCAAGATGCAATACAAGTTGATGAACAATTTTTGCTACACCACTCTCATGCAAGATTGGGACTAGCTTCTGTCTGATGTTAACATCTTTTGGAGGGGTGTAATCATAAACATATGACCAAAAATATGTAAAAAATATGTATAATCCCCATGAAGCTCATTTTATGCAGATCCAGCACTTATCAATTAGCCCAGATTATAATCTCTTACACATATCTTTATCATTGTTCAGTACATATAGATAAACAATTATTACAGTTTAAATGATAAGTGTCAAACTTACGGTCCTCACAACTTTGAGATGCATATTTTATGCAGATCCAGCACTTATCAACTGACCCAGATTATAATCTCTTACACATATCTTTATCATTGTTCAGTACATATAGATAAACAATTATTACAGTTTAAATGATAAGTGTCAAACTTACGGTCCTCACAACTTTGATATAAACCACTTAAAGAAAGTATATTAATATTTTTTATTAATCATTCATTAGATTAAAGATTATCCACTACAAAAATATTATCCATTAAATGGGTAATCTCTAATGATTAATAATAATTATTATGACAGAGGTGGTTGAACTTTTAATTTGAACCAATTGGAAGCTGAAACAAGGCAATTTTACATTCCAAGAAAAATTGAGCAGTTCAACAAAAGATTAACAACTAACCAGATTAAAGAAGACAGACCCACTTAACACTACCATATATTCCTAAAGTAGCTAATTATTTGTTAAAAACTTTTCCAATGAGTTTAAAGTAGGTTTTTGAACCACACCTAGTACAAATAGACTGATTAACAATGCCAAGGATAAAATCGACCTAGAACAAATCCTCCAAGTAGTGTACAAAATAACTTGCCCAAAAGAGGGGTGTAATTCCACATATATGGTGAACATTGGGCCACCATCAGTGCTAGAATCGCTCAACACACATATGTATACAAAAGAGCACAGAATAAAAATAAAGGCAGCTCAGTATTCTTGGATTACCATAAGTCTTATAGCCACAGGTTTGAACCCAAGAATGCCAAGATTGTGTGCTGTAAGAGAAATTATACTAAAAGGAAAATAAAGGCATATTTCATCTCAAATGACCCGAATGCCATCAATAGACAAGATATATGTTTCACGATTTTAATAAAATGGTGAAGTTAAATGATTTGCATAGATTTGCATATAAAACAACTGCACTGTATCACTAATGACAGAGGTTATGAATATGGGAGTTAACATACCCCAAAAGTGCTAAGCCAAATATTATTATTTATTAGTTTAATAACTTCACCAATTTGCATTAAAGTGCAATATAATAATTCCTGGATTCCAATTTGGTATCAATACAAAAGATAATTTATATAATACATTCAATATTTTGAATTCACTGTTTAAATACTTTAGTTTATTAATTAATATTCAAAAACACCATGCACTTTATCAATGATGGGAAATAAAGCCCCAACAACTTTTGGTTATTTATCAAAGTAAAAATATGAACCATATTAAATAATTTGGCAGATTTGTAATTAGAAAGATGGACTCAAGGGGTTGAAATACAGCACAGATTCCAATGTGAAATTCTGCTTTTAACAAGTTTTAAAATAGAAGATTTCACGCAGGGAAATTAATACTACAACTAAGCCAGCTGTATATAGAGTTATTTTATTCAGTTTATTGTTTGGAAGTATGACCTGGATATATTATCAACACAATATAAAAAAAAATTCATTTGAGGATGTTCTTTAAAATGACAAATTCATAACACTATTTGAAAAACATATTAACTGAAGTCCACTATTATAAAATTTCATTTTTATTCACAGGAATATATAAAACAAATAAACAAAAAGATTTTATAAAACGATTTTTAAAGTAAAATTTTCATATGGGTTATTGACTCCATCTATATTATAATGATTATCTCACAAACCTTCTATAGAAATACAATATTGATTATTTCCATTTAGAAAATATTACAGAGAATATAATACACTAGAGCACTACAATTAGACATAGTGTTGAAGTATTTTAGAAAGGTGTCCTTCTGAAGAAATTAAAACATATCACAAAATATCAAACAAAAAATGGACTAGTATGTTCTACATATGGATGTGTTTGAAATTTAGATTGGTTTATATAATCCGTGCAAAACTCATTAGATAATTTTTTTCTAGGAATTGGAATGACCTTATTTGTATATGAGTGGCTGCTAAATGCATATGTGCAAAAAAGTACTTGATAAATGATTAATTTATAAAAGTGTGAATAATATAAGGGTGAATTAGCCTAGATAAATAATGATATAACTACATTTAGCAGCAATGAATTTGAAATCAATATACTTGGCCTGTGGGATTATATTTATATATGATGATTTGTAGTTTAACATTGGCAGACAGAGAATTATATAATTATTTCTGTAATATATCATTATACTATAAACTGGATGCATGAATAATATTCAAATAATATTTTCATAATGTGCCAAAGGCCACTTCTGATAATATGTTTAAAGAATTAAATGAAAGATGGGATTAAATTGAATTAAGGAGCCAGACAAAGATATTAAATAAATGAGAATGACAATTCATTCTACTATGAGAAATGACAGTAAATCTGCTTAATATTAAAAAGTGTGTTAAGTTTGATGTTTGTGTGACAAAGTCACTTAAATATGTGGACTTGGAAGAATTTTGCATTGAGTTAAGTAAGAGTTTGAATTTGAAAATCTATATTTTTTATATGGTAATAGTTGGTTTCAATAATATTGATATGTATAACTAGATAGACATATAGATAAATAGATGGATGGATGAAAGGACAGATGAATGAATAAGCAGATGGATGAATAGACAGAAAGACAGATATCCATACAGGTAAGTAGATAAGTAGATAGTTAGTACATGGATGGGTGAATGGATGGATGAATAGACAAATAGATAGAAAAAATATAGATATATAAATAATTAGATAGATAGGTATGTAGTCATATATATATATTGACACATAGACAGAAAGATAGACAAATAGACAGATCAATAGATAGAGAAGTAAAGATGGCAGATAGACAGGTAGATAGTTGCATATGTGTAAATATAAATAGATATTTAGATATGTCATCATAATAATTTTTAAACATTATTAATTCCCAGCAGAATATAGTTATTTACAACTTTAGTTCAATTTTTCTGAATGATAGCCTCTTTTCTTCACAACACACCATTAATATCCTTTTTTCACAATCTGTTTTACATGTAGTGCCTTTCTAGATCTTTGACAATCTCTTAGTATCCAGTTTAAGTTTTCAACTGTCCATTATTATCTCTTCTAGCAATAATGACAGCCCAGCTCCCTTTCAGCTTCTCAATTCTTTCAATGTTGCCTGAGTTATCTATTTATTCTTAACATCATATTTTTCATTTCTTAATCTCTACTTCTTAGTCAATATACATTTCTTCATTCTGTAATAATTAGTCTGAAGTATTCAAACTGCTCTTCTATTAAATGATACACATCTATTGTTTTTTCAAACACATAGACAAATTTTCTTTTAATATTAAATTATTACTATCAAAAACATTCCAACCAAGTGTGATTTTATGATTATTTTAATCTATTATGTTTCCATCTATATTAATAACCTGATATAGGTATTTGTAGCTGTTAATTTCTTCTAATTTATGATTATCAATCTTTATTATTAGTATTTTTTGAAAAATCTATTGAACATTACTTTAATCTTTTTTAGCCTTTATCTTTAGTTGTACTCTCTTACTTTAACCTTAATCTTGCAATATTTTTTGTATTTCTGAAGCATTATTTACAAAATCACCTATAGAATTTGTAAAATCTAGATGACTTAAATAATACCAATTTACTTTTATCCCCTAAAATTTCTGGTTTAATTTATATAATGTTCCATATAAAGTTATTGCAAAAAGTTTTGAATGTAAGAAGTCACCCTGTCAACACCTTTCTCAATGTGATCATTCTTAATATGATTATCTAGCCTAATCATTGCTGTAGCATTTTAATAAATATTTTTCAGAATGTGACAATATTCTGGGTGTACAACTTGATAATCCAATAAAAATATTGGATCATTTTATTTTATGAACATTTCCAAGATTATTAAAGAATAACGATAGAAATGTTCATAAAATGAAATGTATTTTTTATAATCTATAAATGTAACTTATATTCATTCATCCTTTTTGTAATTTCTCTCAACAGTTTTGGATGTGATCCATTCTGCTAAGACAACTTTTAAATTAATCATGATCTTTTGATTGGTTAGAATCCAAGATTTGTGGAAGACGAGTTGTAATTTTCTTGGTAAAGATTGTGTATAGACCTGATAAAAGATTGATATGTCTTTATGACTTAAGACATTTTGGATATAACTTTGCCAATAATTTTTTTATTTCTTCTTTTGCCTTTTTAAAGATATCAGTTATAATTCAATCTTTATGTAGAGCTTTTCTTTTCTTCATGGATTTAATTGCAAGCCTCATTCAGCCATTTAAAATGTTGGCACTTCAGAATTGGATAGGGATAGTTTTCTTTAATTTTGAGCTGCCACAACTTTGTCTGGTGATTATGTGGCTTGCCTTCAAAAAATTTTCGTATTACAACTATCAAGCAAATGAGAAGAAAAAATATTATATTTCTGATTTTGAACTCATAGGTAAAGGCCAATAAAATTATCATGTTGAATGATATATGTTTGCAGAGTAGTTTGGAGCCAATAAACATCACATGATTACCATTTCTTATGTTTTGCTTATAACTGTTATTAAACAGGCAAAACTCTCTATATGTATTGCCACTCAGTGTAAGCCTAAGATCTAGGTGTAGTGCTCTCGGATCCAAGGCTCCTCACTGATGAAGGCCACAAGCCAGAAGCTAGTCTGGGGATATTGGATGAATAGGCACTATATGGAGATTTTATGCACAAGTCTTCTGGCATCCATTGAATACTCTGGTTTGCACTGAGTGGTACTACTGTATGGAGAGTAAGAGTAATTCACACATGTTTATTTAATAAATGAATAATCGTGTAATAATTATACTAGAATGATAAGAACATGCAAAGTGGATATTAGAAATTTTCCCTGCTTCATTTTTCTAAGGTCTCAAAAATAAATCAAGAAGTCTTTCTTTTTCCCCCTTATGTCAAAGCATCAGCCAGGAAACAAACCCATGACAACTGTCTACAAGCAACTGCTTGCTTGCAAGGCAACTGTGCTGACCTCTCGGCTACCATCGCTTGGCTAGAAGTTTTTCTTTATTTAGCAAAAACTTCTGCATCCAGATAGATTTGTATAAAATTTAAAAAATAAATAAATAAAAAGCTAGAAATGATAAGAAATGACTGTCATTACCATATGTATTTATTTCCAGATAAAAAATCCTATATTTCCTGAAGATTTGTGATGGAAGTATTTTAGTTGTATTTATATATTGGACTATTCCCATCATTTAATATAAGTACTGAAAGTCTTTAGAAAAATTTAATTTCACTTAAATATTCCAAATATATTCAGTTATTAGTATTAGCTCACAGGTTAGTATATGCATAAGGTTTCAAGAGGTTTTATTTTTCTCTCTTCTTCAGGGTGTTTTTGGCCTGACCAGTCACAATACTAACATGAGGATCAACCCTGAACCCTCAGATTCTTAAATATAGAATTTTTAAGATAATGCTTACCAAAGCAACAATCAGTAGAAATTTCATATACTTATCTATGAGGTTCCTCTGGATTTTTCCACTTTTTCCTAAGAGCAAAGTTGACTTAGTAGTTTTCGTACATTATGTTTGGTCACACTAGGTTGACTTATGGAATTGTTTGCCATTGTCTTGCAAGCAATTTTTTTAAATTTTCTTCTTTATACTTTTTCTTCTCTATCCAATAATTTTGTATTTTTCCAATTGAACATATGTTCATTCATACATACTGGTCTGCTACCTTAGACACATCTGTTTTCTCCCTTCTAATCATCAGTTTGTGTTCTTGCAAATGCTTTTCAATGAAATAAACTAATTTCACCAATATATATTATTCCATATTCACATGGTATTTCATAGATGCAGGTTTTTCTTTCAGCATTTTAAGGTTAGGCTTTGTAGATGTTAGAATTCATTATAGTGTGTTGTGGCTCTGGAAAGCTGTTCTGATGTTATACTGATTGAAGATTTTCATTAATTTGTCTGCTATTTTTGATATGTATGAGTATACTATAGAACCAATAATATATTTTTCTTTTGATGCTTCTTTTTTGTTGTCTATTTAAGATTTTCTTTATAACAGCTGGCGGATAACTAGTTTTCATAAAAGTTTATTCTATATAAATCTTTTCTTTTTTTTTTTAATTTCTAATTTCTGAACCTTGCTCTGTTCCATAGTGATAGTATAACTCCATGTTATGTGTTTCTGGTGTGATTGAATGTATAGGCTAAGCATTTTTCTGTATGTGTGGAGTTTTGTGTAAAGTGTAGTTTTGATTTTGCCATGTTATGTTGTTGATATGTTTCCAGAAAGTTTGTAGTAATGCTTCACTATGTGGCCATACAATAAATGTATCATGTACATAGTGAAGCCAAACTTTAGGTGGATATGGAGTTGTCTTTATGGCTGTGGTTTTGAATTCATTTGTGTAAATATTGCTAATTGGGACAACAATAGTGAACCCATAGTCATTCCTTGACTGTTGTGTAAAAATTTTGTGTAGGTTGTTTTTATGCAGAATATTAATAGTTCCATTATACTATCCATAGAAAGAGTTGTTCTGCTTTGTAAAGTATTATCACCATTTAATCTTTTTCTTACAATAGACAATGCTTTTTTACATGGTCCATTTGTGAATAAACTGTCCACATCAAAGGTTACCAGTAAGTCAGTTTTTTTCAATTTTCATGTTCTTAATTAATTCTACAAAGTGTCTAGAATCTCTGAAAAAGGACTGGGTCCTATATGTCAAATGACTAAGAACTTTGAGAAGAAATCTTGACATATTTTGGCAAGGCAAATTAGGAGGAACATCATAGTTAAGTATATAAAATTTCTACTGATTGTTGTCTTGGGCAGGATGGCTCAGTTAGCTAAAGCATTACATTAAAATTCAATATTCAAGAATCTGAGGGTCCATGTTCGATTCCCAAGAGGAGAGAATGAAACTTTCTCAAAATGTTGTGCATATTCTAAGCTGTGTACTATTACTAACAGTTGAATGCATTTGGAATATTTAAATAAAGTTAATTTTTTCTAAAGACATTCAATACTTATCTTCTTAGATGATGGGAATAATCCAATATATAAATGCCAATAATCTTATGTTTTTGAATCCATGCTATGTAGATGTGATTCTGGGCCAATAACTATATATTTAATGAAACTTTAACTAAAAGTGTTTGATATATGTATGGCTACATTATTTCTAGTTTTGATTCCCGAGTCCTCATTCAAATAAGCAAAAACTATAAACAATTCTAAAAGTGATTTAAATACATTATCATTTGATGATTATTGATTATTCAACCTTAATATAGATGGCACTAGGACAGAGAAATGTAATTCTTTTAACGCTCTATATTTTAACATCTCAATATTTAATAATACATTGCAAGTTTTTACGACATTTTAAAATTAAACGGTTGTATGAATTTACAATACAATTTAATCACTGAATATAATTATCATTAAATTAATAATTTGATGATAACTTCCCTTATTGAAGAAACGTATAAATATGCTTGATTATTTATAGCCATATATAAAAATAATTTGATATACTGTATGTTTAATTCATTTGCTGTTCGCCAATCCATTCCTTTTATTATTGGGGGGAGGGGGGGAAGGATTGCATTGGTAAAAACGTTTTATTACTCTATTTTTATTATTTATTTTTTAAACGTTGAGTAAAATTATTGATAACAATATTGAATATTTTTACAGCAATAGTTTTATTTCCTTTTAAACAAATAACTAAATATAAAAGAGAGGAAAAAAACAATAGTTTGAATATTAAAGCTCGTTCATAAATTATTTTCACTTAAATGATTCTAAAAAAATGTATTATTATAAAGATTTCTTTTCATCATTTTATATATATATATAATTTCAAATATGACAGCGACCTCTTTCTAATTACTTCGAAATCATGAATATAAATATGAATAGACCATGTATAGCAAATCGTAATACCAAGATTGACAGTTAGACCAACACCTCGTTTTAATTTAAAAAATTACCATCACCATATACAAATGGCGTTGCCCAAACACTTGGCTCTAATTGTAATGTCATGTGATACTTACATTTTCCCATTGTTTATGATTTTTCATCAGAATCGTTTAGTTTACAGACAATTTATAAATCTTCAACTTTTATAAAATTATATTCTTCAGTAAGAATTGCTATTTTTTGTTTCTATGCCTATTCAAAAGCCATGTTGTATTTATAATATGCTATGTAGGTTAATGGCTTGAACAGATCAAAGATTTTAAACTTTTGAAAAAATCATTTTGTTTATTAAACTATATAAGCCTGATATGCAGTGGAGGTGTGATATTCATTATATTTAATTCCAAACTCCCTTACATATATCACATGTTATGTATATAGGCAACATTTTGTTTATAGGTTTGATTACAATGAAATGCTTTATTGAAATACAAATGTACAGAATTTTTGTCATGCATATATAGGCAATCCTTGATTTTCTTACCTAATTGTTTCCTGAAACATGTATGAAAGTTGAAATGTACAAAAGTAGAACAATATATAATAAAGTATTTATTTGTTAATGAGGTGTTTTAGCATATATATAAATAACACTTTATTGATTTTTATTTGGTGTTTTCTTTATAAATTTATCAAGAGATAGTTGAATTGTACTCTTCTTGGTTACGGATTAAATCCAGACACCAAGGTTGATTATGGATAATTTCAGACAATGAAAATCATTATATATATTACATTAATACAATAATTATATATATTTTTTTAAAAATTACACTTAATATCAGATTTTTTAAAAATATATAATCCTCTCCAATAATTAATCCACTTTTTTCCTTAATTACAACATTACTTATAATATTATCTAATCAGTGAAAAATATTACTGTTTTCTAGTAAAATCCAATTCCCTGCTGATTAGACAATTCACAAAATTATTACAATCTTTGATTAGATTATGATTCCCTCAAATAGTTTTCAATAATAAATTTGTACAATTATTTACATTATGCTTTAAAGTTACAATTTAGTTTCCATTTCCATCATAACACTTTGGTCTTTTTTTTTCTTTTAGTTAAACACTTAGGCTATCTTTTGAAAAAAATTCCTACATTACAAAGTGCTTTAGTTATATTTTTACTTTTGCTAAAATACTTTTACTTTATTTATTAATTTGAGATTAGAATACCTTTTGTTTATTTTCTAACATATTTTTATTTATTTTAAAAATATTTTTACTTTTATTTCTTAAATTAACAGTTCTTTTTCATTTATTATAAATTATATACTTTTTTTTTCTGAATATTTTTAAATGTTTCATGTAACACATATATTTACGTATGTGTTTCTGTATACATATATGTCCAATAATAATAATAATAATAATAATAATAATAATAATAATAATAATAATAATGTGATGGATAATAATAATAATAATAATAATAATAATAAAATAATAATAATAATAATAATAATAATAATAATAATAATAATAATAATAATAATAATAATAATAATAATAATAATAATAATAATAATAATAATAATAATAATAATAATAATAATAATAATAATAATAATAATAATAATAATAATAATAATAATAATTAGGAATTTAGTTCACTTAATTATTTATTTGCATCTTTAAAAGTGAAAATACAGCTGCAGATCTGATGATATATAATTTTATCCATGAGCTAACATTTTTATTAAAAAATAATAATTTTTATCTTTATATAACTTTATATGATTTTTATAATATTGTTCATACTTTGAAGTTTAATATTAAATGTTCACTAATAGAAAATCACTTATATTCTTCAAATTTACAGATACAAAGTGCAGAAGTTAGAATAAGAAAATTTATCTTAAATGAGATGCTTTTATACAGTTGAAAACAAACTATTGTAACTCCATTACTAAACTATAATAAATACAATCTTTAAGCATTCTCAATGATGAGAACTATTAACAAAGACAAATGTTATATATATATATAATGGTGGATGCTAGTTCAACAAAGACAAATGTTATATATATATATAATGGTGGATGCTAGTTCATCGAAATATCAGTTTGTAATGCAAAATAACACATGGTTAATCCCAAAAATAATAATTTATATATATATATTAATAAAAGAATTAAGTCATATATATCTGACTTAAATTAATAAGCTTGTATTACAAATGTAATATAATGAGCATGCTAATAGATCTATACAAGCTTTTCCAATAAATACCCCAAGAAAAAGTATTTAAAAATCTCTATCTAGAATTACCTTTACCCCCAAACTTGTTTCAAGCTACTGGCTATCCTCAGTGAGACACTAGGATATTCAGACACTAGGTCCAAAATGCCACTTCAAGCTCAACATTTAACTATTAAGTACAAAATCTAATTTTTTCAGACATCTATATGTTTTCAAATCCAGCTATCTAATTTAAATAGCCATATGGAACTGAACTAAGTTCAGCTACATCATATATTAATAGCCTTAGCAATATAACATCACCAAAGCCTCAAAAGCCAAAGTATAATATAGCTATTTAAGTTAAGTAAATGGATTTGAAGACATGTAGATGTATGAAAATTTCAGATTTACCACTTAATAGTTAAGTATTAGATATATGCTGATCTTGAACTGATATTTTAGAACTAGTGTTTGATTATCATAATGCCTCACTGAGAGTAGCCCACAGATTGAAACTGGTATGGTAGGTAAGAATAATTCTGGATAGAGCTTTTTAAAGGTTTTCTTTTGAAGTATTTATCAGAAAAGCTATATATACAAGGAGGTGATATCCATTAAATAGGGATAAACATTAACTTTTGATGTTACTAATAAATTATCAATTACTACTAATTAATAATCTAAGACTTAGCAAGTTAGTCTTATAAACCAATAATAGCTCTTTTGTTGGTAGTCTTTGAAAGAGATATTAAAAGTTTATGAGAAAAACTTGCTTAGCCTTAAGAATTGTTAACAAATAGTAATTGATAATTTCTTAGTAATATGAAAAGTTAGAGGTTATCTCTATTTAATCGATATTATCTCCTCATTTTTATTCATTATTATAATAACAAGCTATATAAACACTTAATTCAATCTATTATGGTTGAATATAATGTTTGTTTTTGACAACAATGTTAAGCACTGAAAATGCAATGAGATTGTATTTAATGATTAATGTTTTATCTGTACCTTTGATTCTTAATACAGCAGTAACTTTGTGATTGGTAGTTATATCTTCGCAATATTTTTGCCTATGCTTTTCAGATATGGAAAATGTTTTATGCTTTTATTATGAAGAAACTGATTATAGCTTTTATTGGGAAAGGATTATTTATGATTTTCAAATTTATATGTATAGTGTACACTATAAAAGTTAAGTAAATTAACTTTATATTGTTTTTACATTTATATTTTCCATTTTGTATTGTATTTTTTCTGTGAAAATAAGTATTTTGAATGGTAACTTTGGGCACTAAATTAGATTACATCTAAATATTTGTGTGTTGCTGTGTGATAAATAAAAGGGTTCTAGAATAAATGGATTTTGAACAACTTACATTTGTGGCAAAACCAATAAAATAATTTTATATGAATAATAATTTTTTTTTAAATGATGATTGTAAATTTTCAAACAATTGCATGAACTTCATTTAATTATTTAGTTGAAAGCAAGGATAGAGGTCACTACTATCTAATATAGAAAGTAAGCCACGAGTACATTTAGAGAGATAGATTATCAGATAAGAAAACAAAGTTTTTATCTTTAAATTTGTTTAATCTGAGAGCATTAATAGTTATTAATATTAATTATTATTGTGTATGAAAGTTTAATTAGTCGTTAAGAGTATTTGAAAGATTGAAAATTGTGTTTTTTTATTTGTTTTTAGTTGTTTTTAAAGTTTTTTTTCAGTTTGTTATTTATATATATAGGAATTTTTTAAAAAGTTTTTTTTAAAGTTTTATTATTTATATATTGTTATTTTATATATAGAATTTTTTTTTTTTATAGAAAAGTTATTTTGTTGATTAGTTTTTAGTAAATTTATTATTAAAAATTATTTAATTTTAAGATAAAATATAACGTTCGAAAATACGTAAAATAAATAATATGGATTGCATTTGTATTCCACAATGTTTATATAATAGGAAAAAAGAAATTAGGCGTGCTGTGGTAGAATGTACTATATGTGATGAAGTTTTTCACTTGAAATGTTTAAATAAGACTAGGAAGGATGTAATAGGTTTATGGTTATGTAGTCAGTGTGTAAATATGATAAAAGAGGTGAGAAAGTGTTTTCAAAGTGTAGATAGTCGAAGGACAGTGGGTGGAGAAAATAATAGTGTAATGGAGATGATTAGTCAAAGAATAAATAAGATAGAGGAAGAACTGAAGGATGTAGAAGTAAAATTAAAATCATTAGAGATAAAATGTGAGGAGATAAAGGAATTATTGAATAGGAATGATAAGGAAGAAATAGATAAGGAGGATCAGAAGGTATTAGAAAATGTTATGGATGGAGTAGAAAAAGTAGATTATGAAACAGTATTGATAGGAGATTCACTAATTAGAGAATGTGGGGATATAATTGCAAGGGAAAATAGAAGTAGGTATGTAAGAGTATGTTTGCCTGGAGCTAGAATTAGGGATGTAGTAGATAAAGTAAAAAAGCAAGGTAGTAGAGATGTGTATGTTATGGTAGGGACTAATAATTTATCAGAATTATCAGAGAGAATAATGGATGAGTATGTAGATTTGATTAGGAACTTGACTATGATTAAAGGAAGAGTAGGAGTAGTTGGATTATTACCAAGATTTGATAAGAGATATTTGTTAGATAGGGCATGTTCTATAAATGAGAGATTGAAAAAATTGTGTGAGAGAAATAATGTTATGTTTGTGGATGTGTGGGATTGTTTTATTGGAAAGAGGGAGTTATATAGTAAAGATGGGTTGCATTTAGGAAAACAAGGAAGTGAAGTTTTAGGAAGTTTGATTTATAAAGAATTTTTTTCAGGAAACTTATAAAGGGGGGTGGGTTTTTAAATTGTAATATTATTAAAAAGAAAAAGAATGGATGGAATATAAGAAATAAACAAAATGAATTTGATTTAAATATAAATATAGATATGGAGAAGGAATGGGTTTGTAAAATTAATGGTAAGAAAGTAATTTATAAATGTAATGGAGAAGAAAGAATTAAAAGAATTTATAAAAGAGTAGTTAGGAAAGAAGAAATTGTTAAAATTGGGTTTTTGAATATGCAAGGTGGTAGGAGACCAGAAAAGTGGATGGAATTAAATAAAGCAATTGAAAATGAAGAGCTTGAGGTATTAGCAGTAGTGGAAACACAAGAGAAGAAGAACCTATTTTGAAACAGTTGGTATGGCAGGGTATAAATAGAAAAGAAAAAGAAAAAAGGGGTGGTGGTATAGGTGTTATATCAAAAAAATATTTAAATATTGTTAAATGTCAAGAACATTTGTGGTTTGAAATAAGGTTGGGTAGTCAAGAATGGATGGTGGCTATAGTTTATATAGCCACTGGAGATAGTCAAATTATAATGGAATGGAATAGTAATATATATGAATGTCTAGTTAAAGATATACAAAGTTTTAAAGAAAAGGGGAAGAAAATAATGGTTATAGGGGATATGAATGGACATATTGAAGAAATTGATGATGTAGATAATAAAAATGGGCAGCTTTTGAAGGAATTTTGTCAGAAAGTGAATTTGAGTATTGGAAATTTATTAAATATTTATGAGGGACAATACACATGGTCTAGAAATAATATATTTCATACAATAGATTATGTATTGGTAAAGAAAGAGGGATAATGAAGAAAAAGTAAGCACTAGTGATAATGAAGAAAAAGTATGCACTAGTGATCATAACTTCATTGTAATTGAAATGGTTAGTAATGTGATGGAGAATAGAAATAAAAGTAGAAATAATAGTGAAAGATGTGGATGGAGAGTGAATGATAAGAATAAGTTGGAAGAGTATAAAATACAAGTTGAAGAAATTATGGAAGAGTGGGTTGGGGATGAGTATAAGGACTGGTGTAAAGAAGTAGAAAAAGTGGCAAATAGGGTTTTAGGTGAGAATATTCAGAAGAATAAAAGTAATAAAAAATGAGAATTAGTAAAAGTGTAAAAGAGAGGAAAGAAGCATGTAGAGAATATAAGTGTGCTATTAAGAATAAGGAAAGTGAAAAAGATATTAATGCTAAATGGGAAAAGTACTTAGAAAAGAAGAAGTTAGCTAAAATAGATAATTATAGAGAGAGAATGAAATTGAATAGTAAATTGTTGGAGGATATTAATAAAAGTGGAAGAGATGGGAGTAAAAAATTTTGGAATTACATTAAAAGGAGGAATGTAGGGGAGAGAGAGATAGTATTACTAGATGATGAGGGAATAGAGTGTAGCTCTAGAGAAGATTTAGAGATAATCTTAAATAGATATGTAATGAATATAGAAAAGATGTTAGATGTGAATGATAGAGTGATAGAAAACATGAAAGCATATAGTAATGGGAATATTAGGTTTTCAGAAAATGAACTGAATGAGGTAGAGAAGAAATTGAAAAGTGGAAAGGCAAGAGGTTTAGATGGATGGGCAGCAGAGATGGTAATGAATTTAGGATATAGGGCAAAAGTAAAGTTATTATCTTGTTTTAATAAAATGGCACAGAATAGAGTTTTTCCAAGTAGTTGGAGTAATACAAGAGTAAGATTATTATTTAAAGGAAAGGGTAAGGATCATAGAAAGTTGAATAATTATAGACCAATAGCGGTAACATCAGTTTTATATAAAGTTTTCTCATATATGGTGGCTAGAAGAGTTGTAAAATGGATGGAAGGGAATAATGTAGTGGGGGAAATGCAAGGAGGTTTTAGATTAGATAGGCATATAGGAGATAGTTTATTTGTAGTTACACAACTTATGGATATGAGTAGGAATTTAGGTAAACAGTTATATATGAGTTTTATAGATATAGAGAAGGCATATGATAGAGTAGATAGAAATAGATTATGGATAAGTTTAGCAAATTTGGGAATGGATGAAGCTTTAATAGATATTATTAAGAAATTATATGAAAATAATTATTATATATATCAATTAGGGAATATAGAATCAGTTAAAGTTAAAAATGGGGTGGGGCTAAGGCAAGGATGCCCTATGTCACCTATTTTGTTTGTGTTGTATTTGAGTGAAATGGAAAGAGCAATAGAAAGATTAGGAAGAGGGATAGAGATACCGTTAATAGGTAGTAAGGGAGTATATATTTTGTCAGGTCTTTTTTTTGCAGATGATATATTTTTGTGTGCAGAAAGAAGAGAAGATATGGAAGTTATGTTGAGGACATGTGCAAGGGTTGGTAAAGAGATGGGGATTAAATTTAGTGAAGAAAAATCAAATATAATGATGGTTAATACTGGGGAAAGAGAAGATGTAGAATTTTTATTGGGAGATATTAAGTTAAGTGTGGTGAATAGATATAGTTATTTGGGAATTATTTTAAGTAATCAGAAAAATTATTTGGATGAATGGGAGAAAAAATTGATAAATGAAGCAAAGAAAAGAAAGGGATTGATAAAGAAATTAACAGTGTTTTCATATAATAAATATGATGTAGTTAGAATTATATGGAAAGGAGTTGCAGTAGCAGGGTTAACATATGGTAATGATGCATTATATGTTAGTAAAGAGGTATTAAATTACTTAGAAAAAGTTCAAAGGGAAGTAGGAAGACATGCATTGGATGCAGATGTATGGACAGCAAAAGAGGCAATTCAAGGAGAAATGGGATGGTCAAGTTTTCATATGAGAGATGCAAAAAGTAAAATGAAAATGTTTGGTAGATTGCAGTTTATGGATAATAAAAGAATAGCTAAAATAGTATTTAATTGGGTTATGAGTAAAGGGCAGGTAACAAGATGGGTGAGAAAGGTAATGTGGTATGCAAAAGATTTGGATAAAGAATTTATATCAGTATATTTGTACAAAAGATGGGATGATTGTGTTAAGAGGATTGTTGAGTGTTGTAGTAGTAAGGAATGGGATAAAAGAATAGATTTATTAATAAAGAATAGGGAGTTAGAGAGATGGAGAAATAGTATGGAGAGTAAAAAGAGTTTAAATATATATAGAAATAAACAGAATATTAGGTGTGAGTTAATATATGATAATAGTAAGGAAAGTAGTTTATTATTTAAGGCTCGAACGGGATCTTTAGCTACAAGAGAATATACATGTAAATGGAAAAAAATGGGTGATTTATTTTGTAAATTATGTAAGGAAGGAATAGAAAATATTAGGCATTTGTTAATTGAATGTAAATGCTTGAAAACAGAAAGGGTACATATAATGAAGTTATGGAAGAATAAATATGAAAAAAGTGATTATACAGAAAGTGAATTATTGGTTTTTATGCTGGGTTTGGGAAAAGATAAAGGGGATTTAGATATAAAGGTTATAGAGTTGACAAAGATTATGTTGTGAAAATGGGATGGAGCAGAATATGGGAAAATTTAGAGTGGGGAATGGAAAATAAAGTGGCTAACAGGTTTATCTGGGCATAATTGCTGAGATATTCTTGACTTCGTTTAAGGAGAAGCCATAATACATCACATCACATCACGTAAGCTGTAGGAGGTAATGAATTGGTCTAATATAAAAAATAATGAAAACAATTAAATCAGATTTATTTATTATCAAACATATATTTATTATTTGATTTTTTTGAAATAGATTATTTTAATAAAGAAAATGTAAAAATAGAAAATATTTGGAAAAGTGATAAACTAAGAAATATCTGAGTTTTCCAATCATGCCCATGGCTGGATTTTTAAAAATAAAAGAATTTTTGCAATTATGTAAGTAATATATATCTTCTTCAATATTAGAAAATGGATATTATTGATATGAAAGAAGAAAATTGTGTTCTGCTCACTAAAATATCTTTTCTATTTTGCAGTGCATAAAGAAGGCATTTTCTATATTATAAAATAATTGATTTTTTCAATAATAAAAATCAATAAAGATTCTTTCCAATGTTATTTAAAGTTAGCATAATTTATAAAGAAAACAAAAATCAAAATTTTACTTTAAAAAAAAAAAAAAATCAAAAACAAATGGCAAGTTAAACATTTAATCAAAAATATAGCTATGATGAAACCATTTTGTTTTCTTTGAAATCATAGTTATAGTGTAAACTTATCTTGTAAATATGTATTTGATCAATGTTGTTGTTAGATAAAACCATTATTTAATATTAAAAATTATTGCATAGAATTTTAAATAATATTTGCCATTTATTTGCATGTATATTAAGTTCTCTATCTAAACACTACAAGGATATGAAATATCTAGAAAATATAATGGAATAACTAAACAATAAAACTGTCTGATTAAGAATAATTTTTAATGATCAGCAACAAAGTTCTCTTTGTTCTTTAGTGAATTAACATAATTTATTTTAACCTGTTATGTTTTGAGCTATATAAGAGGTTTTTTCTCTATTTAAATGCATAACTATTAATCATTTAAATAATTGGCATGCATAATTTGTAAACCTTCACCTTCTTTAAAAATTGTAGAACATTTCATCAAAAAAAGCCCTGTTGACCCATAACATTATATCATAGTATTAACATTATTCTAAGTAATAATGACCCACAGTTTTTTGAAACAAAGTAGAGTTTAACATAATGCTTTTATTGATGCTAATATTCAAAAAAATATTGAAAATGTTGGCATCATATGGACTGCAGCTAACATCAAAAGTCTTTGAGAGCAAAAAATGTTCAGAAAACATTTAGGTTCTTTTGATCTAGTTTTCACATGAATATTTTAAAGTATAGTTTAAAATGATTTTTTGCTCATTTATAAAATATTTTTGATTATTTTGACACAGTAATTGGCTAATTATTATAAAGAAACCTTCAGATAATCTTTTAATTTATTCATTTATGTTTTATTTTTGGATATAGAAGTTAACCCTGTACTCTGACAGATTTCTTTGTTCTCTCTAGATTTAAGCTTTCAACTTTCACTTTAATATTAAAGCATTACTATTTATCAGATTTAATAAATTTGACTTCATTCAATAGATATTTTTGTTTAGAAATTAAATAAATTTTAAAAAATCACCTTTGATTTCTGGAATTATTTTAAAAATTATATTTTAGTAAAAACAAAATGCTGTCATGTCATCAAATTTCAGGTGAAGCTGATTCAATTTGCAAAATGAATAAAATCTTCTTTGTTTCATATTTGATTTAAAAATCTGAACAAATGTTTTTAATAATTACTAAATCTATCAATTTATGCTTGAAAAGTTTAAAAATTTTTATAATTTTTGCAACATCACTAAATCTTATAATAATCTAGTGAGTGACCTCATTTCTACAAAGCTATGTTTTTCCATGACCATAGCCCCTATAGTAACAATATTCAAAAGAAAATATTCTTTTATATTTAAAAATAAAATATATTTATAAAACATAAATATGTAATAATATTTATTTTTGATTTTTAATAATTATTAAAATAATTATAATACAAATATAATCATAAACTTTCCAAAAAATTAAGTTTTTAGAGCATTGTAATATTTTCTCAATGGTTGTAATATTTCCATGAAATACACTCAGCAAAGTTTGTGATCACTGAATAAACAATGTCTACTCATCAAACTGTGGTTTCAGTTCCTTTGTAATACCAATTATTTGATTTTCCCTGCCATCTTTTGAATTTTTTTGTAATTAAAATATTAGAAAATAAATATATGTGAACTTTAAAGCCATTAAAATAAGTTTTGCAAAATTTTCATCAAGGAAAAAATGCAAATTTAATTGCTAGAAATCTCAAATGAAACTTGACCACATGGATAAAAGATCTGGTTAATAAATTTGACATTAATATAAGAAAAAAATTAAAATGTGTTATATTTTCTCTCAAAATTAACTTAGTGTTAAAATCTTTTAAAATATTGTAATTTTTGTGAGAAAATATCACATTTTAAGAAAGATTTTGATAGAGTTATCATAAATCTATCTTCATTTGTTCACATTAAAAAAACAAACTTAAAATAAAAACAAATTCTTTCAATTTTAGTTTTAATGTTTAAATAAATGTATGTGATGATGTTTACAGTACATTGTTATACTTACTGGTCAGTTTTTAAATATTTAAAGTGATCAATTGTTATTTTTTAGAATATTATTTACTTATAAAATTAAAAGGAAATCAAGTTTAATTTATTGGGCTTTTGTATAAAATAAAGACTATAAAAACAGAAAGGTTGAACATTTCTAAAAACTCTCACCAGGTGGCACAATAAAAAGTGTCAGAATGCAAGAGGATTAAATGTACACATCCAGTTCTATCTTACAAAAGAAAAAGTGTAATACAAACAGAAAAAGATAGTAACACTTCAGTGTTGAACTAATTTATAATAATAAAAAAGTTTTGGAAATTCACAAAATGTTCTCATGTCATGTTTTATGTATAAAAATATTTTTACGAGTTTGCCCACATGCTAAAAATATTTATTAGTGGATTTCTGAATATTTTGGAGTATAATAAATAAATTACAAAAGAAAATTTTGCATAAAACTTTCAAATTAACATTAAATGTTAAAGGTGGAAGTAAGTAGACCATAAATTATGAAAACAAAAAATATATCATATATTTTTGTTAACGTAGAGACAAACTTAATTTTTTTATTGTTAGTTTTGAATGCTAATTAGTGTGATACTGTTTATTCAATTTGATTTATTCTGCATTATTGCAAACTGAAAAGTTCATTTTTAAATAAAATGAATTTATGTTATAGTTTTAATTTTTGTACGTAGATATGATGTCTAAACAGGAAAGCTGCAAAATAAATTTATCTGAACCAGACATAGTATAATGATAACTTTCCACACTATGCATGCTAAAAGAAAAGTAAATTTTAATTTTATTTGAAACTTATTCTTGCATTTAAACTACATTTTCATTTATCTTATTTATATTTTATTAATAAAAATAAAATACATACATGTCTTATCTACAAATGTTTTTAATAAATAAAATCATCTAAATAGCAAGGGAAGAAAGCACTAAGGTTTTTATCTTCATTTTTCAATATATATATATTGTAACGTCCACTATGTTATTTGTGTTTTTAACGAGTTAACTACCCATACTCTGGGACCAAATTATGTCCTATCTATTAAATTTGTTTCATCAGACAATTAATGGATGCAATTATTTTTCCTGTTCACACAACACCCTTTTAACTAATGTAGCTACTAAAATAATGGGATCACGTAAGCCCGCTTTTAATTTATTTGAAAGATGCCAGGATTTTGTATCAGAATAATATCTAAATCCACTGGCTAACCTATTTATTTATTTAGCTACGACAATATTTTTGGAATCTCCGGGGGATTGTGTTTCAGTACAGCACTGGCAATTTATTCAAATTATAATAAGGTCTAAGTTATAATGAATTTAGAACTATAAGAATCAATAACAATGTAAGTCATATTTTACTTTATTAATATGAAACAAAACATTAATATGATTGAGAAAATAAAATATAAAAAGACAAACAAAGATTAAATCTACAGCCAATATTTGTTTCTTTTATTTGTATGACTCATGGTGACAGTTCATCATGCTTAAGAGTTCAAGAAAGTGATCACTAATATTTGATTTAATAAGTTACTTACCAGTAAGTTTGAATGTTAACATGCAGGATTTCTAATGTTGACCATGCATGGATTTCTTTAGAATGGATCTGCTGTCCAGTATTCAGGTGATCTTTAAGTTTTGTGGTTGAAATGTAGTAGGAGATGGCTTCTTCACTCAGGTAGTTCGTGATACAGGTACAAAGCAACCCCAGCAAATGAACTGCTACTACTCACACATCTTAATATTTCAGTCTATTAGTAAGAGTAGTTTGGTCCACTTTCATAATTTTTTCCACGTTTATTTATTTTTTTACTGATCTCTGCAGGAAGGACGATCTCTGAAGAACCTCGTGCACCAAATGTTATTCCTTTTTTCTCCTGTTTTTTTTTCTGTGCAACTCCTGTTGACACCTGTCAATGTGTACCAAATTTTAAAAGAATTTAGCTCACAAAGTCTTCTTTTTTTTCTTGATCGCCATCTTTAATTACATAAGGAATGTTATCACTTTGTTTCCATGCTGCTGATGACCTTGCAACAATGGTTTATTTTAAATTTAACAAATACAAAGTAGTTTTTCCTTTGATTTTTATTATACTTTCCGCATTCATTCTCTCTTTTTAATTTCATTAAACAGACATAAAAAAAATATATACACTCACGTTGTTTAAACGAATAGATCAAATATATTTATATAAATATATTTTTCGTTAGGAATTTATCAATTTAACTTTTAAATTGCCAACGCTATTTGTACTAGGATAAAATACAGTACAATATTAAGAATAATATTTTTCATTTTTAAAATATTATGCTAAAACATAATTTAATTTCAATGCATATTAAATTCATACTGAAGGTATACAAAATAGAAATTAATATTTTAAGCTCTGTCTTAATTATGTTTAAACTTCTGTGAAGAAGTTAAAATAGAAAATTGTACATGAATAGAACAAAAATTAAAAAGAAAACAAAAATTTCTGGATTTTGAGTTACATAAACCAAATCAATCTTTGCAACTTATCATGACTACGATTCTAGTTCTAGGAATGGTCAAATATTGAATGAATGAAACCATACAATCATTGTAATATGATTTATCTCTCGAACTTGCTTTCCAAATTATTTTAATCAGATTATCAACACAATTGTGAAGATGCAGGTATCTTAAACCTCTACCTTGCATGTTGAACAAAGGTTGTGCATTGAACAGTGTGTTCCAGTAAAAATATGATTGGTCTGTCTTCAAATTGTCTGCAGAACCAGCTCTAAATTAATACATGTATTATATAGTAATATAGTTGAGCTATTCAACAAGTGGTTGCATGATTGAACCACTAGTTTCTGCATAAAAAGTGATAGCATATGTTCATAAATCATCTTCACTGATCTTCTAGCAATCACTTGAAAGTATTACTCACTTGTTTACTGCTACACACAGTTTAATTATTTCAAACATTTCAGTAGAAATTTAACTAATTTAAAACTAAATATAATAATGATGTATTAGACCATCTTGCATTGAGATATGAAACCCAGTTATATTTTGTATCATAATCATAAGTCATGATTCTCACATATTTAGCATTTTAAAATGTTTATGCAGAATAGCTAGCGATACTACGTCTGTGTATATGTATTAATCCAGAGATGGCATTAATAAGAGTTATGTAAACGAGAACCAATCACCTTTTTCAGTCGGACTATACACGTATAGTTAGAGAACATTCATGAATTACATATGTTGCAATAAGTTTTAAAAGAGAGTGTATGCAAAATATTAAAATCTGCTTGGGTACATGTATTTTCAAAGCAATTAGTAATTATATATATATATATATTATTAATCAATGTCTGTATTCCAATTATAATATATATATATATATATATATATATATCTTACAGTCCACCATTGGAATGTGGAGTAGATTGAAGCCTGTCCATTAAAGTATAAAGATTGGCTATCTTAATATATATCTGAGCACTTATAGCATATATGTGTAGAGATGGTAATCTGAACCAACTGATGATTGCTGGTTTAGCAGGAAATACGTATATTGGGGATTATTTATCTTTTCGACATATATGTGTTCAAGTGTATCAGTGTTATGAGATAGAGTGGAGAGTGGTGGATCGTGTGAAAGTCTGTGCTCATATACCCTATATATTATATATTTAACGAAGTAATATATGGTAACTAGCCTATCTCGTGTGAGATCATTGGAAAGAGCAGAATGCAAGGGAATTGCTTTGCTTATAACAATCATGATATGTATATATAAATATTATAAGAGATGATTTAAAATTTGAAACACACTGTGATTTTGAACTTAAAAGACCTGATGTGTTTGTTTGGCATGTAAAATTCATATTACTATCATAACAATATTTTTTTAAATTTTTTAATATGTATAAATAAAATATGTGTGTCGCACTAACAAATTGCATCAGAAATCTAAGCTATTTATCACCTGGCGAATCATCTAAATCTTTTAATAGAAGCTTTTTTTTTTCCAAAACAAATTAATTTCTGATCCATCAATTATTCAAATCAAAACTACTGAATAAAAAAAGGAGGCCACAGATAAAATATTTATTTTACTGCTACTGTTTATAAATTAATAGCCTTCCCCCTTTTTTTTTAATAAAATAAAATAAGTCAAAGAAAAACTAGATGATTAAAATAAATTCCTATAAGGCTGTCAAATTATAAATAATAAATTATTCTTGCATAAATATTTTAAATTTTATTATTCATTTATTGGCTTTATTTTAATTCCAGGTACTCATTTTAATATATTTTATTTATTAAAAACGCATATATATATATTATTTTGAATTTATTATAAGTGATCTGTTAGAAACTGTTTTATAACGTAAATTAATTCTCTGGACAAATCATAGAAAAAAAAAATCATTCTATTATCGACAATTATGGCTGCCATTGTATTTTCCTTCTTTTTTCTCATCTGCACTGTCTTTTTTTCTTTCTCCTTTTATGTATCTTCCTTCATTTCTTCTTTTTTCCTCTTCTGCTTCTCTTTACATTGCATCTTTTTTCTTCTGTGTCTTCTTGCCTGCACAGTCCTTTTCTGATCTTTTTTCTCTTTTGTATCTTCCTCCTTTTCCCCTTTTTCCTCTTCTGTATCTTTTCCTTTTCTCTTTTAATTATCAATAATTATGGATGGCATTGTATCTTCTTCCTTTTCTTCTTTATTCTTTTCTGCATCTTTCTTCTTTTTTCTTCTTTCAAATATAAATAGTTATATTTGCCACTGCATTTTTTTCCTTTTTTTCTGTATTTTTCTCCTATTTCTCTCCTGCATTTTTTTCCTTCTGTCCTTTTGTTATCATTCTATTATTATATCTACTATTTAATAATTTTTAGATATACATACACCTGGGTCTCATTTTATGTAGTAGATAGGTTTCTCAGAAAATGTGCACTAAAAAATTGCACAAAAATAGACTTAACTTACCTTAGGAAATGGGGATAGGTTCTGTAATTTTCAGAAATCAGCATAAAAGTAAAGCAACAAGGAAAATTTGCTTTAAAATTCACATTAAAAAAATAAGGAAATAAAGTATGACTAATAAAAAATTTCAAATATTTGAAAAAAATTATACTATTTGACAATATGCATTCGTTTGTGAACTGGTAAGAAATCAGATTTGTAATGAGGGAGTACAACTAGTGCCACTTTAAGTCTTGTGATGTGTTAATGGTTTTCTGTTTCTATATTAAAAAATGAGATCACAATCAAAACAAAAAGATTATACATTACCATTAGAAAGATTATTTTCAATTTACAAAATCAATAAAATCTTCGTTATTATTTATTTTAAAAATCTAAAAAAATATTTATTTCTGTTATATCTAACAAAATACGTTTTAAAAGTTTAAAATTTTTGAATATTTATTGCAATATTTTTATATGGAAGTATAAATCTATTATTATTATTTACTCATTAGTATAAGTAGGTTATTTACATAGAAGCTAAGATTCTAAATACAGCTTAGGCCATATTCACGTTAGTTGCTAATATAATGTTATATTTTTGAAAACAAAAAGTATTTCAAATCAAAATAAGTTATTAATAATTTAAATTTCTTGATATCTAATAAATATAGTGAAATATGAAAGATATTAAGAAGAAACATGAATCGCATAACTTCAAAATTGCATTAAAATAATCCGCATAAAACGAGACCCAGGTGTACTATTTTTTACATTTCCTTAAATTTTCACAATTATTTTGTAATAGTCTTTTTCAAGCCATTTCTAATATTTTTAGCCATAATTCTCTTTTTTTATATCTTTCATCCTTTCCCTTTATCTAAGTCATTTTAATCATACACCTTGCCAAAGAAAATATCACACGACTTTATCTACTTATTTTTAAAGTCTGTCTTAAAAGTGGTAATTTACTGTTTAATCTTGAATTATTTATAATTTGGCAAACAATTAATACCAGATGGCAATTCATCTTCCACATTCTTAATTATATAAAAGTAATATAATATAGAATATAAAATGATGTACATTAAAAATAAAGAGATGATGTAAGAGTAGAAGCTTAGATACCAGAAAAAAGAGAAAAATAGAGTACGCATTTAGATTGTAACATTTATTTTTGGAGTGTAGCATGTTGAAAGGAAATCAAGATAAATTATTTGGAGAGTGGAAAATATTTAAAGGCAAAGAATGTAAAAAAGAAAGAAATGTTGTGATTTTCAATTTTAGCTTTCTTAAATAAAATTGGGAGATATGAATATAGGATAATAGAACTAATAAAACATATCTTTTTTATTAACGTATTATATGAATGACAAAAATAATCTATGACTGGAAAAATTATTAGGTAATAATTTTTTTTAGGTGTATTGGACATATAGCAGTTTTGCAGGGAGGTAATGTTTAACTTGTGCAACAAAACTTCATAGCATATAATGTATGCATGCATATTTCTGTCTTTTTTAAGAAGAAAACATTTAATATCATATCATTGCCATCAGAGACTGATTTTCACTAAGATCTATTATTATTCTCACTAAAAAAGGCCAACAGTTAAATACTAGATTGGGATTTTAAATGTAATGCTACCATTATATTGGTTACTCAAGCTTACAGTAGGTGTCTCTGAAGTCACGTAAATAAAAATGAATTTGTACTATGACATCTTACTTTTATAAAATAACTTTAAAACACTTTTTGTAGCTGTGAAGCATTATTTAAACAATTCATACAGTTGACGTCTTCTCCACTTTAAGATTAATTTCTTTATTTTTTATTTAAACAGTAAAATTCTTACAATTAACTTTAAATATTTTGGAGGCATTTGCCAATCTTACAACTATTAGTTTCTTAGCATCATCATCTTGTTATATTATTGATATTGTTCAATGATTACTATTTACTTGTTTCTGCAAAATCTATTTAAGATATTTTCATAATTTTATAAATTATATGTTAATGTTTTAAAACTATTTATAATAGCAGTACTGCTTATAGAATCGATTTTTTTAAATAATATTCAAATCTAGTAAAATAATAACTCATTTTCATTGTTTTTTGTAATATTCCTTGTTATGTACAACATTGATTCTTTTTTTTTTTTATGGTTGACATTGTACTACTATATTTTATGGCTAATTTTTAATGATTTTAATACCACCTTATAACTAACTGATAGATCTATAATTCTCTAATACTTTTGTTTTTACTCTTCTTATATATTAGTATCATCATTGTGTTTTTGAGTCGGTTCATACATTAGTATCATTTATATATCACATGATTAGTTTTGGCAATAATTATTCAATTTTTTTTATCTTCTTTTACAAAATTACCTGCACTTTTATTATTTGAAAATATGTTGATTTTCATAGATTTATGGCATTCTATGTCTTACCTTTTTTTTTTCAAGTAGGTGACATTTTACCTAAGTAAAATTGCTTTCTTTTTGGTTTTTATTATAAATTATCTTAATAAGTTAAAGTTGATACTAATATCCTACATTTAGGAAAAAGTATTGACAATATTAAATATAAGTTCAGTATGTGATCTGAGCACTTTTCTCAAAGGCAGCCATTTTATGTCATTCTTATGACTCTATTTGATGCCTTTGATAAGGGTAATAAGTGCTAAAAAGGTGTTTTCCAATTGTACAGTATTACTAGCACTTTCAATTTATTACATTGTAGAGATAGAATTATTATAAATTGTTTATACAATACATTATATATTTTTTTTCATATTTTACATCATTCTTGTTTTAATAACATCATTTTAATTTTTTGTGATAGTTTTTTCTCTTTACCAAAGAAATATTCTTATATCTTTGAAAATTTTTATTTTTTAATCTTTTTTATTTCATGGATATATATTTCTATATCATCATTAACTCTTTGATATTATTTTATATAATTTAATATCTTCAATTTTTTTGAATTGATTAATTTTTAGTTGATGTTATTCTTTTTATATATTAAGTTGTCACAAAATAAAATTGCTTGTTGCTGCTTTTTTGTTTCTCCTACTTGTACAGCTGTTTTAGAAAAAAATCTATTATCTTTCTATTTAACACATTCTTTTTTAGTAATAATATGTTAAACTATATTCATCATCTACTTTAGAAGAATTCAAACTATTTAAATTTTTTAAATCCATTCACAGTTAATAATAAAACACAGATTAGTATGTATGAAAATATTTAAAGGGGTATTATTCTTCTCTCTTCATCGAGTGTTGCTGGCCTGACCAGTGACAGTACTAGCATAGGAATCAAACCTGGTCTTTTAGATTTGGGAGTATTAAATTTAAGATGATATTTTATCCAATTAGCTATTCTGTCAAAGTCAATAGACAATACAAATTTTATATATCAATCTGTGATGATCATTCTGGTTTATCAATTTTTTCTTCTCGGGGGGGAGGGGGGACTTCTAAACATTATGAATTACCACACTGTACTAATTTATGAGATTATTTGCCATTTGGATAGCAAACAGTTTTTTTTTTAATTTTCTTGTACTTGTTTTTCTCTGTCCACATCTGTCCACAGACAATTGCAATAAGCCCATAAGTCTAGTATGATAATTCCTAAAATTAGAATCCACTCATTACCCTTGTTTAAAGTGAATAAATCAAGAGGACCATCATAGGTATGTATATAAAATTTCTACTGACTGTCCCCTTTGACAGAATAGACTAGTTGAGTAGAATATAATCTTACATTAAATAGTAGTGAATCTAAAGGTCCAGGTTCGATTCCTATGCTCTTATTATTAAAAGAGAATACGACCATTTGAAATTTTGTGTTAAATACTAATATGTATGCTATTATTGACAGTTGAATTTATTTGAAAAGTTTATTTAAAATCTGAATTGTTAGCCGAGAGGTCAGCGCAGCAGCCTTGCAAGCAAGCAGTTGGTTGCAGACGGTAGTTGCGGGTTCGCCTCCAGCCGATGCTATGACATATGGGGGAAAAAAAATCTGAATTTTTCTAAAAACATTTAATAATTAAATAAAAATGCTAATTTTTTTATAGTTCGGAAATTCATAAGAAGTTCAAGTACGAAAACTGCGAGCCCCATAATTGATCATGTGACCACCCAATTGATCATGTGACCTCCCAATCCCAAGTCGACCGCTCTAACTGTGCCAAAATAGTATGACATATAATTACTATTAAAACATCAACACAAACTTTTAGTCAAACACTTTTTTTACATATATTTTTTCTTCATTTTGATTAACTAATATAGCTTTGAAACAAAACATTTTAAAAAGAATTTTAAGCTCTATCTAAATTCAAACTCGGATCATGAAAACGCAAGCAAATCTATTAACCATCATATTATATTAATATTCTAATACATTATTATTATTTTAAGGAATTAGAAAGGAAATGGTTAGTATCGATTTTCATTAATATGTCTTTTGGTTTTTAATCATTTAAATTTCAAAAAAAATATCATAATCAAATTAAATTTACAAACTTTATAGAATTTCTATTAACATATGCTTCGAATAATTTGAATGAATTAAAATTTTAGAATTATAATAAAATTACATATGTTACCTAATGAAAATCTTTAAAATCGTTAATTTATAAACAACGATATGTAATTCTAATAACTCGTTTTAAAAATTACTTTTTTCTTGTTTTGTTCTCTAGAAATTTTTCAGTTAATGTTTTTTGCTGAAAATTTAAAGAAAAGTTGGATTTTGTTTAGCCAAGGGAGTTAGTTGAGGAATCTAGAAGATCATTTATTTTCTAGTAGTAAATTAAATTATTTCAAATAAAATGAATTTTCGGTACATTTAGGTTTCAAAACTTTCTCATTAACCGATTTAGATTAATTTTCAAATCTATCTTCTGTAATAATCATCTAGAAACGTGTGGTTTGCTTATTGTTTTATTATTTTTGACAAAAAGTACAGCGTTCTTAAAAAAAATGATAAAGAATGGCTTAATAGTATTTGTATATAGTCAAATTCTTATCTAGAAATTGTATGAACAAAATTTTGGCCTAATATTCTTCTGCTTATTTAATCTCTAATTCATAATTCTAAGGCAGTATGTAATTTGCTTATAGCGATTGTTTTTATATGTAATTAGACGAATTTGAACTCATGATTTTTCTGTTTATTTATCTTCCACTCCATCTCAATACTATTTTGGTGATTATGTATCTTTTTCATATGTGTGTGGCCAGGGGGTTATCGGTTGCTTGAGATGGGAGTAGAGGATGAAAAGACTGATAACTTGTGAGTTCAAATCACTCTAATTAGATCTAATTTATAATGTTATATCAAAGGCAATGTTATCCTTTGATGCAAATATTTTACTTTTTTAAATTTGAGTCAAGCTTTATTTGCCTTGAAGCATCAGCTTTATTGCTTGTGTTTTCATAGGAAAATGTTTCATTATATATTTCTCCATGTAGCTTAAATTTATTCTTTTGTATATATGTTAATACTTAATATAAATAAAATGTTAATTAAAACAAAATTGTAATTATAATTGAAATAATAAATTTAATGGTTTACAAACTATTATAAACAATCTTTAAATGGCAGAAGTACTTTCAATTAATTTCTTAAACCTGCCTCAACTGGCATTAAATTAAAAAAACAAAAAAGCAAAGTGGAAGCAAACATCATGAATTTAAATCCCATGAATCTTGTATTTTAATGTTAGCAGCTTGTCTATTTATTAAATGCATTTTATTCCTATTTATAAAAATTGCCTCTTTAATTTTTTTTTTTATTATGGTTTCTCTCTTCATGAAGAATTTTCACATTTTCAAAATCAAATTTAAATTTATATTTACATGTTTTTTTATGATCAAAGAAAACTAAAGGAGACATTAAATCACCATTATTTTTACTTTTTATATGCTTATATAACAATTCATGCTCCCTCAATATCTTCTCAATACTGCACCTAGATTCATCTATATATGATAGCATACAATCACAAAAAAGTTGATATATGACATTACTTTTCTGCTTGACAGGTATGACATCCTTAGAATTATTGACTAATTTATTAATATTGTTTGAAATGTAGAATGAAACATTAAACACATTCTTATATATATCCTTAAAAAATTTCACTTGTGGATTTGAAATAAATGTAATAGATATCCATTGTTTACTATTAATCTTCATTTCCTTTAAATCATTATAACTTTTTTTAAATTTACATAAAGTATTGTTTATTTTTTCCATTTTATAACCAACATCCTTGGCAAATATCTCAATATTTTTCAGTTTATCACTTTGGTAATGATATAATTTTTCATTCCAAAACAAAAAAGATCTAAAACTTGCCAGCTTATGCATCATTGGTTCTTTTGATTTACAATTTATATATCCTCTTTTTTGCAGTGGCTTAATTATTAATTTATAATTTAATATACTGTTATCTTTTGTAATAATTAAATTTAAATATTTAATATTTTTATCCTGTTCCTTTTCAATAGTCCATTTCAAGCTATTCAACTTATTTATTTATTGTTTATAATAGTTTGTAAACCGTTAAATTTATTATTTCAATTATAATGTTAATACTTGTATATAATTAATTATTAATAAGATTTATTTTACGAAAAAAAAAGACCCAGTATGCTGTTTTGATGATGAAACTAAAGCATTAATAATAAGTAGTACTGAAAAAGATTTCTATAATAGGAACACTTATTATTCAAAAACTTCTGTTGTCCAAACAAACTTTCACAGGTGATTTTTAATGATTACTATAATAGTAATTTTTCTTTTCATTTGTATTTGCAATTAAATTTACATAGTTTATTCATCTATATAACAAACTAGCATTGTTAGCCAAGAGGTCATCACAGCTGCCTTGCAAGCAAGTTGGTTCAGACGGTTGTGGGTTTGTGTCCCGGCCGATGCTATGACGTATGAAGTAGTTTCTTTCTTCTTTATAACCTAAGACTGAGTACCCTTTTGGTGAAGTTCACAAAGTGAACTCAGCTTTAGACTATAAAGAAAAATAAACTATTTCATTATGCAGATGAACAAAGGTATACAAATTTGAGTATTTACTATAAATAAATTATCATGTATGCACTTTTAAAATGAAATGTAAATGCAACCAGTAAATACTACAAACTACAACAATTAAGTTATAAATCTGACTGTATTTAAAGGCATTTCTTTTAATTATATCTTTAGAAGATAACTGTTAAATATTATTTACTAATCAGATACAAATTTCAAACTCAGTTAAGAATCAGTATACCAACATATGACTAAAGATATATGTAAAAAGCGAATGATACCCAAAATGCATTTCTACTGAAACTAGTCCTCATCAGTAGAACTAGATTTTCACCATCATAGTTAAGTATTTTTCCTCAGTAAACTACTACAATTCAATTTGTGACATTATTTAAATCTCATTTTTATGTCTTCTGGAATAAATTTAATCATCATTTTCTTAGACTATAAATTAGTAAGTTTATGAACCTAATTGAGTCAGCTGATTATTTTTTCTACTTTCTTAGCAGGATTTGAATTTACAATGAGGAGGTAAAATTTTACAAATTTAAAAATCTGGAGTCATGGATTTTGGATTAATGATACTTCACATAATTGCATGGTAAACCATTCAGGAAGTCATGTAACATTGATGGTTGTGTGACAAATTGTTTAATAATTATAATCTGCTAATCCTAGCAATATTTTTTTGGAATTACACTTATTCTGCATAAAATGATCATGTAACATTCATCTGTGAATAAACTACTCTATCAGTATTGTTATGCTTTCAAAGAAATATTAATATTAAACAAGCAATCATATGATCTATTGCTTGGGAGGTCATGTAGTCTTTGTGCACCCAAGCATTATCTTATGCACAAGAGTTTTGTTTAAGTTATGAAATTGAAATCATTATATTTACTTATCTCTACTAGGAATCAATTTAGAATCTTTTTGTTTTTCAGTTCACATTCTCGTTATTTAATAAATCATGTTAGGTAGAACTTGCAGATATCTAAAATAAGAACTTCCAAAACATGAAGTAGAATTACTTATAGGTGAAAACTTGTTAAGATGGATAATCTGATAAATATAACAATGACAAAAAATAATTAAATGGAAATTTCAATAGGTAAACAAGCTTTTTAAAATGTATATCTTTTTCAATCTCATTATAGTTATATTTTTAAAAAAGGGCACACTAAGTATTTATTTGAAATTTAGTTCATACTGAGTAATTGAAATCTTAAACTGGATTCTGAAAGATTGTAAAAGACCCTGAAATAAACCACATGTGAGATGGATGAAATAAAAAAGTGTGCAGGGGTGATGTGGAGAAGAGAAGCTAAAGATCAGAGAAAATGGATTGAACTTGGAGAGACCTTCATCCTGCAGTGGATTGATAATGATTGATGATGATTATGATGAATGACTTGAACAATCAGAAATAAAGGAAAGAATTAGACACATTTGAAATGCAAATTGAAAGAAAAATGGAAAAGCTTGAAAAAATAGGATTAAAAAACTTAAGTATTAAAGAGAATGAGTTTGCTATTAACTGAAAGGAGACCCTTTGATTCCTCTTGGAGGCCTTAAAGGAACCGAGCAGGGCAAATTCCTAATGTCCAATCCATACGTTCTTGTCATTGCAGCTGTTATTACTATGTGATTATTCATATAGTATACAAACATGGATGGGCTGCTCACCAACATGCATTAGCCAGCATGGTGAGTTTATTGGCTTTTTACCTCTGAGTTTAAGATCAAGAAACACCATGGTCTTTCTTTTCAGTGCCTGATAAGGCAGAATGAATGTTTGTGTAAATGATAAATATTTTTCCAATACATATATACAATTATGACAGACAAAAATAAAGCATGGCCCTTATTCCCAGGAGGCTGTAAAGTCACCAACCAAGGCAGCGGTTGGTGGCCGAAGGAGGAGGGTGCTAAGAATCCCCTGATTGTGGACACAGGTTGGCATTTGATGACGACTTTTTATTTAGATACTTACAACTGCAGATCACTTTCAAGTGAAGGAAGATTGCAAGAATTAGAAGAAGAACAGTCTTATATTAAATGGGACATTATTGGACTTTGTGAAGTTAGAAGAAAAGGAGAAGAAACAATTGATTTAAAAAGTGGACATATACTCTATTATAAAGGCACACATATTGGAAATACAAGTGGAGTAGGATTCATTATAAATAAAAAGTGGAAGAACAATATTGTGGAGATTGATGGTGTATCGGACAGAGTGGCAAGATTAGTTATACAACTTAATAGCAGATACCAAATGCAGATAATTCAGGTTTATGCCCCAACAAGTTCTCATAGTGATGAAGTAGTAGAAGATTTTTATATGGATGTACAAAAGGCTTTTGATCAGAGTAAACAACATTTTAAAATTGTTATGGGAGACTTTAATGCTAGAATTAGTAGACAAATGAAAGATGAAATTGCTGTAGGTAATTTTGGTTATGGTAATAGAAATGAGAGAGGACATAGACTTGTGGAGTTTGCAGAAAAAAAAAACTTTATATTATGAATTCATTTTTTGAGAAAAATGTTAAAAGGAAATGGACATGGAAGCATCCAAATGAAGGTACAGCAGAATTGGATTATATTTTGACTAACAGAAAATACATATTTCAAGATTGTAATGTTCTTAATAAATTTAACACAGGAAGTGATCATTGATTAGTAAGGTGTAAGTTATGTTTTAATGTAAAACTAGAAAGACAAAAATTATTAAGAAAAACAGTATTTACAGTTGATATTCCTAATCTTCAGAAACATTCTAATGAATTTAAATTAGAACTTACAAATAGGTTTCAAGTGTTAGGATATTTTGAACATGATACAGATTTGAATGAAATTAATATGAAAATAACTGATACACTTTTAAAAACTGCAACAAACATAGCTGGTAGAAAAAAGCAGCAATTGACTAATAAAATTTCTACTGAGACTAGAGAATTTATGAAGAAAAGAAGGAATATGAAGATATACAAAAATGATGTATTAAAAAGAATTGAATATCTCGAATTTTGTAAAATGGTATGGAAAAGAGTTGAAAATGATATAAGAAAGTATAACTGTGAAACAGCAAGGAAAGCTGGAGAAGAAAATAAAAGTCTCAAAAATGTTAAACAACATTTTGGTATTGGTAGGAAATTTATATCTGCAATAAGAAAAAAAGATGGAATTATTACTAAAAAGAGAGATGACATCATGAAATTGGTAGAAGATTTTTATCAAGAATTATATAGTAATAAAGAACAAGTACCTCCTATATCTATTACATCTTCCGAATTGCCCAGAATTTTAAATGAAGAAGTGAGACATGCAATTAAGTGTATGAAGAAAGGAAAGGCTCCAGGAAATGATGGAATTATAATTGATATATTAAAAGAAGCAGGTGAAGAAATAGAAACAATTTAGCAAAGTTATATACCAAATGTCTAAATGATAAAGATGTACCGGAAGATTGGAAAAATGCAGTAATAATATTAATATTTAAAAAAGGTGATAAAGAAGATATTAGAAATTACAGACCTATCAGCCTTTTATCAGTTTTATATAAAATTTGTACCACTCGTCTACAGAGAACTTTGGATTTCCACCAACCAAGAGAACAAGCTGGATTTAAAAGTGGTTTTAGTACAATAGATCATATCCAGGTATTGAGAGAAGTCATAGAAAGGACAAACGAATATGGCTTGTCATTATGTTTTGGATTTGTAGATTATGAAAAGGCATTCGATTCTATACACATTTCTTCAGTGATTAAAGCATTGGATCCAGGATATTGTCATATTTTAAAGAATATTTATAAAAATGCAACAGCAACAATTAGATTACATAATGATACTGGAAAAATCAACATTGAGAAAGGTGTAAGACAAGGTGACTCCATATCTGCAAAACTCTTTACAGCAGTGCTGCAAGAAGTATTTTGTGGATTAAAATGGGAAACTAAAGGAGTGAAAGTAAATGGAGAGTATTTAAGTCATTTAGATTTCGCAGATGATGTAGTTGTTTTTGAAAATAATGCTTCAGAGCTGCAGGAAATGTTGCAGGAGTTAGCAGATGAAAGTAGAAAAGTAGGACTAAAGATAAATGTTAAAAAGACTAAAGTAATGTTTAATCAATTTGCTCAAAATATGAAAATAAAGATTGATTATGAAGAATTAGAAGAAGTTAACAGTTACAAATACCTTGGTCAGATTATTAATACAGATGGAAACATAATGGAGGAAATTAATCATTAAATTAAACTTGGTTGGAGTGCTTTTGGTAGAAATAACTTGATACTAAAAGGAAATATGCCTCTGTGTTTGAAAAGGATGTTTTTTAACAAATGTGTTTTACCAGTTCTTACTTATGGATCTGAGACTTGGACACTTAATAGAAGAGCAATACAGAGACTTCAGACCCCTCAAAGGAGTATTGAGAGATGTATGTTGGGAGTAACAAGAAGAGATCGAAAACGCAATGTATGGGTAAGACAACAAACAGGTGTTACTGACCTTATTGAAAAAATTAAAAGATTGAAATGGAGTTGGGCTGGACATATTGCTAGAAAAGATGATAATAGATGGACAATTGAAATTTTAAACTGGATTCCAAGGGATTGTAAAAGACCCAGAAAGAGACCACATGTGAGATGGATGGATGAAATAAGAAAATGTGCAGGGATGTTGTGGAGAAGAGAAGCTAAAGATCGGAGAAGATGGATTAAACTTGGAGAGACCTTCATCCTGCAGTGGATTGATAATGGTTGATGATGATGATGAAATAAAATAGTTTGAGCTCTACTAAAATGGGGACTCCAAAAAGATTGTCAAATATTTAGCATTAGAAAATATATTTAAAATCAATGTTCATGTTATAAACATGAAACAATAAAAGGTATAATCATATTAAGTATATTATTCACTGAGTATGCTTTTGACTAATCCATCAGATTCATAACACTCAACTAATTTTTATTGAGAATTTTATTTGCAAAGTTTTAAATAAATAGAAATAGCTCTGCTCTGTAAATGAAAATATCAGTCACTTTAAATGAATTTGCTATTAATACATCATTGATTTGACATTCAATTTTTTTAAAATTGTATTTTAAGATCGCTTTCTTCATAAAATATTGGATTACAATAAATAATAGCTCTTTTCACACTGATAATATTTTTAAACATGAAAGCAAGATGGCAGGACAGTCATTTATATTAATACTGCTTGGAGGTTTCTCACTTTGCTACATATTCTAGAAAAGCTTTAAAAATTTGTCAAATTAATGCAATGGGCAAGACTTTTGTCTTATAATTAATAATTGAATGGTTAGTTGTTTGGGAGATCAAATACATTTGGGCACCAGAAGTGAAAATCTCAGCTTCATTTCAAAGATTTTTAGCTCTTAAGTGTAACCATTCTGTAAATGTGCTATGATAATGAAATTTGGAAACATAATTCTAAGAATTTAAATGATGTAAAGGGCTTATCAGTGTTTACAATATATAATAAATATTGACATGATCAAATTATCAGCCTCGATTATTCTTTATTGAGCATGGCAATTATAACTTTAGAAGCAATATCAGTGGATAATTCTTTTGCTAACTACATGCATAGCCTAATATGAATTCAAAATTATCTTTAGCCAAATTTACATATGTAATATTAATTTAATAACAACATAATTAATAAGTGCAATTTTCATTAATAATTTTTAAACAAAAGGTAATCAGTGTTCAACATGCAGTATTTAATTATGTTACTAACTCATTGATATTATAGTGAGTAGGCAGGACACTCTCAAACCCAAACACAAGCTACAGACTTTTTAAAAAATAATATACCTAAATGCAATCATATAGTCTGATTACCTTCTGATTAATAATTACTAACAAAAACTGAACTTGTAAATTATGTTTTTATTAAATTAATTCTAATATCATCAAATATTTACCAGTCATAATTTGAAATTTTTTCTGGATTTAGCCATAAATTAATAATGTAATAGATCTAAAGTTATGAAGATTATATCTTCATTCTGAAATGCTTTAGATTGGCTTACGTAATTGCATTTAGGTACAAAGATACTTGCATTTGGGTTTGAGAGTGTTTTGATACTATATCAGTGATTAATAACATGATTAAACAATGCATATAGAAGGTTGATTTCCTTTTAATTAAAATACATAATACACCTGGGTCTCGTTTTACGCGATAGATAGGTTCCTCAGAAAACACGCACAAATGAAATCGTGCAAAAATAGACATAACTTACATTGAAAAAGGGGGGATGTGGTCTGTGATTTTTCAAAATTCGCATAAAAGCAAAGCACCAACGTAAAATTACTTTAAATTTTGCGCAAAAAATAAATAAATAAGAAAATAAAATATGACTAATAAAAAATTTCAAATTTGAAAAAAATTGATACAAGACAAACTTTGTTTAACTATAATATTTAATTTTATTCAAAATAATATATTTTTATGCATAATTTACAGTACAGTAATTTACATTTTTTATACACATTTTAATTATTATAGCTATTTGCCAAAAAACACGTTCGTTTGCAAACAACTAGCGCCAACTTCACACTCATGCTGTGTCAATGGTTTTCTGGTGACAACGTAATTAGTAATTAATCTTTGAGATGATGATTTTATTAATTGTTTATGAAACTAACAACTAAAAATTAAATTCTTATTTTTGTCTTTAATTTTCAATTTTGTTTAAAAATTAAATTTCACATCACATTATTTCAAGTCGCCATAAGTAATTTTTAAATTGTTAATTACAATTAAAAATCAGATTTTAATTTTTAATTGTCAAATTTAATTGTACCCACTGCTATTACTGACCTTTTAAAAATAAATTTGTGGACACTAAATGATTAATAATTGATTATGTTCTTTTTTAAAAAGCAAAAACAGAATGTGATTTAAAATGCAAAATTAACATGCACAATATTTGAACAAATTTACATTATAATCTTATAAAATTTAATGTGTGTATACATAAAATGTGGAAATCATGATTTTAATTTCATTATTGCATAAAATCTTACTATTATAAAGCACTGAAAATATTGAAATTACTAAGTTGAAAGTCGAATTCCAATAATGTGCTATTACTTTCAATATAATGTAAGTGCACAAAATTTATTATTTGAAGTAATAGCACAATATCGGAGTTCAACTTCTGATGAAACAACTTCAAAATCATGTTAAATAAGTCTGTGTAAAAAGAGACCCGGGTGTATTCAAATTAAAATATCGATCAATCCAATTCTTGCTGGCACAATTATAATTCTTTTAAATGCTTTTATTCACTATGCACTATAAAGAAATGAAGTAATTGTTTCTTTAATAACAAGTAAAATTTTTAAATGTAATTTGAAATAAAGGCATAGGATGGGGTCCAGAAATTAATCAAGTCAATCCCTTGTTACAAAAATAGGGATTGACTTAATTAATTTCTGAACTTCCCCATGCTTTTATTTCAAGTTAAATTTAAAATTTCCAATTGTAGTTGAAAAATCAATTATTTTATTTTTTCAATGCACAAACAAGAAAAAAACATTTAATATAAAACATATTTTATCTTGATTATTTTTAAGTTTTTAATACTGACACAGTAGATGAAAATTTAAACTATTGATTAGACATTTGTAGTTGATATAAATATATCACTAGATATATCTGCTATAAGTTAAAATTTATATCCCTTATGTATATAACACATTTAATATGTGTACATAATAATATATTTGTATATGTTGCAAATGAACTTCACTTAATATCTATAATTTTCCTTTAAGTCAACATCACACATATAGTTTATATAAGCCATTTGATATTTCTGCAATAAGTTAAAATATATACTCTTAATGTACATATTATATTCAGTATGTGTATATAGTTATATATGCATAATAAATCAAAAACTACATATATTTTAAATTGTTTGATAGTTTTTATTTTACAATTGTTTTTAAAAAATATCAAAGAAGAAAATTCACAATTATTGTTTTAAATAATTATCATAATTTTTTTTAAACATTTCACTATGTTTTAAATAAACTATCAAACAATTTTAAATAGAAAATATAGTTACTGATTTATTATACATATATAATTATATAGACATATTAAATATGATATATACATTTTTAAAATGGTTAAACAAATGTTACTATATTGAAAAAATATTTATATTACCCTCTTGTGATTATTATTTAAAACAATTCATAATTCTAAGAATAATTGTCATCTGCAATAAGTGAAGATACTGAATATTTTTAATATTTTCCTACCTTTTTTTCCAAATCCATCATTGACATGCTAAAAAGATAACATTTAAATGGATTATACTAGTAAAACATAGTTATGGACCAATTCCCAAGTGATTCTATTGAATTTAAATATATAAAACCTCAATTTTAAAATTTTATTCTAACTCAAAAAAATTCAAAAGTTATCAAACAAATAGATTTTCCAAGTTCAATAAAATCATTTCACAAAAGAAATTCTAGAATAGAAATCATTATTGGTCATAGGTTTCAAAAAAGCAAGTCCATAAGCAATTTTTTATTTAAAATATTATAGATATAATATTTAATAACTATATTAACTTTAAATTTAAGCTGCTTTAACATGTAATTTGGTATTATGTAAAAGCAATAAATAGCACTATTATATCACTTTCTGAGAAACAATCATGAATCAATGTACATGGCTTCAAGTCACTCAAAAAACATCAGTTTTTGCATTATTGTAGTATTTTTACGCTTATTTTAAAGCTTAAAAAGTACCGTAAGATGCTGCCCTCTCTAGCATTATTTTACTAGTAAAAAATCAATAATATTGATGTAAGAAGCTACAAGAATGGGGGAAGGCAGGCTTTCCTAGATGCTGATTGGTTGGTTCACATTTTGACTAAAAGAAGACTGCCTATCAATAATTTTCACACTCCAACTTCTTTGTTTTGATTTTCAAAATGAAAATGTCTGTTTTAGAGAGTTTTTTATTATTTTTCATAGATATTATAAATTATTTTCATAAAATATGCTGAAAATATAATTATTTTAGAAAACAGTAAGATTTTAGTTACAAATTCTTTACTTTTACACAAACATAAATTAAAAAAGAAACCAGTACTAACAACAATTTTGACACCTGTCAACAATTTTCATTGTTCCAAGCTCTTTATTTGATTTTCAAACAAAAATGAATGTTTTAGAGCCATTTTCTGGCATTTATTTACATATAATGTATTTTGATAAAATATGCTGAAAATATAATTATTTTAGTAAAATAGTAAGATTTTAGTAAAAAAAAATTATACTTTTGCACTAATGTAAATTGAGAAAGAAATCAATGATGTCCACAGCACTTTCTAATTTGTTACAAACTTTCTTTTTAAGTCTTTTGCTATTGAATATTTTTATAATTATAATTAGAAATTTATTTTTGAAAAAACTTTTGTTCACTTTCATAATTGACAAATTATTAATATACTTTTTTACAAATGAAACCAAAATGAATATAATATTAAAAGATGAATATATATTTACTGCTGATTTTTTAATTGACCATTCAAAAGTTGTAAAACTTTAATTCACTTGGCCAATAAAAAACTGGTCAGTTTAAAAAATTTTTTCAGTGAAAAGGATATTCAGACTCTTTTTAGATAATAATGTTGTATTAATATTAATCTACAACATTTTAACTAATTTATTTATTTTCAAATGTTTATATATAAAATTGTTATAAAATATTTTTATTTCATCACAAACACATATTTTAAAATTAAAGCACATCTTTCCTTTACTGCCCTCTAGTTAGTAAGCAATAATTTTCTATTATTAACACAATATATAATGAAATGCTATACATGTTCAAGAAAAGCACAGTTTTTAAGACAATTTCTTGATAAAATCAAAAAGTATGCACAACAAAAGAATTCATCTTTAGATTATATATAAATCAGCATTTATTTTTTATAGCGTCTGTATACAATTGTAATCACATTCATATTGGCTTTTTCAAACCAAATTGTGCAAATGCTTTTTGCGAGTGTTAAATAATAAATGAATACCCCCTGACCCATACAAGATATAGAATTTATGCAGCAATAAAAGGAATCCTCTTATTACTACGACTCAAATATTTATATATGAGCAAATCTGAAGTACTGGCCCAGAAGGTGTGACTATAGAACAGTCACTTTGAATTACTATATATAACTTATGAATGAATGACGCCGATGAAATTTACTAGAATTTACTGAACGTCATTCCGACTGAAATTAATCATATATATAAATCAGCATTTATTTTTTATAGCGTCTGTATACAATTGTAATCACATTCATATCGGCTTTTTCAAACCAAATTGTGCAAACACTTTTTTGCGAGTGTTAAATAATAAATGAATACGCTGCATAAATTCTATATCTTGTATGGGTCAGAGGGTATTCATTTATTATTTAACACTCGCAAAAAGCTTTAGATTATATAAAGTCAAGTCATATGATAATATTAATAATTAAATGGCTTTATTGTTTGGGTTTTATAAAAAGTTCATATATCAGAGGGGGCAGACCTGAATCAAATTTGAAGATCTTACACTCCATGTAAGACTCTATTACAGAGCAATAATCAAATGGCTTTAAAACTGAAGAATTCATTCATAAGAAGTTTTATTGTCAGAAGAGACAGATCTGAGATTAATCCAAGGACCCTACAGCCCAAAGACTGACACTCCATCACTATACTAAACCATGTAAGCCAATTTCAAAATAAAATATTGTAAAGTGACTGAAGGTTAGACCAATGAGCATAAAACTTTGAAAAATTATTGCATAGATGTTGGGGATTTATCATTTTGGAAAACAATGATTGGCGATAATAAAAGCAAAGATTAACAGATTTGTATTGCTTAAAGATCATGCTTAGAGTAAACAGAAATAAGAATAATTACACTTTTAAGACTGCTTAGTATCTAATAAAGAAAATAAAAATTGATAATAATTAAAATAATGCAGGGTAATGTATTTAATATTATATTAGTGTTAAATGTTGCCACAATAAAGTATAAAAAAGATATGGTTGGAATAGAAAAATGGATTTAAGCTTATAAGTACTGGAATTTTTGTAAAATAATAAAAATATTTTTTCAAGATAGAGTTTTTTAAGGAAATTCATCATATTGAAGGTAGTTAATCTTTCAATATTATTTAATCAGTGGTTACCTGATGATTTTCTTAAATAAAAATTACTATTACCAGTATTACTTCCATGTATATATCATAAAAACAATTGTGATTGCAGTCTTTTTTAACTGACGATGATGAAATGCTTTCCATATGCAGGCATTGATTTCATACTATGCATGTTTAAACCCAAATTTCAATGAGACATTACATTTAATTTTTTTTTTTAATTAGTTATTCAAATGTACATTTTTTTATAAAACAGAGAAGTTTTTTTTTTTAAAGATTTATTAGACTTTGAATACATATAGTGATAAATTCAATTTGCACATATAGTGATAAATTCATTTTATCTATGAATCACAATGCATATTTTTGATTTAATGTAATTTTACAGCATAGAACTTCATTATCTAGGTAAAAATTTAAAATCGACATCCTCACATAATATGATATACGATTTACTTAGGATATTAGTTAGTACACAATGTTACAACCAAATGACAAATAATAATAGTCATTTTCATCAGTCATCTAAATCCATGAAATGTTTGACTGTTGACTATAGACCCACATCACCATATGCTTATAAACCCAAGAAGCAAGCTATTTCTAGCTCAAACCTGGATTCCAATGATCGAATTTCTCTAAGACATGCAAGTCTAAAGAGTAAGAGTCTGTAAAAAAACTGTCCATGCATGTTCTGTGGCTGGTTCCAGTGAAATTGCCACTGTCCAGACCCTTCTCTGAGATGCAGTAGACTATCTAGTCCTCTCAGGATAAATTGCATGCTATATCATGCCTTCCATAAATACCCTATCCCTAATTAAAATCTTAGATAACTCCACTGCAACTCACATTTAATATCTTCATCTTTCATATCTCAAGTGATGACAAGTCACAACCATACTTCAAATGCATTCTGCTCCCATCTATCTTTATATTTATCTTCGATCACTAGGTATTGATCTTGATCAAAGTAAACACGGAAATCTGTTTTTCCTAGCTCATTGAGATCTGTGGTTTCTAGATTGTCCTGCCCTAGTTTCAAATTGTCAATTTTACATTTCGTATGTTCTAGATCCTTGTAATGAAGATGTCCTTTACTTTGTGTTTCCTTTGCTTCAGGCTCCTCAAAATGAAACATTGTCTGATCTATGACTTCCTTGTCCTTTAACATAAACTTCTGAGCAGAATTCTTTTCCATGCTATCAGAGATAGTTAAATGCTGGAGCACACTTGATTCTTCATCATGATGTTAGCCCTATACTTTTTTCCTTTTATATTCCTGTCCAGCAATTCATTTGTCAGAATTATGCAGGATTTTATATCAACAGAAGTGTAAAAGAACACTAATTTAACTTTATCATTATGTTTAGCATCGTCACACTTATGAAGATTTAATATTAGTGCAGAATCAAATGAACAAGGTGCATTTTTAGAAAGAATCTTTTAAAAAGAGATTTGAACCCAAACTTTCAAACTGCCTACAGCCATCTATAAAAGATAAATGTTCTCCAATATACATATCAAAATTCATCAGTTGCTCCAGATCACCATTTCTCACACATATATATGTAACATAGCAAATCCACACTCTTTAATGGACAAACTTCAATATTCCACTCTCCAACTCTTCAGCCTGGTGATAACTAAAAATCTGATGGTAGAATGCTTAAAAAACTTGATGATGCCAATATTATAATATACTTACGTTGATCTTAAGTCAGACTGATTCCTCAAATGTGGGATCTCAATATGTCCATTCAAATACATAGAAGAGGGATGGGCAGAATACAGGTTGAATATATAATACTGAAATACAAATAAAATTTATATACTTAATGAAGATGTAATTAATAGAGGGTTGAACCCAGATTTTCAAGCCTCTTATGGTCACTCACTCTGCCCAACCCTCTTCTGTGTATTTGAATAGACATATTAAGGTCTTACATATGAAGGGTAAGCTTTAATTATGGTCAGCATGGGTATGACTAGAATATTGGCATCATCAATGGCTTTGAGCATTCCATCATCAGACTTTCAGTGGTATGGATGGCTGAATAGTTGAAGAGTAGAGAGGAGTGAAACCTATACATTAAAGGGTGTATATTTACTATTTTAATATAAAGTGGTCACTGATTATATATATATATATATATATATATATATAATAAATAAAATATCCGTTAATTAAAAACAATATTGTAATTATAATTGAAATAATATTTTTAACGGTTTAAAAACAATTATGGCAGTTGAGGCAGGTTAGAAAGTAACCGAAAGTACTTCTGCGGATTTAAGGATTGTTTGTAAATGTTTTTAAACTGTTAAAAATATTATTTCAATTATATATATATATATATATATATTGTAACGATATATAAATATGCCATTACATTAATTTAAAATAAAAACTAAGTTCACAAATAAAAATAAATTTATTAAAAATCTAAAAGCTAAAAAAAAATTAAAGAGTTGTTAAATGTATATAATATATTCGCACAGATGCAAAACTTTAAAAATATTTTTTTTTAATAAATAAAAATATTTGAACGTACTTTGTTATAAAAAAGTACAAGATTTAAAGATTTATATATTTTGTAAATGGAAATGATTGTTTATCAATTATCGAAAACCAAACTAGCCCTTAGGGCTCTTATATACTGTAATTAAAAAGTCAGAGGATAAGGTAGGTAAGAGAATAAAAAGAATTAGCTTGACCAATGGAAGCACCAAGCCTCAGCCCGGACCCTAATGAAAATGATGGATTAGTGATGTTTTGTTGGTTGAATATGGAGGATCACTATAAAAAGAGAAATATTGAGTTTTAGGTAGTTCCAGCTTTTTTTGCGTTTGAGACGTGTGATAGGACGCACATATCACACTTGTTTTTTTTTTTTAAAAAAATGAAATGACTGTAATTCCAAAATGAAACCAGCTTAGGTCTCCTCCACAACATCAGATCGGTTTTCCAATGGAGATGCCATGGGAATTAAAAACAGGAACCTGGACACTTCTACTGTGAGCTATGAATTTTACAAATTAACAAAAAAAATGTAATTAAGAACTTTCATCATTTTTTTTAAAGATTCAGCTAACCTAAATTTAAAAATGAACTCTTATCTGATTTTCAAATTGACAATTAATATTTAAATTATATATATCTGACTTATGTTTCATATTAATTATAAATGTTTAATTTTTACATATTTGCTTGCTAAAAAAAATCATTTCCATTTTATTATTTGTATTAATATTTATTGTTTGAATTATTTAAATGCATAAATTTAAGTTGGACATAGACTCTTGCATAGATTCGTTCATGTTTAATTACATTTTTGTTTCATATATGATTAAAATATATAGACATTCGGTAAATAATGATATCTTATGTTGAATATCTAAAATGTATTTATTCGGATGTCTTGTTAGGTATTGGTGTCAATGCGGCATCTTATGATGAATGCCATTGGGTTTCTAGTAAATTCCCTCTGCAATTGCATAAATAACTTTATATTTTGATCATTTATGTTTATGTTAAAATGTTTTTGAGCGTGTAATCTGTGTAGTCAATCTATGCTCAACATTAAACAACAAATTTTATAAAATTCATGTATGCGAATTTAAATAAATGTTAAATTTAAGTTGGGCATGAATGGCTATATAGATTTATAAAGTTATATTAATTAATTAGCGGAGGATAATCTTAGGTTATTTGTTTCGTAGTTAAATTGGGTCAATGGATTGGATATACTGGTGTAATTAGTAGATGTAGTATGAGGTTTGCTACATGCAGAATCACTGTATATGCCGCACAAACTTTTTTTGCCTATGGATGGAATTGTAAGTCTGCAAAAAGGACTGCAGTCCCTTCCTATGGAGTTTTTATTTTATTGTTCTTCTTGCCATACAGATGAAACATTTCTGTATTGGACAAGAGTCAATGTCTTCTCTAACTATACTGCTCAGATGTACATTCCTGACAGTATAGTATATTTAGTGCTGTTGTATTTTCATCTTACATTGAAAACATTAATGTATCAGATGGATTGACGCCAGTTTGACTGCAAACTTTTGGCCTAAGGTTAAATAAGGGATAGAATATTTTCTTTTCAAATGCAGATCTATGTAATCTATTCATACTCGACGAACTTAATAAAAATATTAAATTCATTCATACTCAACAATCTTAAAATAATAATTTAAATTAAAAATTAATATTAAAATCTAAATAATAAATGTTATTCCTCAAATTTAAAATGATTATATATGTGCATAAATAAATATTGTTTGTGTATTAATTACTGGCAGTGGCTTTTAATTTTTTATATATATTTTATATGTAAGATATAAATTAAAGATATAGATTATTATCTCTGGGTCTCCACTGAGCTAGTGACAATGGGATAATGGTCTAAATATAAAATAAAGTGGTATCTTAACAGCACGTATCTTCCTACTTTATAAATTTTTCTAGGTTCAAATGCCTAAATGGCGCCCTTGTAGTGCAGATTATGGTAAAATTCGATCTTCACTTTCTTTTGGATCGTTATAATTGGCCACCCAACTTGGGCTGATCTTTAATAAACCACCAGTACCCTGAGAATTTTAAAAGTGAATCATGCCAGTAACATTTTTTTTTCTGAAATAAGTACATTTTTGTACTAACGTAAAGTTATAGCCAGATGTTTAATAAACCATGAGTACTTTTGAAAATAAATTATGTCCATAATATTTTTTCTGAATTGAGTATAAATATATTTTTGTGTATTAACACAGAAGTTATAGGTTGAATTGTGTTTTAAAGGTACTGACAGTAAGAAAAATTGCGCATATGTAAAAATAAATGTGAGGAATAAAACGTAATAATTAATATAAATCTTTTTTGTTAAAAAAAAAAGTCTTATTTAAAAGCCAAGCATTTAATGTGCCTAGTAATAGTTAAAAGTAGGAGAAAAGAAACCTGGAAGGGAGGAGGCAGAAATTTAGCTGGTAGTAAAGAATAAACAGTCAACATTTTTTTTATCATTATATTTGTGTGTAATTACTGTTTTGTCTTATAAAAAAAGTTTTGTCCTTTTGAAATTTACTATATATTCAATTTGTGTAATGTAATTACTAACACTAAGTAAATTCTTTTTTTTTTTTAATGTTTTTGTTTTTTGAGGAAGTTTACTGATATGTAATGATATATAAATATGCCATTACATTAATTTAAAATAAAAACTAAGTTTGCAAATAAAAATAAATGTATTAAAAATCTAAAAGCTAAAAAAAAATTAAAGAGTTGTTAAACGTATATAATATATTCGCACAGATGCAAAACTTTAAAAATATTTTTTTTTAATAAATAAAAGTATTTGAACGTACTTTGTTATAAAAAAGTACAAGATTTAAAGATTTATATATTTTGTAAATGGAAATGATTGTTTATGAATTATCGAAAACCAAACTAGCCCTTAGGGTTTTTATATATTGTAATTAAAAAGTCAGAGGATAAGATAGATAAGAGAATTAAAAGAATTAGCTTGACCAATAGAAGCACCAAGCCTCAGCCTGGACCCTAATGAAAATGATGGATTAGTGACATTTTGTTGGTTGAATCTGGAGGATTACTATAAAAAGAGAAATATTGAGTTCCAGATAGTTCCAGCTTTTTTTGCGTTTGACATGTGTGATAGGACACACATATTACACTATCTTTTTTTTTTTAAAAAAAAAAAATGAAATGACTGTAATTCCAAAATGAAACCAGCTTAGGTCTCCTCCAGAACATCAGATCAGTCTTCCAATGGAGATGCCACAGGAATTAAAAACAGGAACCTGGACTCTTCTATCGTGAACTATGAACTTTACAAATTAACAAAAAAAAGTAATTAAGAACTTTCGTCAATTTTTTTTTAAAGATTCAGCTAACCTAAATTTAAAAATGAACTCTTATCTGATTTTCAAATTGACAATTAATATTTAAATTATATATATCTGACTTATGTTTCAAATTAATTATAAATGTTTAATTTTTACATATTTGCTTGCTAAAAAAAAAAATCATTTCCATTTTATTATTTGTATTAATATTTATTGTTTGAATTATTTAAATGCATAAATTTAAGTTGGGCATAGATGCTTGCATAGATTCGTTCACGTTTAATTATGTTTTTGTTTTCATATATGATTAAAATATATAGACATTCGGTAAATAATGATATCTTATGTTGAATATCTAAAACGTATTTATTCGGATGTCTTGCTAGTTATTGGTGTCAATGCGGCATCTTATGATGAATGCAATTGGGTTTCTAGTGAATTCCCTCTGCAATTGCATATATAACTTTATATTTTGATCATTTATGTTTATGTTGAAATGTTTTTGAGTGTGTAATCTGTGTAGTCGATCTATGCTCAACATTAAACAACAAATTTTATAAAATTCATCTATGCGAATTTAAATAAATGTTAAATTTAAGCTGGGCAAGAATGGCTATATAGATTTGTAAAGTTATATTAATTAATTAGGGGAGGGTAATCTTAGGTTATTTGTTTCGTAGTTAGATTGGGTCAATGGATTGGATATATTGGTGTAATTAGTAGATGTAGTATGAGGTTTGCTATGTGCAAAATCACTGTATATGCCGCACAAACCCTTTTTGCCTATAGATGGGATTCTAAGTCGACAAAAAGGACTGCAGTCCCTTTCTATGGAGTTTTTATTTTATTGTTCTTCTTGCCATACAGATGAAACATTTCTGTATTGGACAAGAGTCAATGTCTTCTCTAACTATACTGTTCAGATGTACATTCCTGACAGTATAGTATATTTAGTGCTGTTGTATTTTCATCCTACATTGAAAACATTAATGTATCAGATGGATTGACGTCAGTTTGACTGCGAACTTTTGGCCTAAGGTTAAATAAGGGATAGAATATTTTCTTTTCAAATGCAGATCTATGTAGTCTATTTATACTCGATGATCTTAATAAAAATATTAAATTCTTTCATACTCAACAATCTTAAAATAATAATTTAAATTAAAAATTAATATTAAAATCTAAATAATAAATGTTATTCCTCAACTTTAAAATGATTATATATGTGCATAAATAAATATTGTATGTGTATTAATTACTGGCAGTGGCTTTTATTTTTTTATATATATTTTATATGTAAGATATAAATTAAAGATATAGATTATTATCTCTGTGTCTCCACTGAGCTAGTGACAATGGGATAACGGTCTAAATATAAAATAAAGTGGTATCTTAACAGCATGTATCTGCCTACTTTATAAATTTTCTAGGTTCAAATGCCTAGATGGCGCCTTTGTAGTGCAGATTATGGTAACATTCGATCTTCACTTTCTTTTGGATCGTTATAATATATATATATGGGAAATGATGATCCAGATCAACCGATGAGTGCTGATTTAGCATGAAATATGTATACTGGATATCATTTATATTTTTCACATGTATGTGGTCATGTGTATCAGTTATATTAGATAGACTGGATGACTGTAGAAAGCTTGAACATCTGGGTTCAAATTCCCTTTAATTACATCTAGGTTAAGAATATATTATACTTGTGTTTCAATAACTGCCCATCCTTTTGTGTATTTGAAAAAACATATTAAAGTCCTATATGTGAGGGGTCAAATTGACTTACAGGTCAACATGGGTATAACCATAATATGAGCATCATCAATGGCTGTGAGAATTTCTATTATCACATTTTCAATGGTATGGATGGCTGAAAAGTTGGAGAGAGGGAAATACTGAAGCCTATCCATTAAAACGTGTAGATTTACTATCTTATATATAAACTGAGCACTGATTTTATATGTGTGTGGAAGATGATGATCTGGACCAACTGATGAGTACTGAAATACACATATTGGATATCATTTATCCCTTTCACATATATGTGGTATGTGCATCTGTTATATTAGATAGAAAGGATGACTGTGGGTAAAAGTCTGGGTTCAAATTCCCTTTAATTAAATTTAGGTTAAATATATACATTATACTTGGAATGCAAAGTAACTTTGGGGAAATTTTTATTTTATTATTTGCTAAAATGATGTGAACTGCAATTTGAGATCATTTATAAGCGTTCCACTAATTCTGAATGCCTAAATTATGTTCTGCCAATACACACTGGACAATATATAGACATCAAAAAGACATAAACTACATTTTTAGATAATTTCGTAGACCTAGAAACAAATTACATGTAAGATGGATGAATGAGATAAAAAAAAGATTGCGGTTCTGATGAGGAAAAAAAACATGTTCTGGAATAATGTTCTATATTAGATCAATAACATTTTGGTAATGATAGTAGGTGGTAGTCTGTTTGTATATACATTTGAATATTACACAACACCTATACTGCAAACAAATGAAAAAAGATATTAAATTATTTTTTAAAACTAATGTGAAAGCTGTTTTATTAAAATGTAAAATGACTTCAGAGGACATTTATGTTAAAAGACAATATAAATTGGACTACGACAATGCATCTCTAATTTTACCCTTTCAATTTATCTATTTCTCTTCTAATTATTATATTTAAAGAATTAAGTAATTTGCTGTTATTATTCACATTTCTAGATATATAGGTAAAATATATCCAGAGTTAATAAAGAAAGAGAGTACTAAAATATATAGACACTGAATTGCAATCATATCTATATAATTAATCAAACATGGTTTAGTGCAGTGGGTGAATGTCAATATTTGAACCATAAGGACTTTAGATTAATTCCAGTCGTCAAATTTTATATAAACTCCTAAACAGTAAAACTATTTGATTATTTTTTCATTTATCAAGCCCATTTATGGTTTTAAAAATTTAGATTGGGTTAAATTTTAGAAATGTGGTCATAAATAATAACATAGAGCTAAAAGTGATTATTAGAAGCATATTGGTATTACTTTCAGTTTTGTATCTCATGCCTCACTTGATAAAAACAAAAACTTAAAATCAGATGAATAATGATAATTTTAAATTCAGTAGTGCATCTGTTGATTACTCATTGTTCAATCCTACCATTTATGGTATTAAAGTAGACAGATAATTTTTGTGGGTAAAGTGAAGAAGTAAATCATTTATATATTTAAAAAATCTATGAAATTCTACAATTGCCAATATACCATTATATAAACAATTTAAAGGTATAATTAATAATTTGTAAAGCGCATGCGTACTCTTTACATAAGTAATATATATTAAGGCTATATTCTTAAGACTATGCACTTAGATGCGACAGTATGAACCTCTACAAATCTTAACACAAGATTAAAAATGACTTTAAAAGATAAGAGAGGCCATTCTTATCTTCGACCTACTTTTTAACTATATAGGTGAATCAAAAGACCTCTACAAATCTTAACACAAGATTAACGACTTTAAAAGACAAGGGCATCCACTCTTTATCTTCGACCTATTTTGTAATTATATAGGTGAATAGGTTGAAGATAAGAGTGACCGCTTTTGTCTTTTAAAGTGGTTAATCGTTGTTAAGATTTGTAAAGGTCCCTAGTGTCGCATTTAGGCCATAGTCTTAAGGTTATGGCCTTAAAATATATTACATTAGATAAACAAATAAGTAATAGACCTGGATCATAGCATGAATACTATTTCCAGAAAATTATACAGTTAAAATTTAAAATCCAAAATCACATTAAAATCATACACACCGTATTAACATTTTAACATCAGTAAACAGCTTTCCACAATTTGTGCATGTTTGCAAAATCATACTATTTATTTAATACATTTAAATATGTCTTTTTGATTTTTCTTTTCTTCAAATCATTATCCTCATACAAAATATATATATATAAAAAAATTGTCAAAACAAAATATTATATTGCAAATACCTTGATATTCTATAAATAACAACCTTAGTATAAATTGTTGCACGTGTACACCATTTTGTGAATAACATTAGATTTGTTGATTTTATCAACAACATCTTTTCCATTAATAATTAATCTTTCAATATTTGATGATATGTTAAATGTTGTACTAAAATAAAAAGCAATATCTAATATCTACAGACCACCCACTATTATTTATATACGGTAATAAAATCTTTTTTTTCTTATTTGTAAACTTATGCAATATATTTAAAATATCTTTCTTTTTATAGTCTTGGTTCAATAATTCATTAGTATATATTTTAAAGTTGGACAATTGATCATTCTGAAATTTACATAACTTTTTTTTTGTAAATATAAATGTTTTAAATCTAACCAATTTATGCATAATAGGAAACTTTTACAGAAGTAGTACAAAGTCTTTAATTGATGAGTTTCGAAACATCTTATAATTGATCCTATTAGTTTCTTTTTATAAATTAAAATCAAGATATTTTATATTATATAAATTGTTCTCAGTAGTAGAAATTCATTTCAAATCATCATGCTCATTTAATTTAGCTACAAGATATTTAACTATAATTTGATCCAATAATAACCACATCAACAAGTCTAAAATAATATTTAATGCTTAATTTAAAAAAATAAATAAACATTTCAAGTATATTTTTCATTATATGGAAAGGTTGGTCTCCTCAACATGATCATAATGCCAAAAATCTCATATTATCTTCCATTCGTAAAAATGTCTAAACAGTTTCAAAATAAAATCAACCGATTATGTACCAAACTTCTCTGGAGAGGAAGGACAGTTGCTATTAGCTTACGAGGCATCCAACGACCATGCAGGTTCAATGGACTGTCATTCCACTCAATATAAGCAATCATTTTACAGAAAACCCACAACACTCTACATAATCTGATCCTCTCCTGTGGATACTCTAACATTATTAAAAAAATTACACCGACAGATCATCCTCCGCCCTCTGCCAGTTCATGGATAGCCTCCCTAATAGACCACCTATAACTTTATAACCCTTTAACCTTAACAAAAAAAATCACCTTATGGGAAGCATACAATATAATCAACTATAATCAACAACCCATTAAAACCAGCCTAAAAGTAACCAACCAAAGACTCATTACACACTTCAAAAGATGGAGTCTGGAACCCAAATTCCTTGACTTCATCATTAAAATAAATCTTAATGCGCTTCCCATGAATTGGTTCTTTTATCACCGAAGAGGTTTTACCAGCATTGACCCTATATGTGGTCTGTGTGCTCGTGAAGATGAAACCATAGACCATATTATACACCAGTGCCCAAGACTTAAAACACTGAAAGATATAATTGTAATCAATTCCAACATAAGACCTGATATGATTTTCTCACTTGAAAATGCCATTCATAATGGGTTTTTTTCAATAATAAGGCTTTCTACCTTTGTCCTTTATTCCATATGGATAGTGAGATGCAAAACTCTCATGGAATTACCCCTGCCACAAATCATACCATTGTTTTATCAAATGCTCAAAAAAAATCAAGAAACGTGACCAGCTCCTGGCCTCCAGTAAAGTCTTTGATGACACCTGGTCTTTAACTGCTCTTTCCTTTTCCTGATTATCAACTCCCACCTATCCAGTATTATAGAATAGGAAATTCTAAAAGAAAATATTCATGTTTATATAAAAAATGCTTATTCCATTAAACAAGTTCTTAGAATCTCTTCACTATACCTAACCACATAAGAGTATAACAATTGTACTCTCATAACAAAATCTAGCCAGATGACAAATAGAACATTATACAATCATATTATTGTATAATTTATTCATTTATCTATCCTTTATTAGTATGTAATCAATATTTATTGTTAATAAAATTTTTGTTGAAATGAACATTTCAAAATATTGTCATTACAACATGCCATTAGTATGTTGAATGAAAATTGTATTAAATATTTATTCATCATCCACTATGACAGGGGTGGGCAATTGTTTTGGCCCGAGAGCCACAGAGGTTGGTGGAGGGCCACATTGGGGGCCACTTTATAAAAGTGAAGGTTAGCCGAGGGCCGCACCTTTTTTTCATGATGCAATAAACACACTGCTTTATTCCCTGTATTACCAAAGAAATATTTGTTTGTTCATTCTTCATTAAACATATGACATTCATCACCGATTTTTTTGAAGGGTTCATGGTTTCACTAAAGTTGGAAATGTATATATTTTCTAATGCAAAGACAAAATTGAAATTAACTAGATCAACTGGAAAAGCCCTGCACATAGTATCTACACTGTGCATGTGTATTGATGTGGCCATCTTAGTGGAAAATAAGAGATGAATCTTCGGTCATGCACAGGAAGGAAATCTCAGTTCAAGATGGATTTTCCTTGATTGTCTAGGAGGGCTGCATAAAAACTCTTAGAGGGCTGCATGTGGCCCTCGGGCTGCTATTTGCCCACCCCTGCACTATGACATCAAGATTTTTTAGAAATTTAAATAAGCATAAAATAAATTATTTGTCAAACTTATAGTGGCATTTGGAGATTATAAGTTTTATCAAGCAAGAGTTTATGTTGGAACTACCAGCGTCAGAGCATTATAAAAGCCCATGTTTTTTTTTAATTGGTTGTTCTAACAATTTTTTTAAGATTTAATAAGCGGTATGAGATAGCATGAATGGTTGAGAGTCGTGTGAAAGTCTGAGTTCAAACCCCCTATATATTACATATACAAGTAGTGTAGAAAAAATTCATATTTAGGATTTAGTAAATTAAACAAAAGATTTTAAATGTAAGAATTGAAAGACCATTGTTGGGCATTCAGCCTATCATTTTTGTATTAATTGGTTGTTTAATCTTTTTTTTTTTAAAGATTGAATGCAAATTAAGCAATATATTTTAATAAAATATAAATAAATTTCTGAATTTTGATCAAGCTATTTTTTTTTCTTTCCATGTGTCATAGCATCGGCCGGGAAGTGAAACCGCTAATCCAGGACAACTGCTTGTAAGGCAGCTGTGCTGACCACTCGACCACCAACGCTTGACTAAATTAAAATTTATATTTCTAAATATATCTGTTTTATTCACTAGCTTTACGACTTCAAATGTATATTTACTGGCGCACTCTCTGAATAAAAAAAAATTTTTAAGCTTTATTAATAGTTATGCTGATTAATAATGTCAGAACCCGACCTTATAAAAACCATAGATTTTTTAATGAGTTGTTCTAATAATTTTTTTTAAAAATTGAATCTAAATTAAACAAAAGATTTTAAATGTGAGAATTGAAAGATCCGTTGTTACAGTGAAATACAAAAGCTCCAGGTCCTGACTTCCAGTCCATCATTTTTGTATTAATTGGTTGCTTAATTAAAAAAAAATATTTTAATATTATATAAATAAATTTCCAAATTTTGATAAAGCTAAATTAAAATTTATATTTTAAATGTATCTGTCATAATGTTACGGCTTCAAATATATATTTACTGGAGCATCCTCAAAATTAATAGTTTCCATTTATTAATTGATAAATATGTCATTCATCTGAACTATATTAGGGGATTGGCAAACCATGAAAGCACGGAGCACCTTAACATCGAATTATGAATCGGTATTTGCAGCTGGCTGGGATGAAATACAAAAATGCCAGTAATTTTTGTAATTTTGTTTATTAATACTGTTTTTATTATTCTTTTTTTTTTCACATCCATAGAGATTATAAAAAATACCATAACTTAAACAATTCTATTTTTATTGGTAAGTTCTTAAATCTAAAAAAATCATTTTTCAATTGTTTGTCACAACTCTGCTAATTACAGGTAAGAATAAGTCGTTTCTTTACTGGATCATTGTTTAAAACCAAAAATATCATCAAACCCATATGACCCAAGATTTTTAGGAGCAAACCCTACTTATTCTACTCTGGTCCTGCCATCTGTTGTAAAATTAAATAATCATTAAACAGTAATGGTAGTTCATATTAAATGTCTACCCCATGCTATTGTATCTATATCCCCAGATTAATTTTTGGCTTGTGGTTTTTATTACTGAAGATCTCAGATTTGAATCTAGGTCATTTGCATCTTTTGAACCTAATGCAGTTTTCGTTTAGCCATCATTTCTTACTTTATTTTATTATCAATATATTAGCGTGAATATCAAAAACTTCTTCATATTTTGGATTTAAGCCTATTTGTTGCAAAGTTAGAATACTTCTGACTCAAGAAGGTACACGTATTGATTTTACCAAACTAGATGCTGAAACAATGGCAAAACTATATGAATAAGCAAGGGGGTTTGGATACAACACATTAAGTTGTCTTTGGATGTCAAACTAATAGCTTGACAATTAAAAAAAAAAGATTCAAAGCTGCTGATAAAAGATGCACTAGATTGAATGATACACATGCATTAGAATCAAGTCCAAGCTATTAAATGATGAACTTCTTGTATCCATTGATTACTCTGACTTGCACTGAATGGTGCTATTGTATGGACAGTTTTGCCTCTGATAAACTTGATATGCCAGAAACTAGTCTGCAGATATTGTGGAATAGCCCTGGGTTTTGGATTTAATGAGCATTACGTCATATCTATTCATTACTCAATTTTGGAATAGATAACATTCAAATGGAATAAACAGATCTTATTTCAGCATCAGTTTTTAATGATGAATAATTTAAGGAAATAAAATCTTTTAATAATTTATATGCTTTCTATATTAAATCAAGTATAAACTTTTCTGGTCTTACTGCCATTGTTTTGTCAGTTTATATATATATATATATATATATATATATATATATATATATATATATATATATATATATATATATAAGTTTATTTTTTACTCTACTTGTTATCTCTCTTAGTGAGAGTCTTTGGGTCTCTTGGTTTCCCAATCTTTAAGAATAATGTGATTAACTTATTAATTGTATTTCATTACTACCGAATACAAACCTTTCTTCATTCAATCCCCTTTTTTTTTTTATAAATCTAATATTCATGCTGATAAATGTTATAAAGACTAAAGTAATGTTCAATGGATTTTCTCAAATTATAAAAATAAAGATTGATTATGATGAAACAGAAGAAGTAAACAGTTACAAATATCTTGGTCAGATTATTAATACAGATGCAAACATAATGGATAAAATTAATCATAGAATTAAACTTGGTTGGAGTGCTTTTGATAGAAATAACTTAATACTAAAAGAAAATATGCCTACGTGTTTGGAAAAAAAAAAGGTTTTTAATAAATGTGTTTTACCAATTCTTACTTATTGATATGAGACTTGGACACTTAACAGAAAAGCAATAGAGAGACTTCAGACCACTCAAAGAAGTATGGAGATATGCATGCTGGGAGTAACATGAAGAGATGGCAATATGTGGGTAAGAGAACCAACAGATGTTACTGACTTCATTGAAAAAATTAAAAGACTGAAGTGGAGTTGGGTGATATATTGCTAGAAGAGTTGATAATAGATGGACAATTGAAATCTTAAATTGGATTCCAAGAGATTGTAAAAGACTCAGAAAGAGACCACATATGAGATGGATGGATGAAATGAGAAAATGTGTAGGGGTGATGTGGAGAAGAGAAGCTAAAGATCAGAGATGGATTGAACTTAGAGAGACCCTGCAGTGGAATGATAATGTTAATGATGATGATGATACATGTTGATTAACCTATGTAACAACATGCAGCCCGATTTAACTTTTCTGCTAATGTGAAACTAGTTTTTATTGCTCATTTCAACTATATTTTCTAGTTGCATAATAAACTGCTTCATATAAAATATCCACTTCATAATAACATTTTATATGTTGTAGCAAGATCAACTTAAGGAAATGCCTTGTTGTGTTCAATAAAGTATATGTAGATTTATATATCCTGATCTTTTCTATTACACCACAATCTCTTTTTTGTAAAAATAAAATAAATATCAGCATCAAAATGTTTAGATGTAGCTTTAGAAATAATGATCAAATTAATTAGTTTTTGAAAAATATAAACTCAAACATAAATAGCCACAAGAATAAAACAATGTTTTTTAATAATATAATTTACACACCTAGCAATGTTACAAAAAGAGGTTTAAAGAAAATAAATGAAGATTTAAAGAATCATAAAAAGTGTTTTTCACATACACTGTTAGACCACAAAAAATCTTGTAAAAAAACTAGAAATTGACCTTAAAAATAATTCAGATTTATATTATTTGATAAAATAAACACAATATGTTTTTAATAATAATTTAATATGGTGGAGCTTTTTTCTTTTAAGTTAAACAAATATGTATGTTTTCAATATTCCAGTCAACTCCATTGTGTGGAAACTATTCACCATCTTAAAAACATAGTTCATCCTCTCTTACAATGCAAGTATTCTTGGACAACTATCATGCACCAAGTGTGATAGAGATTTGAAACACCTGAATTTCTATATCCACATTAAAATTTCACTATTCTCCACCACAAAACTGTTCTTCTCTCTATGCATGCATTCTTGGACAACTTTGATTCATCAAGTAAACTGAAGATACCAAAAATCTGAATCTCCATATTCATTATTGACAGTCCAATATCATTTAACTACACATCTATATAATTAGTGACTGGATCGTATCTTTTTGTAACATCATATGAAAAGGTGAAAAATCATTGCATTACATGGATATTCACAAAATTTGGGGATGAAAGTGACAGTGCCTTCTCTTTAATTCCATTTTATTGCAACTATCCACTAGGGTGTTTGTTTGTTTAATGTATTTGGTAATATCTACACTCAAAAATAAAATAGTTAAACTGATACCAATGCAATTCAAAAACCTTGAGGTTGCAATTGTTTTTGGCATATCATAAAACTTTCTAATATGTTTTTGCAATGATTTAGTGTTAATTTAAAATTTTTGAAAACAAGTATTTTTTATTAAATAAAATTGCTAAACAGCTCTGATGAAGACCTGTAAAACAGTTGAAACAGTAAGTGACTAAAAAAATTTATAATAATATATTCCAAGTGCCAAGGAATAATTTTTAAATATATTTTGAAATATATTTAACATAATAAAAAATTATCATCAATAAAACATAACCAAATTAAAGAAAAGAAACCATGCATTCTACTCCTATACATCAATTTCCCAGCCAATCAGCTTAGTAGAAAACTTTCCAAAGACTTTGAATTAGATTTCCATTCATTGCCAGTCACTAACAGATTGATCTCCAACATAAAAGACAAAATTGCTCCCAAACTGATCCCTTTGGGTTATATATAAAATTTACATATCCCCATAATAACTGCCAGGCAACCTACTATAGAGGAACTGGGACTAATATTGCCACTAGAGAGGCACAGCACATATCTGTATAACAGAACTAAAAGTAAGCAGAAGGGGGCTCAATATTTGCTGAGCACGAAGCCATATCTCCCAATCAACAACTGCCAAGATCATCTGCACCAAAAGAAATAATGCTAAACACAAGTTCAAAGAAGCCTGCTATATATCAAGTGATCCCACAGCTATAAATAGAAGAGAAGTTTTCTGCATTTCCAAAAAATGGATACTATAGTCAATTTGCATAAATTTACATATGGCTTTATTACAAGCATTTCTCAATTGGTAATGAGCTATGATTATGGGAACTTAGACTTCTCAAAAGTGCTCAGATGATTAATTAAGATTATTAATTACTACGCTATATAGCTTCATGACAAGGGTGTGTGGCACGATTATAGAATTATCATCAATTAACAAAATTGATCATTTACAAATTTATAAAATATTTGAAAACATGCTTAAATTTTCTGTGTGTGGTTATATTTTAAAACAGAATTAGTTTGGGTGAAAGCAATAATATAAAAGAAGAAAAAATGAAAAAATAAATGCATTAGACTAAAACTAAAAGTCACATTAATTATATCATGAACAGAATATAATAAAAAATGAATAATTACTGTCATTATTGATAAATTGTTATGTAACCATATTAGTAAAGTGGGTAACACATATTTCTAACTTGCTTATGATTTAGAATTAGGATCTCAGTGAGACTCAGAATTTTTTTCAGACTCAAAGTTAGCTCATACAATTATCAGCAATTTAAAATTTGCTGCAGTCAAAATGTAAACAAAAAAATTAAAGTGCAAACTCTCACTACTTATTTTTCTTAAGTCTGATGATCTTATTGACTTATCCTTCAATATTTATCTGTAGAGGAACCCTGGAAAACTTTGACTTCAAGGAGCATTGAAAGTTGGCTTACCTTTGTCTATTATGATTATTATTTTTTATTATTCTTATTAGTAGTATTCATGGAAGAATTAATTACATTAATCATAGAAATAAATTTAAATGGAGTGATTTCAGTCCGTTATGATTCACCGATTCTTATATTTAAATGTGAGACTCTGACATTTCACAAAAAAACAATACAGTGAAGTTCAGACCACACAACAATATATGGAGAGATATATTGTAAAAAGCAACAAAAAGAGATTAAAATATAATTGAATAGTTTATTCCTCATGAGTTTATAAAAAGATTCAACTCTGGAAGTAAAAAAAACTTGACCCATGAATCATGGATCTTCAGTTTCAGAATCTGCCATTCTATGGCTGCATCAAGCCATACAGGGCCAGGAGGAACTAAATGTGAACTCTGTGGGTGACAGAATATCAGGTATAATTGAAATTCTTGAAAAAAGTAAAAGACTAAAATGGGTCTGGGTTGGATATATTACTAGAAAAATCATACTAGATGCACAATTGAAGTCTGAACTAAATACAAAGATCATTGCTATAGATATAGAAGTGAATTAAATACAAAGATAATGCAAAAGAAATGGAAGGAGACCATAAATAAGATGGATGAATAAAATAAAAAGAATGTATGTAATGATATAAAGAAACATGATTAAAGGTTACAAAAACTAGATTAATCTTGGAAGGACCATCTTACAGTGGATTGCTAATGATTAAAAATGAAAATGGTGACTAACTCTATCACTTCCGGTGCTTAATGGTCATGTGATCTTCAAAGTGACAAAGCATTCAATTTACATATTAGTAATAAATATAGTGATAAAATAATTCCATATTCAATTTACTAGCAGTATTCGTATGCAATTTTAATCAGAAGGAAAGTACATCCTATACACATGCACTGTAATGTTATTTTCCTACCTTAACGATACTGCATACTGTACAAAACCATTGAAGTATTAAAACATTACAGCGCATGCGTATATGGTGTACTTCCTTCCTGATTAAAGGTAATAAAATAATTAAAGTAATTGAATGATTTTATTACTCAGGTAATTCATGAGAAGTTCATGTCCGAAAGATGCCAGAACTGGATTCGATCCAAGGACCTGCTGACACTCTAACACCGAACTACACGGTCATTGTAATATTTAAAAATATTTCAGACTACTTTTATAATATAAATGTAATAATTAGAATAGTATTCAGATTAAAGAAAGATAAGATTATTAGATATTTTACAAAATTTACAATTTTACGAGAATTTTTTGCTTAATTTTAATTTTATGGTAGCTAATTCTGATTTTTGTTTAGCAATAAAATTCCATTTCAATTAACTGCCCTTATTTAATTTTTTAAGTCAGGTATTTTCATCAGAACTGTAATAGTTAATTGAAATTAGAAATAGATTTTCTGTTTAGAAATGATCTATTGAATTGCAAACGCTATTTGCAATAAATAAATAAATAAATTTGTTATAAACTGATTTTGGAAATTATTTTAAATTTAACTAAAAAACAGAATGAAATTTTGTATTTTAAATAGTGATGTTTAAAACTATTTTAGGAAGAAAATTTATAAATATTTTGATGAACAAATATTTTTTCACTTTTTTATTTTAAAATCGGGTTTAATTTGACTGAACCAATAAAAGGCATTAACATCGCTACATTATATTCTCAAGTAAGTTCATTTACATTAAAAACGTATATAGAATTTTGACATATGTTGTATATGTTGATTATTTTCATCATCTTCTTGAAACTGTTAAATATTGTTAGTAAACATCTAACTTTATTTATAGATTTCTAGATAATAATATTTGAATGTTATTTTTTAATTTGAACTGGCTTTGATAGAATAATCTAATTGATTAGAAAAATAACTCAAATTCAATATTTGTTTGTAAAGATCATGGGTTCAATCCCATAGTTGTCATTGATTAAGCTAGCCATCAATAAAAATGTGTTCAATATTAACTTAGGTGTTATGATTAACAGTTGAATATATTAAATTAGTTGTAAATAGAGCTGTTATTTTTACATAATTTATCATATGGAAACGAAACTTGGACATGCTATCAATGAAATGTAAAGATATTAGAAGTTTCATTTAAGAATGCCCATAAAACATTAAAAATACAATGGTGGAATTATAAAACCAATCAATACCTTCTTCATCTTGCTGAATGAGATACTACTGAGTCCTGCAGTAAAATCACAACTTCACTAGAATGGACATGTAAATCAAATAAATAATGAAAGTCTTCCAGCAGTGCCCTTTAGCATTGTTTTCATGAGAAAGTTAGACCCTGTGCTATATTATAAGGATTATGATCCAAAAAAATGTTTTAAAGCAATCAAGTTTATTGTTCCTTTTGGGTAGAGATGAAAAGGAATGGAAATACATTAAAGAGTTACAATTAGACATAGTAATAGTTTTAACAAGGCTGTAAACCTTAGCAATGAGCATCTGAAAAAATCGTCACTAGGGACCTCTGTAGGTCTTTAAAACACATGCTTACGCTTACGCATGTGTTTTAAAGACCTACAGAGGTCGCTAGTGACGATTTTTTCAGACGTTCATTGCTAAGGTTTACAGCCTTGTTAAAACTATTACTGAAATAATAGTGAGCGTTTAATAAAATTTATAATTACAACTTTAAATTAGACATAGTGTTGAAGTATTTTGGAAAGAAAATGTTTCTGTGAAAGAAAATAAACAATAATATCAGTAAAATATCAAAAAAGCAGTAAATAAACTATCGTGTTCTATATGTGGTCATATTTATGGTTAGCAGATTGGTTTGTATAGCCATCACAAAATTCATTTTTAGAGTAATTTGATTTTTTTTCTTTTCTTGGCAGTTGAAATGGCCAAAATTATTTACTTGGTATCTGTTTATTATTATTATAAAATATTATTATAAAAGTACAAATAAAATTTGAATTTGTCTAAAAGCATTCAATCATTTCAAATAAATAACTGTGATGTAGTAACATGTAGTCATCACAGGTCTTCGGAGAATCGGGATTGTTACATATTTACAGAATTAGCCTAAATAGAAATATATTTTAAAAAAATGCAAATATAACGTTTTTATTAATTCAGGGTAAATTGAATGAAAATTTGCATAAGCTCCTTAGTATCATAATGATTAGTGGTGAAGGTCATTGACTATTGTAATGCTTTTTGATCACGTTATAAATGAAATTTGTGTTTTCCTGTGGACGATTATTTTACTACCTATCAAATAAATAATTAATTGGATAATTAAACTAATTTTTATAAGTTGAATGCTTCTTGTATTTTTAATCTTTTTAGATGCCTATCTAAAATCTTTGTCAACATATTCTGCCATTTCGCATAAAAATGTGATGTTATTATTAATATCTGTAGTTTGAAAGGTAAATTGGCATCTCCCTATTTAGATTAGATGAACTGCAAAACTCGTTCTTATATGTATTTTATTGGAATCATTAGAAATTGATTTTAATGTTCAATTATTATTTAATATTATTGTTGCATAAGTTATATGTTATCCCAAAAGGTTAAAATCGTTGATCATTAAAGAAAGTTATGATGGGAAAATTTTAAAATAAATTCATTTAATATCCGTATTTATAAGAGTAGCTTCCAGTAAACATACATTATGTATCATATTTGTAATTGGCAAAGAGAAGATTGAAATTGGATTAATAATGTCATGTTGCTATGCTTAATAATAATAGTTAGTAATTTTTAATTAAGCTTAAAGTTTATTTCTGGAGTGAATATGATAGGATAAATTCTAACTTATTGAATGTTCACAAACAGATAGCAGTTGTGCATTGAATTGTAGATAGGATTTTAAGCTGTTTAAATGCATTTAGTATATTTTGTGTTTAAAACCAGGGATATCAAACTGATTCCAGGTAACGGCCAATTTTTTTAACAAGTTATAATTGCCGCGAATTACCCACTATGGTATTCATATTGTTAAACATTCTGATTTTTAAATTTTAGTTTTTTGAAATATTTATTTAAACAAATGTCAAATTAATAACAAAATTAAAATATAAAATCAATTTGTTTTGTTCCACTATCGAAAAACTATAATTAAATTGAACAATATATTTATAGTTAATAAGTAATCAAAAGAAAATTTACAGAAATAATTTAACTCTTATCTTACAATATATTTTGCATAAAAATAAAATTGACCATACAGTTTATATAATTTAAATAATTATTTATTAATTAAACTTTAATTATTTAATTTTTATCAAAATATTTTCTGCATCGAATGACAAAAGCAGGTCATAATCAATATATTGGGATTGAATAGCTGAACGCGACTACTGCACTGATGTAAAAAAAAAATTGATTCGAATGCTCCGCATATATTAATATTAGTTGTGATCACCATAACTCCCGAAATCTCAGTCAAAACGTTATTGTTTGCGTAGTTGCACTATTAATAAAGCACTCTGTGTGGTATATTAATGCAATGATAGCGTATACAATCATCGGATCAACTCCTGTTCTGGTACTTCCGGCGCTCGACTTCTTGTAAACTTCCGAGCAATAAAGCAATTCCATTATTTTTTAATTAATGAGTCGAGATTTTCAATACAAATAAATTAAATTCTTCAAAAAAAAAATATTATAATGTAAATGTTGCTGATTACAAAATTACACCTCATGAGGTGCTAGTTTGGGATCCATGTGTTACATCATTTAGGTTACAGATGATGAGTTCATCAGTTAACATCAGTGTAGTGTAATTTAGTGTAGTAGAAGAAGAATAGACTCAAGAATAGAACGTGTTTAGATTACTTTTTAATTGAATAAAGAGGAAAAATTGCCTTTATATAATGGATTTTGAAAGAAGGTAATATGATCCAGATAAATAGAATTTTTAATTGCCTTAGAAAAAAGAAACAAATCTATGCAAAGTCTTGTTGAGAATTCACAAGCGTCATAGCAACAATATTACTTTAAGAATGTGCTGATTTGTCTTTGTAAATAATAGATTATTGCAAATCTTTAAAAATAATATGATGAAATGGAAGAAAAACTCTCTAAAGAAAATATTCCCCTGAGACATCTGCCACTCAGTTTGAAAATAATAATAAGATTAGATGTTCTACATATAGTTTTGTTGCTATCAAGAAAGCAATCACTTACAGGTATGGAAAGTTGATAATAATGTCAGTAATTGTTTTTTTATCAATCCAATAATTATTATTGTCGTCATTTTCAACTCTCATCACTCCATTTCAAAATGATGACTTTTCCAAATTTAATCCACATTTTTCAAGACCTACTCTCTTTTTCCCACAAAACACCAGCAAACCTCTTTATTTTATTTTTCTGTCTTAAAATGTGGTATTTATCTACCCTTTTACAATCTTTTTGGGAACCAGATCAAAACCTCAACTGTCCATCAATTATCAGTTCTTCTAGAAAATACCAAGCTCAACTCCATTTTAGGGTCTTAATTCTTTAAATGATATCAGTGATACATGCTTGTTCTAACACCCATATATTAGATTTTTGATCTGTTTTATTACTTCCAAAATACATCTCAGTGTGTATTGTTAAGTGTCCAAGTCTCAGATCACTCAATAATGGAAAACATCTAGTAAAAATTTTTTTTATTTACATAGGCAATACAGAAACTTCAGACCACTCAAAGAAGTATGGAGAGATGCATGTTGGGAGTAACAAGAAGAGATCGAAAACGCAATATATGGGTAAGAGAGCAAACAGGTGTTACTGACCTCAATGAAAAAATTAAAAGACTGAAGTGGAGTTGGGCTGGACATATTTCTAGAAGAGATGATAATAGATGGATAACTGAAATCTTAAACTGGATTCCAAGAGATTGTAAAAGACCCAGAAAGAGACCACATGTGAGATGGATGGATGGGATAAGAAAGTGTGCAGGGGTGATGTGGAGAAGGGAAGCTAAAGATCAAAGGAGGTGGATTGAACTTGGAGAGACCTTCATCCTGCAGTGGATTGATAATCGTTGGTGATGATGATGATATCTTTTTAATATTAAGTTATTTATATCAAAAGCACTCCATCTAAGTTTAATTCTATGATAATTTTTTTTCTTTATGTTATGTGTATTAATAATTTAATCAAATTATTTGTAAATGTAAACTTCTTTTAATTCATGATTTCCAATCTTTATTTTTTTCTCTGAAAAAAATCCATTGAACATCATTTTAGTATTTATTTTTAGTCCTAATTTCTTATTTTTTTCTAAAAAATCTTCCAAAATTTCCGAAGTTCTGCAATATTATTTGCAAAATAAATCTAATCAGTAAAATCTAGATGACGTATATAATTTCCATTTCCATTCATTTCTTTAGAGTCTCATACTTCTCGTAAAATTGCTGTAAGATATGAAAACATTCTGCCATTATTCTTGCATTATAATAAATAGTCTAGAGAATAAGAATATGATTACATCTTGGATCAACATCTCAGACGATTCAATGCATCACAGAAATGCTTATATAATCAAATGACTTTTCATATTCTACAAATCCTAAGCATAATGACAGTTTGTATTCATTCATTCTTCATATAATTTCTTTTACTGCTTAGATATAATCTATTGTGATAAAACTAAACTTTTCTTGTTCTATTTGGTTTATTAAAACACAAGCTTGCTCTAGATGAGTTATAATTTGTATAGAATTGAGAGAAGATGGAGAAGTCTATAATTTCTAATATCTTCTTTACATTATTATTGCATTATTTTAATCATGTAATCAATATCATCATTTTCAATCATAATTGATTCACTGAAAGATGAAGGTCTTCCCAAGATTAATTCAGTTTCTTCAATCTCCAGCTTCTAATACATCAAACTTTCTATCCATTAATCCATTTTACATGTAATCTCTTACTAGCTCTTTTGCAATATCTTAGAATCCAGTTTAATATTTTAATAATCCATCTATTACCATCTTTTTTAGATATATTTGCAATCCAAATCCATTTCAGTATCTTAATTCCTTAATGATATCAATAATACCTCTATACTATCTCAGCTATGTATTACATTTTCTATGCCTTCTAATTACTTTTATCATATATCTCACCACATTTCTTTGAGGGGTCTAAAGTTTCTGTATTGCTATTCTGTTAACTGTTCAATTCTCACATCCACGACTAAAAATTAATAGACACTTTTATTAAAAACCTTTCTTTACAATCACATAGTCATATTTCAAAATATATACAAACCACGCACAAACTTCTTTATAAATCTTAATTTATTATAATATGAACTATTATAATGTAATACAGAGAGTGTACCAATAACTCCAACAAGCTCTTAATTAATAAGTGCGGTATGAGAAAATATTTAAAATCTCTATCCAGAACACTCTCATCTCCAAACCAACCAGTTTTTAGCTTATGGCTCACGTCAGTGGAGAGCTAGAATATTCGGACACTAGACCTAAAATATCAACTCAAAACCCTTCACTTATTTCATACGTATATTTAAGTAGAAACTGACATTTTCAGGCATGAAAATGTCTTTTACTCCAGCTATTTAACTTAAATAGCTATATGGGACTGAACTAAATTTAGATCTACCATATTTTAATAGCTTCAGCATATCCAAAGCCCTAAAGGTAAAATTATAATAATTAAAAAGGCAAGGCAAAAATAATGTGACATTACTTTTATAAGCTTGTACTTACAAAAATGCAAGTCTCACATTCCTTGGTCAAGTTGCAATCTTTAGTATCTATATAAAAATATCAGACCGTAGATAAAGGTGATATCATCTTCATTGTTAAAGAAGGTTATCTTGACTACTGTTTAAAATTGTTGATAGCTTAAGGTTTGATTATTATTTACATTTATAAATTTATTAAAAGCCTTGAGTAATTATCTTTATTGTCTTAGTAAATAATACATATAACCAAAAATTATGCATTATGTAGCAACATAATTTAAGTATTTATCTCAAAAAATTGTAAGGCTTTAGTGTGTCTGAATAATGAGTTGCAATATCAAATGTGAGACTTTAACCCATAATAAAACAATGTGATAACATTAAATTTTGATTTACATTAAGAAAAACTGCTACTGAAATATTTGAAATGATTTATAGTGTATATGTCAGTAAATCAATTGATTTGAAGAATGTTTTTAAGTGGTTTGTGTGATGGCAGGAAGGAAATGATTTGTGAAGGAATAAAGCATATTATCACATTTCATGTCATAACTCATCCAAATATGCTAGCAACTTATAATGTTTGTGGTAAAGAGATATATGTTGACTCAGAGAGGACACTATAGGAAACTTAGTGACAGTATATAGTATATGTCTATATTTTGAATATTAAGTGCGGAGAATGGCTCTGGCATACTATTTCCAGACCAACGCCAGCAATGGATGAGCCAACATTAACAAAGTGTATTTATTATGCATCTGTACAATTTTATAATGTCAATAAATATATTTTTAAATAATAAAAAAAATTTCCTTTAATAAATTCTTTTTTTTTTATTATAAATAAAGCCTCATGTCAGCTGATTTAAAGTTATTTCTTTTCTCTGTGTCTTTTAAAAAAACTGTGTACTTATTACAAATAAAAAAACAAAATAGAAATATAGTTCTTACATCAGTTAAATTTAATTATTTGCAAATATCATCTTATGGAATTTAGTAGTGGATTCTAAATCTGACGTTTTCTTAGTCTTTAGTAAAGTTATAAAAAATAATATCAGTTTGCTTAACTGAATGAAAATTAAAGAATTCAATCTGCCATTTGAATTCTTGAAAGTCACATGACCTACTACCATATAGATTAATTTGTCTTTATTTAAAGGTATTCAGATTTGTTTTAACTTTGTTTTGTCTTTAATTTTAAGTTAAATTTTGTTTATATTATATTATATACTGTATGCATTTATTATTATTTTTATTGTTTATATATTCAAATTAAATGAATATAATTTAGTTCTAATGCATTTAAAATGATAAATCTGTTAGACATGAAACTTCAAACAGCCTCTTATATTTGTCCAGGTGGTACCAGTAGCCAAATTGCAGAGATTTCAGTTAGCTGTATTTTATCCGTATTATAAATTAAAAATGAGTTGTTCAAATACAAAAACAGAAAACGAACTTTTTACATAAGAATTTATTTTTCATTTTTATTTAAAAAATTAAAAATAAATTAGTTTGTATTATTTTCTTCCGTAAAAAAAAAAAAAATTAATTTAAAAATCATTCAGATTTTTAATGAATAGAGAAAAAATGACATTTTTTCTAATATATAATTTCATAAAGACAATTACAATATAAATAATTTGCTGCTTAACTCTAGTTTTTTAAATTTCTTTTCTGAGTGCTTCTCGTTTAGTAATAAAATTCAATTTGAAAATGCCTTTTTCGTTTTTTCTATCTTTTTATCAGAAATTCTTAATCAATTCAATGGCTAATGAAATTTGAAATGATCTTTCAGTGTCTGTTTAGAAATAACAGAGAATAAACAGAAAGTTTATATATGTGGGTTGTTGTACATTATTTAACCTGTATTGTTCAATTCGAAAGCTTCTAAATAAGTAACCATTCCATTATATTATTGAACATTGTAAGCAAACTTACACATAAACTACAACAATAAAATTAGTAATAAATAACAATAAACAATAAAAGACATGCTAAAAGCAATTTGAAAAACCAGAAAAAGTAATGTGTCAACAACATAGACTATATATAACATTTTTTTTAATTAATGAGATACAAAAAGAATTTGGCTGTTATGTGATGGGAAACCTTTTACTCCAATACAAAGGCATAAAAATTATGATAGACAAGTTGTTAATGTCTAGAACTTATATTTTTATCATTTTCAGATATTAATATCACATGATTTTTACATAATTGAATATCAAAACAGCTTATTACAAAACTAATTGGGTAGAGCATTGCCTAAAATTGAATACCCTTGAGACTAAAAGCTCCAGGTTAGATTTCCTTGCTAGTACTGTCATAGTCAGTCCACAATACCTGAAGAAGAGAAAACAATAATACCACTCAAAACATCGAGTGATATCTGAATATGATAATAGATGGGCAATTAAAATCTTAAACTGGATTCCAAAAGATTGTAAAAGATCCAGAAAGAGACCATATGTGAGATGGATGGATGAAATAAGAAAGTGTGCAGGGGTGATGTGGAGAAGAGAAGCTAAAGATTGGAGAAGATGGGTTGAACTTGGAGAGACCTTCATTCTGAAGTGGATTGATAATGGTTGATGATGATGATGATATGTGCTACTAAGAGATGATGGGTTTCAAATCTCTATATATTACATATTGGAGTACAGGTATAAAAAAAGACAGTACTGTAGAAAAAAATTATATATTAAACATTTACAATAAAGTTTTAATTTTTCTAATAATGTTTAACAGTATTAGACAATGGAAAGATCTCAAAATTTAATTACAAATCAGTAAAGTGAGTTTATCAGTTTTTACTCCTGAAAAAGGATCATATTCTTTTTTTAAAGATTCCTGGTGATTGTTAATTGAGACATCAACTGGGTTTACTTCAACACAAAGCACAAAGGAGTGTCTGTTGCAATTTTCACTAGTTTTTGAATATACACTTATGACCTAAAAAATAAATCACAGTCATCATCTTCTTGTGATAGTAAAGTTGTGAGTAATTGGTAATAAAATGTAAAAGATTATTAAAATGTTGCTAGTTAATCAACATGGGCTTTCTTTCAATGGCGATCTTTTTACTTCATTATTTACAACTGCATGCCACTCTTAAATAATGGAAGATGGCATGAATTTGAAGATTTGTCTACAATGAAATGGAACATAAGTGAAAATAAAATGTAAAAAAATAAGTGAATAAAAAATGTACATGTAGTTATAATAAAATTATAAATATAATTCTACTTGTATAAGGAATTCATTATTAAATATAAGATGAATAATAACTTAATGAGTACTGTTGATATATCAGATAGGGTGACAAGATTTATGATTCAACTAAATGAAAATACCAAATGTGGATAATTTCTGTTTATTCCCAGTTACAAAAAAAGAACAGATTTATATGTAGATGCATAGAATATCTTTGCTCATATCAAACAATGTTTTCAATTAAGATGAAAGATTATAATATGGAATTAAAAAACAGTTGAAGGATGAAAGTATTGTGAATTAATTTCAAAATAAAAATAAAATGCATAATTATGTGATCTTCCAGAAAAATGAATAAGAAGGCAGAGGAGCCAAAAAAAGATTATGGCTTTATTTCTCACAAGTTAATCAACATTTTGAGTTCCAGAATCAATCCTGGGACTTCCTGATTCCAAGGGAGATACTTTACTAATCTGGATGCTCTATTGACTGGGCCAAACCATACAAGGTGGTTTGGAGTAGATAATGATTGGATAGTGAGATGAAAGATATATGTTAATGTAAAACTAGATAAACAAAGGCTATTGAAAACAAGGTTAGCATTGACTGATATTTCAAACTTTTACAAATAATTTAACAAATGTAGGTTAAAACTTTCACATTATTTTAAAAGGTTAATAGACTTACATAATGATTTAAACTCAAATGAGTTCTATAAAAAACCCATACACTAGTAAAAACAGCTATAAACGTAGCAGGGAATGAAAGCAGCAATTTACCAGGAAATTTTTAATTAAGACAAGTAATTGATGTGGAGAAATAAGATATATAAAATATTTAAAAATATTTTTTTTAAAACATTAAATATCCAATATTCTATAAAGTGGTACAACAACAATTATATGGCGAATATAAACATATAATAAAATATGGCAAACAAAACTTAAAGAAATGAATAAAAATTTCAATGATATAAAAGTGATAATTCATATCAGAATATGGATTAATAATTTTATTTCTCAATTGTTAGATGGGAGACTATCATTATTTCTGAAGTATAATTTTCACTACACCACTCTCATGCAAAGTAGGGACTGATTTCTATCCACTATTAACACCTTGTGGAGGGATGTAATCATAAACATATGATCAAAGACGTGTGAAAAAGATCTATGATCCCCCCAAGATGCACATTTCATGCTGCCCTGCACTCATCAGTAGACCCAACCCACAATATACCTTTCTTTGTCATTGTTCAAAGTATAAATATAGACAGCAAATTATTACAGTTTAATTGATGTGTCAACTGTGCTACCCTCACAACTTTGACATAAATCGTTTAATAAAAGTATAGTAATAATTTTTATAAGTTATTCATTAGACTAAAGATTATCAATAAAAGAACTGGCATTATTATCAAAATGATTATCTCATTATGAAGTGTGTAGAAAGATTTTACAAACGACTACAATATAATTTTAAAAACAAACAAACAAAGCACACAATATATTTAACAATTTAATATATATATATATAAGTATAATAATACTCAAGGCTAAATGGGTTTGTAAGTAATCATTAAAACTAATCAACATTTAGACAATACCAATAACAATCAACAATTTCAAACTGTTGCCAAGGTAACAATCAGAAATTTTCATTGTTAGTGATATTGGGATTGTCTAAGTGTTGACTGATTTATATATATATACTACATAATTTAAATGAAGAAATAAATAAAGTATTTAAATCAATTTAAAAAGGCAAAAAAAACAAAAAACAAACAAACAGGAAATGATAGAAATATTCATCTTTATTTTAACCCATTATAAATCGACTACAGGATGAGAAACTCTCCAAATTTAATCAAGTTTCTTTAATGCTTTTTCCAAATCATATCAGAAAACTTCCTTATTTCATCTATCCATTTTACATATGGTATTTTTCTATGTATTTTACAAGCTCTTGAAGTTCAATTTAAAATTTTAACTATTCGTTATTATTTCTTCTAGTAATTCATATATCCCAACTCCATTTCAGTCTGTTAATCCTTTCAAAGATGGCATTGATATTTATTTATTCTATCACTCATAAATTTCATTTTCAAAATACAAGATAAATAAATATCTTTTTTTATTATAAAAGCATATGTAGAAATATAAACAAAGCAATGTACCAAATGAATAATAATATACTAGATGATTAGAAAAATACAATAATGATATTGATATAAATGCAATTCATTCTCTCTACTTTGAACACTTATTAGAAAAATCATTTATTGTATATATATGTGTACAAATCTTATGTTTCGACTATCCTGACATCTTCTTCAGAGCCATTGTTACTTTAATATTTTAAAAGTCTGAGTTCAAATCCCTTATATATTACATTATATATGTGCAGGGGTGTGTAAACCTGTACAGTGTATTAAATTACATACTGAAAACATAGTGCATTAAAGGCCTGCCCATCCCTCACATATGTATGTAAATTTATTATTTTCTGGTACACGAGGGATCAGAATGACTAAATATCAATATGGGTAGGATGACAACCTTGGAATTAATGTGGGCTTTGAACATTCCATCATCAGATTTTCTTTGAAATGGATGACTGAAAAGTTGTGGTTTGGAGTAGTTTGAAGCCTGTCCATTAAAGTATAAAGATTGGTTATTTTAATATAAAACTGAGCATTGATTGTATATATGCATGGAGATAGTAATCTGGACTAACTGATGATTGCTGGTTTAGCATGAAGTACATATTGGTGATTATCTTTTCAACATGTTTGTGATCAGGTGGGTCAGCAATATGAGTTGGCATGGAAAGTTGAGGATCGTGTGAATGTCTGAGTTCAAATCCCTTATATATTACATTATATATATGCAGGTGCGTGTAAGCCTGTACAGTGTATTAAATTAGAAATGAATTGTAAAAGAACTGATTCTTATTTAGATGAGAAGTAAAGTACTGAAAACTGGAAATTGATTATGAAAAGAGATATAATATTCACATACTATCATTAATTATTCTGAAGATACAAAAACATTATTTCAACGTCTATTGGAAAAAATAGAATGTGAGAAGATGGAGGAAAATATTATAAAAGTCTGCTGTCTCTCTCTCTCATATCTGCTCCATTATAAAAAGATAATATTTTCAAGGAAAGAATTACTTCTCCTGCTTATTGTTATTTATAAAATGCTTTCCAAGGATAGAAAATAAATGACTTTATTATAATATAAAATAAATATTGTTATTATTGCTTAATTCGTGGAAGAGTTTTATAATTAAATGGCCATATACACTTCCCTGGTAGCATTATTTTTTATATTTTATGCCTAATTATAGTTGTGAAGTGCTATTTATACAACTCAGTAATGCCATGTTCTTATATATTGGATGTCTCAGATCTTTATTCACTTTATTAATTATCTTGCTAAAATGATTGTAGACAAATGGACTTTTATTTTTTAAATTTTGGTAAATGGGTTGAGTATTAAATTTAATATTCCTGTTTCTTGTTTAGAATGTTATCATTTTATATGCATATTATTTGATATACCTTTGGTATTTCATTTTAAAAGTGATACTGGCAAAATTCTCAGAATATTATTGTTGATAATAATATATTTTGAAATTGTTATGCCTACCCTTCTTATAAATTGTTTATTTATTGAAGGTTTATAATTATACTGAATGAAGTATAAGTGGATGTATATTTTTGTTGATTATTGTATTGCCTATTTTACTGTCTAATTTTACTAAGTTAGATTTAGCATTAATTATTTATTTATTGTTTTTACACATCTGTTAGTTATTGTATTGTTTAAGAGATGCAGCTTAGTTTCTTACTTATTTTTTAAGAATGTTTATCTTGCCAGTACAGGTTTGGAAATTGTAGCTTAGTCTCTCTATGTTCACATGATCACCATCTCTTATGCTAGCACATAATGGCATTCATTGATTACTCTGGTTGACACAGGGTGGCATTACTGTATGGAGAGTTTTGCCTCTCTCTATGTTGTAATATTTTAATGTATTTAATTGCTCTTTATTATATTAATGCATGTAGTGCTTTGTTTAAGGCAAATCCAGTTACCATTGGTGTTACTGTCTGATAGTTCATTCTCATTGCTTCATGTCTAGAGATTAAGTTCTAGTACATTTTAGTTTTTGCCCTCAAAAGTAGACATATTTGTTTGTGAGTTTTTGACTTTGCCTTTACTTTGTCATCCAAATGTGGATGTATTTTGTTGATAGTGTATTAGAAGGGATCAAAAACACAATGTATGGGTAAGAGAACAAACAGGTGTTACTGACCTCATTGAAAAAATTAAAAGACTGAAGTGGAGTTGGGCTGGACGTATTGTTAGAAGAGATGATAATAGATGGACAATTGAAATTTTAAACTGGATTTCAAGAGATTGTAAAAGACCCAGAAAGAGACCCACATGTGAGATGGATGGATGAAATAAGAAAGTGTGCAGTGGTGATGTGGAGAAGAGAGCTAAAGATAGGAAAAGATGGATTGAACTAGGAGAGACCTTCATCCTGCAGTGGATTGATAATGGTTGATGATGATGACACCTTTCTTAAACACTTTAAAATGAATAAAGAATATTGATAAAGTGTTTAAGAAAGGTGTAAATTGTATATTTTATATAAAGCCATGGGTAATATATTTTCATGACTTTATCCTGGAAATTGATATGTTTTTTATCAGGTATTGAGGAATGTCACCCTTATCTTTTGCTACCCTCCTAGTTCACCTGAGTGTAAGCAATATTGCTGATGTGTAAGTTCCATAGTTATGCTTTCTTCATACTTAGGATGTAAAATCAATAAATAATGAAGATTCAAAATATCAAGATGTATTTTGCAAGAAAATATTAATATACATTTTCTTTAATATCCATCCCATTACTGAATTGATAAGCTTATAATTTTAAGTTGTATTAAATATTCACAAGGGTCACTTTGATAGTTTCAATGTTATGGAAGTGTGAAAATTTAGTCATCTTCAAATTTATAGAAAGTTTTATGGACAAATCATATTAATATTTTTTTATTCATTTTATTTATTTATTTTGTAAATTAGCATAATAAACTTGCAAGCTGTAATTTTTTTGATAGAACAAAAAAAAAAAGAGTAACTCATCGGTAGAAGTTTTGTTAACGATATTTAAAGATATGTTTGATTTGTTGTTTATTCTCTGTTTAATGTGAAAATAAATAATGTTTTATTGTTAATTAAATTTTCTTATAGTCATTTGGCCACATCATCCACTCATTATTCAGAAATGTAATAAAAACATAAACAAGTCTTTAGGCATCAAGAGTACATGGATATTAAAATTTTGATATATGAATCACTTTATTGAAATTGCATCAAAGATATTAGAATTAATATTTTCCATATTATAAAAGTATTGTCTTATTTCATAATATAATTTAAATTATAGAATTACTTTATTTAATTTTAGAAGATGTTTTAAAATACATTTATTAATGTGATATTTAGAAAGGTCATAAAATTTCTTATCCAGTCTTAATATCCAAATGTTATTCTAGTAGATTATTTTTCTTTTATTCTAAATTAAGAGTTTGCCATGTTTGTTTAAAAAATTGATATTATTATTATCATAATTGTGGGAGACATTATCTTAGGGGTAAGAGTATGTTTCACTATTCTTATCACTAGGATTTTCATTCTTTGGTAAATAATCTGTAAGAATTAAAAGAGAATTTATTTTATTATCATTAAATTTAATCATATTTACCCTGAGATATCCAATTTATTTATAAATCATCTTGTTAAAAAAATTATTATAGCTAAAGAAAAAACTGTTTCAAATAAGATATTGTGGCAAGTATTTAAGAAAATATATTCATATTTTATAAATCAAATGTTTCCTCAAATATTACATATATAAATATTACATATATAAATGCAGGTTTAAGCCTGTACAATGTATTAATTTATATAAATAGGGTGTAAAAGGTCTTCCCATCCCTCGTATATGTATGTATAAATGGATTATTCTCCTGTACATGAAGGGTCAGAATGACTAATATGTCAACATGGGTAAGATGACAACCTTGGCACTATCAAGAGCTTTGAACATTCCATCATCAGATTTTCAATGAAATGGAAGGCTAAAAGTTGTGAGTTGGAATAGTTTGAAGCCTGTCCATTAAAGTATAAAGATTGGCTATTTTAATATAAAGCTGAGTACTGATTATATATATGTGTGAGGATAGTAATCTGGACCAACTGATGATTGCTGGTTTAGCATGAAATACACATATTGGTGATTATTTATCTTTTCAACATGTGTGTGATCAGGTGGGTCAGCAATATGAGATGGCACTGAGAGTGGTGGGTTATGTGAAAGTCTGAGTTTGAACTCCGCAAATATTACATATATAAATGCAGGTTTAAGCCTGTACAATTTATTAAAGTTAAATTTAAAAAATTCTTTATTTTGCTAATAAACATTAATCTGTTTGATCACTATAAAACAATAAAAAATAATTGGATTGATTAAGTTTTATGTTCTCTGCCATAAGTGTTATAGACATATATAGAAATAAGTCCATGGCAAAATGATTTCATTTTTCTATTACAGTATTGTCATGTACTAAGGTGGCGAGGCACATTACTTACAGTAATAACGTTTAAAAACCCATTGTGTATAACATTACATATATTCATGTTGTGAATTGCTTTAAGAATTTGCAAGCAGGAAAAGAGGTTTCAGAAAAGAAAAATCCACAAAATGGATACTCATTCTGCGTGAACCAAGTAATTAGAAAACAAAATAGCAATAAATTAAATACATCTTCTATGCATACATTTTTAAAAGGTATGTATTTTTATCCCATCAGACATTTATGAGCAACAGTACCCTTAATTAACATAATCAGAATACAGTAATTAAGGCACTATATAAAAAATATATGTCGAAAAATAAAAGAAAAAATATGATTTCTGAGGATATAAGAATAATCAAAGAGCTCAAGAAAAAATATTGACTATCACTTATATTTAATTAAAATATGTCTAAAACAAGACCTTACAATATGAAGATAATTGGAAATTCTCTGAATAATAATAAAACACTTTATTTTTATGTTATGCAGCTGATCAAATATTCTTGTCTCAGGGTCACAATGATTTGAGTTATATGGCTTGAAAATAAATAGAAATGTATAGCAAATACTTTCCGGAAATAATCATGACAAAAACAAATATATATATATGAAAAAACACAACAGGATTTGGCGCTGGGAGTTGAACAATAAATTTGAAAACTTTGATGAATATAAATATTTGTAAAGGAAAAGTACACATAGTAAAACAACAGATGAAACTATAAGAGAAAAAAATATATATTCGTAAAAAAGCAATACCAATAAGAAATGAGGAAGTTATAAAATTTGGAAATATCACAATGTCAATAAAAATGAATATATGCTATTAGTAAAAAAAAACATCATTATATATCATTGTGAGATTTGAAAATTGAAGGTAAAAAGAAAATAATGATCCCATAAATAAATGACTGGCAAAAATCTGCAAGAAAATTGAAAAAAGAATAGACAAGTAATAAGAAATTTATGAAAAATGATAAATATTAAACAAACTATAATAAAAAGAATCATAATATGGCACTCGGAAAGATATTGATATCTACAGAATATAACTGAAGAAAGATTACTAAAACAAGTATTAAACTGCACACTATCAGAAAAAAGAAAAAGGGTATTCAAAAAAGTTGGTCAGAAGTAGTAGATAGAAAAATTCAAAAAAAAAAGAATCACATGATTTATAGACTCAAAAAAGAAAAAAAAAGTTTTTAAATACAGTTTTTAAAACATTTTTTAATCAGAAGTTTTAAATCAATTTGATAGTTGTTAATTAAAATTTGAAATACATTTTCTATTTAAAACATCGTTAGAATTAACAAATACTTTTGCAGAAAATAAAAAGGATTTGATGTAAAAATGCTTCAGGGAAAATATTCCTTAAAGCAAAATAAAATAAAATTCAATAACGTCTGCTCATTAATATTTTAATAAAAAATAATTAAGCTTTCTTTCAACAATTATCTACATTTTATCTAATAATTTTTAAAACTTTGTTTCCATTTCAAAATTTGCCTCTATTAAACTAAACTATTGGATAAGTTGATGAAACCTTTTAACTTCAGAATATTATCAGTATGTAAAATTCTACTGCAAACCAAAATCCCCTCAATTATTTTTTGATTTGTTCTGGTTTATATATATATTATATCTAATGTTTCCATGGTTACATGATATAAATAAGATATTTTTTGATTTGAACAGTGTTTTATTTTGTTCGAATTCCCGACATTTGGATGAAATAACATTCATCATTGTCAAGGTTAATTAATGTCTTAAAGAAGAACTGTAAAAGTTTAAGTAATAACGAGATACCTTTTAAATACCTACTTTAGATCCATATAGAATTATATGAAACTATATCATAGTTAAATAGTTGATAACAGTTTGAGATTGTTGATTGTTATTCACATTGGGATCGTCTAGTATTGACTGGTTTTTAATGATTATTATTAAAAATATGATTCTACACCTAAAACTTTTTTCAGGTCTTTTATTGCTGCTCTATGCAATGTTATGGATCTTTTGAGTACTGGATAGTTTGATACAGAGGAATGATCCAAGAAGACTAAACTGTCAATCACTTCATCATAATCTTTCTCTGTTTCATGTTTACCCATAATCCATTGCTTTTATACTTATTTACTTTTCTTATTACAATCATAATATCTATAGTTTTAGCTCATAAAGGCAGTATCATTTAACATACCTAAAAGTTGATGAATTTTAAACAATCCTCAATTGGGATTTGTTTTTGTCCAATGAGAAATAATCTCATTATATATTTCATTGAGCTAGACTGACAATATGCAGTTATACATCCTTTCTTTGCGTATATAACATTTATATCCACCTCCATATATAACTTTAAGTATAATCCTATTGCCACATTTAGCATATGAATGCTTAGTTATGTGGGAGATCATATGACATTCAAACATCAGAAATGATGTATTGATCTTCAATATAGAAAGCTTTAGCTATATGTCCTTCATTCCATCACCCATTGCATAAAAAATAATGAAATATTCAAATAAATCCATTTTACTAAGATCATTGCATTATATAGTAGGGTCAAGGTAATCTTTTTGCACATAATCAATAAACATTTATAAACTTTTTGGTGGTATACTATAATCTTGATTATTATCCAACATGTATCACCATTAATATCTCTAGTTCCCTAATTCCCTGAAAATCAATTTTTAAATATGGACTTTTTTTCAAGGTAAAATCTCTAATCTGACTAATTGGTGAGGGTATTTAATGCTAGTTACATAATGTTAAAGAATCTAAAATTGATTTAGAAGTCACTCAAATTTAGTAAATATTGATAACAAAATTAAACTTAGAGAAATATCAATATTAAATTAACATAGTACAAAAGTGTGCTATGGATCTTACATTTTCAGTGTTCCAATATTAAATGTTTTCAAGCAGTCCAGTAAAGTTGAAATCTACAGTATTCTTACTAATTGGTGATACTATCAATAGAAGCTTCATCGGCCCAGGTTCTGCATCAGTGTAGTCATGCATTGGTTTTTTGTTATATTATATACAAGTATGGCATTATTTATTATCTCCTGTGACTTCTAACCTACTGCATGTTGTCTCACTATGATGAAACTATGAGAAGAGGTGTGACACTCTAGAATTAGACCTAAATCATAAATGAATAACTGTCCATAATTAATGCTTGTGACTTGAGACTACTGTTATGTGTTATGTATAGATGCTTAACTTGAAGGGAAAAAGAGTAACAAATATACATTTTCAAATTCATCATGGTGTTTTTCTTTAGGCAAGGCTGAAATAAAATTATGTTCTCATTATGAATTAATTAATAACATGATGTGAATAATAACTATGCTCAAATTTAACTTAACTGAATTAGTTCGATGTTTGTTTTAACTGATGAGTGTTGTACAAAAATGTGAAGTGATGTGAAAGACTGGTAGAGATGTAATCATGGATAAGAAGATATGATGGCTATTTAAACAATTGTACATGGTATGATAGACTTCAGTGAAATTTATTAAAGGATTAATGGAATAAGCAAAACTTTTACACACTTATTATACCATATCCAATTTTTTCATAAATATTCAACTTGTAAGGTAATTCTAATACACCTGTCTATTTCTTCTTTCACCTTCGTTTTTTGATGTCCTACCTTTCTTTTTTCGGTGGTATGCAATTCAAAATTTGTTGAGTAATTTTTTCTGATATATTCTCTGTATATATCCATATCATTCCAATTGTCTTGTTCTGATTTTCATTTATTATAGTACGATCAATATTCATTATTTCTGAAACTCTTTTATTGTCTATGTATTCTCTCTTTGATCTTTCTGCAGGTCATAATGGACTTGATATTATGATCAAAGTGAATTATTTTACTATGCAAGCAAAGAATTTATGCACATATTCTATAATTCAGGTGCCCTTTTATATTAAATAAGTTTTTTAAGTTCAACACTATAACTCAGCATTGAAAAGAAGTGATTTAAAAAAGATTAATGAATATGGAATGAACGCAACAAAAAAGTGGTATATCCGAATATTTTATAGATGGTGATGACAAGAATCTTATTATTATAAATCTCTGGAAAGCAGAGAAATTACTTTATTTTTGTAGAAATTTTGATTTACATCAGGAATGGCCAAACTTCATGTCCATAAGAACTATATTTTAAAATTGAGATATACTCACAAGCTGTAATTAAATTTTTGATGTATTCAATAAAAGCATTTATTTGACTTATAATTTTTTGATGAGTTTGGACGATTTTATCATTGTTGTTTCCTGGAAATATATTTCCAGGAAACAGTAATGATAAAATCATCAATGCTGATGATGCAAACAATCATGATAAAATTGCTACCATAAGAGAATAAAACATGCATGGTTTCAAAATAAAATGTAAATATATTATACTAAAATAAGTTATATTATGATTTTATTTTAAAAGTTTTGTAAAAGCCATATTGAACAATCTACTAGGGTGCATATGGCTCACAAATCACCGTTTTGTCATGGTGGATCTATGTTTTGGTCAAAAGTATAAATTGCATTCTAGTTTTCTTCATCTTATTTTGTAGCTCTGCATAATTTAAATGTCGCTCATGTAGATTCACTGAATACAGAAGAATTTTTGAGTGTCGATTATAAATGATAGGTGAAATATTAAGATTTTAAAATCAGTTTTCTATTCTAAATAAATGGTGCTGGTCCAAAAAGAATATATTAAAACGAATCAGAAAAAGTAATGGAATGATTTGTTGGTAAGATTTTATCTTATATTAGAGCAAGGGAAGATGATACAGTTTATTCAGCTTTTTATGTTCACCAAAATAGTACAGGCCTTATATGTAGTCCAAAGGATTTTACAATATTAATGCATGAAACACACAATAAAAAAAACACAAGATTAAAGAATCATATCTTATACAAAATTCATCTTGTCCTATGAATTCAAAATTAACCAGTTTTCCAATTACTTGTTCCTGACCAATGCAATGAAATGTTGAATTTATTACTTAGGACAAAATAGGAGTTTTTTTACTGCCTTAATAAGGACTCATAGGAGTTGAAAGTGCTTGGCAATAGTTATTTTATTTATATTAATGATTCTCTGTTTTAGCAATTGACAAAATGTTATATTGTATTCTGTAAAGTATAGCCAATCATTTTTTACAATAAACTTTTTTTTAAAGTTTACAAATATAAAAGGTTGTACTACAGCTAATTGTTTTCAGAAGGTCACTCATTAAATCATTCATTCATTGTAGAATAAATTGAAAAAATATATCTTTGAGTGTAATTTTAGTTCTCAGATAAGAGCAAAATTATTATCCAAAATAATTATTTACAGATAAAAAAAATGCAATATAAAAATCAAAAATATAAATGTAAATAAACATATAAAACTAATTGTTATATTTAATAAATAAATTACCTTAATAATAATTCACAGAATTTTGATTTAGCAATAACATATTCAGAGCTTCGACTTTATGATTTAGAAATTATTTCTTTATACTACAATTTATGTCTGCTATATCTTATAATTAAAATTAAATTTGATCTTCTTAATCAAAAATAAACTTACACTTTTTAAAATAACTTCACTTTTCTAACTTAAAATTTTTAATGATGCTTATTTACATTCTAATTTAGCTCTTCAGAGAGACTCTGAATTATCTTACACACACACATGTTCTAGGCTAACCAATGACATTCATTGTAACACTTTTATTAATTGGCTATCTAACAGCTCTGTTTTCAAACTCATATTGAAAATTAAAATCATCTTCTAAAAACAAAAGACATATGATAATTAAAATCACTTTACTTTTTAGCTTTCTAATTCAGTTTTTTTTTAGAAAAGCCTGAAATCATTTTTCGTATGTGCTTTTCATGACAGCCAATTATATTTATTGTAGCATTTGTATTTGGTGATTGTTTTACAGTTGTGGGTTTTTAATTTTTTTTCCATAACTTATTTTTTTCTAAATTCAGATTTTTTAGGCTTACAGACTAAAATATTATCTTAAAATAATAAGTATAGTAAATTTTCACTGCTAAAAGTGCAACAAACAGGTAAGTGAATTCAATTGGTAACTTAGTCTTATGGGACAATGATCTTTGCTATTCTAGTCTTCATTGTATAAATCTTAATGTAATAAACAAAAATGTTGGATAATTTATTCGTTTCATACATCTTCAGTTGTAGTAGATTTCGCTATGTTATCTTATGGTTTAAGAAATTATAATTAAAGGCCTTATTTAAAGTCAATAAAAAATCCAATTAATAAACATTTGCATTTAAATATACTTAGTATTTTCCCCCTCTAATTATTCTATATAAACTTGCAGTTTAAACACTTCTTCATAATAAAAAAATCATGTATATCTATTTGTGAGCATATAATCATATGCTTCAGTTAACCATGTTAATGTTAGAATTATTATCTATAAATATAGTTGTAATCAATTTACTATAGAGCCTAGATGGTATAGTGTTATAAAACCATTTGCAGATTGATTGGTTTTTAGCTTTTGCATTTGTCCATGAAACTAATATTGAAAGTTAGAGTGAAATGCAATCATCTTTTATCTTTTTATACTATTTAAACTATTATAAAGAAAAATATTAAAAAGTAAAAGTTGACTTCTAGATGTACAATGCATTAGTCCCATATTTGAATCTTAATCTTCACTACAAAGAGAGGAGACAGAAATCAATTAGTCTGTAGATAGGGATTTTACAGCAGTATACTATTATAACGTCTACAGATTATTCAAGACTACAGTAGATGGCGCTAAAATCGGATGAATACAATACATCACAACACATCAACAACATGTGAGAAATCACATGCGGATATTTGTATAATTCTTTCTGAAATGTATAAAGTCGATTTAAACAAATTTTATTATATATTGCACATAATCGTTTTGTGTTGCTAACGTATTCATTAATAAAGTTTTATACTTAAAAACGAAAAAAAAAAACTTTCAAAAAGATCAAGGTTTCTATCGTGACAATTAAAACATTAATAATATATATTTAATGTTCTTTTGTATATTTTCTATTCATAAAAAACAATAATAAAACTAACAATTTCATTACTTTAAAACGAAATTACTTTTATTAAAAATTATTTCAACTTTATCATTTTCATAATGTTTATAATAAATTGTAATAAATTGCAAAGTTTACCAAATTAAATGTAAGAGAAAAAGATACAGTTTGGGTGAACACTTATATGTATATAATGTTGTTTTTTTGCAATTTTTAATTACGAAACTATATTAATGCTATACAGTCGTAGGATATTTTTCCTGTTTATGAAGCAAATATTAGCTTTTAAGTTGCTGTTATCTATGTGTTCAATTATTTTGTTAAAAAGCTTTAGAAAGTATATTTGAACTCTATATATATATTAAAAATTTTAATTTATTTTTACATCTTAAATTTTAAGCCTAGATTATAAACATTAGGAGAGGGGCAGCATGCAACAGTTTCTAGAGTACTTTTAACTCCATCTGGTATCTTCAGATAGACTAAGCCTCATATAATTCTCAAATACTCTATATAATTGCTTTATGTTTGCTGATACGCATAGTAAAAATTTACTTTTAGGAGTTCTTACACGAAACGATTATCTTTCAATAAATATATAAATCATTGTTAGTCATTCGTTATTAGATTAGGAAATATTATATTTTTGTTTTCAAACATAGATACAGATTTAAATTTAATGAAGTTAAGTCAAAATTCGTCTTATTATCCAACAACTAGAAAGTAACAAATATTATTTTTTAAAAGATAGATATTTAATTGACCTGGCAATCTGGGATTTATATATTTTTCATACCAAAGCAGTTTTCCAAAAGAGATTTATCTTAGGCTGCAATTTGTTTATACAAAATTCACTGTCCAATAAGGTAACGTCTCTTATCTAGAAATATTTGCAATCAGCAAATATTTCTTGGAATTGTCGATCGCCATTACGTCAATGCCTTAATTAAATGCCTCAGTTATCATAGCGCAATCTAAAAACAACAACTCGAATAAATTCTAGTTTTTCTGGAGTGCACAAACTTGTCTGCCATTTTTACAAAATACTACAGTTTAAAAAAATGAGATTATGTAAATTCTAATTTCAAGTCCTCAAAGATGACGTATCATTTCCGTTTCAAATCTTAAATTTATCAGTCATTATTTTGCAAATCATATATCATTAAACCTATCAAATAGAACATTGTTTCTTACTTTAATAAAAATAAAAATAAAAGGCTTATTGGGAAAAAAACAAGAATGTGATGTAGAATGTATAAAAAATTGAAATTTGCCAATATTTTAAAATGTATCCTGTTCAATAGGAGGTTTGAAAATATTCAGATCTTTAAAGTATTTATTTATAACCCTAAATTCTTTTTTTAACAGATGAGAGATTTTAGAGACAGGTAGGCATTATGCATTACATTTTTATACTGTGATGTTGAAAAACCTTTAATAAAAATATTTTTAACACTTTATTTTTTTACTTCTGAAAACATTATATATATATATTACAAAGTGAGGGTGAAAAGATGCATGTTAGGAATAATGAGAAGAGTTGAAAATGAAATATATGGGTTAGAGAACAAACACGTGTTACTGACATCCTGGAAAGAATTAAGACTGAAATTGAGCTGGACATATTGCTAAATGATAATAGATGGAAAGTGGAAATCTTAAACTGGATTCCAAGAGATTGTAAGATCTAGAAAGAGATCACATGTGAAATAAGTGGTTGAAATAAGGACGTGTGCTGGAGTCATGTGGAGAAGAGAGGTTAAAGTTTGGAGATTGATTGAACCTAGAGAATCTCGATTCTGCAATGAATCAATAATGGTTGGAAATAATGATAATGATGATTCCAGAATGACTTAGCTGGAGGGTTAAAAAATCCAACTTATGATCAATCACGCTGAAGGCTTTTCTTATTAGAAATGAATCATCTTTGCTATCTATAACTTTGACTACTATTGCCCAAAATACATTTTTATAAGGAACAAATGAATTATCCTATTTAATTACAAAACTTTAATGATATTTTTAATTGCTCTGCTGCTATACCTGTTAAAAAAAGTAAAAGGTTAACAGAGTGCTGCAAGATTGAGGAACCTGGTTCAAAATTGAATTTAGATTCAGAACATTTTTGCAAAAGCATAATGTCATTCAAATACAAATCTGTAAATATATTGGTAAATATTTGAAATACAGGCACTCTTCACATACCTGGAGCCTAATTGTAAATATAGGGGATTTGAACTTAGATTTTCAAGCACCCTTAAACTATCCATACTATCTCATACTACTGATACACATGACCACATACATGTAGAAACCATAAATAATCACCAATATTTGTATTTCATGCTAAACCAGCACTCATCAGTTGGTCCAGTTGTCTGAGTTCAAATCCCCTATATTTATATTGGTAAAATAAATAAAAAACACTTAAAAATTAATGTAAAATAAATGTATATACCAGTGAATATTTACTAAAAAAATAATTTAATCAAAAATAAAATATATATTAATATTTTTGTTTGATTATGAAACATTTTGCATTAGTAAGAGAGAGAAATTTGAATACTTATACTGTAATAATGATGATAAAATCAAAAATGTTTTAAAAGTTTAATTTACAATATTAGTAGATATCTGTATTACTTAAATAATATAATTGAGTAATATATATATCGTTAAAAACAAATCGACACTTGGACAGTCAAAATAAAAGTCATAGATCATATGGCCCTATCTCTTAAGCTTGTAAGTTATAAACAATGAGGATTGCCAATTCCTCTACAAGCTTTGTGATAAATGCTTAGCCAGAGCCAGCACTTAAAATATTTCTGTCAGGAACCCCTCCCCAAACCCCTGACCATTGTTTCATGCTTTGGCACTCCTCAGAGAGGTGTCAGGGTAGGTTCAGACACTAGATCTAAAAATACCAACCCAAAGCCAAGCACTTATCTAAAAGTTATCTATTGAGTGAAAAATCTGAAATTTTCAGACATCTACATGTCTTCAAACCCAGATATCCAATATCCATTGATAACAATCAACAATTTCAAACTGTTGTCAAGGCAACTTTTTTTTAACAATAAAGGTTTGAAATTGTTTATTGTTATTGGGATTGTCTATGTGTTGACTGGTTTTTAATGATTACTTACAAACCCATTTAGCTTTGAGCATTATTACACTTACATATATATATAATCTTCTATTTAAAATTTTATAGTGTCAGTAAAATTTTATAAGTTACAGCTTTTTTCTATGATAAAATGTAAAAAGAATCACGTCATAAAATTTCTTTTTCTGTTTATATTTTAATAATAAGCAACTTAAAGTATAAATTTGATTATTTTGATTTCATATTTTTATATAGCATTGAGAGTGAACAATGTTACACCTAATATAACTTTTTAAGAATTCAATTTTTTTTTATAAAAAGAAAATGTATTTTGACAATAGATTTTTGCCCCAGAGTCATGTAATCTTGCATAAAAATAAAAACTGGTGCTATTTTTTAAAAAATAAATTTTTAGTATATAATTACTAATATATTGATTTTAGTTGTTTGAATTGTAAATAAATACACATGTAAATATTTAGGGTTAAATAAAAATTTGTCATAAGAAATTATGGGTACTTACATATTGGACCTGCTACTTGCGTTTGTGATGGTAGAACATTGCACTTTTCTCCAATGGTGTGTGTGTGTTTGTGATGGCAGATATCCATATTAAAAAGTCACACCTATGGTGTTCTGTCATTACAAACACCCCTCCAAATGGAGAATATATAACATTCTGCCATTGCAATGTTGGCAGGTCTAATACATAAGTACTGAAAATGGGTTAGATATGGTCATCTATTTCATGTTACATTAAGTGACTCATGTCATATTTTTCAAATGATAAAATTGCAAATACATTTTTCTGATTTTTTTTTTTTTTGAAATTTTTTTTGTTCTAAAAATTGCTGTATCGAAAATTAATGTTTTTACACAGCTTAAAAATAACTTTAATGTTTTTATAAAAATATATTAGTAATAATAAAAAGTCAGATGTCACATGACTTATGTTTAGCTTGCATTTATCAATATGTAAACTTAAGAGTATGCTAATGCTCTAAACAAGCTTTTTTTTTTATTATGATAAATGCTACTACAAGAGAAGGACTTCAAATCATCTTTATCTTAGATTGTCCCCATCCCCAGACCGGTTTCGACCTATGGGTCTCTTCAGTGAAGAGTTGGGACATTAGATTCATATATTATAGATATTGATCCGTTCATGCATTGTTTTGTAATCTTAGCTAATGTACTAATTTAGTTAAGTAATATTGAAAGTCACTGTCTTAGAAAATTGAATGGTTTTATTTACTACTGAAATTAAACTTTAGTTTTAAAATAATAATTTCTTTGTTTTCAATTATGCAGACATTGATTAGGTGAGAACTGGCTTAATTTCTTTGCAAAATCAGATAAAAATCTGGCACTTTTTTTTTTTGCTTCATATACACTAAATGAATAAATATTTGACATTAGAATTTGAAACTGTTATTGAAAATAATTATTTAGCAGAGATTTGTAATTTTCTTGTATGGACTATGTAAACAAATGACATATTTGTGTATCTACCATTTTTTGTACCTAATAAAAATTTAGTGATTTGATATTAGAAACTTTTCTTTATTTCATTTTTTAATTAAATTAATGGAAGAAATTTTGGTAAAAGCTTGAAATCCGGGCAAAGCTGCTTGGAATGTTGATGCTAGACAAAATCAATGAATTATAACATTACCGGGCCACTGCAACTTTTTTCTTTTTTTATACAACAAGGTTTTTTTTCTTTCTAATATTGATTAAACAAATAATTTTTATTTCATTTAGAACATGATTTCTTTATTATTAAACAAATTTTGATATTCATTTTCATTACTTTTTGTGGGTTTTTTGTTGGAACCTGATATTTTTTCAACAAATTTTGCTAATTATATTTTTTTTCTTGTTATCATTTGAAAACTTTGGACCATTTCACGACATCAAAAAAATTTGTTTGAATCCCACCACCAAAAAAATAGAATACAATTATTTGCAACTTGTTTAGAACTTAATTCTACCTTTCTTTTATTTTTTTTGTCTTGACTAAATGGTTTTTCTTCTTATTATTATTAATTTTACTTTTTTTTTTAAACACAACTTGTTATCACTTTGATTTAGATTATGTTTGAATTAGCCTTTTTTTTTTTGGCTACTACAAAAAACAGCTTTTTGAGTGGGGGGGGGGAATTCGTACTGTTTATTATTAACAAAAAGGCAACAAAAATAGTCAGTTATTTTAACAGCGCTGAAAAAAGAGAATCAACTTTGGGACTTGTTTCAAATTTTGATTTCTTTTTGGTTGACGTAATTGTTTTTCTTAATATTAATTCCAAATTTACTTTTGTGTTTTTGCCAATTCAAAAATTGTTTTCAAACACCCACCCCCACCCACACTCGGAAAAAGAATTGTAACCAAAAAGTCGAGAAATTAACCTCTTTTTTCTTTTTTTGAAACAACTTTTTCTCACTTTTTACTTTGATTTCTATTTCGTTCGAATTACCTTTTCTTTTTTTTAGCCTTCTACAATAAACTGCTTTTGGGGGTGGGGGTGAGGTGTATTTCGTAATTTGTTATTCTTAACAAAAAGTCAACCAAAGTCGTCATTTATTTTAACCCCGTTGCAAAAAATTGAATCCAAATACTTGTCAATTTCGAATGAAATAAAAAACAAAAAAACAAAGGACACAAACTTTGGACTTTTTAAAATTATTTATTCGATTTTATTGCTGTAATAAAAAGTGGACATTACGTGTGCCTGACAAAATAATAAAAAAAGCACAATCTCACACACTTTCTGTACTCGGCAATTTATCTGAAGAAAAGTTTCAAAATTGCACGTTCGTCTCAGATCTTTTAGTGGTCTCGAATATTTTCCCTACCATGCTGAAACGTGACTTAGCGCGTGAGCTTTGTCGAAGCCTGTTCGAACATACACTTTGCCAAATTTTTACATATTAACCTTTTTTTCGGGAAGGGTGGGGACCATATGAAAATTCTTAATAATTAACAACATTTTTTAAATCAAAATGACATTAGTCTATTACGGAGATTTGAAAAAGTCGTACCGCCTTGAAATTTAAATACCCTCAAGCGATACAGTAATCAGCTATGAAAAGAACGAATACGCATAAATAGCTTCGAAGCACAAAACAGGCTGTAATATTTTTGTGCGGTGTCATGTAAAACGGCCTAGCTCAATGGGTTAATACAATACGTAAATGTTGTATTAGCCTGTAAGGCCGCAGCTGCCGAAACGGCATTTTTATGTGTTTTGACACGTAAACAATGCCCCAAGCGGCCATGCTCAGATTTCAGGCTTTTACCGAAATTTTTTAATATAGAATTAAAAGTTATATATACATTACATTAATAAATTGTACAAATATGATTAAAATTAAAAATAATCTAATAATTTGTAATCTAATGAAGAATGAACCAAAATTCACTTATGTATTTATGATTGTTAAGAAAGTTTATGAAATATAGTGTATTAAATTAAATATTTTCATGAATTAATTATGATGTAAATAAAGAAATAAGTGGAATATTTATATGTAATAACTAAAAAAATGAAGCGTTGAATGATCAATCATTATTGAAAGCCTTTAAGTTAAACTGTTTGCTCTAGTATCCAAGACAAACAAAAAACTATTGAAAATAACTAGAGCAAATAGTGTAGCATAAAATCTGTCAATAGTAACTGTTAGTAACTTAATAACATCATTACTAATCTATTTCTCTAGTTATGGCATGAAAATATATCCACTCATTTCTTTCTTTATATATATATATATGTGTGTGTGTGCAATGCCACAGCAAAATCTGTCAAAAACAGTAACCTAATAACTTCATTACTAACCCATTTCTTTAATTATGGCATGAAAATATATCCAATCATTTCTCTTTTTACATATATATATATATGTGTGTGTGTGTGTGGGTGTGTAACGTCACATTAAGTCTGTCAATAGTAATTGATTGTAATCTAACAATGTCATTACTAACCCATTTCTCTAGTTATGGTATGAATATATAGCCATGCTTTTCTTTGTTTACATATTATATATTTATGTGTATGTGTGTAATGCCCTCACAAGCAACCACAAATGCATATAATTTATTTTCATACAATAAAATAACAAATGGACCTTTAGTCTAACAAATGCACAACTAAGCACGGATATACTTATTATATAGTTAAGTGTATGTGTGTGTAAAATACAAGATGAGATTTTTTTCTTTTAAAATTATTTAGTAAATTTCTTTTAGCAATAAATCAACGGTCACTGCATTAGTGATTTCCTTATCTTTAATTGTTAGAATAAACGGAACAGGCTAAGATTTTTGTCTAACAAACATATATCTCTTAGAAGTAAAACGGATGCGATTACATTTGCAGTTTACTATACTTAAATTCTAGAGCAAAAATAATAATCTAAAACTCTTACATTAATCTTTCGCAAACACAATACTACTCCAAATAATCATAATAAAGGAATACTGTATATTGTTTTATGATATTATCAATAATTTATTACAACCAAAATAAAAAGAGCATACTTTGGAGTGATAATCGGTTTACGAACATTCATAAAAAGAATGCAATTGTCATATTTCTCACGATTGAATCGCTAATAAATAAAAATGATTAACTTATAATAGAAATAAAGTGACCAAAGTATAATCAAATTATTTTATATATATATATCTCTTAATTAAACGTATGTTTTAATTAATCAAGAAAACAAATGAAAATTGAGAATATGTATAGAAATAACGTATTATTAATAAATTTAAAGAATGAAAAAGATAATGAAATGTCAAGCGTGCGCAGCCACCTTGCAAGCAGGCAGTTGGTTGCAGACGGTTGTTGCGGGTTCGCTTCCCGCCGATGCTATGACATATGGAAAAAAAAAGATAATGAAATTGTTCTCAATGTAGGATTAAGAATAATGTAAGATTAAAATGGATTTTTTTTTAATTGTGTTCTGTATAGCACTTGGAAAAGAATATCCAATCAGAGATCTCAAAAAAAAAAAAAAGAAAAGAAAAAAAAAAATTAGGAGGAAATCAGTGCTAACGAATATCACAAAAAAATCATGGCCAACAGTCAGTGAAGAAAATTAGACCGGAAAAACAAAAGCAGCACTGCTTTATAGAGAAGTTATTAATCGCAAAAACCACAATAAGTCTAACAGAACTTAGAGAGACAAAACCTTAAACTTTCATAAATATGAAGCATTAAATTTGCGCACACATGTTTCCATGAACTACCCAAACATTTAAGCAGCCCACTTTTTTGAAGTAGAATGGCAGAATAATTTTGAAAACTGTGAATTATTAGTAGATATCTTTTCTTCCAAAGTAGTATGCTGTTCAAGTTAAATATAACCACCTCTCTGAAATCTTGAAGTGAGTACTGTAGTTGATAAACATCCCATAAGTCAACCTTCTAAATATATATATATATATATGAAGAATCTTATATAAAATAAAATTTACAAAATCTCAATCAGAAAAACACAGGGGTTAGATATTTAAATATATATTATAAAATATATAAGATGCCTTAAATCTTTCAACATTGTAAGGTTCTTAATAAATTCAGCACAGGAAGTGATCATTGATTAGTGAGATATAAGATATTAAGAAAAATAGTAATTCTCTAATGAATTTAACTTAGAACCTTCACATCGTTTAAAAATATTAACAGATATTGAAGCTGGTTTAGATTTAAATGAAATCAATGGGAAGATAACTGACATAGTATCAAGAACTATAACAATGAACTGATACAACAAAGCAACAGTTATCAGTAAATTTTCTAAGAGAAGATGTCAATTTACAAAGAAAGGAAAGAAATCATTTATTTTATTAAAGAAAGGAAAGAATATATAAAAAAAATGATCCATTAATAATAATATCTAGAGTTACAAATAAAAATGTAACAATTTACTAAAGATACATACTTTCCATATAATAGAAATATATATGAGATGGTGACCTGGGCCAACTGATGAGTGCTGGTTCAGCATAAAATGCATCTGGGGGGTCATTTGCCTTCTATTGTATCTTTATTTATATGAATTTAAAAGGAATGGGGAAGTATAGAGGTTGTTTAATATATCTATAAAGACATTACACATGGGAAAGAGAAAGGTGAAAAACTACGTGTGTGTGTTTAAAATTAAAATCAGATATATTAATCCTTAACTGAGGTTTAAAGTTTATATCTGTGCTAGAGATAATCTCTAGTTTAGTAAATGATTAGTAATAATCATTGTATTTATCTGAGGTGAACGGTGTCACAGTTGTGAGTGGAGTGAGCTTGACAGTTGTAAATAAAAATGTAACAATATCTAGGGTTTTAAAAAATGATATGTAAAAGAATTAAATAAAAGTTTATAATAAGTTTATATTATCGGAAATAAAATATGAAGTTATTTACTTCTGTTGGAAATACTAATATTTTTATTAATCTGATTGTCTTTTTTTTTCCAAAATTTCCAAATAAAAAAAATAATTTAAATATTTTTCTTTACTTATATTTTTGAGTGATTTGTATTTTAGAATTATGTTGTAATAAATAAGTGAAAGAGAATTAAATTTCTTGGATAAGAATAAGTTAATATATCTTATATATTCCCAAATTTAAACCCTATTTCCAATTCAATAGAAAAAAATCTTGCAATGGATTTCAATTATTTCACAATATAAACATATTCAGAACAAATATACATTTAAACAGTCTGTAGATCAATTAATATATTGTCACGAATAAGAGATGTATCAAGCCAACAGACGGCAAAGTGAATATATAAATAATTTACATATTTTGGTGTGGGTATGACAGATATTGATTAAATTATGTGTATTAATTATTAATATTTATCATTCAGATATATAGCAAAGAATCGGATGCTAAAATGAAAATTCTTGTTTATTTAATAAATGATTATTAATTAGATGAGATTTGAACCCAGACTTTCAAAATCCCTTCAGTCATCCACTCCAACCAATACACATGGCCACATACATATGAAAAAGGTAAATCATTTCCAATACATGTATTTTGTGCTGAATCAGCTCTCATCAGTTGGTCCTGATCATCATCTCCCACACATATGTATAATCAATGCTCAGTTTATATTAAGATAGCAAATCTTTAAACTTTAACAGACAGGTTTCAATTTTCTCTATTTTCCAACTCTTCAGTTATCTATATCATTGAAAATCTTATTATTATTAACTTATTTATTATTTTAAACCATAATAAAATATTAATGTATAAAATTAAAGTTCCTTACCAATTGATTTTTAATGCAAGATAATTGTAGAATCTCAGTAATAAATCTAATGACGCCCTCTGGTGATGGATGTTGACCATACTTAACAGATTCTATTTACTGTTACAATATATATGTTTATTTGTAATTTAAAAGCAATATAATGCTTGGATGTAATGGCAGTTTTTGGATCACATTAAAAAGAATTTAAATATAAGTTTTAGTAAATAAAATTAATATATAAGAATAAAAAGAATTGAAATAAAAAAATGTTTACAATGGTAAAAGAAAAAAAAGTTTATGCCCAATTATATATATACACGAAGAAAAATATTATAGACTTAATAATTAGTAAGCTTACTGTCTAGGTAATTTCTAAAAGCATAGGTTAGGCCTTGTCATGACAGGGGCTTTTACTACTTTTTATGCTCTTATTTCATTCATACTTGGGAATTAACCTCCAATTTTGGGTCTGTCTGTCTAAATTCTTTGAATGATATACTGCTTCACTTCAGCAGTCTAAGGTAACTTTCAAGCAACAGAGATAAATTTCGGTACTCATCATTTAGACAGACCAGCCACTTATTTATAAAGTATACTCACACAAATGTCCCCCCTACTGCTCAACAATACATATATAAAATATATTCATATTGTAACGGTCAGGTTTGTACATTTGCTCAACAGACTGAGAGTCCAAGCCAGAGAATAAAAGCTGACCAAGTCGGGATAGTAATACCCTACGTCTGATCATACCTTAACTCTCTCACTCGTGCTTCCAAGTCAACCCATCGCGAATGACATGCCTGAGGTTACACTCGATACCTCTTTGATCACGTTCCAGCAATAGCAAAGCAGTAAAACATGAGACATTCCCCCCTTATTACATATTCTATTATATACCTTAACTAGTGATTCATAAGATAATGAGCAAGCAATGAGACTGAGACAAATTTATATTTCATAAATTTAATATAACAATAAATAAATATTGACGCATAGCAAGTTGTGTATAGTTAGCTCACACGCAGGTGAGGGAACACTAGGGTTATAAAACAATATTACAAAGTCACGAGTGGATTCTCCAGGTTATCAAATAATAATACAAAGCAATGAGTGGATTCTCAGGGTTATCCAATAATAATACAAAGCAAAGAGTGGATTCTCAGGATTATCAAATAATACAAAGCAATGAGTGGATTCTCAGGGTTATACAATATTTCAGGGTTATAAAATAATATTACAAAGCATGACTTTTTTAATAAGCTTATGTCATCTTTCATGTTCTAATTCATGCCATGTTTTATATATTTCAAATCGGTTATAATTAGCTAGCTAGAGTGATCGATTTATTGATAAATGATGGAGATTATATGGTCTAAGATATTATAAATACTAAGTTTAAGATTATATTATTAATATATCAAATCATATTATAGAGACATTTGGATGCTATATAATTGTTATACGGATAAACACATTAACTCTGATTCTAGTTCGGATCAACGCCGAAATTACTTTCTAGGGAAATGAACTGAAATGTGGTGGCAGTTGAACGTTAGATTCTAGTGCGTTAGAAATTAGAGTATCAGATAAGTGCGACTCGAATGCATTCTTAATGGGGTTTATTACCTAGTAAACGGTTCCCTAACCGATCTGCTTGCTACAATGGAAGAGGCCTTTTTATTAAGAACAGAAGATTGGCTTATGAGCCCTTTGGAAACACTTTGGTTTTGTTTTACAAGAATAAATGTCACATTTGCCTAAACTTTCGAGGCGTGACTTGACGAAATACGAAGAACTGTCGCAGTGGCCTAAACTTTCGAGGCGTGCCTGGACGTGGAACAATCTTGAGATAGGCCATTATAGACATAGCAAGTAGATATGCATTTTTATGCAAATTAGCAATACATTCGCAACGCTAAATTAATATTTAATAAATTTAATTACGCCAAAATCTTAGCTTCTTCAATGCTACTACCACCGGTCAGTTCATAAATGAGCTTATTAAATTATGCGCTAAAGGCGATAATGAGAATCTGATTTAAGGTTTTCTGTATAGTTACTTATCCTCTAATTAAACGAAGTTATAGCAAACTGGTTGTTAAATAATAAAATGTGAGTTATAAAATAGCTCACGCAAATTATTTATGTTTAAATAAATTACACATCTTAAATAGTTCGTCAAAATAGACTTTACTAATAATGAAAAATGAGTTTTAACTAACGAATGCAAATCTATATTCTAAATAGCTTGCGTGAAATATACTTTTTCAAATAACTGACAAGATACATATTTTAAATCACTTACGCAAATATAATTCTTAAATAACTTGGGCAAAATCTGCGTTTTAAATAGCATACGCAATATATACGTTTTAACTAACTTTAGTAAACATTTTCATTTTATATAACTTTAGAAAAGATGCGTTTTAAATAATAGACGCTAAAGATACCTTTTAAATAACTTTAGCAAAACATTTTCATTTTCAATTAACTTGGGAAAAGATGCGTTTTAAATAATATACGCAAATATACATCTTTAAATAAGTTTATCAAAAGATTTTAAATAATTTGAGACAAGATGCGTTTTAAATAATATAAGCAAAATGTACATTTTTAAATAACTTTAGTAAAAGATTTTAAATAATTTGTTCGATTCACTCTATCACAAATATAATTCAGAAAAGAGTCTTAGCTATATTCTTTATATCGCAATATTGATATAATAAAAGTAATTGCTCACTCCCTTCCCCCCAATAATTTATTTACACACCAGACTCCGTTCTGATAAAAACACAGCATAAATCAATAAACATGAACTTAAAATATAAGAATTGCAAAAAATGATCGATAAGATAATAATTTAGACATAAAAATTTATAGTATGGTTTTATAGAAACTAGATGTGTGTGATCATTTAAATTATTAATGATCAACGCCTACTTAAAGTTATTAATGATCAAGCAAGAATTGAGTGTGTTCTAAGATTTAAACCATTTTACGATAAACATTTTAGTGGAACATTTAGAAATATTATAAATTATGTGATTTATTTAGCTAGCTTTCATTTAGTATACGTTTTAGTTAGGAAATGTAATATTTTGTAGAAAGGATTTACCGGAAAGTCTTTAAGGCCTTGTTCATTGCGCTTCTCTTTATATTCAGTCAGGCTGGGCTTCTCTTAGGTTTTAGTCGGGATGTAACTTCGTGAATTTATCTCTGTGGCAGCTTTCTCCATTTCTCTGATCAGGAACTATCTGGTCTCTCGGGTACATCTTTCTTACAGTGATGGGCATGGTGGAGGTTTTCTGTCATCGGTAGCCGCTCGTGGAAGAGCAAACGGCTGTCTCTGTGTCTTCTAGCCAACGGTCATTTTATAGCAGCTTGGATGATGGTTTTTTTTAGATTTAGCAGTCTAAACGGCAGGAACAGTTTTCTTAGTTAACTCGGGTCTTCGGAAATAAAATTTGGCAGCAAGCACAAATTTCTCGGCAACAGAAAAAAAATTTACACGGATGATGATAGATGATGGAAGAGGCTAGGTTAGAGATCTGGTGGCTATTTTGGGCCCCTTTTTATGCTGTATTTTTGACAGAAGTAACCTCCTACTTTGAGTCATGCCACATCACAAGATGACTAGTTCAAACTAGCCTTTAACCAAATATCCAGTTAGTAAAATATTAAGTATATCTAAATCTGGACATGGAAAGGCTCTATTGTTTTAATTGACGTCAGTTTTAAAAGATATATATTTTTAAGAGAATGGTCACAGGCAATTTGTATAGATTTATGCCTGACTGAATATTATAATTGGTTATACTTTTTAAATAGGTCAAATTTTGGCCAGAAAGGTTTATTTTTGGAACGAAATGTTAAAACTGATAAAACTTTCTGCTTGTAATTTTAAGCAAACAAAAGAATTGAAAATTATCTAACTTGGAAAATATTCAAAATGAATACTGGCTTAAATAATTATTTAGAAAGAATTTTGAAAAATAAGTAATATTATAAATTTAAACTTATTATGCTATGATATAGATAAATTTTAATTATAGTTATGTTTATTCAGTTTTAACAAATCGAACAGACTATGCTCGTATATAAATATTTGAGATTGTAATTTTATATTAATGGGACGATTATATACGCACATACTCGCAATATTATAAGCAAAGTTTTTTAAAATTTAAGAAATACACGCCATCTGAGTACAACAAATATATACTATTATCTTTGATAATAGGTGAAACAGGTGTAACCGTTTCAATATATGAAAACTAACTAAGAATGTTCTATCATTAAAATGGAAAATTACAAGCATAATGTCAAATAAAATTAAAAAGTATATGCACTTATATAAAAATTGTGCACTAAATCAGAAAAAATAAAATATATAAATAAGTTACTGTAATTTGTCCTATGGCAAAATTATAAATAATCAATCACTTATGTGCTTAAGTCTGGGTTTCAAAACATAGCTAAGTTAATGAGTAGGTCACATAGCTTCTCTAAAGATTATATTATTTTTCAGAATTTTTTTTTTAGTTTACTTTTTAGACAGAACTTTAAATATCTTAATTTGTGGAAGATTTTTTTCAATTTACTTCTCTGGATACTTATGTTTTGGAAGGAGCTTCTTAGTTTACTGTGCATTTTACATCTAAACAAGGCAAAACTCTCCATACAGTAGTTCTACCCTGTGCCAACCAGAGTAATCAATGGATGCCAGAAGGCTTGTGCATAAATTCCCTATCTAATGCCTATTCATCCAATATCCCCACACTAGTTTCTGGCTTGTGGCCTTCATCAGTGAGAAGCTTCGGATCTGAGAGCACTGTACCTAGTCTGGGGATATTGGATGAGTAGGCATAAAATAGGGATTTTATGCAGAAGCCTTCTGGCATCCATTGATTACTCTGTTTGGCACAGGGTGGCACTACCATATGGAGAGTTTTGTCTTGTTTATAAACAATTATGTGCTAGTATAAGAAATGGTGATCATGTAATGCTTAAAAGTCATTTTACATCTATTTATCAATTTGGATAATAGTTTGGAAAAAAACTTTTAAGTCACAGCAGAAAGATTTATCATAGTACTTCTCTATGGATTCTTTGGTAAGGGCTACAGAATTGGTGCCATGTTTTTTTCTTCATTGCTATAGCAGATTACTTTTTAAAACTATGTGAAGGAATATTTTTTGTAATAACAAGGTGCCTTGACTTAATACAGGAACACTGGCACATACCTGGTAAAAATTCACTAGAGGGATCAGTGACTCTACTATTCTAGGTATTCTTCTTTCTGGCTTTCCAGGCATAGCTTCCAGCAGCAATTGATTTGGACACTATGTTTTACTAGGCTTTTATATTAAGTCTAAATAAATGGTTTCCAGAATATTTGTTAATTAAAATTTTCTAATAGATTATATAATTAAAAGAATAGACATATGTTTTTGCTGGTAATGGTATTTAATCAGGATATCTAATATTTACTAAAATGTATTATCCCTTCTGCTAATCATTTCATTTTTTGGACACCTGTTGTTTACCTACCATGTGAATAGTTTTATACATGTTTTTACCAAATTAAAATTTTACAGTACAAATAACAAAATTAACACAAAAAATATTCTACTAACAAAATGAAAAGCTTTTAGATTCTTAACATGAAACAAAAGATATTTTTCTGTTCTTTTGATTTAAGTTTTAATAAACTGGCAAAAGAATTTTTTTATATAAAAAATATTTATTTTAAACAAATACGATTTTAATTATTACTATATAATGAAATAATATAATAACGTGAAAGCATGTTTAAAGCGTATCTGTTTGAAGGTGCTTAGCTTTCACGTTATTATGATATTATCTGTTTACGCTTAAATTTGATATATTTACATTTATATAATAAAATCTAAATGTACATACAACAAACAATTTTAGTTAAATCAATTGCTTAGAAATGAAGCACATAATTTGGTGTTAATAAATTTTTAGTACAAAACAATATTTGTTATTTTGTTAAGCCAGGCTTTTGATACATTAATAAATACATAATAAGCATATCCATATATATAATATGCCTTAAATTCCTAATATACATACAAAAATAATATTAATTATGCACAAGGACTTTAATATTGGTTTTAGATGCTTCTTATGATTAAATAGACTTATTAACAGTTCTAAACATGGGATTAATTATGGTGATCAAGCTCAATTAGTATATGGTCTGGATTGTCTATTTTGCAATGCCAAATATTATGGAAAGACGTGCAAACTTAAAACCTAGAATCCTCAGCATTCTCACCTATATAACAGAACTAAATGCGATAGTGCTTATAGTTTGATATTTGTAGATCATGAAAAAAAAATCTGATCATTTTTTAAAGCAGCTGATACTAAAATTATTTGCTTAGAAATTAATAATAAAAAATGCAAAATAAAAGAAACTTGGCACATAATTAATTCTAAGAACATCATAAATATAAAGTCAATAGCATTCTACTCAACAAACACTAATTATTTAACCTAATGTCATAGCCAACTGCTAGGTCAATTTATACATGTAAATATGCTGATCCCTATGGTAATCAGTGACTATATTTGTGAGTGTTTATATGCATGTGGATATGCTAATGTATATGCTAATATTCATTGCAATCATGCTTTGATTAAGATATGCTATAATGAAAGCCTGGCTCAGCAAAGTAACAAATATTTTTTGTGTCAAAGATTTATTACTGTAAAAGTTGATAACTGTCTAAATATTCTGATAGACTGTATTTTATTACATATTATCTATGGTACATATAATATAGTATATATATATAAAAAAAAAAATTCCTTTTTTTTAGGAGGGGGGATATATATATATATATATATATATATATATATATATATATATATATGGATATATATATATATAATTAAAAAGGATTTGAACCCAGACTTTCAAGCTCTTTTCAGTCATTCGTTCTATCTAATATAACCTACACACAGGACCACACATGTGTGAAAAAGATAATCTCCAATACATGTGCAGTTAGTCCGGATCATCATATCCCACATTTTTATGTAATCAGTGCTCAGTTTTATATTAAGATAACAAATCTACGAACATTAATGAACAGATCTCAATCCCCTCCACTTTCCAACTCTTCAGCCATCCATATCATTGAAAACCTGATAATGGGATGTCCAAAGGTCTTGTTGATGCCATTATTATTGTCATACCCATATTGACTTAAGTCACACTGATCCCTCATATTTAAATACACAGAAGTGGAATGGTCAGAGTAGAGGCTGGATATGTAATATTTAAATACAAATATAGTATATATTCTTAATCCAGTTGTAATTAAAGAGAATTGAGGCTTAATCATTAAAGTTTGTATATTTTCCATCTTGTTATAAAACTGAGCAGTAATTATATATGTGTGTGAAAGATGATGATTCAGACTAACTGATGAGTGCTGGTGCAGCCCAAAATACATTTATTGGAGATCATTTATCTTTTTTACATGTATGTTGTCATGTATATTGGTTATATTAGATAGAATAAATGACTGAAGAAAGCTTGAAAGTCTGGGTTCAAATATCCCTTAATTACATCTGTCTTAAGTATATATACTATATTTGTATTTAAATATTATATATATTTATATGTATTTAATTAGTTGCTTATGCAGTCTTGTGATTTTTAAATACTCAAGTGACATAAATATTAGCACAGAAGTTCAGTTTAATTAATCAATTCTAAAGCTTTCAATTCTGTATTAGCATCTGTATCAATACATTAAATTCATTATTTACTAATTTTATATAGTGAATACAATCAGTTTTTTCCCTCCCCATGGCACAAGTAATCTAATATGTTTTTGCATTGGGTATATTAATAATTTTATTAAATGGTGGCATACTATCTACATCATTATCATCATTTTTAATCATTATTGATCCACTGCAGAATAAATGCATCTGATTTCTCTGATCCATATCCTCTCTTCTCCACCATATGTCAGGAAAAACAGGCAAAACTCACTATATATATTGCCACACACAGCAAGCTAGAGTAATCAATGGATGCCAGAAGACTTGTGCATAAAATACCCATCTAATGCCTACTCATCCAATATTCCCAAACTAGTTTCTGGCTTATGGCCTTCGTCAGTGAAGAGCCTTGGATCTGAGAGCACTGCGCCTAGATCTTAGGTACTGATCATGTGATGTTTATTGTCACATGCCAGGAAACATTGTTATTTTACTTCTTCATCTTATAAGTTGTATTTTTCTACAGGTTTTTAGAATTGACATTAAGAATTACATTGTCTATATATATAAGCTGCTCTTCTAAAAAAAGATCTAAATCATCTTCATTTTAATATTCCAATTTACTCACTGATATCAATGATTATTGTTTGTTTTCACACCCTTGTATTTTGCTTATGATTGCTTTGTTCTATGTTCAACATGTCTTTCTACACTTTATTGAGTGATCTGAAATCTTTTTATTGACCATCTATTATGTGTCTAAGTCTATAAAAACTGATAAAACACATCTATTAAAACCTCTTTCAAAAATTCCAAACATATTTTTTAACGTTAAGCTATTTCTACTAAAAGCAGTTAATGTTTAAATCTTTCATTACTTTTATCCATTATACTTCTATCTATATTAATAACATGATCAAGGTTTTTGTAATTGCTAACTTTTAATTTTTAATTATATATTATTTTTTCCGAGAAACTCCATTAAACATAATTCTCTGTACTATTTAAAAGCTTTATTCTCACTTTCTTACTTTCACGTGATAACTTTTGCAACATTTGCTAAATCTCTGAAGCCTTATTTGCAAAAACAATCAGATCATGTGCAAAATTTAGATAATTAAAATAGAATCCATGTTTTTTTTTATTTTCTTAGCTTTCCATTTCAATCTATGATTATTTTTATAAAATTGCTGTTAATAGTTTTATTCCAAAAACTGCTCGAGTCAAGCCACTATGAAAAGATATAAAAATAGAAAGCAGTGGAACATAATAGCACTAAACCAGCTTTCGGAAAATTATTTCCAGAATCATAGTGCAGAAGGAATGAACTATACCATTAACAAGGTGAATGTATAAAAGTCAGAAATTATGCAAATTATTGTGGAGAGAAATGTAAATTTAGAAACATCAGATGTTCCAGTAAGACATAAGATTCTCTTTTGTTGATTGAATGAACACAGATTCCTTGCAATAACTATTGCCTCCTTGAATTTTTTCTTTCACTTATCCCTCTCTGGTGGATGGTCTTGATGTTAAAGGAGGGGAAAGACATGTTCCATAGCAAGTTTAGAATCCAGAAAAATTTGACTTATGTTCATGGTTTTGTTTTGCCTTTTATATAAAGATAAATGCGCTGAGTGTTTCTCATAGTTATATTGGCTCAAGATTTCCCACCACACTGCAGACTGTAGAATATATTAAATCACTTATAACCTGTATGAATAGTAATCATATTATTGCTACAATGTAATCTAATCACTGCTGTTGCATTGTGGTAAATCTTTTTCAGAACACTGAATTTATATCTTGATGGTCCAAATCTTTAATCACTATAGAAATGCTCGTAAAATAAATGAATTTTTATAATCTACAAACCCAAATTATAATGGCAATTCATAATCATCAGTCCTTTTTATAATTTCTCTCAATTCTTAGTGTGCTTTCTGTGTGTAAAGAACGTTTAAAGCTAGTTTTTTCTTTGGGTTAGTGTGAATTCAAAATGACAGGTTCTAATTATCATGGTAAAGATTTTATGTAAAACTGAAAAATAGTCAATGAAGAATATAATTCCTAATATCTTTTTATCATATTTCTTAAATATCAATACCAGTACTGTAATCTTCCAATTATTTAGTACATCTTTATCATTTAGATATTTGGTATATAATTTTTCCAACAATTTGTAGTATTTTCCCCCAGCTTTTTAAAAGATTTTAATTACAATTCTATTTCCTGATACATATTGCATTTCTCACTTCTTTATTTAAAACATATGTCAATCCAGATAATGTTATTACTGTAAAGTTATTTTGTCTACTATGGAGAATTACGTTATGGCCTCACCACACGGCTATCACAATACCAACACCTTCACAAAAGAACCATGAGCAATCCAGAATGCTGATCAATATTCTGAAACACATACTTGGTCATATATTTGAGCCCTTATCCACCAGCATCACATATATTGAAAGAAACAATACCAAGTGCAAGATGAAAGAGGTGTGGCACATAGCTAATGACTCCAACTTCATTAGCAAAAAAGAATCCTGCTTTTCCCTCTCAAAAATATACTATATTAATTTAGTGAACTCATTTGAATAAATGTAAATAAACTACATATGCCACCCTCCTACCTACCATTCAGTTCTATGAATATGATACCAAGAAGGTATCAAAAGCAAAGCACTAAGCTCAATTAAAATGGTGTAAATACTAAGTTTTTCTTATTATAACATACCAGTACTAGAAAGTCAATTTATTTATTATTGTATAAGACTTTATAGAAATTTTCTAAACCTTCATGCTAATCAATTTATTTCTTATTATATAAGACTTTATAGAAATCACCTACACATTCATGATATCTTCTCTTTTATTTATAATAATTCCATCTTTTTTTCTTATAGCAAAAACAATTTTTTATACCAATATATTTTTATTTGTACTTGTGAAACTTTTTCTCTCTTCTGTAGCTTTCTTTGATAATTCTCATTTATATTGTCTTACAATTCTTCTTACATCTTTCTTGTACCAAATTTCAGAATTCTAGATATTAAGTTATTTTTAATGGATCATTTTGAACCATTTTATATTCCTTCACATAATCTTGTGTCTATTAAAAATACATTATGAAATTGCTGTGTTACATAATCAGATACTAGGATAGCAATTTTTAGAGTATAATTTATCTTTAATTGATGCCAATTATCTATGCATCATCATTGAAATATGTTAATCTGTGTAATTTCTGTTCAAGTGCTGACCAGCTTTATTAATAGTTTGATATCATATGTTGAAATTTTATATACCAAGAAATTTTACTTGGCAGATGAAAATCTTATATTATTAACTGATACTAAGATTGACAGTGATCCATAGAAACCTTTTTAAAATACATATAATCTAATTTAAATTAGTTTTTTTAGTTAGGCTATACCCAAGTTATTTTGAACTGATATCAATTAGAATCAAAAGGATATGACCTTTGAATGAACATGCATGTGTGATCACACAGTTTTATCCATGAAGAGTATCTTTTGGACAGAGCATTTTCCATGGAATAGAATGACTTGCACTTCTTATGGAAGCTTCAATTTCTATGTGAATCCGAGACCATTACATATAATTGCTTGTTAGGACTGTCGTTTTTTATATGCCAGTGTGACTTTAGTATAGTATTTATAAAACCATAGTGCATCGTTCTCATAGAATCAGTGCTTTATTACCAATTATAATACAAGTTTCTATAAGAGTATGCAGAGGTTTTCAATAGATTTTCAATACAATTACTAGACCATCTGTATTTGATCAAATTTACAAATTTCTCTATATTCAGGATTGGCTTAAGTCCAAAATGCTATATTTTGTTAATAACCAATTTTAACTTCATTGTCAATATAATTTATTTATATTTTTTGTCCATCACTTCTGGTACAAAAGACAATGTGGTAAGATGCATTCTCTCATTGTCTTGTTTGAATTGTAATTCATAATTATATACTGACAGTAGATTATATTAGGAAACCATTTTAGACTTGAAATGGTACAGAGCTAGCTGTCTTTTCTTTTTAAAAATATCTCCAATGGCTGGTGATTGGCTATTGTTTTAAATAGTATTGATGAATTTTGTGATAGTCAAAATTATTGCTAACATTTCATTGTTCAGTTACCTGTATTTTTTTCAATATTTAACAATGTCTTTAACATGAATGCTATTAGGTTTTATTATCCTTTTATGAGAAATGTCTGAGTACTACTATGAAAATGATCATTAGGCAAATTGATAATAAAACAACTCTGTCATTAGAAAAGTGCTTTCTTGTGGCTTCTCCTTAAATTCTTCATTATTTTCTGCTGTAAATGTCTTTGAAAAGTGTGAACAGATGGGTTTTCCCCTATGAAAATTTCTCAAAAAAATTATTGAATCCAGGAAAGTCTGCAACTTTTTTACATTCTTTAGTTTTTGTTACACTCTTTAATTTTTTAGCATTCTTGATCACTTTAACATTTTCTGGGACAGTTCTTATAATTGTAGCCATAATGATGTGTTCCAGAAACCTAACTTTTTTGCTTTCTAATAGTTTAGCTGTAAATTCGAAAGTAACAGTTATATAAAATTAAATGTTGCTAATACAATCATAAAAATGTGGAATATTTCTTATTCTTTATACTTAACCTCATAATAATAGTTAGAAGATCTGCTGTTTCTTTGATTCTGGTATCTGTTGAAAAACAACATTCAAATGAATTTTGCAATAAAATTTGCCTCATCCAAACTTTCTAGCATATGTATTATATTTGTAATAGAGTAGGAACTTCCAGCTATGCCTTCATTAACTTTTATTATATAGTTTCCACTTATGTGGATTTGTTCTCTTGTTATATCAACATCTCTTTCTTTACCAGGCTATCTAAAGTTTATCTGATTTTTATCCTCTGTGTGAAAAATACTTATGTAGTTACAGTCATGAATTTTATCCCCTCATCTATTCCAGTCTCTTCAATATTGTATTTGCTCTTATCTGCTAAGTCTCAAATAATTTAGAAACTTTCGATTTTATCATTTCAATAAATGGTTTTATTAATCATACATATGTTTACGATTACAAAAAATAAACCATTCTACTTATAATGTTTTAAAATATCTTTATGATATTTATGGATCTCTGCCATTATATTAGCCAAATTAATTATAATGATAGCTTTTCTATTTGTGTCTTTAGCTTTCATTTCTGTTTTTACTAACTTTGATTGGTTTTATATTATTTTTATTTAACAATTTCTAATCCCTCTGCATTCATGAGAGATAATTTGGCTTCATTGTTCATTTCCATTGATATGGTTTGTTATAGATATATATTGTTAGCAATACTTCCTGAATGTTATCTATGTAAATCTTCAAATATCACATCATCACTATTTCCTATACTTGCTCATAACTATTATTAAAACAGCCAAAACTCTCCATAAAGTAGTGCCACTCAGTGCAAACTAGAGTAATCAATGGATTCCAGAAGGCTTGTGTATAAAATTCCTATCTAGTGCCTATTCATCCAATAGCTCCAGACTGAAAATATTATTGTGTTTTCAATTTGATTCTCATAGTTTTATAGTTAAGTAGAGATAAAAGGTGGCTGCTGGAGAGTTGCCTTAGATCCTAAGATCTAGATGCAATGCTCTCAGATTCAAGGCTTCTCACTGATGAAGACCACAATCCAGAAACTAGTCTGGGGATATTGGATGAGTAGGCACTAGATAGGGATTTTATGCACAAGCCTTCTGGCATCCTTTGATTACTCTGGTTAGCACTGAGTGGCACTACTGTATGGAGAGTTTTGCCTGTTTTATGTAAATCTTGTAGATTTTGATGCTTAAGGTTTTCTGGTTTTACCCAACCTAGAATTTTTTTGTCTCATTTTCGATTTTAATATAGTCAGATTAAGCAATCTACCTTCATTTTTCAATTGTACTCTTTCTCCAGAGGTTTTGTAACAGCAGAGTACTATTTTTTTTACTTTTACAATAGTTCAGACATATTTGATCATAGAATAAGGGCTTGAATAAAATTTTCTATGATGGATTGATGAAATTTCTTTATAGAGCTTAAAATTAATCTTTGATGTGTCACCTGAGAAGGCTTCAGGGTATGGCAAGTTAGTGATGACCAATAACTACTGTTACAGTTTTTAACAGTTATGAAATGCTCCCAAGAAATACTCTGAGTGGACCATCATCCAGATTCCCCTCCACACACAAAATGTCTTTCAAAATACTGAGTCTTAACAATCTCTCTTCATCTGGCATCTACCATATATATGGGCAAAGCTAAACATTTAGAAGATTCAATTTTAATGCGACTTGCAATAGAATAAACCTTTTAAGATCTCCAGGTTTGCAAACTGACTTTGCATAATATCAATCATGTTACAACTCTTGAAAAATAGTGTAGTAACTTTTGTAAGATCATATTTTGGATTATTTATTATAAAAGAATTGTCTTCAAGTTTTATAAATGTCAAATTCTCCAATTTCCAAATTTCATAGATGCTGTATTACTTATAGTTCGATGCTAAACATGCTTTCAAACATTTGTATTAAGGTTTAACGTCAGCTTTTAGTAAATATCATGCTGTACATCTTTTAGTTTTATTCATACTCACTATTTTATTTTACTAGAGCTGTAATCATGAACTGAGCTAATAGATTTCTCAAACAACCTGTAAACATAAGCCCATAAAAGAATCCAATGAAAGCAAGCATTAATAAATAAATAAAGCCATCACAATAAAGTAGGTTAATATAAATATATTAATATTAACAACTATATAAATTCAATTTAGTACAGCTATTTAACTTCAAGTAAACACGTATTAAATTATTTTACAAAGTTCTGCCTGAAAATCACATAATTTGGAACAGAACAACCATTTAGCATCCTTACATTCCAATTGCGACTTTTAATTGCGAAGACACTGGATGTTGAAGCTAAACAAGGTATTTTTTTTTCTATGAGCTTTTTTCAGTGTAATATCTTTAATTATATGTTTTTAATTTTTTTTCTAATTCTAATTACTATGTATTAAACTTATTTAAGACATAAATTAGTTTGTATATAAATTATAATGTATAAAAATTTTAGTTTGCATAAGCTAACACATACATACAGATATATTATTGTTATTAACTGAATTCTTTTTCTAAAAATTTCACAAATTGTGTTTTTTTTTCATGTGTCAAAGCATCTGCCAGGAAGCGAACCCGGGACAACTGCTTGTAAGGCAGCTGTGCTGACCACTCGGCCACCAACGCTTGACACAAATTGTGTTTACCCTGTCATTTTGTCATTATAACTAAATTTATCCACAGCAATTTCATCTTGAAAGCATTTTGTAATTCTAGTGTTAAAATGTCTGATGCGATCAAAAGCATTTTTGCACATCAGTATTTTTAATATTCTATTTCCTCATCCCAATGAGGAATTGTTGGGGTTTCTTATTATCTGCATTTGATATCTTTTAATAAATTGAATAACTAATTTCACCACTCTGTTTAATATGTTATCAATATTCTCTATGTTGTTTATCCATTTTTATTTCTTTATTTTGCTTCTAAAATTTGTATCTTTGTAATAAAATAAATGTTCACTTTACAAATTTATTTTCACTTCGTTTTTTTTCTAATATCACAAAGACCAACAACGTGCCACTTAATATTAGACTGTTTTTCTGATCTATAATTGTAGTAGCTAAATAAAAGATCAACATAGATGACATTCTAAGTCCACAATCAGGGGATTCTTGCCTTTGTTTATCAACTACTGCCTTGATGGACAATTTACAGCCTCTGGAGTATAAGGATGATATTTGTTTCACATGTTTGTAAATAACTAAAAAAATCATTCACACACAGTTCAATGTGCATTCACAAAAACGTCTGCTGTTTCAGTTAAAAACTATCAGGCAACTGAGAAAAAAGTTTCTTGGTCTCAAACTCAAAGACCAAAAGCTATTAAATTCTCCATGCTGGCTGATGCATGATGGTGAACATTCCTTCCATATGTGTTTATCACATGAACAAACACATAGTAGTAACAGCTCCAACAACAAGAACGTATGGAAAGAAACTAGCAATTTGACCTACTTGATTCGTTTAAGCCTGCCTATAAAGAATCAAAGCTTAAAGATGATATATTGTAGACATGCTGCACAATGGTAATTTGAACACAGACGTATTTGTGAATTTATCACTAAATGCATGATAAGCAATTTACAATTAGATTGTTTTTCCGTTTATTAATGCAATAATTAATTTTTCTAATTCTTTTGTTTATCGAAGAATATATTCGTTTGATTACACAATAAAACTTTTTTCTTTTCAAAATGAATTCTAGTTATATTTAATTATTCCCCAATAATTGCTTTATCTTTTTTTTTTCATTAGTTTATTATTTTTAGTTGTATTGAATTATTGTAAATTATTTTTCAGACTTTAATTAGTTTCCATAACCATTTTTATTTATTTATTTTATTTTTTTGCCATAAGATTAAGAAAATTTATATATATTTCGTTTGCGTTTAATATACTGACAGATGATTGGCAGCTGACCTTTGACCTCTGTCTTTGAATTCATTAATAAACCAAGTTTATTCTTTCAATTTTCCATTAGTTTAGATTAAATAATCATAACATTATTGTTTAATTTAGATAGTACGTTAAAATATTTATGAGAGTCATTTGTTGTTTATTTTTTAAGTGTAATTTGTGTCTAATTTTGACATAATGATGTATCCATTATTATAAAAAGAGGAAAAAAGTGAATTATTTGTTTGTTAAGAATAGGTCAGAGACTATTAATACTTTGTTTATTGACTGATATAAAATGAGGTTTTTTTTCTAAATATAATGTATTCACTTACATTAATTTAATCAATAAAACGTTATATCTGTAGCATATACATATATCTGATTTTTAATGATATATAAAGAAAATAATGATAAATGAAATGTCTGTCGCTTTAGAGATCATATATCGTTCGTTGCTCTTAAGTCCGCCACTCTGCTATTGAACTAACAATTCAGGATAAGATTTTTTTAAGATAAAAAAGAATTATTTTGTAGCAGTGCCCAAGTATATCACCGACTGAACCAAAGCAAGCAATTTTAAGTGCACCTCCCCTCCATCCCTAAAAAAAAAAAAAAAAGAATGTTCATTTCAACAAAAATTTTTATTAACAATAAATAGTGATTACATACTGATAAAGGATAGATAAATGAATAAATTGTACAATAATATGATTGTGTAATGTTCTATTTGTTATCTGGCTAGATTTTGTTATGAGAGTACATTTGTTATACTCTTATGTGGTTAGGTATAGTGATGAGATTCTAATAACTTGATTAATGGAATAAGCATTTTTAATATAAACATGAATATTTTCTTTTAGAATTTCCTATTCTATAATGCTGGGTAGGTGGGAGTTGATAATCAGGAAAAGGAAAGTGCAGTTAAAGACCAGGTGTCATCAAAGACTTTACTGGAGGCCAGGAGCTGGTCACGTTTCTTGATTTTTTTGAGTGTTTGATAAAATAATGGTATGATTTGTGGCGGGGGTAATTCCATGAGAGTTTTGCATCTCACTATCCATATGGAATATAGGACAAAGGTAGAAAGCCTTATTATTGAAAAAAACCCATTATGAATGGCATTTTCAAGTGAGAAAATCATATCAGGTCTTATGTTGGAATTGATTATAATTATATCTTTCAGTGTTTTAAGTCTTGGGCACCAGTGTATAATATGGTCTATGGTTTCATCTTCACGAGCACACAGACCACATATAGGGTCAATGCTGGCAAAACCTCTTCAGTGATAAAGGAACCAATTCGTGGGAAGCGCATTGAGATTTATTTTAATGATGAAGTCAAGGAATTTGGAATGTTACATGCATTTAATCTAGGTTTTCCATTTTTATCATATTGTCCAAATACAGGTAGGTAGTTGTGCGTTAAGATTTTTGAATGAGCTTGAGTAATCATCCTCTAGAATATTATAATTAAATTATAATCTTTCATTAATAATAATAAATTTTGGTACGTTATGTAGGAGGTCATGTGATATTAGAGCATTGATATGGCAAGTTAAACAAAACAATTGACTATTATTCATTATCAAATGTCCAACTCACGACTTTCCTGGATTCATTCACAGCTTGGTGAAAGTATTTTTTTAAAAAAACTCATTTTAGTTAAGTGTATTATTTGCCTTTCATATGAATGTCCTAACATTATGCATTCTCCCAAATAATAATAATAATAATTATTATTATTATTTCAATTTTTTTCACCATTAATAAATATGTAAGAGTTAATACGCTTGACGCATATAGTGAAATTAAATTCTTAGTTGTAATAATTATTTTTCATGGGTAAGCACTTTCAGAGATTTCTTCTCCATATTCATAGCCTTCAACTATAATAATTTATGCAAATCTATGCAAGCTCATTCATATAGTCCATCTTTTTGAAATAGAAAAGCATGTATCCTTTCTGTTTATTGCATTTATATCTCGTTATAAATCATACCTCCTTAATTTTCTTCTTAATATCATTCCTTTCATTAGAAATTATTGTATCATTTGCAGGTTCAAATTCATGATTAGCCACCTTTTGGTGGTCCATAAACACTGAGCTACCTTCATTTCTGCTCAACATCCTTTTGTACAAATATTTGTGTTGAGCAATTCTGTTCTTTATAAAGGCCTGAGTTTCGCCATAGTATACAGCTCCACAGTTTGCCTGAGGGCATGTCATCCTGTATACTACATGTGGTGTTTGTAATTCTATCTTGACCTTGGAATTGTTAATCATTCTAATGGAGTTGGGAGGGGTTCGAAAACCTATTGTAAATTCACTCTGTAATTTTTTTGATTAGTTCTCTTGTGACACTAGTATGTATGGCAGACATATATGTTGTTTCTTATCCTTGTCTGGTTTGTTTATATTTTCATAGAATGTTCTGATTCTTTTATTGATGGTTATGTAATCATAACCAACTTTTATTAGATCATTAACATACTGGTTAATGTTTTTTCTTCTTTCTTCTTCGTATTTGCACAAATGGTAATTCCGGAATAAAAATGCAGACAGCCTTGCTAATTTGTGGGCTCTTAGAGTTTTAGATTTGGTATAGATGTATCCTCTAATGCCTCTGTCTATTCTCTGTATTATTAAATCCAAGTAATTTAATCCTGTTTAATTCATTCTTATCTGTGCAGTTAAATATTATGTTGGTATGTGCTTGCAATTCATTTTGAATGGTTGTTATGATTAGTTTAGGTGCAGCAGTGAAAATGTCATCTATGTATCTGCAATAAATTATTCCACATGTCTGTTCTTGGAATTTTGGTATAATCTGTTTTTCAAAATAACTAATTACAATACTAGAAGCAATACCACTTATCACAGTCCCATAGGCCATCCATTATTCATTTTATACCATTTGTTTTCAAAAGTCGTGAGTATATTATCATCTAACCATTTCATAAAGTCAATGATAAATTCAATCTTTTGTTCAGGACAGTGATTATTCTGGAGTTCTTCTTTAATTATTCTAATTGATCCTCTTCTGTTTATTGATCCATAGAGCTCAGATATATCCATGGCTGCTATTTTAAATCTGTCATTGATGGCTGCATCTTTAATTAAATCAACAAACTCAAAAGAAGATTTTATTCTGTATTTGCCAAATCCTATTAAATCTACTAGCCATGAGTTTATTAATTTTGCTGTGTTTGCATAATGTACACCTCCAAAGTCAAGCATTAATCTTAATGGAGCCCCTTGTTTGTGCATTTTAGCATTTGCAAACATCTGTGGTTGTGAAGTGGCACATGGATAAATTCTACTATATTTGGCTTGATTGATCCCTTTATGCTTGCATAAGATCAAGGAGATAAACTTTTCCCTGTTTATTTTATTATTAAATTCAGCTGTTAAATCAAAGCCTAATTTTTGAATTTGTATTTTCATTTTCTCTATATAATTTCTCTTCATCCATTATTACAATTGTCTTTATCTTCTTTAAAGCAAATCATTTTGTTTTCATCAAAGAACTTATACAGAAATGCTAAATAGGCAAAATAATGACTACAATTATTACATCTGCCAAACATTTTAAATCAAAAGATAAAAACATGCAATTAAATCTATAAAGAAGAGCACAAAACATCTAGGAAAAAATGGAATTCCTAAGATAGGCTATAAATATGGAGACCTAATGTTCCCTGAAAGCGCTAAACTTTATAATTCTTTTCTAATCATACTAAGCTTCCTTTTTTTGCGTAAAATGCAATTTAAAACTTACCACTCAAAGGTGAAGGAAAAACAATGATTTTATAAATATCTTAAAAGAAGCAGATAAAAAAATAGTAAAATTATTTTTTAAAAAAAGTAAATACCAAATATTTAAACGATAAAAATGTACCATATAATTGAAAGGAGATAAAGAAAATACAGATCTATAAATTTTCTATTAGTTCTTTACAAAATCTCTACTAGCATAATTATCTGTAGCAAACTTGGATTTAAACAACCTAAAGACCAAGCTGGATTCAAAAGTTGGTTTAGCACAATGGTTTATTTCCAAATATTGAGAGAAGCCAGAGAAAAAAAACAATGAATATAGATCATCATTATGCTTTGATTTGTAGATTATAAAAAAAAAAACATTTGATTCTATATATACTTCCACAATGATTAAAGCATTGCATAATCAAGATATATACCCAGATATTGTCATATTCTAAGTAATATTGTCCAAAGTATAACAATAATTATTAGATTACATGGTAGCACTAAGAAGATTAAAACTGACATATAAGATCAAGTGATTCTATATATCCAAATCTTATATAGCAGTTTTACTAAAAGTATTTTGTTGATTAAAATGGAGAACTGGGAGATTAAAAATACATGGTGATTATTTAAATCATCTAGATTTTGCAGATGATGCGACTATTTTTCCAAATAAAACTTCAGATGAAAGTAAAAAGATAGAATTATGGGTGTATACTAAAAATTCTAAAGTAATGGTCAATGAAATTGTTCAGATAAAAATAAGGATTGCTAATCATAAATTAGAAATTAATAACTTGATCAGATTACTAATAGATGGAAATATAATGGATAAAATTAATCATAGAATCATACTTTGCTAGAGTGCTTTTGATAGAAATAATTTAGTATCAAAAGAAATATGCCTATGTGTTTGAACTTATGGTTCTAAGAGTTGGACACTTATTAGAAGAGTAATTCAGGAACTTCAGAAAATTCAATAAAGTCTGGAGAAACATATGTTAGGAATAACAAAAAAGAATCAAAACCAAAATACTTGAATAAGAAAACAAATAGATATCACTGATATTATTGAAAAAATTAAAAGACTAAATGGAACTGGACTAATTATAATGCTAGAAAAGTTTATAATAGAGGGATAATTAAAGAGTTAAACTGGATCTCAAAAACTTGTAAAAGATGTAGAAAGTGATCATATATGAAATGGATGAATAAGGTAAGACCATTTTCGGATGTGATGTGAAAAAGACAGTATGAAAGAAGAAACTACATTATACTTGAAGTCACTCTCACCCTGAAGATGACTAATAGCAGTTGAAAATGATGAATATGAATTGAGCTATCAATTATATTATTTACTCATGAGTTGTGTATGCACAATATTTGCAATTTTTTCTTCTAAAAATAAAATACTAGTAAATATCTAGAAAAATTAACACTATTTTGCATTCTTCACAATACTTTTTATTAAATTGTCCAGCAGTTTCAATTGACTAGCTCTCTTCTTCAGAATTATAAAAGAAAACTGTACTTCATTATGCCTAGACTTTTTTTACACAAACATATACTAAACTTGTATATATATATATATATATTGTACCTATATTGATATAGGCACATATAATTTTTATCTAAAATTATTATTAAACAATCTTTCGTTAAAGAGAAACATAAAATTAAATGTTGAGTTTATTTCAGCTTGTTTTCGAAAAGGATAAGAATTAAATAGTTTTCTAGCGTTAGTTTTTGAAATAAAAAAGCTACAATTAATTAGTCAAAAGGGGGGAGGGGGAGTCTTGGTTTAAGAAGTGAAACTAAGGGTTGTGAAAGGAAGTAAAGAGTTTTTTGTTAGTATTCGTAAAAATATAATTTGAAAAGTTAAAACATGCAAATCTCTTTTCATTCAATTTTAATTAAAGAAAAATAATGTTAAAACTAAATAGTAAATTGTATTAAAAATATATGTGGTATATATGTACATTTGTAAATAGAATAAATGAAAGTTAAAAAGATTATTATTAAAAAACACGGCAATGGCTATTAATAAAATAAAACAACATCTCTGCATGGCTATTACTAATTAAGCAATCTTCCAAAACACGTTTATCAAAGGATTAATTGATAAGGAATTTGACAACAGATCTTTGCCGGAGATATCAGAAAGACAACAAGGCGCAGGTATAAATAGACCTATTTTATCGGACAGTAATTCATTCCACAAATTAATTGAGTTGAGACAATCAGTTCCACAAATTAATTGAGTGAGTGCAGTTCAGAAATTAATTGTGCAGTTAAGAAACAAAATGCAGTGCTGAGAATATTTTGGAACGCACGTTCACCTCCAGCCCAGATGTCCAAGAAAACAGCAGATCTGCCCGTGAAATAATGTCAGCTTAACATCTTAGAAAATCTCCGTCTGTATCTAATTGTCTTCGATAGTAATAATCGTGAAAATTGGGAAACTCAGCAAGGAAACGTCCCAGCCGGCTGGTAAGCATTTATAATGGAAATATCCTCACCGAAAGCAGCCTCCAAAGAACAAAATTCTACGTCAACATTCAAAATCCTAGGTAAAACATTTGCTTATTTTCGTTTATACTGTAATAGCCATTGCATTTCGTTAATTCATGTGAATCCTCCAAGAGTCTAATTATATGAACTCGATATTATATATAAATGAACTATTGATGTGTGCGATTAAATTTCAAATGCTATGTAATACTTTAATATTATTATGTGTGTGCATGAGTTAATATGTGCGTGATCCTTATATCAATATTATTAGTTAAATTAGATAAATACCAGTGTTTTGTTATGAAAGTAAACAAGAATATTCAAACTAGTTTAGAAATGTCAATTTAAAATGTGCGTGTGTTTTATTAGAATTATAAAATGTTTAAATTTAGTAAATAAATGTTAGTTAATAAATTATCTTTAAAATTAAACTATATTTGTCGGTCAATTCTTTTATCAATTCTTTTTAACAAATTCTTTTATTAATTCTTTTAATCACTAATTAAGTATAATCTATTAGTGATTACAAACAGCTGAGCTAGTCGTGGATTTAGGCGTTGGGTTAGTGGCCATTGCTCAAAGTGCGTTATTTATTCATCCTTGAATAAATAGCAGGCACCCGTGTTTATACACAAACAAAAAAAAAAGTGCTTTGGACGTGGTGTTCAACTCAAAAGCCGAGAAGAAGCTATGTCCTGGAAATGTAATGTTAGTTATATACTTTATAGCTATCGTTTGGGCATACATACTCTCCGAGTATGTTCTTCTCTGCCTAAGAGGCCGGTGTTTCGAATCCACATATTCGAATACGGTTCAATATATATATATATTATATTACTTGTATAATATTTTTTTATTTGTAATTATATTATTTTTTATTCTATATATGTTTGTGTACACAGTATATTAAATACTTTCATTTTTTTTTGTATGTTTTATTGGCATATTTTTCATTTCAACTCTTTCATATTATAATCCCCCATCAATTCAGAAACTCAGACCATCCTCTTTCATTATTTAAGCATTTCTCAATCAATCTTTGCTCAACAGATGATTTGGAGAACATCAAACATCTGAATCTCCATATTTATGTTGACAGTTTGATACCTTTTCATTACAGTATATGCTGGGTAGGAATTGATTTCTGTCCACTTTGAACAACTTGTGGAAAACAAACAATTATTTTACAAAAAATATATTGTGTACACACACACATATATAAAATTCAAAACTGTCTACATATATAAATATAAATATGAAGGTAGAAAAGGTTAATACCATAGGCCCTACATAATATATAAATAAGTAAATATTAATTTCAGTAAAGCAAAATAAGCATAAAATAAATTCATTAATCTGCTAAGCCAGGCTTTTGATACAAAAGTATCTTTGTCAAAGCATGACTGAGGAGTAAATAAGTAAAATGTATTGGCATTTTCACTGGCATATAAAGATCATTACACTGGACATAAATTTTAATAGATTTGCATGTTTGCATATGTGATAATTGTAAGGGCAATGTGATGAAGCTCCACCTATGTTATCAGATTGAATCACCAGTTATTTGTTAAAAGGAATGATGTTGGCTTGATACCTATCACACTAACAGAGTTGATTATGTCCAAGCTTCCCTAAATTTCCATTTCTTGTGATTACATTTGAGGCAAATAACTTTAGTAACAGTGAGTTTAAAAGAGTGGCCAAAAATTTCTTCATGACTGATGAATACTGAGCCACACAATGCTAGCAGACCTGGCTCTACTAAATAGGCAGATGTGCTGAGATATTCCAGATTTCAAATCAGTATGTGTCTCACTGTAATATCCACCATTGCAAGATTGGCAGTCCAAGGTATACACCAGCTGTGCCCTGCCATCACAACTGAACCCATCTTTAGAACTGCCAATGTGTCTATTGAGGGATAGATAGCATCTAAATCCAATGTTAAAGTCTTTAGAGAAAATTGATGTTAATTTTGAATATATGTTGGAAATATGTGGTCTATTAATCCAAAGTTTAGGATTAGTGGATCTATCATATTTATGTCTATTGTTGAATTTCTTTATCTGTTTATCCAGAATAATAGTGAAATAATCAATTTTAATTAAGTCCTACAAGTTAGTATATAACACAATGTTTTAAGGGGTGTTATTCTCTCCTCTTCTTTGGATGTTCATGACCTGACCAAGTATAGAACAAACATGGAAATATAAACTGGGACTTTTGAATTTGTGAATATTGTATTTAAGAAACTAGTTAAATGAAGTCTCACTTTAGATACTGCTTTTGTGAATCTGAAAGCTTTTGGTTTGATGGCCATACTTAAATTGGCCCTGGTTAGGCTATTACTGCCTAAAGAAGGGTAAAACATTGTGTTATGTATTAGCCTATATGTTATTATTAATATGTAAACGTATTCATAAAAATTAAATAAATTTTGAATTTTTCTAAAAGATAATTAATTTTAGATAATGAAAATATTTTAAGATATAATTATAAGGTTTATGATTTTTGAATTTTTCTAAATGACTTTTTACAATTAATTACAGATAATGAAAATAGCCCAACAAATAATTACAACGTTAATGATTTTTATATAACAATAAATATATTTTAAATTATTTTATTTTATTGATATTTCTGATAGAAATTGTTAAATAAAATATTGTAAAATGAAATAAATTTTTTTAAATCACTTTTTTTATTTCATTTTTTAAAAAATAACTCTTCCAATGTTTTGCCATGATGATATATATATATAAAATTTAAATTTTAGTTTAAAATGTATTTTTTATATGTTTTATTCAGACAAATATATATATATTTATTTTTTATCCAACAAAAAAAAATCTATTTTATTAACGACTAGTAAATATTTTGTCAAATTATATATATATATATTAAAAGTGAAAAAGCTTTTAGAATCTAATAAAATATTTAAGATTAATTTTAAAAATATATGTAATGTAAGTAATAAAGATGTATATATATATATATATATACCATAATCTTTTTTCTATATTATATATATATATATATATATATATAATAAGAAAAAAGATTTTGGTACTTCAAAAAGTTAAGACTGTCTGTCATATATAAAGGGAATAATTGATAAAATTGGTAATATTATATAGTAAAATAATATCCACACAATTTATACTGTATTTAAAAAAAATTAATGAAGTATTTATATGCCCTAAAGATAAAATACCCTTGGAGTCTCATGGTGTATACAAAATTCCATTACATTCTCACATTGGAGAGACCAGTCATAGAACAAACATAAGAAAGAAAGAACACATTTTGGTAGATAGAGAAAAATCTAATTCATCAGCCATTTATTCATACATTAAATGAACAAACCATGACATCAATTTTAATAAAATACATATTCTGGAAAAAATGATACAATATGACTAGGAACTGCTCAGATAAGCTGTAGAGATTTTTAAAAGACCTAAGAGCATAAATGACAAGTGTGAATTAAAGAAAATTAACAATATTTGAAATAATCTAGAGAATAAAATATTTTTTAAAACTTCTCAACCAATAGAATTTAAGAATGAGGAGAAAATAACAAAAGAAAAATTACGGATTTTAAATGTCACCACAAACATTCTTATGATTTGAGAAAGAAGAAGTTCTGAGGAAAGTACTTGGTATTGTACTGAAATGACAGCTATTATATTTTTATTACACAGAAGCTCCGGGAAATAATACTATATATATATATGCATAAAATAATTTGCTGCTAATTGAAATGAGATCCTTTCTTTGAGCTGTAAAAGAATCAAGTGAGGTAAATTCTTAATGTCCATTCATTAAATTTTTCTTATTACAGCTGTTTGAATTATGTGATTACTTATATGATAGACAATATGACTATTTATTGACTTTCATCATCTAATATGGTGAGTTTTATTAGCTTATCTCTAAATTTAAGACCAAATTACATCATGAACTTTTTTCAAAGTTGTCTGACTATTCTTAACTGAAACATCAGTTGAGAGATTTTTGAATTAGAATTAATGTGTTTGAATTATTTATTATTAGATAATTACAATCATTACCAACAAAATTAAACTAGGATCTTTCTTCTCAGAGACTATAAAATCATCATCCATGGAAGCCATTAATAAATGAAGGTAGAGAATGTTAAGAATCTTTTGAATGCAAACACAGGATGCCATTTGGCAATATATTTTTATTTAATTACCTACAACTGAAGATCAATTCCAAATGAAGGAATATTACATAAATTGGAAGAATAACTGCCTAATATTAAATGGAATATTGTTAGGTTTTGTGAAGTTAGAAAAAAAAGTTAAAGAAAGAATTGATTTGAAAAGTGAAAATGTGTTTTATTTTTTATGGCAGACATACTGAAAGTACAAACAGAGTGGACTTTATTATAAATGAATGGTGGGAAAACAGCAATGTAAGATTGATAGCATATTATATAAAGTAGAAAAAAATTCAGACATTCAATCCAGATTATCCAGGATTATGTCCAAAACATTTTCATTGTGATGAACAATTAAAGGGATTTGCAAAATGATTTTTATACAAACCAAGCAACATTTGAACTTTAACTTGAAAACTTTAATGTTAGAATTGATAAAATAGCCATTTTTGCATAGAAATGTATCACTTACAGGCTTATTGGTGCTTCTGCAACATCATCTGGTGGCCACAATATGCATAATCCAACACTAAAGATGAAAGCTATAGGTAAATTTAATTTTAGTGGCAGAAATGAGAGATGAGATCGACTTGTGGAATTTATAGAAAAATATTTATATATGAATTCTTTTTTTTTTTTTTGAGAAAAATAATAAATAGAAATAAACATAGAAAAATCCAAATGAAGATATAGCAGAATGGAATTGTAGTTTGATTTCAAGAAAATATGTAATTTAAGAATGTAAAGCTTTTATTAGATTTGACACAGAAAATAATAATTGATTAATAAGTTTCAAGGTACATACCAATACAAAACTAGAAGGTGAAAATTATTGAGAAAGACAGTATTACCACTAACTATTCCTAATCTTCAGAAATAGTCTAATGAATTTAAATTAAAACTTGAAAATTATTATAAAATATTAACAGACTTTGAAAATGGTGACTGAAATAAAAAATAACTGATACTATATTAGTAACTGCAAGAAAAATAGATTGTACAAAAAAGCAACAGTTTACCAGTATATTTTTACTGAAACCAAAGAATGTGAAAAAGAATTAATTAAATAATTTGTAGTTTTGTAAAATAGTATAAAAAAACAATTAATAATGATATACAAAAATGTAATAATGAATTTGTACAAAAAGCTATAGAAGAAAATAAAAGTCTGAAATGTATAAACACCATCTTGCAAATGGAAGAAAAGATGAAGAAAAAAAATGGAACTGTTGGTAAAAAATTAATGACATCTATAAAGAATTATATAGTAATAAAGAACAATAAAGGTAAGTATCTCCTACATTTATTACATCTTATAAATTGCTTATCATTTTGAAAGCAAAACTGGGGTATGCAATTGAATATTATATATATTAAAGAGGCAATTTTTATAAATAGGAATAAAACGCATTTAATAAATCGACAAGCTTCTAACATTAAAATACGAGATTCTTGGAATTTGAATTGATGACGTTTGCTTCCGCTTTTAGTTTTTGAATTTAATGGCAGTTGAGGCAGGTTAGAAAGTAACCGAAAGTACTTCTGCGGATTTAAAGATTGTTTGTAATTGTTTGTAAACCGTTAAAAATATTATTTCAATTATAATTACAATATTGTTTTTAATTAACGGATATTTTATTTATTTTACATATATATAAACATTTTCATGAATTGATAGAATTATTATTGATATTTTAAAAAGCAGATAAAGAAATTGAAAATTTGTTAGCAAAGTTATATATCAAATGTCTAACCAATAAAAGTTTTTCAGGTAATAATATTAATATTTAAGAAAGATGTCTTACAAAATTATCAGTCTTATATTAATTCTGTATAAAATCTTCATAAAAGATAAAACAGAATTTGGCTACAGCAAACATTGAATTCTAGCCAATATAAAAAACAAACTGAATTTAAAAGTAGTTTTAGCATAGTAGATCATATCCAAGTATTGAGAGAAGTTATGCTTTGGATTTATAAATTATGAAAAGACATTTGATTCTATAAGAATTTCTCCAGTGATTAAAACATGGCTATAAATTGGGATTTCAGTCTGTACATAAATTAAGACAATAGACAAAATCGACCCTATTATTTCAAAACTACATCAAAAACTCAGCTCTGTCTTTTCTTGGTTTTTGATATCACATAACTAAGTGGAAGGTAGTTACCTCCAATTCAATTACAGATATTGTTATATTGTGAAGAATGTTTATGAAAAAGCAACAGTATCGATTAGATTGTATGATGATACTAAAAACATTAGTACAGAGAAGAGTATATGATAGAGTAATTCCATATCTTCCAAAAAAATTTAATAGTTTCACAAAAAGTATTTTGTGGATTAAAATGAGAAGCTAAAATAAATGAAGAATATATTTAAAAAGTTATCAGATAAAAGTAAGAACATAAGACCAAAAATAGATATGAACATATTAAATTAATGTTCAATAGATTTTTTCAAAAGAAGATAATAATGACTGATAATCATGAATTAAAAAATATAAACAATTATAAATACTTTGGTTAGATTATTAGTACAGATAAAAACATAATGGGTGAAATTAATCACAGTGTTAAACTTGCATGAAGTATTTTTGCCATAGATACAACACCAAAAGTAAATATACCCACTGTGTTAGACAGATAAAGTCTTTAATAGGTGTGTTGTATTTGTTCTTACTCATGAATCTAAGACTTGGACAGTTAACAAAAGAGCATTTTAGAGATGTCTGATCACTCAGTGAAGAATGGAGGAAATGTTATGTTAGGAATAATGAGAAAATAGTGAAAGAAAAGCTTGGTTTTAGAGAATCAACTTTTCTGATTGTGATACTATTGTAAAATCATGAATATTAATTTTCTAAAGTGGTTTACATTAAATATGAATATTATTTTTACATTATAATGATTACTTCAAAGATGTTCTAAAAAATATCAAAGTTGATAGGTTTTATTGAGAAGATAGACAGAGAATGAAAGCTATAATTAGCCAAGGTATTGAAGTATTTTAGAAAGAATTTTGCATAAGAATTTGAAAAACAGCATTGTAAAATATCAAATAAACAGAAAAGTGAGCCAGCATGTTCTACATATCAAAACTGGCAAAACTCTCTATACGTATTGCCACTCAATGCAAGCCAGAGTAATCAATGGATGCCAGAAGACTTGTGCATAAAATCCCCATCTAATGCCTATCCAATATCTCCAGACTAGTTTCTAGCTTGTGGCCTTCATAAGTGAGGACATATAGAGAGTTTGCCTGTTTTGATAACAGTTATGAGCAAATATAGAAAATGGTAATCATGTGATGTCATGTTCTACATAGAGACATAGTTTTGTTCCACAGATCTGTTTCTGCAATCATTGCAAATTTATCTTAATTAAATATTACTGTTATTTGTTTTATCATTTTATTTATTTTTTCTTCTTGGAGTTAAAGTGATAATACTTGTTTGTGAGTGTTTTTTTTAATAAAGATAGCAACACAAAATATCAAATAAACAAAATAATGTCCCAGTATGTTCTAAATGTAGTTTTATTTGTGTTTCACTGCTTGATTTGTATAATCAAAGTTCATCTTTATATAATATTATGATTACTATTATTGTTATTAGTATTATTTTATATTTATCATTTTTCCCTTTGAAGTTGGAATCACCATACTTGGTTGTAAATAGTTCACTAAGAATAGTAATATCACATGATGGAATAAACAACAATGTGATGTACCAGAGAGGCATATTTACAAATTAGTTTATATATGATAGTCTCAATCTGCAGTATTAAATAAAGTAATCGAGTATATAATTTTAAATAAAATAATGTAACTAGCCATTTTTATTTCTTTCCATGAGCATTGTACTACTAAGTAGTGACCAATGTGTAAATAGATGATTTGATATTCTTATACTGGGTTTGAATTTTTGAGCAAGCCTCGAAAAATCAATAAAACAAGTAGGGATAAATATTAATAATTTGTATTAGTCATCCATTAGATTAAAGATTATCCACTTAATGAATAATATTTCTGTAATATAATTTTCATTACACCACTCTCACGCAAAGTAATGACTGGTTTCTATCCACTTTTAACATCTTGTGGAAAGGTGTAATTATAAGCAAATGACTGAAGACAGGTGAAAAAGACATATGATACCTAAGATCTCTAGTCTAATGAAGAACTAATAAAATTATTAATATATTTCCATTAAATAGTTTGTGCCAAAGTTGTGAGGGCAGTAAGTTTGACACATCAATTAAACTATAGTAATTACCTATCTATATATACTGAACAATGATAAAGATATGTGTAAGAGATTGTAATCTGGGCCAATTGGTGAGTGCTGGCTCAGCATGAAAGGTGCATCTTGGGGATCATATATCTTTTTCACATGTCTTTGGTCATATATTAATTACACTCTTCCACAAGGTGTTAAAAGTTGTTAGAAACCAATCCCTACCTTGTATAAAAATGATGCAGTGAAAATTACATTACCTAAATATTAAACAGGGACAAGATTATCATAAAAGAAAAAAATACTAAAAAAAGTTAGAGAGCAAAATAATATTTAATTGACTTTTCGATCTTTTCTTCTAATTTCACAAACTTAATCAATATACTATTTTATATTAGACATTTTTTCTTCCAATTGATGCAATCTTCAGTTGCAATTGCTGTTATTGAAGTAAAAGATCACATAGAATGACAATCTGAATCTGAAATCACAAGATTCTTTGCCCACTAAATGATGCCTTTTTTGCAACTTTATAATCATCTGGAAATAAGGTTTGTAATTTAATTTTGTCTGTCATGAAAAAAGAACACTCACACACACATTCATGTTGTTTTCACGAAAATGATATTTCAGTTAAGAACTAACAGACGGTTGAGAAATAAGATCAGAGCATTTAATGATATCAAACTCAGAAGTAAAAAATCAATAAACTCACTGCACAGCCTGATACATATTATTAAGCACCCCATCTTATGTTTATTTATTGCATAAATAGTTACGTAATAGTAACAGCTGCAATGATAAAAATGTATGGAATGGACATTTGGAGTGTGCCCTACTCAGTTGTTTTAAGTCCTCAATGAAGAATTTATGGTCACTTTTCACTTAGCAACAAATCTTTCCGGAGACTTTGACAGAAATATATATATAAGAAGTTGAACATTAATTTGTAATAAATAATCAGAATTCTAGGCTTGTAGATATTGATACATCCCATGAAAAAGTACTACATATATATAGAAGTTATTGTCAATATAACATATTTTTTTTAAAAAGTCTGAAATAAAAGGCTATTTCGTAACATAAAAAATCGCTATCATCGTTCTATTCACAATCTGATTTGTTAAATGTTATCTAATCTTTATCTCCACATCTCACAATTATGAAACTTTTTGCAAATAAACTATGTAATATTACAATGATAGATCATACTCACACAATGGAAGTTTATTTCTGCAGTCAGCTGACGTTTGTTCTCATTCATAAAACAACTATTATTTAAATAGTCAAAATAAGAGTCATAGATCACATGACACTATTCTCTTAAGCTTGTAAGTTATAAACATTGAGGATTGCCAATTCCTCAACAAGCTTTTTAAAATGTTTTCATGTGCTATAATCTAATGTAGATGTATTAAGGTATAAACCATAATTGTAAATAGTTTGATCAAAGAAAAATTACTTTAAAACTAAAAATAATCAGTATGTTGAAGTAGGTTAATTTTGAAAAATTCTGTCGTCGTAAAATTGGAAGCGTAAATCAAAACCTATATTTTAGATTGATCTCCAGTAGATAACTGAGAATAAATTTATCAGCAGGAGAAATAGTAACAATGTTAATACTTACTGGAACAATGGTTGGGGATCTAGCTTACCATATTTAAAGATAATTTCTGTGTATGAAAATTATTTTCAGCAACCTATATATAGAAGTTACAGAGATTGTTCATTTACTGAAATTTGGCTAATCTATGCTTGAACTTCTTTGGATGCAATTTTTAATATATAATTAAGCCTAAACTATTCATGTTTTTTCAAGAAGGCAAACTAAAGAATATAATCAATATATGTAGATCTTTTTATTAGATTTTTAAAAATATAACTCAAGTAAACTGCGACTTTTAATTTGTAAGCTCATTCAATTCTATAAAAGTAATCTATCAATAAAATAAGTAATTGATTGGTTTTATTTCTTATGAGTTTATAAAAAGTTTGAGTGACAGAAATAAAATCAATTCAAGGACTTTTCACCCTAGGATCTGATACTCTAGCACTGCTCTAAAAGAAGCAAGGCAAAGCAAGCTATAGTGATGAGAGATTAAAAACAAATTTCATCTAAATAACATGAGAAATAGATGCGTACATCTTAAATTAATTATTTAATGTATTATCAATCAATATAAAATATTTAGATGCTGAAATTTATAAAGTTAATAATATCACATGATCACCATGCTTTATGCTTACACAAGCTGTTTACACAGAGGCTAAATTCTTCCACTGCAAGCCAGAGGAGATGCAGAGCTCTCAAATCCAAGGCTCCTTCTCACTGATGAAAGCCATAAGCTAGAAACTAGTCTGGGGATATTGGATGAGTAGACACTAGATAGGACTTTTATGCACAAACCTTCTTGTATCCATTGATTACTCTGACTTGCATTAGGTGGCGCTATTGTATGGAAAGGTTAGCCCCTGTGTAAAGATAATAATGATGATAAGTGAAATTGAAACATTCTATAAAATAAAATGTCACATTAAAAGTAATAATAATTTTTGTAGAATCGCAAAACAATTATGGATACAATCAATTGCAACTAGTTAAATTTTAAGTATAAAAATAATAAATATAATCCTGATGTAAATATAATTAACCATGAAGAAGTACAATATATAAATAATGTGGATTTGACTCCAAAACTGTTAGAAATATATGTGAATAATAAAAGCATTCATTATTTCTTCAAATAATAACTCGAATAATAAAAATAAGATAATAAAGGAATAAAAATATATTCTTTAAAGATTTGCTAAACATTAATAAAAAGTAAATATTCGTATAAAAAGCTATACATATCAAATGGGCAAACAAGAAAAAATAATCCCTAATTCTAAAACAAAAGCTGAAATAAAGAATAAAAGAAATATAGATTATAAAATAAATTGTAGAAGTTGTACGGACAGAGAAAGGTGAATAACTCCGTGTGGGTAAATTTAAAAAAATCAGATATATTAATCTTTAACTGAGGTTTGAAGTTTACATCTGTGCTAGAGATAATCTCTAGTTTCGAAAATGATTAGTAATAATCATTATTGTATTAATCTGAAATGGATGGCATCAAAGTTGTGAGTGGAGGGAGTTTGACAATGGTAAATGAAAATGTAACAATTTACTCTAGATAAATACTTTGCATATAATAAAGATATACATAAGAGATAGTGACCTGGGCCAACTGATGATTGCTGGTTCAGCACGAAATGCATCTTGGGGGTCATTTGTCTTTTATTATATCTTTATTTATATGAATTTAAAAAGAATGGGGAAGTATGGAGGTGTTTATTGTATCTGTAAGAAGAAGTGGAAAAGATATAATAGAACGATTAACAAAAGAGATAATTTTTAAAAAAGCATTATATGCTCATTATTTAGCATTTATTCATAAAATAGATTATCAAAAGAATATTTAACTTTTATACCTTATTAAAAATTTTATTTGAAGAAATATCAATGAAGCTAATCATTTTAATGAAATAAATATAAAATATTTACAGTTAACTAAAAATTAATCTTTTAAGCATGAATGATAAATTATATAACACATGTCTGTGTTTACTTTGGTATACAGTTATATGGTGAGAAATGTGCATTATAATTTCTACATTTCATTTATCACACAAACACATAAATGTATATATATGATGGTAATATATGTATTAAATCACATCACAATAGCATACTTAAAATTAACCAATAGATCATCAGTGTTGTCTTGACAAAGAATTGCTGATATTCTATTTATTAATTTTAAATATTGATTAGAATAATCTAATTTATATATGATTACCAAAAGACATTATTATTTTTAGCTTGTTTTTATGACTATAAATGATTAAGTATACATTTTAAAATTGCTATATATATATATTGTACCATTTATTTATATATGGTACAGATATATTGGCATTTGGTAAAAGCTAAAAAAAGGGAAAAAAAAGAATAAACTTTGATTTTTTTTTTTTGTTAGTATAATTTATTTCTTTAAAAACGTACAGTGAAAGTTAAAATTGTTTTTCGTATTATTTTTTTTATGTAATTAAAAATAAAAGTTAAAATTGGAGAGAACAAAAGACACAGATTACCAATCCAGATAAATTAAAAGAATTCCCAAAGTAAAAAGATAAGCTAAAAGAAAAATAGTTTAGCTAATTAAAGATGGCAGAATTATGCTGAAAAAAATAAAGACTTTGTAACATAAATTTCATAAAGAATATACAAGATTATTAACGTATATTTTGACAAACAAAAGATATGCGCAGAAGTCTGAAAACTGGACCTCTAGTATAAAAAGGAGGGGTTGTTTGGTCAATGTCTTGTTTCATTTGCTTCTCTAGTTAGTCCTGGATAACAATAATATGTCCAGGATCGCTTCGCTGAAATAATTCAGCAAGTTGGAGTGAACCGGAGCTTCTGCAGACATTGTGCCTGAAGATGTACACCAGAAAAGCCTTTGTGACCGACTAGGAGAATGGACCATAAAATCAAATAATAACCAAAAGGCTGAGCTCATTCTACCCAAAAAACTATGCATAGTTATCTACTACTGAATTCACTAAACTTACCGGTAAGTTATACTTCATTATTCCTGATTGTGACAAATTTAACCATTTTCCAAACAACTCGTAAAAAAAATAAGCTTATAATAGGATCCCGATATAGACTTTCGTGTTATTGTTCAAGAGACTCTTGTTTTCCCCAGAACTTTTTAATTAATTATTTAACTGTTATTTTTTTTATTAATGTTTCATGTCTGAATTAATGTGTGTTCTCTCCAATTTAGTTGATTAATAATTTCATTTAAACATTTTAATCTATTAGAATAAAAATATTTCTAATACCAATTTTCATTTGTATGTTATTCTATAATATTTATTAGAGTTTATTATTATATTTATTATTAGTTTAGTAAGACTTAAAAATATAATTTACCTTTGCCAATATGTTTAATAAATTCCAGGTATAATATTTTGAAAAAATAATTTTCGTTACGGTAAAATCTAATACCGATTACTTTTAAAAGTATTTTTCTTTTTTATTTGTGAGATGTTATATGATGATTTCAGTGGATTCTTTAGAATAAAAGAGTCCTGGCACCCATATTAAATAAATTAAAAGCTGATTTCGTCGATAGCATAATTCTCAACAATTACTAGGTCGAGTTGATCAGGAAATGTAGTTACGTTTTTAAAAATAGAAATACAACTTTCTTCTTTTTGCATAACTTGATCAACTCGCACATTTTATAATGCATATAGAGGCCTAGGAAGAAGGAAACGTTATAATATATATATATGAGAAAATATCCAAAAGTCACTGAAATCGCTCCCTGGTTTGGGCATCTACTGTAATATATGCTTCAGCCATGGAGAAACCCTTGTACATCAATCTGCCAAGTGGCATCCTTGTGTCAAATTGTGGTGACACACAACACATTTTTTTTGTAAAAGATATTTCAGGTATTTGTTGATTTTTATAAATGCTGAAATGTTTGAACAATGTAAAATTCTGTTTTCATTTGCAAACAAATGACAAGAAAAAACAATTGTGATGCTTGAAACAGATTACAAGCAAGATGATCTCAGAAAACACAAGTTTATAATGGTTTAATTGAAATTTTAAATTCACCGTGTCCCTTAAAGCATTGCAAGTGATGTCCGAAGTTAAAACAACACTGATTTTTTTTTTTGACACAAATGACATTTTTCTCTCAAATTTAGTTTAAAATGATTAGGCATTTTATCTGCATGTTCTGAAACATTTACATGATGCAGTAAAACATAGACATCCTGTTTTGTGACGAAAAGAAGAGTGCAAGCTCTATCCCCATAAAGTGTGATCTCTCACAGCCTTGAGTGTGAAACACTTTTTAATTAAATTCAGCATAATTCAGCCTACCATCAGCCATATTTGTTTGATTTTTCTTTGTGCAATCATTTTAAATCTCTCAAATGAAAAAATGTATCTATTATTATTATTATTATTATTATTATTATTATTATTATTATTATTATTATTATTATTATTATTATTATTATTATTATTATTATTATTATTATTATTATTATTATTATTATTATTATTATTATTATTATTATTATTATTATTATTATTATTATTATTATTATTATTATTATTATTATTATTATTATTATTATTATTATTATTATTATTATTATTACTACTACTACTACTACTACTACTACTACTACTGCTACTACTACTACTACTACTACTACTATTATTATTATTATTATTATTATTATTATTATTATTATTATTATTATTAATTTGTAGACTTAGAAGTGGTGGAAAAAAATGATGGAGGCTTTAAAAGGCATTACTATGCATGTATTTCCAAACTACTTTGAAAAATAAAAAAACATGTTTAGACTCATGCATTGCATCAAATGGTTAGTAATTTGAAAGTGATTAAATTTATAATACTTAAAACTAAATAAACAATTTTTTATTATAAAATCTTGCTTACTTTTGGGTATCTCCTCACATATGATATAAATCTATTTCACAGACCAAACAAATAGGAATATGTTATTAAGACAATTTTACAGGCAACATCTTCAAAGAAACATTTAAATAAACCTGTAAATAATGACCATGTTTTGTTCAGTTAATGCCAATTTATTTTGCAATAAAAAATGTGATTGTCATTAATTTAACAAAGGATGAATATTATTTACATGTTTGTGGGTATGTTTTTCATAAGTCTTGGTTGTAAATTGTCATAGTAATATATTGAGACTAGTTTGTTCCATGAAATAGGTTTATGTTATTATTACTACATATTTAATACTCTATAAAATTATTTATAAGCTCATTAAATATCATTTGTATATCATATTTATATGAAAAAATGGAAAGAAAGGAGAGGGTGTAGCTTTAAAAACAATCTACATGTTACTATGTTCACAATAAGATATATATTATACAGAGGAGATAATGAAACATTACCAAAAGAAGCCTTTTTTGATTTTATTTATTTTTATATATTTTATCTTTATGTATATTTCATAAACTATATAATATGCATATTTAAAGGTGGTTTTATTTATATGGATATATTTTTTCTGTCAATTTAAACACTAAAGAAAATGCTTTTAGTCTTCTTGTATGTATACACAAATAAATTAAAAGTGTCTTGTGCTTAATGTTTAATGCATTTATTTATAATCTAGGATTCATATCTGGGTGAATCATGGAAATTTATTAATGTAGATAAAAATTTTCAAATAAGCTTATATTTTTTTATTGAAAACAATCTGGTCTAACCTATCAATTATTGGTTGCAACTAATTAAGTTCATAAATGTAGCTAAAAGTAAAAATTGCCAAATTTTTCTCTATCTATTATATGACCACAACCGAAGATTCACTCCTTCTCTTAGAGAGGATGTCAGAATCTTTTATTTTGGAGCAGGCCTATTCCAATAAATATATGATTTTCTCATACTAGCACATGAATGATTTAAATATTAATAAATATGTTATATATAATATTTCAATCTTAGCAAGTATGCTTTTAAGTTGTATTATTTTTTAATAAAAGGCAAAAAAAAAAAAAAAATAAATTGAAATAATATTATATACCTCGCATACAGAATCCATAAAAAAAAACAGATGTTAATATAGTTCGTTTTATTAAATAATCGAATGAATTTTGTAAGAAATAAATAAATAAATAAATATTGAAAATATAAATTGAATTAACTTTTTTTTTAGTATTTCTTTTAATTCAATTCATTTTTTAAAAAAGTTTTATGACATTTAAATTTGTTTATTTTAATTTAATTTTCTTTTTTTTAATGTTTTGTGACATTTGCTGCCGCTAGTTTTAGAAATTCGTAGTAATTTTTAGTTTACATAAATGTTGTTATATAAGAATATTTAGCTTTTTATTTCTTTTTCATATATTATTCCGAACTAGATATTTATTGAAGTAATGAAAATGTATAAAGATAATATTAAGCAACAAATTGAAATAAATATAACTTTAAATTTATAGATTAAGGCTTATAATTTTTCTTTGGTCATAGGAATGGTCTTCTTCCTATTCATAAAACTTTTTAACATAATAGGCTTCTAAATGTGGTAGTAACATCTATTCATATCATGCTTTTAAATTGGTTAAAATTCAGGATAGGTAATACATATTAATTAGGCTTAGAATTTTTATTTTAAGTAGATAGCCTGTAGAGAACCAATTAATCATTTAATATTGGTCATATAAGTGAACGATACAATAATATATTTAGAGCAAAGCTTTACTAGTATAGACAATTATAAATTGCTTAGCATGCTTTCGACTGGATTCAGTCCAATCATGCTAAGTAAAGCTTTGTTTTCAATACGTTATTGTACCATTTACTTATATTACAGTTTTAGAGATAAAGCATTTAAAATTATTTTTAGTATTGGTCAGTAAATGGGTATCTACCACTTTTTAGCTAAAAATAAAACAAAATAAATAGTGCTCAGACTTTTATTATTTGGTAGTTGATAATCTTGGTGACTAATGCCCTTTCTTTTACTGCATCTCTATAAGATGTTGCTAAAAAGATCGTTTTCCTGAAATGGATTATCTATGAAATGTTTTACTTTTTACCATGAAGAAATAACTTAATTCTCTCTTGTTCTCTTTAATATGATTATATTCAACTGGTACCACTATCATTCTATATCGCAATTGCTCGAAACAAATTAATAATATGTTAATAAAAAATATACTAATCAATTTGATAGAAACAATTTTTTAAATAAAAAGAAAATAAAAACTGAAAAACTACAGACTCTTCGTAGAATGCATCGGTTAAATAGAAAATATGCAAATCAATATAGATTTAAGTAGAAAATGAAAGAAGTAATCACTAGATGAAAACCTAACTACGGTTTTTAGTCCTCCCAAATTTACATTCATTTGTTATATAGTATAATAGTAGTTTGTATTAATATTAAAAAATATATCAAAATGATTATGTTGAGAGTTGAACATACAATTAAAGTTCATTCATTTATACAATATACTTGTTACATATAATAAATGTTTTTTAAAATAGAATAAATATATAGTAATTATTGAATTAATAATTAAACAATAATTTGTCAGCTGATAAAAGAATAATCTTTGAAATCAGGATCCAACATTCTCGTTTTGATTTTTTAATAATTGACTGAATGGAAACTCCAATAGATGTAATTTTTGATATTTAATATTTTAATGCATATATTTAGATTGACTGAAAGTTTGTAATTGTTGCAATTTTTATGTGCAAATTAGACTTTTTTAGAAAAAAATTTATTGCATTTAACAAATAATAACAGGACACAGGTTAGTATGGAGCACAACATTAAAAGAAATGTTTTTTTCCCCAGATGTTGCTGGCTGATCAAGAGTAAATCTAGTACAGGGATTATACAAGTAATCTCGAGATTTGTGAATACTGAATTTAACATGATGATGACTATCAAGATTATATTTAGCAGATTAGCTTAATTGGTTAGGATATTATCTTATATTCAACAATCGTGAACGTAATGATTAGTAACTCAATCCCTGTACTACACTGTCATTTAAAACTTAGGTCAACTACACCTAGAGAACAAAAAAAAATGTCTCTTGAAATGTGTTATATATTTATTAACTTGGATATTATTTATTTACAGATAAAAGTGTTTGGAAAAGCATAAAAGTAAACATTTGAACTTTTCTAAAATATTTAATACCTTGAACTAACAAGATAATGAATGCAACCTAACATATAACTTTAAGCATTAGGATATATTTGCATTTAGAGTATTTACATGATCATCATTATTAGTTATCTTCCATGGGCAGAATCTTTTATATTAAACCACTAAGTTTTTCTCTTTCTAATTATATTTATTAACAACGTACAGCTATTTTCTTTCACTGAACAACTTCTTTGTTTTATTTTTTTCTTCTAATTCTTCACAAACTCTTTCAAAATATTACCAAAATCATACTTTTCTTTATGTTTGCCGTAATACCCTATAAATATAATTTGTCCAAATTTTAAACACTTTTTAGCAAAACTCTTTATTTGTACATACACAGATACCCAGGTTTTGACTGAACTGCAGTCTTCTTCAGAGCAAGTCTATTTTGATCTTCCAAATGAAAAAAAAATGATTTTTTTTTTCATTTGGAAGATCAAGTGTTTGAAGTTTGGGCTTTCAAAATATCTTTTATGATTTCTTTTATTTCTAAGTATTTATCAATTCTGTTGTTTCTCTCTCCATATTTCATTTAATAAATATTTCTTCTTATATTCTTTTCAACATATCTGCACTAATCATTTTTTTATTTTTCATCATTATTTTCTAAATCACACATTTCTAAATTCTCCATTTTTTTCGCATTTTGTCCACATTTCTTCTCCATATAAAGTTGCACTTTAAACAAAACTTTTATCAAACTTCATTACATAAATATTATTTCATTAAACCACATCAAAATTTTTTCCCTGTATTAAAAGCTTCTATAAAGATTTTACTATTAACTTTAATTTCTTTAACATTATTTTTATTATCACTTAACTATATTCCCACATCAATCTACTCTATAACTTATTATCCAATAATTGCAATCAAACCTTATTTTTTACTGCTCGTCTTTGATTTAATTTTATTTCCATCATAATCCATCAAAATTTTTCTATAGGTATTGTCACTCCTGGATAATTTCTCATCTTCACTACCTCCATGTATGTTCATATCATAAGCAAATATACTATAAGTCTCTTATTTCCAATGTTAATTCTAGTGTTTCTATACAATTACTTAACATCTTAGTTAAATATATATTGAAACAAGAATTAAACAATATACTTGGCTAAATCGTTTTGTGTGCATATCTCTTTCATAAAAGGATTCTTGTATCCTTACAAATATCTTCATATTAAAATACAAATGTCAACTTCTTTTAAATATTTTCTTTTTAATATGATCAAGTCCTAATCCTAATTACTTTGTCCAATGTCTTTAATATTTATTTTATCTGAGATCAATAACAATTTTTTTGGCAAGCATTGGTGGCCTAGTAGTTAGCATAGTTGCCTTTCAAGCAGCCAGCCCAGGTTTGCTTCCTGGTCATTGCTTTGACATATATACATATATATATATATATTTTCACTTTTTATACTTTCCTAATAGCTTTCATCACTTCTCTTTCATCTCTTGTTCTTCTATATCTACTGAATTCAAACCTCTTCACCTACAGATGTGTAATTTAATAAAAAAAACATTTGTTTTTAACATCTCAGCATCACATGACTTGCATCACGTGACTTTACCCTTTAGACATTTACTTATATTAAATAAATTTGTAAAAACTTTTCAATTCTTTTTTTCACTTTTCTCAGTGATTTTTGTGAATTCAATTATCTGACAGTTTTAATACATAGCAGACTTCTTCAGAAATAGTCTCAGAAAGAAAAAGAACAATAAGTTCTGACAAAAACTGCTAGATAGTCAAAACTGTCAGATAATTGAATTGAAATCATTATGAAAAGTGTAAAAAAGTTATTATTTTTTTTTGAAATTATAATGTTTTGGTTTATATGTTATTGGTTATAGATTATTAAATGATTTATAATATTAAATTGTGTGTGTTGGAAATTTAATTTTCTGGGTAGTCAACAGGCATGTTTTGAATGTTAAGGTAGGTGTGGAAAAGTCTGTTTGAATTGTATTCAGATTGATAGAAGGTTCTCAATGTGTATTCAATTGTGAATAATCAAGAGAAGATTGTAAAGTAAATGTTGATCAGGATAAGTCTTGATCTATCACATTGGTAGAGAAAAGAATTGTGAGTTTGGTTCTTGAATCGTTCAATGTGATTGGTTTTTAGACATGGGAGTTTGTTAATGTGGTTGGTGGTTTCATCTTCTCTCTGGAGAGTGGATGTGTTGTAGATTTTGAAGTCTTAGTGGAGAAAGGATTTGTGGGAAGGGTCAGATTATTAATGAGGAAGTAACATATTTGGGGGAAGGGAGTGTTTGTAGTTGATGAGTCTTTGGTTGGAAATATGGAGGTAGGAGAGATAGTGAATCTTGTGGTGGAATTTGAAGATCTCCCAATATTGAGTGTGAATAGGTTGATTGTGAAAGTTGTCAGGATTAGAGTCATGATTGTGAAGAGTTGTTTTGTTTAGAGAGTGGTGGTATCTGTGGTGGGTAGTGGGATTCAATGATCATTTCTTAAAAGTTTGTGAGAATTGTGTGTTCTTTGTAGGTTGACTGTTTCAATGGAGGGAGGAGAGAATTTCTCTCTGGGTATATTGTTTGATACTGATGGTATTTTCCTCCCCACAAAGTTTGGGATGTAGTTTTTTTGTTTATGAACTTTGGTGGGGTTGAATCAGTAAGAGTATGTTATTTGGGAAGAGGATGATTTATTTTAAAGAGGGAAATAAATTTGATATTGATGTATTGTGGTTTGTGTTTTTTCCAGTAATGAGTTTTTAAAGAATTGCAGTCTTTTTGTAGAAACATTTTTAGAAAAAAAACAGAACAAAGGTTTTGAAAATGACTACTAGGCAGTCAAAACTGTCAGATAATTGAACTGAATAAATATCATTGTAAAAAGGGTAAAAAATATTTTTTTTAGAGATGTACCATCTTAGATTATCAATGACATCAAACTAATCAATCTATAGCTTTTATATTTATTAAATTATGCATTTTGTCAATGAATTTATATTTAATTATAATTCAGTGGTTTATTTATCAGGAATTCATTAAGAAATTTGAAAAGCAACAAAACTGATTTGTTATTAAACAATTCAAACAAAGCAAAACTCTCCATATAGTAGTGCCATCTTGTGCTAACAAGAGCAATCAATGGATGCCAGAAGGCTTGTGCATAAAATCCCTATCTAGTGCCTACTTATCCAATATCCCAACTAGTTTCTGGCTTGTGGCTTTCATCAGTGAGGAGCCTTGGATCTGAGAGCACTGCACCTAGATTATGGGATGTTTAGTAGTTTAAAACTGATTTGTAATTGGTGGACTGTGGACCCTGAGCACCAAAGCCTGTCACACTAACATTGCACTAAACCATGTGTAGAAATTTAATGATTTGTTGTTCATGGGTTAATTAAAAAGTTTGAACACTGGAAATAATAGAGTTGTTCTAGGACATGTGATCTTTGGACTCCAAAGTCACCATTTTACCTCTACATCAAATCTTGCTGGATATAATTTACTTTTTATTTATTTATTTCATACTTTACCCTTTAGTAATCTCAATAATTTAAGAGGTCTTTAATTTATATTACTTTTTTTTTGTTATTTATTGCACAGCTTATTTTATTTTAATCTACCTGGTTTTATGTATTAATTATTATTTCTAATATATAGGCAATATTTTCTCAACCAAATGTGAAAACAGAATCATAAATATTTTATAGTTAATGTATCTGAACAATCTAGATTAACCTCTAACTAATAATAGCTACACATTCATTTTCCAACCACTAACTGGATGAATGAATAACTATGTTGGATATATGTATAGTTGATTATATAAAAAAATGTTTAACTTGCTTATAATTTGAAAAAAAAAAATCTCCAAGCAATTTCATTTATACATTCTTCTCATTTTTTTAATGTTTATATTATCGTTACTACCAATTGATCATTTCTATCTTCAATTACTCTCATTCCAGTTACCCTTTCATTCTCATACAAATTGTTTTATTTTACTATTTATCAAATTTGTTTTTGTAATTTTTCTTTATCTTTAGCATATCTTTTTTACCCAACTTAACTTTGGATTTATCAGATATATATATATATATATATATATATATATATCTGATATATCCATGGATCTATATATATATATATATATATATATATATATATATATGATCATCATGGTATAGATCCAGGATATTGTTATATTTTAAAGAATATTTATAAACATGCAACAGCAACAATTATATTACATAATGATACTAGGAAAGTCAACATTAAGAAGGGTGTAAGACAGGGTGACTCCATATCTCCAAAACTTTTTACAGCAGTGCTGCAAGAAGTATTTTGCAGATTAAAATAGAAAGCTAAAGGAGTGAAAGTAAATGGAGATTATTTAAGTCATTTAGATTTTGCAGATGATGTAGTTGTTTTTTTTTTTTTTTAAATAATGCTTTAGAGCTGCAGGAAATGTTGCAGGAGTTACCAAATGAAAGTATGAAAGTCGGATTAAAGATAAATATTAAAAAGACTAAAGTAATGTTCAATGGATTTTCTTAAAGTATGAAAATTAAGATTGATTATGATGAGTCAATAGAAGTTAACAACTACAAATATCTTGGTAAGATTATTAATACAGATGGAAACATAATGGATTAAATTAATCATAGAATTAACTTTTGTTTGGAGTGCTTTTGGTAAAAATAACTTGATACTAAAAGGAAATATGCCTATATGTTTGAAAAGGAAGGTTTTTAATAAATGTGTTTTACCAGTTCTTACTTATGGATCTGAGATTTGGACACTTAATAGAAGAACAATACAAAGACTTAAGATCACTCAAAGAAGCACAGAGATATGCATGTTAGGAGTAACAAGAAGAAATGGAAATGCAATATATGTGTAAGAGAACAAACAGGTGTGACTGACCTCATTGAAGAAATAAAAAACTGAAGTGAATTTAGGCTGGGTATGTTACTAGAAGAGATGATAATAGATGGACAATTGAAATTTTAAACGGGATACTAAGAGATTATAAAAGACCCAGAAAGAGACCACATGTGAGATGGATGGATAAAATAAAAAAGTATGCAGGGTTGATATGGAAAAAAGAAGCTAAAGATCATAGAAGATGGTTTGAACTTGGAGAGACCTTCATTCTGCATCTGCCTCAGAAAAAATTGAGTATGGGTCTCCTTTACTACCAATCCATAGGTTTGGGAACCAATTATAACGATTGGAATGAATAGGAGTCTTAACGTATCTACACTGCAGGGCGCCACTAGGCATTTGAACCTAGAAAATTTATATAGCAGGCAGATACGTAAGTTTTAAAAAAATTTTATTTTTATTTTATATATTTTGATTTTAATCGTTAGCTCATTGTCACTAGCTCAGTGGAACAGCAGAGATTTATATTTTATATATCTTTATCTAAGAATATTTCAATATAAAAAAAAATAATAGAAGCCATTGCCAGTAATAACACACATTTATTTACGCATATATATATGATCAACAGATGGCGTTTTTACCAAAAACACGATCAAGCGTTTGTTTACATAAACGATCAAAGTGTCAGAATTAACTATCTCTTTCTCTTTTTGGTAAAAATGCCATCTGTTGATCATAAATACAAGCGTCAGCAGGTTTTAACGTGATTAAAACTTGTTTTTGTTTTTCATATATATATATAATTTAGCATTATTATTTTAGTATGTTTTACATTTTAAAATTTAGCTTACATTTTTAACTTTGATTTTAGATTTTAATTTACATTTTAATTTTTATAAGTTCGCACAGATGGATTTATAAAAGTTTATTTTATAATGTTGAGTATAGATCAATTACATAGATTACATGATTAAAAACATTTCAAAATAAACATAAACAATCAAAATATAAAGTCATTGATGGAATTGCAGAGGGAAATTTATAAGAAATCCAATGGCATTCATCATAAGATGCCACATTGACACCAATCACTTAAAAGACATCTGAATAAATACATTTTAGATACTCACCATAAGGTATCATTATTTACCGAATGTCTATATATTTTGATCAAATATAAAAACCAAAAACATAATTAACCGATAATGAATCCATGCAAGCATCTATACCCAACTTAAATTTAATTCATTTAGAGTGTCGAGTATGAATAGAGTACATAGATTGCATTTGAAAAGAAAATATTTTATCCCTTATTTAACCTTAGGCCAAAAGTTCACAGTTAAACCAACGTCAATCCATCTGATATATCGATGTATTCAATGTAATACAAATACAACAGCACAAATATAGGTTAAGAGAAGAAATTGACTCTCGTCCAGATAGGAATACTACATCTATCTGATGAGAAAAGCAATAAAAAAAACTCCATAGGAAGGGACTGCGGTCCTTTTTGACGACTTATGATCCCATTCCATAGGCAAAAGGTGGTGTGTGGCATATACTAGCGATTCTGCCCATAGCGAACCTCATACTACATCTACTAATTACACCAATATATCCAATCCATTGACCTAATTCAACTATGAAATGAATAACCTAAGATTACCCTCCCCTAATAAAACTTCACAAATCTATATAGCCATTCACACCCGACTTAAATTTAACATTTATATAATTTAGTTTAATGAAAAACAGAAATCATAATAAAAACCTAAAAGAACAATAAAAAAATAATAAATGGAAATGATTTAAAAAAAAGAAATACATAAAATAAAATTACTTATTAATAAATTAAGCTGGTCAGATAGGATTCTATTTCTATAAATTAAATACTGGGAAAGTTTATATTTTAGAGTTCTTAGTCTTTTCAAATTAATTAATGTTCATTAGATTTCATAACGTTCTTACAGTTTTAACAAGTCCATAGTTTCTAATTTCTTGAAATTGCTGGCCATTTGGAGCCAGCATTAATTCCCTTGATGTCCTGTGGTCCTCAATATAGGAAAATGATGTCATTTCTCTTTCCTTTTAACAAAACTGAAGAGATTGAAGAGTGCATTTTTTCAATCCCTTCTCCTTCAACTCTGCACTAATACAGCTCACCACTGCTATCTTCTCTCCCAGCTCTTTCTTCACTTAATAATCATTTATTTCCAAACTTTTTCTTTTTATATTAATTTTTTGGATTAACTCAACATTACGTCATGACGATGGTGATAGTCCTTTCGCTGAGGTCCAATTTGAAGGATTTCTTTCATTGGCTATTAGTTTCTATTGTTTTCTCCTATCTGACCATTGCTTACACATTTTAAATGCCCAAGGGCTAGTTTACTTTTACCTAATTAAAATAATCATTTCCATTTTATGATTAATTAATTTGTTTTCCAAACTTAAAGATATATTTTTATTTCTAAATCTTTTTAAGTTTTTGTTGAAGATTTAGTTTTTCTATTTTTAATAAAGTTTTATTTTAATAATTTTTTTCAACTGTGCGATATATATATATATATACGAGTTTAAGATGATTTTTTAATTTTCAATTTTTAATTCTTAAAAAAAGTATTTATTTGCGAACTTTTATTTTTTCATGTTTAATAATAAAAAAATAATGTAACGGCATATATGCCCATTACAATATATATATATAAAATTTGTTAACTTTTTAAATATTTTTCTACTTTTTCAGAATTCATATTTGCATATGTTTCTCTCTACTACTTGTTAAAATCTCATTTCTAACTAAAGTTTTTTGTTATTCTTTGGTTTCTTCCTTAATCTATTGCCTCTGCTGTGGAATTTTTTAATTTTTCTTCAATAATTTTCATTTTTTATTTGAATGTACTTTAATGATAAGATTCCACTTGTTATCTAACAACTTTGAGTATAACAACATATAGGTTTGCTACTGTTGTTTTCCCCTTTCTCTTTTATGTTCTGTCTGTCTGATTATGGCATAAGATTGAATTAATTTGGAGAATTACTGTTCTGTGTGACTGGCTTATACAAATAATGATCTTTGATAAACATGAATTTTTACTTAAAAATAATATTCAAATCATATATTGAGTGTTCATTTTGAAACAGTCTATTTATTGTTAGTAAGTGTCTCCTTTCCTATTTTGTTCAAATTTCTCTAAGTTTATTGAGCGACAATGTTACAGTGTAAGTGAATTCATTACTATTTGCCAAGTTCATTCATGACCCTATGTAATATAATTACAAGAACTTTGAGCAGCTGAAGTGATATAGATGAGCTGCAATTGTCCAAGGTTTGTTACTCTAATGATTGTGCTAATCTATGTAGGATATATGGAGTAAATTATACCTTAGAAAAAATAATTTTTACATTTACATCTGATGCAACTGTGATTTTAGAGGCTGAAACTATGGTTGCAACATAGTTTTGCAGAAAAGGGTGCTTTTCTCATCCATTATTTATTTTTATAACCACTTAGCTTTCAGGTGTACATAGATCAAAAAAATATTCAATGTACATTTATATATATTTTAAAAAGTTAAATTTCTGGGTTGATCATATTCTATCTTGCCCGGTGAGCTGAATTATTGTCTGCTAATGGCTAACCTCTGTTATTTGCAATAAAACTACAGGATGATTGTAGAGATATAAGAGATAATTTTTGTCCATGCAAAAGAAATAAAATATTTTTTAAGTTTAGTCTTTTTTATATTCCTGCTTATTAAAAATAGTACACTGAACATCTTAGAATATTTGCCCTATATTTTTAAAACCAATTTTTAGGCATGCAACATCAATAAAAAAAGATTCAGTTCACTCAAATGAACAAATCTTCTATGCTCAATATGCCCATAAAGTGCCAACACTTGAGCATCTAACTATACAATATCTTACTATTAAATTGTTTTTTTTTTTTAATTTTAGAATTTATTTTTCATCAGATTTTGATCTTTTTTATTTTTCTGGATAATTAATTTTAATATTGAGTCATTCATTAGCAAAGTCTTTTATTCATCCAACTCTTATGCCACCAAGATCCAAATTCACTGTTCAAATAACTCCTCACTGATGAAAGCCATAAGCAGGAAAATTAATATGGAGATATTTGGATAGGAAAACACTGGGTAAGGATTTTATAACCACAACTATATAGAATCTAATGATTATTAAATCTTATGCTAGATGACATAAAAGTATGAAAAGAATATAAGAATTTTCTAATAAATTTTAATGTATGTAAACTAGGGTCATGTGATGTCACATTGATCATGTGATATATTATTGAGGCACATTATTTTTCCAATTTTAGAATATATTTTTCCTCTGGTCTTGTCGTTTTTATTTATTTATTTATTTATTTATTGCTTCTATTCTTAATCTAAAATACAGAAAAATGGAAGTATTTAATTTATGTTAAAATACGTGCAATTAAGAATAATATATCTTTTGAAAATAAAGTCGATTAAATTTAATCTATTATTAAAAATTATTTTGCATATTTTTGTAATTGTAGGAGATTTGAACACAGATTTTCAAGCTTCCTTAAGCTGTCCAATCTATCTCATATTATCAATAATCATGACCACACACATATGTGAAAATGATAATGTGTTGGAGATGATGATCTGATCAATGATGAGTTCTATGGTGATAATTTATCTTTTTCATATGCGTGTGGTCATGTGTATTGTGGTATGAGATAAATTAAATAGCTGAAGAGAGTTAGAAAGTCTGTGTTTAAATGCCCTATAATTACAATTAAACTCCAGATATATGAAGTGTGCCTGTATTTCAAATATTTGCATATTTTTTATAATTAAATATAGCTTTACTTTATATTGTCACAAAAAAAATATTGCTTACACTACTGTTATTAACTAGCTTTTCTTCTTATTATTATTTAAGATTCTGAAATGTGGATGCAGAACCATCTATCATACCTAAAGTTTGAGATTTGAATTTGGGTGGAATCTGAATTTTTTAAAAATAGTTGAGGACTTCTAATCAAAACAAGCTCCTTTATTCTGATAATTATATGAAATCCAAGTTATTTTACTACCTGCTAAGATCAAAAATGGGTATTGAGCTATTCTTAAATAAAAAACGACAACTGTAAATCCACATACCAACTTACAAAATATATTGCTTTTATTATATTGTTTTTTTTTCTTTCATATGTCATAGCATCAGCCGGGACATGAACCCACACCCGTCTGTAACCAACTACTTGCTCACAAGGCGGGTGCGATGACCTCTCAGCTAACATACTTCATTTCCAAAAATTTTAAGAATAGAGCCTACTTTTTATGTTCAGATACACCTATATATAAATATAATATTGTCCAAGTTTATCCATGTTTAATTAATTGTAGTATATATTTTTACTACAGTAAATTATACATGGATGAACCCGGGTAATATTTCATATATATCTGTAACCAATAAAAACCTTCATTTTAACACACACACACACACACACATATATATATATAATTGCAAGAAATCATGTAACTTAATTTAATAAGCTTGTATTACAAATGTTATATAACGAGTACCTAGAAACCAGTCTGGGGATAAGGATATTTGGAAAAGCTTGTTAAGAGCTATCCACGCCCATTATATATATATATATATATTGTAGTAGGAGTGTTGTGGTGGTAGTGTGTATTATTTGCTATACTAGCATTTATCATTTAAAACACGATTGTATCAAACATTAATATATTTACATTATGAATTAAGTTATTACATATAGATCATTATGTATAGATCATTTAATATTTATTACAAAATTAAATTAAAATGAATTTCTTTACTTTGTTAAATAAAAATTAATCTGTTTAATCAATATAAAAACAGTAAAATAATTGGATTAATTAATTTTCACTCTCTCTACTGCAATTAATCAAGACAACCTTTTTTATATACAAAGAGAATCAATAAACAAAATGATTTCACATTTTTGTTAAAAGTATTACAGAGTATTGAGAGAGATATGGGTATAATTTACTACAACAATATTTACCATTATTTACAAAACGAAAGTATTTAACTTTATATAGATAAATCTAAATGTACGAATTTATTTATAATAAATTCGCAGCCGGAAAATAAAATGAGATACCTAATCTATATGTAACTTAACCATCTGTATATAGTATTAAACAGATCTCTGACGAAAGCTAGGTAGTTAGAAGAATATAAAATTGTTTGAAAATGTGCTAAAAAGATATGATATTATATTAAGGTGAAAAATACAGAGATGTTAAACATTTCACTCATAGTCAGGTTAATGCATACATATACTTTTATATGCAGTTAACATTTGGCAATATATGTAGAAGTTCTGAAGAATATTTCTGAGATAATCGAAACCATCAATAGTGGTTTGTAAAAAAGTATTGTAAAAAGTCATAAAAAACATAAATGATATTAATATCATATGCTTTTATAAAAAATTTAAATTTATAGGTGTTCATCAAGTGAAAGCTGAAATATTAGGACAATATATTGGTAACGTTCAGTGTAAAATTGGATATGGTAAAAAATATTCTTATAATTAGATAATGAGTTGGTGGATTAAATCCAAGAACATCTTCAGAAAATAAATTTGATCATTTTTGGTATTAAAAAATTGATTATGTAAGAGAAGAAAAATATAATTATGATTTATATGTTAGCCTTGATACTGAAAAAGCAGCATTACAACAAATGTGAGGCTTCTAATAGAAGAATCAAATAGACACTTAAATGTTGATTCTGTAGACATTATATCAGTTACAAATACCTTGGTCAGAGTATTAATGCATGTGGAAGCATATGAATGAAATTAATTGTATAATTAAACTTAAGTTACAGTGCGTTTGATAAAAATAACTTAATGTTAAAAGAAATTATGCCAATGTGTTTGAAAAGGGTAGTTTTTAATACAGTTTTGAAACTTGGATACTTGACAGAAAGGCAATAGAAATAATAAAATATAGAAAGATGCATGTTAGGATTAACAAGAAAGGATCAAAAATAAAATATATGAATGACAGAAACTGCAGATATTTCTGCTCTCATTGAAAGAAATTAAGAGATTGAAGTGAAGCTGGGATAGACATATTGGTAAAAGAGATGATAATAGATAGACAGTTTAAATCTTAAATTGGATTCTAAAAAAGTGCAAAAGCTGTAAAAAGAGATTGCTTGTTAAGTGGATGGATAAAATAAGGATGTTTTCTGGTGTGACCTGGAGAATAGAGGCTAGAAGTTGAAGAAACAGGATTAAACTGGGAGAGACTTTCATCTTGCAGTAGATCAATAATGTTTGAATATGATGATCAATTCTTTTCTAGTATACCAAAAAGTATCTCTATGACACTTTAATAAAGGTTGAGATCATTTTACCTTAGAAGAGATAATAGGTACTACTATGTAAAGAGATTTGAGTGCTGTGTTTTATGGATTACCTTATTATAGAATACAGAACTAAGAACAAAGTCAGTTACATAATAATTCAATATTTGATTTTATATATAACGCACATATTAATCATAGTCAAGTTCTTATGAAAAGTGAATAGATATCTCTTTAAAAAAATCAAAATGTTGATCACTATTTAATTTTACTATTTTGATATAGAGATCATAAATTGAGAAAGGAAACCTCCGAAAGTGTTATTAATCACAGAAAACGTTCTTCAGATTTTTATGCACATGAATCAGTCACTTCTGATTGCAAACTTATGAGCATCATTAATGTAAAAGAACTTCTAAGTTTTAAAATATTGTGTTCAAATGATAGAGTTCAATCATTAGGGTTACTCATTTATCAACGCTGGAGTTAGTACGCTATTATTTATCTTCTTAATATAATTTTATAAAATAGGAATTATTATTTTAAAATCTCATAAATTGTAAATACATAAGCTATTATTTATTTTAATTTATAAATACAATTTTTATTCTACTTTAAATAATTTCTTATTCTTGCCAATTTTTTTTTGCAGAGACAAGAATCTTTTATTTTATTTTCAGCGAATTTCTTTTTGACAGTCTGTAACAAAATATTTCTTGGATTTTACTAACATAAAAAATACACATACATTTAAAAGCAGCTAAAAAAATTAAGTAATAAAAGTCTATAAATTAAAAAAAAATTGTTTTAATTAATTAAAGTACTCTAATTCTTATTATTAAATTAATAGCAACAAGCACTGTTTTTTTCCTCTTAAAGTTTTGGGAATCTATCCCACATTTTTTGATTGATTAAGTTATCACTTTCAATGAACTTTAAAAAAAAAAATTTCCCTTTTTTTGTAAATGGTTAAGTTTAAAAACGTATATAATTTAACTTAAAATTTTTGAAATATTTTTAAGTACATTTTATACACCGTGAATTTCAGAAAAAGGCATTTGTCGCTCTGAGCATGTGATTCCATAATATAGATCCAGGATAGTAATAACATTAGAAGAATTTTTATCAAAATACAGCAGTAGTAATTAGATAATATGGTTAATCTGATAAGAAAAGAAGTTCATTTGAATTATTTTTTTTATATGTCAAAGCTTTGATGGGAAGCGAACCTGGACCAGCTGCTCGGAAGGCAGCTATGCTAACTGTCTTACAATATGATTGTTTTCTTCAGAGCTGAAAATAAATTCTAAAAGTAAGTCTAAATTAATATATAGATCCAGTTGGACATGATTCTAGAAAGGATCATAATCGATGGGCAGTTAAAATCTCAAACTGGATCCCAAAATATTGTAAAAGACATAGACAGAGACCACAAGTGAAATGGGAGATAAGATAAAAAAGTTTTCTGATTTGATATAGAAACAATAAGTATAGAATAGAGAAACTGGATTAAACTTTGAAAAAATTCCGTCTAGCAATGGACTGATAATAATCGAATAAGATGATGATGATGAATGTTCAATGGCTTTTTGAATAACAACAAAATAATGATTGATAGTAATAAATCACACATACTTTATCAAATTATAAATAATGAATAAACATAATTATAGAATTAAATTTGCAAATAATCAGATGATTTTTGCTTGGGGTGTGATGTGACATTAAGATGTGAAATAGCTAGATTGAGCTTCACTTCCAGACCTTTAATAACTATTGAACTAACGACCATGCCATGCAGAGTTAATCTTGAATATAAATTACTTAACATTAAAATGTATTTATATCTGCATGCTTAAAAGAAAATAAATATATATTTAACAGTGCCTACTTGTGTGTCTGATATTTGGACATTTATTGGTAAAACAATACAAAAGAATGGATTCCCAATATTAACATTAGAATTAACAGGAGTTTGAGAACAAGTTTTCTAAAAATAATTGAATAACTTTATTATTTAAAAATTCAGAAGTTGAACATGAGAAATGTCACAAATGACCATAATATATAGACCTTGTACTTCAAAGCCTGCCTCTATCGCTGTTCACTAAACCTTCTTACATCATTAAAAAATAGATAATCTGGGATGAGCATATAAGAGATCACAATAAAAAGTAAATTGAAGTTGTAAACTGAATACCCACAAGAATCACCATTTAGAATTTTCTATTTCTATTAGTAAGTGGTTTTATTATGTTATCTAATTGAAGTATGCTTCAACAAGTGTTCCATGTACTGATCCCTAAAAAAAATTTAAGTAGTGAAGGTGACCAGCCATAAATCCTACAGATTCAAGAATGATTATCAATGGAGAATGATCAGGCTCTTTAAAATAAGATAGTGACTATTGTATGTAATTATATTCTGGATCTTGTAACAATTAAGAAACAAATGCTAGACCAAATAGATAAAAACAAATCTTTATTATCAATTTAATGTTATTATTGTACTGTGTAAGTTAACATAAATATATTAGAAATGTTTTGACAAATAAACCCTCTTAATTATTTGATATTTGTACATTTATACAGTAATGTCATATATCCCTTTTATGTATACCATTTCGAATCTCTACATAATTTTTCAGTAATCTATTTAATTAAACTTAAAATCTGATGATTATACTTATTAAAACCAATCTATGAATGTGGTTGGAGTTATTTCCAATATCACTCTCATAGTAATCAAATTCAGCATGTTTGCACTCAAATAAGCATATAATAATTACTATAAGATTTCAATATCTTAGCATTCATAATATGCATTTATCTTGCTAGATAAAGATCATCATCTAAATAATTTAACAACAAAATGCATACTCTAGAAAACTTTAGAAAATATTAAATTTACATCACAATATTAAGTGCAAATATTAATCATATCAAATTTTTTATAAACATAAAAATGTCCATAAGTAATTAAGATTCTCTATATGTTATCTAATAAATATCAAACTTATGTTGCATATAAATTTCTTAGAGGCATCCAAATCTTTTAAATTATTTCTGCACTTCCTAATACCAAAATAGCAGTTTCTAATTAACAAATTCTACTATATTTTACTTAAATTTATAATGTAAACACACATCTAAACTTCAGTTTCAATAAGCAACCAACAAAATGTTCAGCTGCCCCCCCCCCCTTTAAATATTTGATCAGAATAAATAAACTTGATTTCCCCTAATTTAGATTATGGATTAACTTAGAACTTACTTAAAACAACAATTATAAAATTATTATTTTTTATGATGGATAATTTCTGGAGGTTAACTATTTATTTTTTATGTTACAACAATTAATTGAAAGTAAAATTATTAAAAATTCTATCCCCACAATTCACTCTTGTTTCCAATCTTAAAAACTAAATAATGTCAACAAAGGTTTCAGTAAGCAGCTAAAGAAACTATAATTAACAGATAAATTATAAATGTTAATTTAAATAAAATGTAAAAACAAAATTATAAATAAAGACTTTAGGTATAAAGAAAGCTCATTAAATTTAAATGAAGTCCCCCCTCTAAATTTATAATTTTAAATGATTTTATATATTTACCTTCACTCTCACATGAATAATATAGTTCAGTGCATATTTTATTTTTCATTCACTTACCTGTATTTTGAGCTTACATTTCAAAAAAAATTGTAGCTGCAATTGATAATTTAGGGAACTGTGGCTTTCATTTATTATTATTTAAGTCATAATCAGATTTCCACAATTCAAGAGGTTTATTTGCACATGGTTTTCACTTGATAATTAATAGCTTAGCAAATAATAGACTAGATGCTAATAAGATTATTTCTGAGAAAGTTAGCTAGCTACCCAAGAATGATTTGGTGTAAATTAGACTGTTGTAGAAAAGCTTTCCAGTATTCTAGAAAGTTTCAGTCTTGGTACATCAAACCTGAAATTTCAAGTTGGCAATGATGGCAGAACACAAATAAATAAAGCAAGAGACAATGTTTTTTCCCAGCACTATTTATTTAAAGTTCTTATCTTATGGAATTTTAATTACCAAGAGTATCAAAAGAAATTATGATATTAAATTTGATTTTTGAAACCAAGTGAAATTCCACTATGAGATAATATATGTTATTGTAAATTCAAAATTAAATGATCAAAATACAGTTTTTTTATAAGAAAGTTAATACAATAGAACTCTTGACTTTAATTACATATTGCTTAATTAAAATGAAAAACTTCATTCTTCAATTTTAATTAATCTATTAATTACCATTCTCAAAATAAATTTTTTAAACTTTTATTTTAATAAAAGATCAAATTTTTTTAAAAATATTTTTAAATAGGAATTAATTTTTTTTTTTTGAAAAAAAAAATAAGGATTTTCTCTCCTCTATCAAAGGAAAACTATTCAAATAAAATTTAAAATTAATTTACATAACCAATATATATGTGTGAGTACATATATAGTTGTAAAATTTAACTCAGTATTATGAAAGCTTTACTTAATAAGTTTTAGCTAGTTCTATTCTTTTTTAAATTTGATATTAAAAATTGGCTAGTTTTCTCCCCATTTGCAAATTACTTAAAACAAATCTGAAATGTAGATTTCCGTTTCAACATATACAGAAATAGATAATGACATATGGGGTAAATCTGGTTAACAGTAATTGTGAGGCTGGATATTAAAAAGTAGCATGGTAATTCTTTCTTAAAGGAGTTATAAAAATAGTATAATAAATATTTAAAATATTGATGTAATAGGTTTTATTGGTAAAATATGAAGCATTTAAATTTGAAAAAATATATGTAATATTTTATAATATGGAATAAAATAATGAAACTGGTTTTGTATCAGAAAATAAAAGATTTAGAATTAAAATAAAATATGCTTAAATTAATGAATGATGGAAATTATTTTGATAAATGTGTTCAATTTTAACCAATAATATTTAATATATAGATAATAGATCTTTAAAAAATAGGAGATTAAAATGATTATAATTTTGTCTCAATTTTAAGATTACATTTTATATTTGGAGATAAATAAGTAAAAAAAATAAGTATTAATTATGTAGATCTAATGTATCACATGATCACTATTTGTTATGCTTGCTTATGACTGTTATTAAAACAGTCAAAACTCTCTATACGTATTGCCACTCAGTGCAAGCCAGAATAATCGGTGAATGCCAGAAGGCTTGTGCATAAAATCCCCGTCTGGTGCCTATTCATCCAATATCCCCAGACTAGTTTCTGGCTTGTAGCCTTTGTCAGTTAGAAGCTTGGATCTGAGAATGCTGCATCTAGATTGATGTAGTGCTCTCAGATCCAAGGCTTCTCACTGACAAGAGTCACAAGCCAGAAACTAGTCTGGGGATATTAGATGAGTAGCCACCAGATGGGGATTTTATGCACAAGCTTTCTGGTATCCATTGATTACTCTGGCTTACATTGAATGGTAATACATATAGATTTTGCCTGTTTTAATAGATCTAAGGTACTCCAAGATAAGAATTTGATTAAGTAGATAATTATTGTTTATAAAATATTTTCTTTTAATTAAATGTAAGTAAGATACCTAGGATTATGAAACACAAAGAGATCAATAAGACTATGAAAAGAAAGAGATCAATCAGAATATATTATATACAAGTGATTTTTTTAAAAAAAACTCTCTTTTACCTCTACCTGTATCATTATGTCTAATGGCTAAGAAGTAGGAATGTCACTAACTATCTGAAGTCTACTTTAAATCCAACATTTGTCAAGTTGATATTTTAAAAAAATTCATCTCACAATGCAACTGAGAAAATATTCTGAAGAACTAGCAAGTAGTTATGCAGAAATTCGCATTAAACAAAACTGTAAGCCAGAGTGAAAAAAATCAGTCCTGTTAAAAGCTTATACATGACATTTACTTTGCCTTGAAAATAAAAAATGGTAAAAATAAATACATACATATGTCTCTGAGGGAAACTCCAGTAAAAACTATGAAGTCTTCCAATAAGCTTCGGAAAAAAATTTTTCTAAGAAATGTTTAACCATGGTTGTATATACATATGTAAGGGATACAAATTATTAAAAAAAAACTGTCTATAATTTAAACTTATATGAAGAATGTTATTTTTGATGACCACTGATATTCACTTTAAAAGTGTATCTCTACTGTAAATTGACTAAACATGTTAGGAGAAGCAAATGATTGTCTTGTTTTTTTTTTAAACTAAATTAAAAGAAACAACTTGAATTGAGATTTAATTATCTTAACCATAATTTTAACTTTTTTTTAAAGAATATGTAATATATAGGGAGTTTGAACTAAGACTTTTAAATGACCCTCAACCATCCAGGCTTTGAACATTCCATCATCAGATTTTCAATAAAATGAACAGCTGAAGAATTGTGGGGTGGAATGGTTTGAAGCCTGTCCATTAAAGTACGAAGATTGGCTATCTTAATATAAGCTGAGCTTTGATTGTACATATGTGTGGAGATAATAATCTGGACCAACTGATGAGCACTGGTTTAGCACAAAATACATATATTGGTGATTATTTATCTTTTCAACATGTGTATGATCAAATGTATCAGCAGTATGAGATAGCATGGATGGTTGAGGGTCATTTGAAAGTCAAGTATAAAAAAAGCCTGTACTGTAGAACAAAATTCATATTTCAAAATAAAGAATATGAAAAAACAAGGGTATGCTTTTTTTCTTAATTTTAGTTTTGATTGAAATGTATTTTTTTACAATCCAATCATCTGCTTTTCTCTACATTTTGGTCTCCTTTAACATTGACATGTAAAGTTTTATGGAAATGTTAAGCTAAGATTTTTTATAATTATATAATACTTTGATCATTCAAGTGATGAAAAAATATAAACAAAAAAATAAAGCAGTTTATTCTCATAAATGCTCAAAAATATACAAACATTTTCAGTTTTCACCCTATTATTGATAACTACAACCAAAAATAAAAGATTGAAACACTTTATCCTTAAAATACTTTTTATAGTTTATGGGCTTTATTTAATTTAATATTTTGCTTCCTACCTTTATTTTTGTTCACACAACACCAATAATACTGTAAAAGCTGAAGAATTTATATTTTCTTTTACATTTTAGTACTTTTCATTTAACTTTTTAATATACTTATGGGAATAAAAGTGTTTATTTTAAATTTTGTTTTTACTTTTTAGTTTTATACAAAAATTATAAATAAAGAAAGTTTGGATACAGTTTAATACTTCTAGGTAGTATTAACTTAAGAAATGGTTCTTATATAAAATAAAAAAATATAAATTTGCTGAAATTGTTTGCAAACTCTAAAAGAAAAATAGATTGATGTTGGCAATACTGATGCATGCAGAGTTTTCACAAGATTGGAAGCTGGGAACTGGATGAAAATTGAAATACAAAATTTTATCTATATGGACAGATAAAAGAGGTGTAAGTTAAATAAAAATGTATAAAAGCCTGTATGTAATATTGTTACATTTCAATGCTTTGTGGGGGGAGGGGTTTCTACATTATGAAAATTTCTAGTTTTCTTATGAGTATGCTATTTTTTTTTTTTAATTAAAAAATGATCTACAGGATTTTTTAAATATCTTGAATTAAATCATTAAAAATTTTAGCAATTAAATGATCTTTAAAACTCAAGTCTTTTATTTCAGCAATTGGAGAAAATCATCAATATTTATTAACCCTAAAGGTTATCACTTGTAAAATGTGTTTATTTAGTATTTTTGTACATTTTAAGTAAAAATATCTTTTAGGGTTACACAAATTGCAATATGTCACTGATGCATTTAACAATTTAAAAAATAAGGTATTTTATGTAATTGCAACGTATCATTCTATCTTTTCATTGGTTTTTGACATTATGTAACTCAATCGGAAGTAGTTACTTCCACTTTGCAATTACAGATATTTAGAAATTATGATTATTCATTCATTATTACAAGGTATTTTATGATAATTGTATAACCAGTGCAACATAATTAAAATATATAGAGCAATTGCTTCCCCCAATTTATTATATTAAAGTGTGACTAGATTTTCTATTAATAAAACTTTATAAAATACTTAGTTATTAATTTTTTCATTAGATTCTAAAAATATGGTGGTAAAATGGTTAAAACTAGTGGTAAGTTTTTCAATTTCTTAGTTATGAAACTATTAAATAAATTTTTCTAAAAGTACATTTTTATTGTAATGGGATGTGAATGAATTATGGGTGACAGACTTTTTAAATATACTATTTAATTGTAAATATAAGTTTCAGACAGAACCCATTTATATTAGGAAACTTACCTTGACCTATATATAGGTAGCATATTAATGGCTTTTTTTGGAAATGTGCTTATCATAGAAGTGTGGATATATTTTAAAAAGTGAAGTTCATTGTAGACAAAATTTAGATTTCATGATTGCAAGCTATCATATAAACTGACTGAAGGAACAACATGTGTTCTATGAGAGTGAATTTCTATTTACTGGATTGATTTGCATAATCATCAATGCTCTACTCCAATAGCATATCTCTTTTCTTTTTCTTTCTTTTTTACTTTATTTAGAATGGTCATTTTCATTTGTGAATGGTTACTAATACTAACATTTTAAATTACCGTGCAATATACATATAAAAGTTGATAATACTGCTTTACATAAAATAGCTACAATAATATTTTACTAAGAAAGCAATAGAGTAATTAACATGTGAATATTATAAATCTCTGCATTCTTATTTTACTAAAATATATATTCCAAAATACAGCATTTGGAATAAACAATAAGGATTGCCAATTCCTCAACAAGCTTTGTGATAAATAGTTTAGGTAAAGAAAGCATTTAAAATATCTTTGTCAGGACCCCCCAAAACCTCTGACCATGGTTTTGTACTCTGGCAGTCCACAGAGAAGTGTTATGATCCTTACTGTTTATAACCTACAAGCTTAAGAAAATAGGGTCATGTGATCTATGACTCTTATTTTGGCTAATTACAGCACTTGTGAGTTTTTAAGTAAACCAAGATGGCATCTCGTATTTCTAATAAATGTACAGTTTCAAATACCTATAATCTACTAATGATGTATTAGTGACTAAATGAAAAGAAAATTAATAAATCGATTGCTAAATTTTAAAAAATGAACAAATTCTGATAAATGTTTTCACTTTGTCATACTTTGGTTCAATCAGTGCGTTTCTTTTTGTTAGCAGTTTTTTTGGTGAATTGAGATCATGATAAAAATTTGGTCCTATTTGTCACAGACCATGATGCAATGGACTATTTACAAAGGTGTGGGATTCTGCCTTCATGAAAAGTATGCATTAATGGCCATGATACGATTGCATGATGCCAACATGAATAAAGTGTGAATATTGTTTTTATATATTTTTTTCATTTTTCAGTTAATAAGTTAATTTTGAAAAAAGCAAATAAACTGTAAATATTGTAATTAATTTTTCCACAATGATTTCGTTTTTTAAAATGACAGGAATAAAAATAAATTGTCAATATAAAATACAACCTCTCTTCCTAGCAGGCGTATTATTGTAAATATTTTTTGGGGAACCGTTGAAATTGTAAATTTATCAAAAATATGGACTACCATCTTGGTTTACTTAAAAACTCACATGTAGTCAAGCATTGGTGGCTGAGTGGTTAGCGCAGTTGCCTTACAAGCTGTTGTCCCAGGGTTCCCTTCCCAGCTGACGCTTTGACACATAAAAAAAAAACTCACGTGTACACAAAATACTTCCTTTTTCTCAAATATGCATTCCTATTATAAAAAAATATTTCAACTTATTATGAAAAAACAAACTTATTGGATTTTCAACTAAGTCATTACCCCTCCCAGATGATTATTGCAAATAATTATTAGATTAAAAATTATAATATTATTTTTAGCTCAGATATATATTTTAAACTTTAATTAAAAACATGGAGTCCAAAAAATAATTATGAAGAAAATCAGTCACATGTCTTTATGATGCTTGGGCATCATAATTGTTACGCTCAGCATAATATCTCCCTCTCAGTTGGAACTTGCCTAGAAACTGACTAATAAATCCTCACTCCCATCACAAAACTAAAACACTCCAGGTTTCTCAGAAAAAGTAAGGCTTTTGTTCTGAAATAATTTGCAACCATTGTTTCAATATTTAACACCCAATGAAAATAACCTTTTACAAAAGATTCTTAATTATTTTTTTATTTCAAAGAGTCAAGAAATGAATATAAAGTGAGAATTTGTTTAATTGTGATTTTAACATGGTTTTTAACAATAGCTTTTTTAAAAACAAAACCGTTGTTATCTCTTTATTGCAAACACTTTTCCATTAATAATATTGAATTTTTTTGTACTTTAAAACAAATTAACTAAATAACGAAAGAAGCTTACTTCAAATCAATATTAAGTTTTGAGATTGAATTTTTTGGCATTTCTCAGTTGTATACTCTTAAGAATCAATTTTAAATAATTAATTCGGTTAAAAATAAATAACTTTTTTAACAATTTGAATTGAAATAAAAGAACTGTTTACATAAAGATGTTGAAATTTACCTGTTATTAGAGTTTGTGGAAATTGTTGTAACTAAACTCAATACCATCTCTAGATTTGGGTATGTAAACCAGTTGTCCCAAGCTACATGTTCGAAGGGCCAGTTTACAACATTAAACAAATATAATATAAAAATGTTAATTCAGAAAAGTAATTGGAATAAAAGAGACATATTTTTTAACAAGAATTAAAACAGAATTAAAAAAATATTTTTTAAAATAAAATGTTATGAATGTATGTTTATTTAAGAAATGAATTCATTTGATAAGTTAACAAATAAACATTTGTCTGTAACAAAGAGTATATTGCACTTTAATCCTTTCACCAAACAAATGGAGAAATTGTGCATACTGTGACATTATCTTAACTATATATAAAATATGATTAGTTGTTATTTTTACCACCAAAAGCATTGGTGGTTGAGTGATCAGCACAGGCACCTTACAAGCAATTGTCCCGGGTTCGTGGGTTCGCTTCCTGGCCGATGCTTTGACACATGAAAATATATATATATAATTACTTATTATTTAGTATTACATTCATACATTATGTTAAGTTGTTGTTTGAATGTTTGTGTCAATGGGTAATCGAGCAACACCAACCATTCACCACCAAATATGGGCATTTAATTTCAAGATAAAATAAATATAACAGAACAAATAAAATACATTAGACATGAATTTGTTTATGACTACACAAGCAAATATACCACAAATATATTCACTTATAGTCACTTATCGAACATGCTGGTTCATTATTTTGTTCATTTAATATTTTGTGATAATGCCATTAGCTTCTTTTGCTGCAAACTTATCTTTTCTGTAGATATCAATATTACATTCATTTGTAGACTCTCCACCATATTGTATCCTCAGCCATATCTTCCCAATAAAAGCAAGCAAAAATTATTACACTTTTCATAATACCATTTATTATTATCTCTAAATGTCACCTGCAATTATTATGTTTCTTTTTAGATGGAAATATTCTTCAGTACTTGCATAACAATGTTCCCCCAATGTTGACAGCAAATGCATTTAATGTTTATTTGCCTTATGAATTCTTCTGCATTTTATAAAATTATTAAATATTTATTTTTTAATAAGTATTGATGTTTACAACTAGCTTTTGTTTTAATATATTTTATTTTTAAAGGAAAATTAGCCTGACAAAAATATATGAGCTGACATCATAAAGTAGGCTTTGTCTACACTTTTTAATTTACTTTGTTGTTTTTCATTAATTAAAAAGTTGATTTTAAATATTTTTAAGATAATATTTGTTTTGATTTTATAATTTAGGGGGGGGGGGATTTTAAACAAAAAAAGATTTGAAGAAAAATAAGTTTTTATTTATTAAATATGATCAAGACTGAAATGAAATTCTTTGTGCTAATAAATTTATTGCTTTGAATTTATTTGCAAAGTTGATGTTTTATTTGTAATATTAATTTCATTATTTGAATATATACATATAATAAGATTTAACAATTACAATTGACAAAAAAAATATGAAAAACAGTAAATAATAAAGACTTTGTTTTCCAAAACAACATGCTTAAAGCAATAAAATTTATCTAATCTATATTCATTACATATCAAATATGTGGATAGCCTACCTCATGAGTAGACTTGGTGATACTAGCATCTGTAATTGACATCTTGTAACATATCAGTGTTTTGTTTTACCAGTTTCCAGTCCTAAATGTGAACTTGCCTCACTGCATCAATAATTTTGTTTATCATCTATTGCCTGGAGAATGTAGATTCTGTTTTTCAGCATGATGGTAGTAGTTCTCTTTGGGATATATAGATGGTGTTTTAGCTATGTGACAGTTGTTGGTTGGAGAGTTTACATACTTCCATTGAGATATGTGCCAGTATTTTATCATTAGATGCCCATCTTTAATAAAACATTCAGATTCAGTGAGCTTATTGATCTATTCTTGCCATTGGTTATTATCTATTAGTCTACACATTGTTTTGAGATGATGGATGCTAAATTTGATGTAGATAAGACAAGATCTAGACTTGTCCATTATTTAAAGGCAATTAATCAATCAAACATCACATGATCACCATTCCTTATACTTACATAAGCTGTTTTTTACAAAGACAAAACTCTCCATACTGTAGCTAGAAACAAGTCTGGGGATATTGGATGAGTAGGCACTAGATAGGGATTTTATGCACAAACTTTCCTGCATCCATTGATATTACTCTGGCTTGCACTGATTGGTGCTACTATATGGAGAGTTTTGTCTCTGTGTTTATTTAAAGGCAACGTGAAATATGACAAGTACTTTATTTTTTTATTTGGCAAATGTTGTTTTATAGAATGTTTTTTTTTTTTTGTGAATTTATTTTTTGTAATAATTAATGCAAAGATTATCAAAATATGATATAAATAAAGGTTTAATTGCAAAATTAAAATGTTGGAAATATATGTGAAACTGCTACTAGTCTTTTGAAGAAGAATGAAGGAGTTAATTAATGAAGACATTAAGCCAAACGTTAATAGTTTCAGTAATTTCACCTTGCAGTGCCTGTTTTTAATTGGTGCATTGCTTCATGACATCATAGCTAAAAAAATATTTCTAAAATACAGTTTCCATTAAATTTTTGATATTTAATATATATAATTAGTTTTTTTTTATACCAATTGCTTTTTTAAAAAAAGTAAATTTGATCTAGATAATATAAAAATCAAACAATAAAATGTTACCAACGGTTTTTGTTTTTTTTAAAAAAAAAAAAACAACAAAAAGTCAAGTGCTTCAATCTCTAATATATTTTTTAAAATCACGGCAGTAATAGATTTAACATTTCCCTGAGGTAACTTTTTTGCAGGGATGCTGTGGAAGTTTTTGGATTTAAGTTTAAGTCTTTTATTTATATGGCGAATTTGTCATTTCAGAACGGAGCTAACGATTTATTTATAGATTTTTTTAGAAGTGCATTAAATAACCAAACATTATTTTATTGGATAAAAGTTTTATATTATATTCTTATAAACATTAAGGAAATAATAAATGATAAAAAAAGAACTAAAAAATGCCATATATATATATGTTAAATAATTTTCTTTAAAAAAGGGCAGGTTTTATGACTCCAAACAGTGACAAACAATTTATGATCATCAGTACTTTGCCTTTGGCTTTTTTACTAACTTTGACAAAAGATATTGAGAACGTATATTTATAGTAAAATAATATATAAATAAATAAAATACATGTATTGCTGGATTTATATATTGGATTATTTCCATAATCTAATATAAGTATTGAATGTCTTTAGAAATATTTAACTTTATTTAAATATTCCAAATACATCATTGTTAGTAATGGCGCTATTACTAACGGATGAATGTATGTGGAATATTTAAATAAAGTTAATTTTTTTTTAAGACATTCAATACTTATATAAGATGATGGAAATAGTTGAATATTTTATTGTTAATTTCCAGAAAGTCATGATAAATGGGACCCCAAATAAATGATTGAACAGAACAAATTTCTTCAATTAACTAAGTTGAGATTTATTTTATTTCCTCATCGGGTAACTATCTAAGAATGTAACCCATATGTTTTTTTATTCTATAATTGTGATAAACTTTGCATAGAAATCTGAAAGTCGTGATTTTGATATTATGAACCCATCAACAAAAGGAAAAGCAATAAAATCATAGATTGTAATATAAAATATGGACGATGTAAAATAAAGTCTGAAAATGATCTGTGGATAAATTCAAAAAATATTACTCAAGAAACATTTAAATGTAAAATCTAAAATCTGCCTCTCCAATATGGCTGATCAATGAAATAATATTAAGAATAGCTAATAGCACAAACATACCAGTCATATAATTAGATCTAAATCTGATTGTTCTCAGAAAAGAAGATAAGTTGATTGCAAAATTAATTAACATTTCTGGACCCAACTGGAACAGTAATCCAATGGTATGAAATTATTCTGACATCAAAACGCATTGTTCATTATTTGCAGAACACAATCAGTCATGCTCTAGTTCACAGCTGAGTATTGTTGGCCACATGTAATATTGGACTTTTCTCTGGACAAGCCAATGCAGTTGGAATTATTAGATTCATTAGAACAGATCATATCATTCCATCAACCTACTAATTATTACTGATAGCAAATATGCATTTGCAATTCTAGCACCATAAATTCTTTAACTTTTATAATTATCTCATAAGTATAGATGAAATAAGTGACATTATTTCAATTGAATCTCAATTACTGATTAGTCAGAAAACATTTGTAGAGCAAAACACTTAAACTCTATCGAGATATCTTTAATATTTTTTTATATTAAAATGAAAATAAAAAGTACTGTTTTTGACAAATGTTAAAAAGCAAAATTTATAACTTTTTTAGTCAACGATCTAAGTAGATATTCATTCATATTCAAATGAAATCGACACAGGGGAAACGATTGCTGTTGAAAAAGCATCAAAATAAGAAGTATAAAAAATATTTGTTTTAAAAAAAAATTAAAATACATATTAGAGACATCTCTTTTTAATTCTACAAGTTCAAGATAACTACTATTAAAATAATTTTTATTAAACAAGGCAAAACTCCATACAGTAGTGCCACCCTGTGCCAACCAGAGTAATCAATGGATGCCAGAAGGCTTGTGCATAAAATCCCAATTTAGTGCCTACTCATCCAATATCCCCAGACTAGTTTCTGGCTTGTGGCCTTCATCAGTGAGGAACCTTGGATCTGAGAGCATTGCACCTAGATCTTAGGATCTAATGCAATCCTCCAGCAGCCACCTTTTATCTCTACTTAACTACAAAACTATGAGAATGAAATTGAAAACACAATATTATCAATCTAAGCTCAATAGCTTATATAGTCATATGGGTCTGAACTCAGTTCAGCATCCATACATTTTGGTGGCTTTTGGCTCTTTAACAACCACAGAAGAATTTTTAAAAATATTCCAAAAACTTTCATGAAGCAGAGAATACTTTTATTCCATTAATGGTTTTTTTATTACAGGATATATCAAAATTTCCAACATATAATACAGACCATGATGCATCAAAGCAAAAAATAACAAATCCATATAATTCTACTCATAAACAATCAAATTATAGACTGAAGTTTAAGCAGTGAAAAATGTTGAATGAAAATCTAAAATAACTATAAAGAATCTATTAAGCATCACATGATCACTATCTTATAGTAGCACATAATTAATTGTTTATAAACAAAGCAAAACTCTCCATACAGTAGTGCCACCCTGTGCCAACCAGAGTAATCAATGAATGCCAGAAGGCTTGTGCATAAAATCCCTATCTAATGCCTACTCATCCAATATCCCCAGACTAGTTTGGCTTGTGGCCATTGTCAGTGAGGAGCTTTTTTGCCACAAGCCAGAAACTAGTCTGGGGATATTGGATGAGTAGGCATTAGATAGGGATTTTATGCACAAGCCTTCTGGCATTTCATTGATTACTCTGGTTGGCACAGGGTGGCAATACTGTATGGAGAGTTTTGCTTTGTTTATAAAGAATCTACTTGAACCTTTATCAAGCTGCTTATAAAAACATGCTCAGAAAAATAGATGTACATTATTAGTCTTGTTGAAAAGTTTTAAAAACAACCACATAAATTAAATCATGCACCAGACTTTGAATCTATGAACATACTACTTTTATTTATAATTTAGAAGAGATTTTAACTTTTAAACTCTCTACCACTACATCTTATACAACCAATACACAGAACAACATACATGTGAAAAGATAAATGATATTTAATATATGTATTTTAATGCTCAAACCAGCACTTATCAATTGGTCTAGATCTTCATCTCCCAACACATATATAATCAGTTGTCAGTTTATATTAAGATATCAAATCTTCATACTTTGATGGACAGGCTTCAATCTTCTCCATGCTCCAACTCTTCAGCCATTCATATCATTGAAAATCTGATGATGGAAATGTTCAAAGCCCTTGTTGATGCCAATATTGTTGTCATACCAATGTTGACTTTAAGTCATTCTGACCCCATATGTATAGGATCTTAATATTTCCATTTAAATATAGAAGCGGGTTGGGCAGAATACAGGCTATGTAATATTTAAATGCAAATTCATTGTCTTTTCTGAATTAATGGTAATTTTTACTTATGTAGCAGAAGTCCAAAATATTTTTAGATGTGTCATAAATTAGCATTCTTCTAAGGCTCAGAAAAAGTAACCATTTAAAATTCCACTCCTACAGGAAGTGAGTTAATGTTATCTTGATTTTCCAATGATATTTGAAAATGCAATTGGTGTACAAAAAATAATAATAGCTGATTGAAATGTCAGTGCATTAATATCTTTAATGCCATTGGTCAAAATAGCAATACCTGTTTCTTGATAAAATGAAGTGTCAGATTTGTGTTTGAAAAATAGATGAAAACATTTATTAAATATCCCACAACAGAGGCTCATATGGTTGAACAGTGAGGAAGGAAGTAGAGCTCATCTAGTTTACTAATTGTTAATATTGAAAGGTTTGAGCAATTTTTAACATTGTCTACTCTAATGAGAATAGCTAAAGTTTCGTTTGCTAATCAGTATTGAAAAGAAAGTTCAACTAAGTGTGGGTTGACTACTTGGGCACAAAAATATCCAAATCTGTTTTTAAAAATTCAATTTTACTCATTCTATATTCAAACTCAGATTGTAGATATAGTATGCAGATACATTACCATTGGATATATTAAATAATTTCTATAAGTAGGAATAGTAAAAATATTTTGACCTATCCCTCCTATTTTGAAAAAAAAAATAGGAATAAATATGATTCTATGAAAATGGCATGCATTTGTTTATAAGATATGGATGATAATAATTTCACTACCTTACATTAATATATTTCTCTGTGCATCTTAGTATAGTAGTACAATAATGAGCTTATGAACTGATAATTTTTGTATTGACGATAACTGTGTCATTTCTAGTATTTAAACTTCACACAGACTCCTCAGAAACTGGTGAACATTAAACAAAAATGTTCTATGTCAAAAAAAAAAGATTATAACAACACAACAAAATTGAAAATTATAACTTAAGAGCTAAAATATGAATATTAACTGAATATTTATAAAATGTCTATGCTCTAACCTTGATGTTAATAAATTCTTAGATTGCCTTTTCAAAATTTATGGATTTGGTAAGTTTCTGTTCTGAAGACTACAGTAACAAATTGACTTATTATTGATTTTAAAAATGTATCTATTAAAACAAGCTTGTTTTATTCTTTCACTTTTAGTATTGTTGTAGAAATAGTTCAAAAAATATTTACTTTGCATTATGATTCAATTCTTATTAATTTTCTTATTTTTTGAGTCAACATAATATGTAGTAAAATTAAAGCATGCTAGACAATAATAAATCTAAATGTTATTTAAAAAACTACCTTTTCTGGGTGTATTTTCATTTTGCCAGATATTTGCAATATGATGTTTTATCTGCAGCCTTACTGTCATATCAATAGATTATCTAATGCAGAGTGTATTTCGATATAAAAGAGGTTATGTGCATTTTTTTAGAACTTAGTGAACATAATATAACAGCAGGGTCAAGTACTGATGGCAATGTCCTTCACCAAAAAGACATTTTATAGATAAATGGAAAGAGCATTTAATGGAAAACAAAGTTAATACCATGAAATGATAAACAGCCATTTTAGGATTAGTCTTATATGCATTTTATTGATGCAGAAATAAATATTGATGCCATGCGTACATTATTGGTGTTTTTTTTTTAAAAAAAAATTACTTATTTATTACTATATAGTAAATATAAAAAAGCAATAGCTCAATATAAATAAAATTAAAACATAAATTACTATAAAATCTACATTACACAAAACCATCAGTAAACAAAAAGGTACATAATAGACTCATCTCTGTATTTTTTTATTTATTGATGGATTTGTATTAGTTTATACATAGTTCACTGTTGGGAGGGGATTACAGTAATTTTCACTTTAATTTTATTTACATTGAGCTATTATTTTATTTTAAATTTATTAACTGATGTTTTATTTAATATTATGGGATTGTTAAATATGAGCCACATCCTTTATACTATGACTACTCATAGTGATTTCAGATTGATTTACAGATGTACTAAAATCAAGATAATATACAGAATTCATTCTGTCAATAAATTGAATGCCTAAATATGAATTAAGTTAAAATACAACAGAGCTAAGGTCAATATGAGAACTTTATACTCTGGAATCTGACATTCATCCACTGCATTAAGTCATACAGGACACAAGTGAATGTTAATATGCAATAACATTTATATTATGACATAAAAATTATATAATTAATAAATATTTTTATAATTATAGAAAATTAGTATGTAACATCATGTTTAATAATGATTTATTGACAACACATTTTATGTATATTATAATCATATGGGTTTTATGGTATACAACAGCATAGAAGTGTGTGGGCACAAACATATATAAAGTTGAAAGGAAAAGTAGAAATAAACACAAACAAAAATTTTGTAGATATTTTCTATATTTTCCTGGAATAAAACCACAGTAAAGGGTTAAATAATTTTGAATTTAAAATAAAAAATTTATTATAAATTAAACAGTTAAAAAGTTCTAATTAATATTGTATTCTGATTTTGAAATTAACAACAAGCATGTTTTATGACAATAGATACCCTGATAAATATAAAATTAATGTTTGTATACATTTTACTGTCTAATTAGAAATTTTTTTTCTTTAAAAATTAAGCTTGTATAATATTTTTAGTAAAATGTCTATTATGTATTTTGAAAATTTTTTCTTTTGTGTATAACTTGTAGATCATACTTTTAATAAAATTTCCAAGTTACTTTTGAAATGATTAATGTGATTTTTTGAAAAGATAATAAAAAAACATTTTTTAATTAATGAATTGGTTCCATAAGTAGTTGGCTTTCCATAGATGTTAGATGGTTGGTTTCCAGAATTATAGTTACCATAAAATTATAAATGAAGGCAAGGAGAACAAGTCCAGCATCTCCTTAGTTCACTATAGTAGAGTTTGAATTCACATGAAAAAAGGTATAACTTCTAGTATTTCAAAGCCCTAGTGTGTATAAAAACACCTGGATTGTCTGAAGTCTAAGTCAAGCTGATCTAATGTCAACAGTTACCTGATTATACCTTTGCTGATGAAGACAATCCCAGACTGGCTCTCATCAGGAGAATCCATCAGCTCACTGAAGAATTAGTCTATACATATGCTCTTTTATCTATATGCAGAGAATCACAGATAAACAGATTTATGAAGCACTGTTGGTGAGTAGAATAATGTTATATATAATGAGAATGAAATTTTAAATAATTTTTTTAGATATATAATTGAGAATATTATTTTAAGTCATATATTGAAGGGGAAAAGGACATTTAAAATTTATATATTTTAAAATAAAACAAGCAAAAATTTGTTTGAATGAAATGATTGATTCATAGATGATTTTATTTTGAAAAGAAAAAAGTAAATTCCAACATCTTTTTAAATTAGAAAAAAGAAATATACTTCCTGGAGGATTTAACTTTTATCAACGGTCAAGAAATTGATATTATTTTTTGAGAAAAAAAGAGTAAACTATTATGAGAGAATTTGATAACTGATTCATATTATTTTTATATGCACACATATACACATGTATATGCAAATTTTATGTATATTCAACATGAAATTAATTATGAAAAATGTTAATAATTTTATTATTCTGATGAATTCAAATATGTTAATAAATTATTATACCACACATATATGTACAGATATATATATATATATATATATATATATATATTAGATATTTGTATTATTAAAATTTCTCATTGCATTTTATGTGATGATTGAAATATATTTATCAATTGTACTGCACATCTGTTGCAAATATGAATGTGTGTCATATGGACATGTATAGGTAAATTTTAATCAGGTATTTTTTATGATACTTCAAATATGTCCAGAAATTATACTGCATGTCTGTGTGCAGATATATATAGGTGTTTTGCATTGAAACATATATCAGCTTAATTTATATGTATAGCCATATTCTGCAGACCTTAATGTCATTTTTTATTGTTATTAATAAACTTATATTGTTAATTCCACTGACTTAATTCAAAATGGTTTTTAGATTATTATATGAGCTTGTGTTCTCTGAGTTAGATTTGTGAATAATTGTCTATTATATGAAAGGGGTGTGTATTAGTGTATGGGTATCCAGCTGAATCCTGGGTTGGAACTAAGACTATATTCTTTAAAGTCCATACACTACATTTTATTTTAGTTCAGTTTCTATTAGACATTTAGTTTATTGAGGCTAGTACATTAATGGCACTAAGTGATCAGAGCATTGATGATGATAAGCATGTTTTAATATCCCAGCATTATTATTTTTATGATTGTATATTCTATGGATTAGCATGTAAGTTTGTGCATCCAAATTAATGTTCAAATAATTGCCCCAAGTTGGCAAAGGTTAAATAGTTGGCCTGTCTACAGTAGACCCATTTCAAATCCAGTCACCAGATTGACTGTTGATTTATTTTTATTGTTGACCATTCATGATGATAAATGACATACTTATTTCTAATGCTGGTGAATTTATAGTTAATTATGCTTATACTTCAGATAGTTAGCTGCTGATCTCTTATGGTGATCTCTCATGCTCTGTATTGTATATTCTTTATTAAATATGGATGGTTAATTTTACATTTATTTTGTTTACTTGGTGATGATGATTTTCCATCATCCCATCTTCACTCTTTTACTTTCGTACCATTATATATATATATATATATATTCAAATTATTCTCCTAACTTTTATATTTCAGCAATGCTCTCTGTGAATAAAATATGAACTACAAACAGATAACTCAAAACAATGGGGTCTGTGAATAAATCTAAATCTGAACTTCAAACATCCATCTCAAAAATGCTTTTGAGTCAACTATTTGCAGTTCAGACTTTTATTTATTCATAGAGAGTGTGGCTGAAATATCATAATGTTTGGGAAAGTGATTTAAATATTTTCTATTTAATTTTTAGTTAGAAACATGCACTGGAACATTTGTATATATTTATATTTATAATTTTTTTTTAAAAAAAATTCTTACCTTTAAAAAAATATTGTTTGCCTTGATTCACTGTATAATAAAACCTTTCTCTCAATTTTAATTTTTTTATAAAGTTTTTATATTACAAAGAAAAGTACATAAAAATGATAATATTATCAGGAATAAACATAATTTTCATAAATATAAGTTACATTTTTGACATTTAAACATAAATTTACAAAGTGTACTTGTAAGTTGTGGTTAAATACCAAAATGAGGTAGGATACAATATAATACTATATCATAATCATTTTCAATCGCATATTTATTATTATCATTTTCTTTACAAATTTTGTTTAGTCAATGAATCAAAATTTTCTGATATATAATATATGTACACATACTAAATATGATTACACATTAAGAGTATATATATTAACTTATTTCAGAACTAACTAATGATATATATATATATACAATGTATGTGTGATATTGATTTAAGTAAAATTATTTGGATTTAGCGATGTTCATTTACAATATGTACACATATATTATTATGTATTGTACCGGTCAGAATTGTATGTTCGTCTAACAAGAATTAGGACCTAAGCAAAAGTACCTAGAGTTCAATCATATACGAGATACACAGGTCAGGGATACTCATGAACTCTGCCCTATTGCCCACTTCCCAAGTCTACCACATTACAAACAACATTTCTGATGATAGCAGCCTATCCTTCAATTTACTCTGGCCCAGAAAGGTTCAGCAAAGATACAAGAGACCTACGGCTTAACTAATTGATAATGCAAAGTAATGATAGATGTGCACACACAAACCAACAAAAATATCCAAAAAATAGCTTATTAAATGTAAATTTATTAAACGTAATATTAATAATAATTGATTAATCATGTGAATCACTAGATATGGAGATTTACAATGAATTAGAAATTATATATATTGAACACTCAATTTAGGTTTCACTTATGGTCACTTGGGCATTCCATATCAAACCAGATAACATAACAAGGTTTGATGGATATGCACCACTAAATATACATAATGATAAATTAATTATTTGAACAGATGCGGCTTAATATGCTAATGTGATTTAACGGGTTGCTATTACTCATGCTATGATATTCCTAAATTAAGGAAACTAACCAATGACAATAGCTTTTAGAATGAATACTTATAAGATTTTAAATTACATAGAATATGACCAAACTTAATAACAGTATGAGGGTTTTCATTCAACATATGATTACATTAAAATTAAGATGAATATAACATAATTTGATAACTATACGCGAGCTTTTATAACGATTATATTTTAAATAATAAATGATCTAACAAGTTTTGATTACATTTGGATTTCATGGAAGGTACATTAATTATAGATCAATTATTTTGGAACATTATGAGATGATTCATTTATTTCTTATCTGTGAAGAGAAATAGGAAAAGCATGATCATTTTGATATTGTCGTGCGAGTCAACATTTATAGATTTTCTCAATAGTTAATTAATGATGTATTAATAGCGGTTGAACGAAGGATGGGTAGCGCTAATAAGCGATAATATATATAATAAAGTTAATTAAATTTAAACTATAACAAGAATTTTGGGATGGCTTAGGGAAATCATATCATTACGGCTGATAGACATCTGAACCATATTAAAGGATAGGAACGATAATGTGTGAACTGCGTGATAAGGCCTGAGCGGACGAGGAGCTTCATCAATTTGGGAGCGAAGAAAAATAAGCTTATCCGCACTTGTGACGGATAGCATCGGAATTGGTTGGCAAGATACTATGGTTCCGACTCATCGAATGTTAACCCATAGCAGCGCTTACCTAACCTAAGACAATTGAAGAGCTGGGGCCTCACGCCTGTCGAATTGTGTATATATATATATTCCATTAAGAGAGAAAGTATGAAAAGCATTTTTTAATTAGGAACGTTATCCCGGACACATTACTAAGCTGTAGGTTTGATTTACCCTGATTTATACAGCCTTAAAATATAATTAAGTTAACGTAATGAAATAATGATCTAAAAGCAGTCCCAAATGGAGATAAACTTACTTAAAGAATTTATTCAATATCTTAGGATAAAATATTAAAAAATTAAAATTCTTCGTTAAAAATATTAATGCCCGAGAAATAAGTGACTTAAATTATATTAGATGGCGGGCTACTTATAAAATAATATTTAGAATAAAGATCTGAATTAAATTTATGTAATACTCAATTTTCATCATGTTAATAATAGATGGAGAATAGAAATTATTTATTTTAAATAAGTGAAAGATAATATTCATTAATAAAAATAGTTTAGAATATCTCTGATCGAGGAATTTTATAATGTAAAAATTTATCGTTTAATTAAATATTCGAATGAGAAAGAAAAATAAGTAGGATTGATTGCAGATCGAGTTATTAGATAAAAATTTGATATGATTTGCATAATATTAAATAAACATTGAGATTAAAATAAAATACAAGGAGAGTGAAACCTAGATTGATTTATAAAGTGAGAATTACATTTAAATATAAAAAAAAGAAAAAAAAAGAAAAGAGGTCATTGTTTAGGCAGTTAATCGGCTTAGATTAGATAGAAAATAAGAATTACATTTTTACATTAAAAAATTTCAGAACTAGAAATGTTTAAAAGACATACATTATGATGGGAAATAACATTATTGGAGGTTTAATTTATATTTTACAATAGAAAGGTTATTAAGATAAAGTTCATTTTTGGCAGGGAATTACCTTTCTTTCATTAATTTCCAGCTGGGTGCGCAGTGTTGGTTCCATGTCTGATAAAGAGTTAATTTAGAAAAATTGAGAAATTAAGGTTTCAGTCATTTTTATTCAATATAAAGTTCATTCTGGATAATTTATGAACGATGGTTTCCGAGTATTTAGGCATGGTTAGATTTTGGAAGAGGGAAGAAATCTATGTTTTACTAGCTTGTCATGTTACCATTCAGAGGGGTGACTTCCCTTAGAAGGTTAGAAAAATGAATGTCTCTCCTTTAGTTAAAATGTGGTTGTATTTATACTCATTGTCAAGCAATGGGTAGTTCCGGATGTTGTATTTATATTGTCAGGATGGGTAGTTCCCGGATGTTTTAATAACTACAATGATACAGCATATTTTGACTACAAATGAGATTAAGTTTGAGAGTTGGTTTTGATCTACTTTAGGTGAAAATAGCCTGCAGGAATAAGTTAACTAACATGATGTTTAAATAAATTTATATTATAATAAAACAGATTTTTTTAGAATTTGGAAGACGGTAAGTCTTTTATTTACTAATTTTACGTCACACTCTCGAACTTTCTCTCTATTAAAATATATGTATGAATAAAATATACATTATGAACGGTTAAATTATTAAAGTTTATCTGTTACACACACATACGCATGATTGTTTACAGTAATGAAAATATATAACTTTTTTTTATGCATATTAATTTTAAATGAATTTAAAGTTTACAAATACATAAACAATCACGTGCATTGGTATACCTTCACTCCCCAGTGGTCTATAATTAAAAGATTAGGTTTGAACCCATGTTTGGAGGTTTCAAACATTATTAGAAAGTGAAGCCAAATGTGTGCAACAGATTTGAGTGCTTCAATATACATAATAAATAATATATATATAAGGTATATACATTTTAACTTATAGCAGAAATATCTAGTGATATATATATATATATATATATATATATATATAATATATATATATATATATTAACTATAAGTGTCCAATCAATTTAAAGTACAATATAGTTTTACATTTTCATTTACTGTATCAATACTAAAAATTTAAAAATAATAGAGAGAATTTTTTTTATATATTAAATGCTTTTATTGATTGTGCACTAGAAAGAAAGAAAATAATTGTTTCTTCAACCACAATTGGACTTTTTAGATTTACCTTAAAATAAAAGTATAGGGAATTCAGAAATTAAGTAAGTCAATTCCTATTTTTTAAGGCAAGGGATTGACATAATCAATTTCTGGATCCCCCATACTCTTATTTCAAGTTAAATCAAAAAACTCATACTGTGGTTGAAAAAACAATTATTATTTTAATGCACAGTTGATAAAAGCATTTAATATTAAAAAAATTATCTCTATTATTTAATAATACCTATATGTTATATACAAATAAGTGCATGTAAATGTGGGTATATATATATATATATATAAATTACATTTTTTATTAATTTTTTTAATGTATCTTTTAAAATCATAGATAAATGAAATAGATATTAAAATCATGGATACCAAAAGACTATTATAAGTATTACTTAAGAGATAATTTTTTCAATATTTAAGATTTTTCATAAGCTAATGACTTCTCCATTTTTTCTTACTGTATACATACCTAAATTACATTAAAAGATAAAACATTCATTTAAAAAAGTTGAATATAAGATCAATTTCATCATATTAAAAGTGTAATCTTTATATTTCTATACAGCCTTTACATTCATTTCACTAGTAATTATTTTTTTAAGTGAATTCTTATTATGGTCTCAGATAATAGATTATATTTTAAATGGCAGGCAATATTTATTTCTGATTTCACATTTAATCTGTAAATTCAGTACTTTTTTTTAAGTTTAGATGATATTAGTGACATATTGTAATTACATAAATTGTATTGTGATGTTTGTAGAGATATATCATGTTTATGCTTAAAAATAACTTTTTATTTCAAATCACTTTTATGTGTGATCTTGGGTAGTTCTATGATGTATTTTGTAAGCTTCAAGTTTTTAATCTTCAATTTAATTACATTATGATGAACTTTTATTATATTGTTCTATAATTTATAAGAGTAGAAATAGTAATAATCAAGTGGTAAATTATTCAAATGGTCACTTATTTACTGTTTGAGTCCTTTAGTGGCAAATTGAATATTTAACAGTTTCATTGAGTCACACCATTTTTTATAACTTTTATTAGTCATTCATTAGACCATAGATTATCCAATAATGAATAATATTTCTGTCATGTAATTTTCACTATACTACTTTCATGTAAGGCAGGGACTAGTTTCTATCCACTTTTAACACCTTGTGGAGGGATGTAATCATAAACATATGATCAAAGACATATGAAAAAAATATATAATCCCCAAGATGCATTGCACCAGCACTCATCAGTTGGCCCAGATCATAATCTCTTACACATATCTTGTGTATATATATATATATATATATATATATAGCAATTTATTACAGTTTATTTTATAAGTATCAAATGGGCTGCCCTCACACTTTTGACATAAATTACTTAATGAAAGTATATTGATAACTTTTATTAATTATTCATTAGACCAGAAATTATCCAGTAATGAATAATATTTCTGTATTGTAATTTTCATTACACCACTCTCATATAAGGCAAGGATTGGTTTCTATCCACTTTTAACACCTTGTGGAGGGATGCAATCATAAACATGTGATCAAAGATATCTGAAAAAAATCTATAATCCCCAATATGCACCAGCACTCATCAGTTAGCCCAGATCACAATCACTTTCACATATCTTTATTATTGTTCAGTATAGATAGATAGATAGATAGATAGATAGATAGATAGATAGATAGATAGATAGATAGATAGATAGATAGATAGATAGATAGATAGATAGATAGATAGATAGATAGATAGATAGATAGATAGATAGATAGATAGATAGATAGATAGATAGATAGATAGATAGATAGATAGATAGATAGATAGATAGATAGATAGATAGATAGATAGATAGATAGATAGATAGATAGACAGACAGACAGACAGACAGACAGATAGACAGATAGACAGATAGATAGACAGACAGACAGAAAGACAGATAGACAGACAGATAGATAGATAGATAGATAGATAGATAGATAGATAGATAGATAGATAGATAGATAGACAGATAGACAGATAGATAGATAGATAGATAGATAGATAGATAGATAGATAGATAGATAGATAGATAGATAGATAGATAGATAGATAGATAGATAGATAACAAATTACTACAGTTTATTTTATAAGTGTCAAATGTGCTGCCCTAACAATTTTGACACAAATTACTTAATGAAAATAAAGTAATAATTTTTATTAATCATTCATTAGACCAAAGATTATCCAATAATGAATAATATTTCTGTAGTGTAATTTCCGCTACACTATTCTCACGTAACGTAGCACTTGGTTTCTATAGATTTTGTTGAGACTCAATCCTGGAATCTTCAGTTCGATTTCACCATTCTATCATTACGCTACATCACATAGGTCAAATTTGCCAATAATATAATAAAGATTATGTATACACGATTAATCGAAGAGGAAAACGACAGCTATGGAGACTTGGAAAATATATTTTAGAAAGAGGGTGGATATTTACAGATAACTAACAAATCAAAAATCTTTAAAAGATTTTATTTTTTCTTTGCAGACTTATTTAAAAGTAGAAAAGTGAAGATATAAATTTATATTTAAAAATATAGATGTTTTTATACAAGAGAGTTCGTTATAGTTATTATCAGATAATTAGTTAATAGATGAGCAATTTTTGATCATAAATGATTGTAATTTTTTAAATGAAAAAATTAAATCATCTTCTAATCTATATTTACTTTCCATATTAGTCATGCTAATCGGATTATTCTCATTTCCATGATATCAATCCAATTATAGAACAATAGTTTTATAACTAAGAATTGATTAGCCTTTTAATGGAGATCAACTGATAAGCAAATTATGTAATTTAAACAATTAAAAAAATATTTCATAAAGAAAAAGATTTTCCCAAAAAAAATTGAAAATTTGTTTTACAATAATTTTCTAATTCATATATACACTCGTATATATGTGTACCTGCAATAATATTTTATAGGTATGTAGTCAGACCTGTTACCATTATTAAAATGTTAGCTATACATCGGCAAATATTTTCTACCCCTCAATCTTGGAATAAATTAATAAAGATATCTGAAAAAAATATGTCAATCTTTAGATGGGTTTAAAGTTTATTCCTGAGCTAGGAAAGATATAATAATCTCTAGTCTAAGAAATATTCATAAATATATTAGTTTAAAGTGGATAGTGTAAAAAATGTGTTTGCTTAGTAATAATTCGTATTGATAAATATTGAATAAATAATGAAGACATGTATAAAACATTGTGACCTCGGTCAACTGCAGATTTTTGATTTGGCATAAAATAATTTTGGGGAGAGGGATCATTCGTATTTTTCAGATCTCTTTATTTATATGCTTCAAGAATACATAGTGGAATTAAACATTTAAACACATATTAAAAAAGACATTCATAAATATATTAAAAAACCTCAATATTGGCACATATTTTTTTAAAATTCATATAAATAAAAATACAATAAAAGAAAAATGACCCCATAATGCATTTTGTGCTGAATCAGCACTCAACACTTGGCCCAGATCACTATCTTTCATATATATATATGAAAAATATTTATCTATGTTAAATAATTATATTCTGAATTACAAGAGTCAAATTAACTCACCCCAAATCTTTGACACCATCCACTTTAGATAAATATGACTATTATTAATTACACTGGGGAACACAATTTTTGTTGCATCCACAAAAACACTTGTTCTTACTTAATTCGAGTGTGCTGATTTTAAATCTGACATTAGTTTTTCTTTGTAAACTACAGTTTTTTTTTTTGCAATTCAAGATTTTAGGTTTTCATCTTATTGTAAAATTTTCAACATTTAGTTTAACATAATGAAGTAGAATGTCTTCTTGGGCATCATCTTTGTGAAAATATAATTTATATAATGTAGTAAATACACTAATACACTAAAAGATATGATTTCATCAGAATTTGTCTACAATTTCGAGATAGAACACATTAAAGCACTTATTTTAATCATAAAATTTGTGCAAAACTTATTTAAATTCTATTCAGGCAAAAATTTGCATTTGTAGCTCTTGCATTTGTGTACTTATTGAGAACAATCTCGTTTGATGCTCCAGCAGTAGCTGCTATCATATTTTTGTCCCATTGTCACTGATAACACTCTTCCATCATCTTCAGATCTTGATGAAAGCGTTCTCCCTGCTCATCACTAACAAAAATTTGTTCACGCTTCCTAAAAAGGGATACTTTATCTGACCAGTGAAGTGCATTTTTTTCTTGAAGCCTGGAGACTAATAACTCAGCTGCTTCCTTTGATAGGCTCAAATCTCTTACTGAGTCATTCAATTCAGGTTGGCTAAACTGCTGAGGGGTTAATGGCTGCTTGGCATCAGAAGAAGACCTTTCAGATTCAACAACCATTTCCTCATGCATCTTATCAAAATACACCATATTCACTTTCTTTATCCTTAGAAGAAATAAAACCATTGAAAACTGGAACCAGGTGTATATCAGAGTGGGATAGATCATATTGCTGAAGGAATATTAGGATTATGTGATCATATGCCATTTTTTCTTGCTGATGCCCTTTGTATGGATTAGACAGAAATAACAGTCACTGCTTTGGTCCTTAGATTCATACCAAACCATGGGAGTACCAAAAGGTATTCCTTTTCATTTTCTTTTTGTCCAGTCATGAAGCATTTCCTCATAATTATGACACACAATATGAGGAGCCCAATTCTTGTCTTGATTGCCAAGGGAAACTTGAAAATAGGCAATATATGCATGTGTCACAAATGATGAAATATGTGACTTTGACATTGAAGTGTGTAACAGCCACATATATAACAGAAGGTGTCAGAACTATTCTTATATTTATGTCTACTCAAAGAAGCCATGATTCAATCTAAAAATAAAATAAGAGAGTGTTTTTATCAGATAATAATTTTTTACATTTAAAAACAACTACAATTATGTAAAAGTGGTGTTTGTTAAACATTAATTGCCTTGTGGTTATGTTCAATTCAAGAGTCATTGCCCTTTACCTCCAATTTGAAAACCTTGCATGCCATTAACTGTAACAAAAAAAAAAATTAAAATTGCATAAAAACTAGAGCATGCACCAAAAAACAGATTTCAGATTTGGAATCAGCGATGCAGAAATGTATAGAAACAAGTTCTAAAACCTCATGCACCAGAATATGAAAAAAAAATTGTTGCCCAGTGTTATTTACTAAACTAGAGATAATCTCTAGTATAGATATAAACCTCAAAATGCAACTAAAGATTAATATAGCTGATTTTCTAAAATTAAACACACAAACACATGTATGTATGAAAAAGAAATGTGAATAACTCAATGTGTTTGTTTGTTCAATTTTAAAAAATTAGATATATTAATATTTAATTGAGTTTTGAAGTTTATATCTGTGCTTTGGACAATCTCTAGTGTAGTAAATGATTAATAATTGTCACTATTATATTTATCTAAAGTGGATGATGCCAAAGATATGGGTTGAATTAAAAAACATATTAATATGGGAAAAGAGAAATAAGGCTGAATTATTCCATGTGTATATATTTAACTTTAAAACAGTTCTATTAATCTTTAATTAATATTTAAACTTTATATCTAGACTAGGAGTGATATGGAAAAATTCTAGCCTGATAAATAATTATTAATAATCATGTATGTATTTATCTGAAGTGGATGGTGTCAAAATTGTGAATGTAGAACCTTTGACTTTTGTAAACCAAATTGCAATAATCTAATATCTTATTTGTATATTCTACTGGTACATAGTTCATTGTTTGAATTCTAGTCAAAGTTTAAATAAAAGTTATTTTGGAAGTTATATTTTTAAAAAATATTAATCTTGATAGATGTGCAAGAAATATGAGACTGACTTTTTTTAATTGACAATATGTAATCAATGAATGTAAAATGAGGACATGCAAGAGCTTTTAATTAATTATGTTTAAATAATTGAGTTTGAATTAGTTGAATGTTTAATTTGTATAGATATTTTGTTATATAGAGATTGTAAATAAGCTCTTAACAAGCTTTGCAGAATATCCCCAATCTGAGACCGGTTTCTGCTACTGGCTTCCTCAGTGAGGTCTGGGGTTGGAAATATTCTGCAAAGCTTGTTAAGAGTTTATTTGTGATCTCTATTGTTAAATTAGGCCATGTGACATATGACTTGATTTCTTTGTAGGTATTTTGTTTTATAAATTTTGAAATCTATCACTTCTTAAATAAAAATTTATTTTCATAAACCTTAGATTTTTTTTTCAAAAAAAAAAAAATATTAGTAAGTTAAAGTTTGATGCTTGTAATTCAAACTGTAAAATTATGACTTGACTATTATTTGCATAAATTAGTGTGATTTTGGAATGAAATTGAGTCTTTTGAAATTTCATTATCTAGAAAATTTAAACTGATTGTCTATACATATTTCTTTCCTTAGAAGAAACTGAGGTTACCAACTTTTATCTTAAAACAAAAATAAACTAAGCACAAAAAGTATCAATTGGTAGGCCTAATGAGCAATGTCTTTTCTCTTAATATTCTACTTTGAGAAGGTTACTGTAAAAACATTTGCCCACAGAAAGCTTTTTAAAGGATTTTATCTTCAATGATGGAGACACATAAATATATAATAGTGCTTAGGAAATGACAGAATGGAGCTGTAATTCATGAACGAAGAGTGCACACCTATAGAAGTGGAAGATAATAAAATGACTTTTATATATAAAGTTTAAATTTGAATAATCAATAAATAATAGCCAAGCAAAAATATCTTCTGTTGATCATATAATACTAAATCATCCATACACTTTACTACTGTTACACAATGCTTTATTTACAACTCTCTTTTACAGTTTACAATTTCAATTCCCTCAGCAATCTGCTTCAGAACTTTTATATTGAAGTTAGGAGATATAAAAGTTCTGAAGAAGATTTCTGGGGCAATCAAAACTGTAAAAGAGGATGGTAAATAAAGCATTGTGTAACAATAATAAAATGCATGGATGATTTAGTATTATATGATATACATTTGCACTGCATTAAGAAAGGTGAGTTATTATACTTCTTGAAGAAGATATCTTCTGTTGCTTTGTTGAACAAAATTATGTCATCTAGTCCTGATATTCCTATAATAAACATTGCTTTTGTTTCTTCTCAATTTCATTTCTATTTTCATGTCTATTATGTTTTTATCTTGAAGAAAATTTTAATGGCTGGTTTAGGAAAGGACTTGATCGATATTAGTCCCTCGTGATATTGAAAATGTTTGAATTTATTGTGTAATACTTGTAATCACCTTTTTATTCTTTAATTACATGCACAATAATTTAGACTTCTATAATTTTTAATGTTTGTTTTTTGTATGCAAACTCTTTTTTCCAAAGTTACTTACAAATAATATAAAAATAAAAGCACTAAAATATATACTTGTTAATCTATGGTTAAACCTACATAGTCATACAAATAAACAATTGTTTTTTTTTTTTTATATGTCAAAGCACTGACCGGGAAGTGAGCCCAGGCCAACTGCTCGGAAGGCAGCTATGCTAACCACACGGCCACTACCACTTGTTTTATGATCAAACTTTAGGATATTTTGATATTATATCAACTTCATTTGCATTGAAAATTGTGGTGATTGCTAGTGCATATCTAATAATCCTGACTGAAAAAAATCAATAGCTAGAGAGTAGGCTGAAGACATAGATATAATGCTGACACCTTGTATTCTTTAATTCCTTGAGCTAACAATAGTAGGCTCTGTAGAAAATTAAATAATATAAAATATTGCTCCTAAGGAAAATTTCAAATTTCTGTAATCCCTAATGAGGATAAATTTATTATTTGAAATAATGGTCTGCTTTCTAAGTTGAATAGTATTTGTTAATTTTTTAGTTCTGCATTCAAGAAATCATACCTAATTAAACATAATCTGGCATCTCTTATTAATTACATAGCTAGTGTCTATTTGTCTGACATGAAATATAAAAACTGTGAATGTAGTAGAAATTGTCTGTCTTTTATAGTATGCATTTATGGTTTGTATATAAATTTAATTTTTTAATATGCTTATAAAATTCATGGCATAAAATAAAATTCTCAGCAACATAGTTATATCTACAGCACATTTAATAAGAATATATTTATTATCTAAAATATTTGAATATTAGATATAAATTATAGAGGTTTGAAGACAGACTTTCATGCTCCTTTCAGCTATCCACTGTATCTCATACAACTGATACATATGACCATGCCCATGTAAATAAGATAAATGATTTCTAATATATACAAATTTTATGCTAAACCAGCACTCATCAGTTGATCCAAATTATCCTCTCCCCTATATATATATATATATATATATATATATATATATATATATATATATATATATATATATATATATATATATATATATATATAATCAATGCTTGGTTTATATTGAGATAACAAATCTTCAAATTTTAATAAACCAATTTCAATCTGCTCTACTCTCCAATCTTCAGCCCTCCATACCATTAAAATCTGTGTGTTCCACTGTCAGATTTTCAATGGTATGGGTGGCTGAAGAGTTGGAGGGTGTAGTAGACTGAAGTCTGTCCATTAAAGTTCAAAGATATGCCATCTTATTATAAACTGAGAACTAATTATATATATATATATATATATATATATATATATATATATATATATATATATGGGGGGGGGGAGGAAGATCTGCAGCAACTGATGAGTTCTGGTTCATCATGAAATATGAATATTGGAAATAATTTACCTTTTTCACATGTGTGTGGTCATGTGTATTGGTTGTATGAAATAGTATAGATAACTGAAGGAATCTTGAAAGTCTGTGTTCAAACCTCTATAATTATATCTAAAATATAAATAAATTTGGAAAACTAACAACCCCATTCATTATGCAATTTATTTTTTTATACCAAAATCACACTTTTTCTTATTTTTGCCTTAATATCCCATAAATACAATTTATCCAACCTGCTTCAAACACTTTTTAGCAAACTCTTTATTTGTTCATATATATACATCTATGTTTCGACTGACCTGCAGTGTTTGAAGCAGGTTGGATAAATTGTATTTATTTTTTATACTTTCTATATTACATGAAATAATTAGCAAACCACTCTGCATTTCTTTGCCAAATAACATGGAGTAATGCAAACAATCCAAGCAAATATATCAGCCATTTGACTTATGTTAATACTGTAATAATAATTGTATTTTGAATTACAAGTATCAAATTAACTCAACACAAAATGCATCTTGGGGGTCATTTGTCTTTTATTGTATCTTTATTTATATGAATTTAAAAGAATGTTGTAATATTGAAGTTATTTAATATATTTATCTGTAATAATAACTGACTTGGTATTTAATATAAATCATGTACTTGTTATGTTTGTGTGAGTTTTGGCAATGCAGCAAGGTAATTGACAAAGAAAGTTATTTCTAAAATGCATGTATTCTGCAGGACAATTTTTTACGTAGTATGATAACTGTAAAAGATAAATTATGTATAATGATTGGGACTGATATTTTTTTAAATTTATTTACATATAATTCAAAGTTGCATTATTGTGTTATTACATCTGAAATATGAAAATTATGTAATGTAAAAGAATAGTCTGCTTTATAAGTGGAATTTTAATTGTCAATTTTAAATCTTACCTATGAAAGAAAACTAAGATTTTTTCACATGATTTCATATAATCTAACACGTGAATATCAATTATATATATATATCAGTGATGAAATGTGACTTTTTTTAGGAACGGAAGCACGTGATATATTTGTTTAATAATGCTTTTTATTTTACTTGCCACAACAATTTTCACATACTTAAAAGATTGTGTATAATTTAAAGTATAAATCAATTTTATATTTTATTTTGCATAGATCACACATATACATATATATAGGTATATTCCACATACCACCAATATATATATAGCGTCTTGTTATTTGGTCGTTCCTATTTTTTAAATTATTTAAAAATAATCTGTAAAAATTATATCACGCCACATCTGCATTTAGTATGGCGGGATGATGAAATCAAAATTTTATTAAAGTCAATAAATATTTGTCGAAATATATTTTAAGTTGCAAACAAGATTTAGCCAACCGTGATAATTGCTAAGATCTTGCGGAAAAGTAAATGGCCAAATATAAGAAAAGCTAAAAGTTAGTCTGATCTCTAAAAATATCAAATTTTAAAGGTGCTAATTGCTAACTTCACTGAGAAAATTTTGTTTATTAAAAGTGTAATTTCATCATGAGCAAGTGTAAATAGGCTGTTTTTTGCTACATATATACTCAGTCAAATTTTAGAAAGATCTTCAAGCCGAATCCACGCCCATTTGAATTTTAGGATGGTGGAGTAATTAGGCAGATTGTATTGTTCCTCATGCCCAGGAACAGTGATCTTCATCCCCATCCTACATGCTGAAAGGGTATAAGCCAACACAGCAATAGATAACCTTTCTGATATAAACCTACTGCAATAGTACTTTAAGTAAAGAGCTGCTGCTTATCCAGAGAATAAAGACAAGAGTCAAGCTGTTGGCCCAGGGAGTTAGGTAATAACCTCCACAACTACCACAAAAACTCTCAGATGAACTTTAATTATTATTTTCCAAAACTATAGCTATAGTAAATTTAAATAAATGTCCAGTTTAAAATTTAGTAGTTCAAATCTTTCTTTTACTTCAACCTGTAAAATCAATAATAAATACTCGCTTGATTTATTGTAAAATACCTGTGTAAAATCTATTATCTCGAACCTGTTAAAGAGATAAACTTAATAATTATTTTGTTGATTAAATTCTGTTTTAATCTTGTATTTGTGGTAAAATCTATGCTCTTTTACATATTTAAGTTCTTAATATTTCATCTAAATTTGTGATGATATGCCAAGTACATTTTGAACCAGAGAGCAGATATATTTTAATAATTTATCCCAAAGATAATATATCTATTTTCTATTTAGTAATTGTGATATAACACTTAGTTATATTACATCCTAATCACTGTTTCAAAATTAAATTTCATTAATTAATATCAACTCTGAATTCAATTTCATATAATTGTTATGGTTTGCTTTGTTATACTAATAAATTATAATTTTAAGCATAGATTTAATAGAAGTCTGGCCAGCGAGATATTAATAAGCCATATTTGGTTATTTTTGTTAATTCCAACCTTCTTAAATATACTCCTTCCCCCTTTAATTGTATGAGAGTATTAATATACTTAAGTAACACCTTTCTCTTTATAGCATATTTTAAGTGCCTATAGTGAATTTATGTAGGGTTAGTTCGACCAGTTCTCTCTATAATATATATTATTTTGGATTTATCTGAAACTAAGATAATCTTTAGTTTGATGGATGATGATTCACATCATTATCCAGCTGCATTATTAGGCTCGAATATTAAAGAAACTTAGTAAACAGTTACAATATTATCGCTGTAGTGATTAGATTATATTTCTGGGTAGCATTGTTATTTATCACTTGGAAAACTGTGATATTAAATGAATATTAAGTTGAAATATTGAAATTCTTACATGCATACATTATTTGCTGAACATTAAAGTCAGCTAATACATTTAAAGAGTCCGAACACTGTATTACTCCAGATTGATTACATTCCATTGTATAATGCTTGTAAGTGTCTATTTGATGTCAAAGTGATCCCTAAATACTATAATTTAATTTATTTTGTTTTTTATTACTAATAATTTTAATAAATGTATTTAAATTTATCCTGTCTTCATTATTCTGTTATCATATCCCAATCCAATTCACTTACTTATTAATTTATTTTAATAGATATTATTATACAAGCTTAGTCAAATGCTAGGTTACAATATTATATTTTGAATGAAATTTTTTGCTGACTTTCTCATATTAATGGATGTTTAGTCCAACTTTATGCTATGTGTGTGTGATTAGCGATAGGATCTCATATTTCTCCCTGTTCAGAGACAGCTTGCAATTAAAATTAAGGCCCCTATATAACCTCAGAAATGTCACTCATATGGTGTTAAATCATGGAGTGTTGGTGAATGAGTTGGAGCTTGGTTCGGACTCTGGATCTTACCATCACATTTCAATCAGCTTTAGTGTATTGGATTATGGATTTTGTTACATGAATATGCAAATTTAACCATTACAATATAGATAATATAATATCAATATATTTTTATCTACCAAATTCTTTTAACATTCTCAAGTATTAATTGTAAATTAGATTTTAGCATTGTGTGAACTTTTTATAATCATATAATGCATTGGTCAAACTCATTCATTGCCATATATAAAAACAATTTAAATGTTGGTAAAAAGTTGAAAGTCAACAGAAATTCCATTCAAAAAATAATTAGTTTGAATTATTATTTTTTTTTTTTATGTTAATCAGACTGTGATAAGTTTAAATATAGATAATACATTGTCAATATATTTTTATCTTGCAAATGCTTTTAACATTCTTAAGTTTTAATTATAAATTAGATTTTAGCATTGTGTGAACCTCTTATAATCAATCAATAATGAGTTGGTCAATTTTATTTCTGGCTGTATATAAAAACAATTCAACTGTTGTAATACGAACTTTATTTTAAACTTTGTGTGTTTGTAGTACTAGTATTGAATTCAACTGTTTGTAAAAAGGTTGAAAGTCAACAGAAATTCCATACAATAAAAAAAAAGTTTGAATAGTTTGCCTTTTTTTTATGTTTAACAAAAAATAGATATTTTTTTTTTAACATTTTTCAAAATAGCTCATATACATTAAATATACTTATTGTTTTTACTACACTATAGTATGTGCAACTTGTTGGATCGATTTTGTGAGGGTGAATATGTACATATTTTAGTGAATATTTTAAATTAAATTTTAATTAAAGCTTTTGAAAGTTTTAGTGAATTTCTCTATGGAAGCAGTCATTCCGTTCAATACAAGGATGCTTCATCTCTGATATATATATATATATATATAACAACCAGACATCAATTATATGTATATATCAACTATTAATTTTTGAATATTTAGAATATATAAAACAAGTCATGTGTCACTTTTTTATAAACTTGATTTATTGTATGAACTATTATTTTTTTATGGGTATGGAATACTCCAAGGAAGTATTTTAAATCCCATTCTTTGTGCCATTTATACTTCTGATTTGGCTTCTGTCATAGCTGAAAAAATGTATGACTTTATGCAGATAATATTAAAATCTTTTTGGACATATAAATGATCATCAAATATTAAAAAATTATGTTAATGCTTTTTGTAATTGGTGCCATGACAATAATATGCAAATAAACATAAAAAAATCCAATTCAGTGTCTTATACAAAAAAAGAGAACAATTAGTAATGATTACTATTGTGTTAATGAAAGCAGAATTGCCATAATGTTTAAGCAGAAAGATCTGCATATTATTTTCACAAGTAGTTATACATTTAATGATCATATTCAAACTGTGGTTAATAAGTCTCTTAAAATTATGGGCATGATTTTGAGATCAAATATTCAATTTAAATTAGAAATATATAGATTACTATTTGATACATTAATTGCGCCTATTCTGCATTATGATTCTATTGTTTGGAATCCATACAATCAATCAAATATAAGTAAATTACAAAAAATACAAGACAAAAATTTATATATATTTATAAAACTAAAATGTATACTAAGAAAATAAACAGTATGTATAATAAGTCTGTTAACAGACATGCCATTTTTATTTAAATTAGTGCTTGGAACAGTATCCTTACAATATGCAATTACAGGAATTTTGAATAGGATTCCAACTCATAATTCATAAGCATGTTTAAAGTGCGTCTTTCAAAGGTTTTAGCTTTCACGTTATTACAATGTTATCTGCTTGCGCTTAATAAAAAATTTGATATATTTACATTTGTTACTATCACTTCATTAGATGTGAAAATTGCTTCATAGTAAATTGAGAGATTTCACATTGTTTATTTATGTATAATATTTAGTGAATTAACCTTTTGAGCACTGATTACTTTATTGGCCAAGTGAGGTAAAAGTCTAAACTTTTAATTGGTCAACTCACAAACTCAACATCAAAATATATTCATCTTTAAATATTATATTCACTTTAGTTTCATTTGTAAAAAGTATATTAATAATTTGTCAGGTTATGAAAGTGAATGAAAGTTTTTTCAAAAATAAATTTTTATTTATAATTATAAAAATATTTGACAGCGGCAAATCTAAAAACAAATGCTAGTAACCAACTAAAAAGTGTTGTGATGTCAGTGATTTTTTCTTTCTCAGTTTTACATTCCCAAAAAATAAATAATTTTTACTAAAATCTTATATATTTTTCTATAATAATTTTATTTTTAGCATATTTTATCAAAATAATATGTCAAAAAATACTTTTAAAATGGTCTAAAACATTCGTTTATCACTTTCGAAATGAAAGAAAAGAAATTGTAATGGTTCAAGTTATTGACAAGTGAATTCTTTTGTCCTCAATAATGGAGAGCCAATCAATGCTTAGAATGGGATGCCTCATCCCTTTGTTAGACCTTTACATCAGTTTTATTGATTTTTTACTTGTAAAATAATTCAAGAGAGGGCAGCATCTTATGGAACTTTTTATAACCTGTGAAGGTATTTTAAGCATCACACTCTTGATTCAAAATGCTTGAGTCTGGCTTATTTATATATAAATTTAGGCATAAAAGAAGGTGGGTCCCATCTTTTTCTTATAGTTCTGACTTGTGTTTTAGAATTGGGAGTTCCATGTGCGGTCATTATTACATCTGATTGGCTGTCACACAAGCAGGTTTAAAGTGCATCTTTCGAAGGTTTTAGCTTTCATGTTATTACAATGTTATCTGCTTGCACTTAATAAATTTGATATATTTATAATTCTAGACATACTGATTTGTTTTATTTGCCTATGGTGAGAGATTCCATTAATTCACCATTCGTATAGATTGCAACTGGATTATAATAAAGAAGTTTTCAGATATTGCTATTTTATCTTTAAACTATACACAATTCAAGAATAAAATGAAATCAATCTTACACTGATATTATTAATGTAAATAGTATTTTAAACATGTCTGTATGTACTACTTTGTAATTTTATAATATAGACATGTACTACTTTCTATATGCTTGGAGCCTCATTTGAGCTGCTTCGTTTCTTAAACACTTTTCTTAAAATTATTCCCTATAATTATTTAATTATTATTTAATTATATAAAAGAATACCTATAATCAAAATGGAGTATTATTGTAATTTATAATAGTTCATATATGATATATATAAGGGGTTTGAACTCACACTTTCACATGACCCTCAACTATCCATGCAATTTCATACTGCTGACACACTTGATTACACACATGTTGAAAAGATAAACAATCACCAATATACGTATTTCATAAACCAGTACTCGTCAGTTGGTCCAGATTATCATCTCCACACACACACACACACACACACACACACACACACACACATATATATATATATACAATTAAAGCCCAGCTTATACTAAGATAGCCAATCTTCATACTTTAATGGACAGGTTTCAATCCACTCCACCCCACAATTCTTCAGCCATCCATTTCATTAAAAATCTGATGATGAAATGTTCAATGCCCACATTGGGGCCAATGTTCTCATTCTACCCATGTTGCCCATAAGTCACCCTTATCCCTAATGTACAGGACATATCCATTTACATACATATACGATGGATGGGCAGACCTAACTGAACTATATTTTAATATATGAATATTTTCTACAGTACAGGTTTTTTCATACCTGCACTCCAAGATGTAATATATAGGGTTTGAACTCAGACTTTCACATCATTCTCAATTATCCATGCCATCTCATACTGCTGACACACTTGATCACAAACACACTCATCATCAGATTTTCAATGAAATGGATGGCTGAAGAGTTGTGGGGTGGAGTGGATTGAAGTCTGTCCATTAAAGTATGAAGATTGGCTGTCTTAATATAATCTGAGCTTTGATTGTATATATGTGTGGAGAAGATAATCTGGACCAACTGATGTGTGTGATCAAATGTATCAGCAATATGAGATAGTGTGGATAGTTGAGGATCATGTGAAAGTGTGAGTTCAAGCCCCATATATATTACATATAGGGAGTGCAGGTATAAAAAAGCCTGTACGGTAGAAAAAAATCACGTATTAAAATAGTTCATATAATAAATCAAGATTTATAAAGAAGTTGCACATGACCTTCTTTATATATTAAAATGAATGGGTTATTTTTATTCATAGAAGACTATTTTGTTTGTTATTAATTTAATATTTAAAATATATTTCTCTATAATGATCACTAAATTGTATTCTCTTTTTTTATTCTATTGATCTTTCTGTCTAATTTTTTTTGGGGGAGGGCTTTACAGCTTTTCTATTTTTCTATTCACTTTTTTTAGTATCTCCTCTTCTAGTTTGTTGCAGAAGCCATTCATTTCATTGCCATCTATCTACACGCGCAGATTATTTTTGGCATTTCTAACTTGATGAAAGTTATTTTATTAATAGTAATGAAACATATTTAGTCAGTTCTCAAGTTGGTAATATCTATTCACTACAAGAAAGTAAAAGAAAGCACTTATTCAGCTTTGAAAATATGTAATAAAAGCTGCAATCATGTTATAAGACTCGAAATGATTTTACATGTTTCAGTAAAAAAAAAAAAAGACGATTCAAATTTCTGTTAAGTTAGAAGTTTTGCCACACTTAACCATTTTTAGCTTTTAAAAAAATAAAATAAGTAAAGATTTTTGAGGTTTACAAAATATTTTATCCTAGAATTATTTTAGAAAACATTTTTAGGTATGGGGAAAAAACGACATCTTTATTTTAAAATGATGATGTATTTGAAAGTCAAATTTTAGTAGCTTTGAAAAACTAATATTATCCTTTGATTTCTTTTTTTAAAAAAATAAAGTGGTGAATTGTTGAAAAAAGAAATTGTAAATTCTTTCCAAAAAAGTAAAAAGAATAGCAACATTAAAAGCTCACATGACAAAATAATATTAATTCACCCGAGAAAAACAACTTATTGACAGTGGAAATAAACGAATCAGACAAGGAACTTTCAAATGATAAAATACAATCAGAACTTTTGGAATTTATTATAGCTTTCAATGATACAATATTTTTACATTTCACTTTTATTCATTAATTGAATTTAAATAAAGCAAAAATATAAATTACTATATTTCAAAATAAAACATGTTTATTTTCAAAAATAACTTTAAATGTAATATATATGTTGCCTTTAAATATTTTGCAAATATGGCTTGCAGAAAATAACATTTTTTTCCTCTCTTTTTCTGTAATTAAATATATAATAATGCAACTACGTAACTTCTTAACTTTTAATAGAAACTAAAAGACAACAGTTAAATAAAAATAATTTCAAAAACACAATAATTTTAGGAGATATTGTATTGTTACTTTTCCAAAAATTGAACCTATGACCTTGAATATAAGCAGCCAGCATACTACCGTTTATTTTGACATTAATATAATACCGATTTTCTGATGCTTTGGCATATTATCATTTAGTTTGAATTGCTAATTATTGTTTGGTAAGATTCAAACTTTATTTATATTTTATTAAATATATTAAGCTGTTAGTAACACAGGTTAGCATGTACCAACATATTAAATGATATTTCTTTTTTTTGGATTTTGCTGCGTGATCAGCGGCATTTAGCATGGGTATTGAACCAATGATTTATAATTGTGAATGCTAAATTTAAAGTGATATTCTAACCAATTAGCCTTTAAGATAATAGCCTAGATGGATAAAGCATCACCTTAAATTTAATATTAGGACTCCAGCACATTTTTCATACTAGTTGTCAATAGTGATCAGTAACATCTAAAGAAGAGAAGAGAATAATACCATTGAAAAATGATGTATTTAGAAAACTATATAAATTTAAATGTCTAAAATACCAACTAGATGATGGTTAGTATATAACATTATTAAATATTCTCTTTTGTTCTAAGCATTCTTCTGTTTAGCAGGTATCTTGTTTTGTTTTTCACTAACACCATGTTTATTTTGGTTCCTTTCTCTCACTTATAACTCATATTTTGACAATAAAACAACAACAACAAAGTATTTTTTGCCCAAAAAATGTGGGATTTTAGTCTCAATTGCTTGCTCAAACTTTGGATTGGCTGCAAGAAAAAAACAAAAAAAATCATAACATCAAGGTGGAAGATATCAATATAAATGTGTCAAAAAAAAGTAATAACATTATAAAGTAAATAAGCTAAAATACAAATATGTAAATGAGAACTGGAGAAAAAAAAGGAGGACTTGATTTCTAAATTTAAGAATGGTAATAAGTAAATTACTATATAATTGGGTGTTTGAAATGTTATGTGATATTAAGTCACCAATGATAAAAATTGATTATACAGTATTGATTTCATTCAGTCAATCTAACTAAATTGTTTTCTGATTCAGAATTTTCTTCCAGTTGCCTTTGGTTTGTAAGTCGGCCATTTTACTGCATTAATTTAGAGTAAGAATGGTTAAAGTTTTGAATATTAAAAGTGGAAACAAGAAATAAAAAAAAACAATGTACTATCTGAATTAAGATGGTGGATTTTCCCTTTGTTCCACAAAATTTATGATGAATAAAAACAACCATTCCTATTTTATTCATCAAAATAAATAGTATTCTCCATTTCTTCATACCATTTATAATTTTGCCTGCTCTCTATTTTATATTGCAATCTTCTCAAGAAACAATTTTAAATACTTAATATTTATCTTTTTTTTATTGACATATAATCCAAACAAATAAATAATCGAATGATTTTATTGTTCAAGAGATTATACAAAGTTTGTGCATAAGGAATACCAAAATCTGAATATCTTATGTCACAGTCTATCACATAAAACTATGCAAGATGACACAAAATATGATGGGATATCATTATTAAATTTCTAGAAAAAAACAATTTTTGACATTTTTAGCAATTATAAGTTTATTGTAAGATTAAAGCATATCCAAATTTAATCTAGATTTTTAATTCAAAGTTTCTTTATATTACTTCAGAAAGCATCTCATTTATACTATTTCTGAGAATATCCTTACCTCATTCACATTACTTCATAAAACTTCCTTATCTCATTCATATTCCTTCAGAAAGCTACCTTGCTTCATTCATATTACTTCAAAAAGCATACTTACCTCCTTCATCTATCTCACATGTGATTTTTTTCTAGGTCTTTTACAAACTTTTACCATCAATTTTGAATATCCAGCTATTCCAGCTTCATTCCATCTGGATTTTTTTTTAATAACATCGTTGATACTTCTTATATATTCAAGCATTTATTTCATTTTTAAAATATTCTTTTTTCAACATATTTCACTGCATTCTGAAGTTTTTCTATTGCTTTTGTATAATACATCATATTTCAGATTTATAATAAACACTGGTAAAACATATTTATTAAATACCTTTCAATCACGTAGATGTATTTCCACATTAATGCTAAGTTATTTACAACAAAAGCATTCTAAGCTTAATTCTATGATTAATTTTATGCATTTATATTGAAACAGACAGATCGAAGAATCGATCTTAGTTTCATGGTTGTCATTTAAGAACGGTAATTCTAAACCACTATTTACCCGCAATGAGACTTTTGCTATTCCAAGCCACATAAATTTTTAAGTTATTTACTTTGTGTATGTTTAAAAAGAATTAATGTAAAGAGTATGAGTATAAATGTCACAAATCATGATGAATAATATTCGTGTGTGTGTGCTTTGTGGATTTATATTAGCTCAATTTAAAAGTTTCAATTGCGTGGATATTTTCTTTAAATTTTAATTTTGCAAATTATACAAAGTCATTTAAAAATGCTGATCAAAAGTCACATTCCTTTGATCAGTATTTGTAATCAAAATCTTACTTGTACAAAATGTATACAATAATTAATTTGTACTTTGATAAATTAAGATAATGAATTTATATTTTGTATTCATGAATTCCGATGTAATTGTTTTGTCAATTTAGAATCATGTATTAAATTTAAAAATAAATGAAAACCGAACAATGGAAATGAAAACATAATCTCTTATCAAGAAAGGCAAATGCTATTGTATAGTAAACAATTAGATATTGTGGAGGGAAAATCAAAGGAGGCGGAGTCATAACAAAAATAGGCAGAAAGGTCAACCGTAGCCATCTTAGATAGGATATGGACACTCTAACTTTTGACTTGGCTGTGCTTAGATCGTCTCAAGCTACAGCAAAGTAGTTGTTCCAGAGAAATCACTTCAACCTTATTAAGAAGTTGTAAACTGCAATAATGATGGGCTAAGTCCAAGAAGCTGATCCCTGTTCTGCCAATTTAAATCTTTCGTACCATTGATCTGTAATGTTTTCCGTGCTTCCAGTCTTCCAAATTCCAACATTTAAATTAACCATGCTGTTCTAAGAAATTCAAAATGCGCGCCTACGTTCTTCATACATATCACCGCAAGAAGAAAAGCCGGACGAAGAAAGAATGGTAACTTTTGTTACATGAACTTTTTAACTTTCCTCTCGGTAATAATTTTACATTTAATCTGTTAACCTACTTAATTGCATGTAAATTTCTTGTTTTCCATTTGAAAATGTTACACAAAAAACCTGTTAGTAAATCTCTTCTCTAATATTTCTGTGCTCTAGTCTTTAGATGATAATTATTAATATTTGTGCCTACTAATAATCCATTTGTGAATACATTTATATTTTTACTATTACTTATTTTACAAACAAACGATGCCAATAATAATATTTCTCAACTCTAATTAAAGTCAGTAAAGTTTATCTCATAATATTTATTATATTCATTTTAAAAGTAATTTTCTTTTATCGAACTAAAAATTGTTTCATTTAGGTTGAGTTGAGAAATATTCAAGTATTTTTATTGTCTCTTTTACTTTGTCATGATATTATAATCTACACTCCAAATCTCAAATACTTAAAATAGTCTAAAATTTTATTATATTTTTTTTATATATTATTACAGAGTAATAATAATAAGTGAATATTTTATTGCTATTATTACCTTCCGAACAATCTGGGGAGTTATGGGTTTCAGAGTGAAATTAAGTAATTGTTACTTTTGCGATTGTTTGATTTCGCCATGTTATTATTGAATAGTTATATCAGGCTGTTGCGTAGAACATGTTACGGATAGATAAAATGGTTTATATAATTTCGTTTTAAAATCCACTTCCGATCACTCTTCCTCGATGTTACGGTGGCAATGCCTTTACCTTCGCCTAAGTTGGCGTCTCATTTTACTACCAGATGGAGAGAAAGAAATTCTTCTCCAGGTAATCTCTTGGATCACCGGGGTTTGAAAATGATCCCGGCTGGTTGTAGTGTCTCGGAGCTACTTGGGGGCATTAAGACTTGTCAAAGTACAAGCCGCCCGGTATTCCGTCCATGCACCGCAAGTTATTATTGTAGTGTACCTTAATCCTTGCAACCATCAGTACATCAGTATTATATATTATATTTTTATATAAAACCCTCCCATTTATCCGTATACGAATGGTTTGAATCTATTAAATAAAACAACTTAATATAAGCTATAATTAAATATTTTAAGTGCTCCAATTACTCTGATTCTCATATCAACCTGTACAACCATTTAAACACATAAATATTGGCATGAGTTTGTTAATCAGTACAAACCGATTATTGATGACTAGCAGAATTTATTATAAAATACACATGAGAGTTTTACGTACCTGTAAATCATATTATTCAATGCTTTCAATAATTTATTAAAAATTTATCTAACCTAATTTTGTCTCTCTTGCATTACTATCTCGACATCTAGTCAATCACCTGTGTCTGTATCGACAACTTAAATATATATACATTAAATTATTAGTACAATATCCGACTATAAGGTATCTATGAAATAGCTGATTGTAGGTAATTTAGTCTGTGTTTTTCGATGAGCTAGAAAAGGGAAAACCCCGTACCGTTGTAATATTGTCATTGGTGGGTCATGCCAGGGTTGGGTTTGAATTTAGTTTGCATTTTGGAATTTATTCCTAGACGTGGACTGGGTTTGAATTCGGATTACTGTGTGTGATGAAGCATGGTGATTTTTTTACCGGTACAATATTAATAACCTCTTCAAGACCATTACATTTGTTATTGTTTTAAATCCATTATTATCAACTTTTTTTTCTTTTTTGGAAAGGCATTTAATATTGCTTTACAATTTTTAGTTCTTATTTTTCATCCTACTTTCTTGTTTTTATCTGACATTTCTTGCAATAATATTTTCTAAATCTCTAAATCAATATCTATAATCATATCTTCACAATATAGATGGTTTTATTCCCTTAAATTTTCTATATTAATTCACAAATATTCTCTGTAAAAGTGTCATAAAATGTTTTGAAGATGTGACATTATCGTTAGCTTTTAAAAACCCAGTTGTACATGTATGTCAATGTTAATGATGTCAATCTTACTTTGCAGTCTAATCTTTATTATTGCATATTAATATATATTCTTTATAACATATATTCTCTATAAAAGTACTTGTAAAATCAAATATTTTTTTATAATTTACAAATCCAATACACAATGGAAATCTATATTAAATCAATTTTTTAAGACTTTGGATAATATGTGATTATATATGTGGGTTTTTTTTGACTGTTTGAATACAATGCTTAATGTAGATGATCTGAGAAAAGAATATAAACTGACTAAAGGCTAACATTATAATCCGTAATTTCTAATGTTGTTTTTTCTCAAATATTGATATCATTATTGCATTTCCTCAGTCAAGTATATTTTTATCACTTAGTGATTATAATTTTGTCAACAGCTTCTTTTTTAATTAAATGTTTTAAAGGATATATATAGATTTTTTTTTTTTAATAAAAGGAAATTGTTTCTCTTTGAGTTGTGTTTGTTGGTAATAGGAAAGGGGAGTGAGATAAGGTATATTTTTGGTTATGAATATATTTTGTAATTTTTTGTTTATTTATTTATTTATTTATTTTTATGGAATATGTGTTATTTGTTATATATATATTATTTTATTTTAGTGTGCCTTGAAAAAGACTATATAAAATAGTTGAAACGTTGGATTTTATTTTTTCCATGTAATAGTCATATAAAAAACAAGTATTAAAAAGAAGGAGTTTGTTTGTTTTATTTCTATTTTAAATAATTAGATATAAATCTATTGCCCAATAGTCAATTATTATGGTTCGGCTACTTAAAAAAATTTCTAATTACGATTTCAATTGATATGCTTGAAAGGTTGATAGACATTAAAAAACCCCATTGGTTATTATCATGTTTATTTATATAAAAATTAAATTATATATTCTGGTTATATAATGATTTTTGTGTTTGATCTACTACATATATATATATATATGCACACAAGTACATGTAATGCTAAAATAATAATAATAAAAATGGTGTCACACAATGTACATCTCTGATGAGTAAAAGTCGAATGGGCAATTTAATTTTTTTAATACAATTATATCTAGATTTAAATCTAAAATTAAGGGCTGCTGACCACTTGTAAGAAAGATGCTTATTTATAATGTGCATTAGTTTCATATATAATTATTAAGCTTATATTATAAGATACGCAATCGCTCAAATTGATTAGCAGTTAAATATATATTTATAGTGGAAAGCTTAATAATGTCTTTTATGTTAATAGTATCAACAAATAAAAAATCCTTCTCCTTTTTTCTTTTCAAAAACTTTATTTTTTATCTCAATACTGAACATATATATACATTTATATACAAAACTCCAACATTTCAACACATTTATCTCATACAGTCATTTTCAAGAATCTGCAACAATATTAAATACATATATATCAACAAATAAACTTTAATTACATAAAAACTTTCTCTTACATTAACATAATAACAAACATATTAAACATATAGAAATATATTTTACTTACATCTTTCTCCCACTGCTATATTTTATTACTCTTTTTTTATTATTTACATTGTTTAATTACAAATATATCTTAAAATCATCCAAGAAACTTTCTATACAAATTTAAATACCAACTCTAATTTCCAAAAACCTCCCCCTTTCTTTAAATTTTATCTAAAACCCATCTTAAAACTACATTCCTAAACTATATATTTAAATGAATATAAAGCAAATTTAAACATCCCCCTCCCTCTCTCTCTCTTTTATACAAAAAAACTTCTAACAATTTACCTGAACCCATTAAGCATTTATTTTAATTATACAGTAATTTATATTCCTTATCTACTCCATTAATTCTATTTAGAGTAGGATTATATTTTTTTATATAAAAAAATTCTTTAACCAACCTTTCCCTGTAATTTTTAACCCTTTCTAACATTTTAATACTAAATTCTTTATGACCTAAACCTTTACAATGAATGTAAATATTTGAATTTTTGTCATACAAATGTTGTCTAAGTCTAGTTTTTAATTTATTCTTAGTTGTACCAATATATGAAACCTTACCCCCCTCCCTCTTACAATTTAAACATTCAATTAAATATATTCCATTCATTTTGTCAGTTTCTATATTTTTTGTATCATTGATGAAATTTCCTAAATTCAATTTCTTTTTATACACTGGTATTTCTTTTTATATACTGGTTGGTATTTAAATTTGTACAGAAAGTTTCTTGGATGATTTTAAGATATATTTGTAATTAAATTGGATATACGGTTGAAGAGTTGGAGTGTGGAGTGGATTGAAGCCTGTCCATTAAACTATGAGAATAGTCTATCTTAATATATATCTGAGTACTTATACTATATATGTGTGTAAAGATGATAGTCTGGACGAACTGATGATTGCTGGTTTAGCATGAAATATGTATATTGGTGATTATTTATCTTTTCAGCATATATGTGTTTAGGTGTATCAGTGTTATTAGATAGAGTGGAGAGAGGTGGGTGGTGTGAAAGTCTGTGCTCATATACCCTATATTAATTAAACAATGTAAATAATAAAAAAAAGAGTAATAAAATATAGCAGTGGGAGAAAGATGTAAGTAAAATATATTTCTATATGTTTAATATGTTTGTTATGATGTTAATGTAAGAGAAAGTTTTTATGTAATTGAAGTTTATTTGTTGATGTGTATTTAATATTGTTGCAGATCCTTGAAAATGACTGTATGAGATAAAACAGTTGAAACGTTGGAGTTTGCTATTAACTGAAAGGAGACCCTTTGATTCCTCTTGGAGGCCTTAAAGGAACTGAGCAGGGCAAATTCCTAATGTCCACTCCATACGTTCTTGTCGTTGCAGCTGTTATTACTATGTGATTATTCATATAGTATACGAACATGGATGGGCTGCTCACCAACACGCATTAGCCAGCATGGTGAGTTTATTGGCTTTTTACCTCTGAGGTTAAGATCAAGAAACACCATGGTCGTTCTTCTCAGTGCCTGATAAGGCAGAATTAATGTTTGTGTAAATGATAAATATTTTTCCAATACATATATACAATTATGACAGACAAAAATAAAGCATGGCCCTTATTCCCAGGAGGCTGTAAAGTCACCAACCAAGGCAGCGGTTGGTGGCCGAAGGCAGAGGGTGCTAAGAATCCCCTGATTGCGGACCCAGACTGCCATTTGATGTTGACTTTTTATTTAGGTACTTACAACTGCAGATCACTTTCAAGTGAAGGAAGATTGCAAGAATTAGAAGAAGAACTGTCTTATATTAAATGGGACATTATTGGACTTTGTGAAGTTAGAAGAAAAGGAGAAGAAACAATTGATTTAAAAAGTGGACATATACTCTATTATAAAGGCACACATATTGGAAATACAAGTGGAGTAGGATTCATTATAAATAAAAAGTGGAAGAACAATATTGTGGAGATTGATGGTGTATCGGACAGAGTGGCAAGATTAGTTATACAACTTAATAGCAGATACCAAATGCAGATAATTCAGGTTTATGCCCCAACAAGTTCTCATAGTGATGAAGTAGTAGAAGATTTTTATATGGATGTACAAAAGGCTTTTGATCAGAGTAAACAATATTTTTAAATTGTTATGGGAGACTTTAATGCTAGAATTGGTAGACAAATGAAAGATGAAATTGCTGTATGTAATTTTGGTTATGGTAATAGAAATGAGAGAGGACATAGACTTGTGGAGTTTGCAGAAAAAGAAAAACTTTATATTATGAATTCATTTTTTGAGAAAAATGTTAAAAGGAAATGGACATGGAAGCATCCAAATGAAGGTACAGCAGAATTGGATTATATTTTGACTAACAGAAAATACATATTTCAAGATTGTAATGTTCTTAATAAATTTAGCACAGGAAGTGATCATCGATTAGTAAGGTGTAAGTTACGTGTTAATGTAAAACTAGAAAGACAAAAATTATTAAGAAAAACAATATTTACAGTTGATATTCCTAATCTTCAGAAACATTCTAATGAATTTAAATTAGAACTTACAAATAAGTTTCAAGTGTTAGGAGATTTTGAACATGATACAGATTTGAATGAAATTAATATGAAAATAACTGATACACTTTTAAAAACTGCAACAAACATAGCTGGTAGAAAAAAGCAGCAATTGACTAATAAAATTTCTACTGAGACTAGAGAATTTATGAAGAAAAGAAGCAATATGAAGATATACAAAAATGATGTATTAAAAAGAATTGAATATCTCGAATTTTGTAAAATGGTACGGAAAAGAGTTGAAAATGATATAAGAAAGTATAACTGTGAAATAGCAAGGAAAGCTGTAGAAGAAAATAAAAGTCTCAAAAATGTTAAACAACATTTTGGTATTGGTAGGAAATTTATATCTGCAATAAGAAAAAAAGATGGAATTATTACTAAAAAGAGAGATGACATCATGAAATTGGTAGAAGATTTTTATCAAGAATTATATAGTAATAAAGAACAAGTACCTCCTATATCTATTACATCTTCCGAATTGCCCAGAATTTTAAATGAAGAAGTGAGACATGCAATTAAGTGTATGAAGAAAGGAAAGGCTCCAGGAAATGATGGAATTATAATTGATATATTAAAAGAAGCAGGTGAAGAAATAGAAACAATTTTAGCAAAGTTATATACCAAATGTCTAAATGATAAAGATATACCAGAAGATTGGAAGAATGCAGTAATAATATTAATATTTAAAAAAGGTGATAAAGAAGATATTAGAAATTACAGACCTATCAGCCTTTTATCAGTTTTATATAAAATTTTTACCAAGATAATTACAACTCGTCTACAGAGAACTTTGGATTTCCACCAACCAAGAGAACAAGCTGGATTTAAAAGTGGTTTTAGTACAATAAATCATATCCAGGTATTGAGAGAAGTCATAGAAAGGACAAATGAATATGAGTTGTCATTATGTTTTGGATTTGTAGATTATGAAAAGGCATTCGATTCTATACACATTTCTTCAGTGATTAAAGCATTGGATCATCAAGGTATAGATCCAGGATATTGTCATATTTTAAAGAATATTTATAAAAATGCAACAGCAACAATTAGATTACATAATGATACTGGAAAAATCAACATTGAGAAAGGTGTAAGACAAGGTGACTCCATATCTCCAAAACTCTTTACAGCAGTGCTGCAAGAAGTATTTTGTGGATTAAAATGGGAAACTAAAGGAGTGAAAGTAAATGGAGAGTATTTAAGTCATTTAGATTTCACAGATGATGTAGTTGTTTTTGCAAATAATGCTTCAGAGCTGCAGGAAATGTTGCAGGAGTTAGCAGATGAAAGTAGAAAAGTAGGACTAAAGATAAATGTTAAAAAGACTAAAGTAATGTTTAATCGATTTGCTCAAAATATGAAAATAAAGATTGATTATGAAGAATTAGAAGAAGTTAACAGTTACAAATACCTTGGTCAGATTATTAATACAGATGGAAACATAATGGAGGAAATTAATCATAGAATTAAACTTGGTTGGAGTGCTTTTGGTAGAAATAACTTGATACTAAAAGGAAATATGCCTATGTGTTTGAAAAGGATGGTTTTTAACAAAGGTGTTTTACCAGTTCTTACTTATGGATCTGAGACTTGGACACTTAATAGAAGAGCAATACAGAGACTTCAGACCACTCAAAGGAGTATGGAGAGATGTATGTTGGGAGTAACAAGAAGAGATCAAAAACGCAATGTATGGGTAAGACAACAAACAGGTGTTACTGACCTTATTGAAAAATTTAAAAGATTGAAATGGAGTTGGGCTGGACATATTGCTAGAAGAGATGATAATAGATGGACAATTGAAATTTTAAACTGGATTCCAAGAGATTGTAAAAGACCTAGAAGGAGACCACATGTGAGATGGATGGATGAAATAAGAAAATGTGCAGGGGTGTTGTGGAGAAGAGAAGCTAAAGATCGGAGAAGATGGATTAAACTTGGAGAGACCTTCATCCTGCAGTGGATTGATAATGGTTGATGATGATGATGATATGTTCAGTATTGAGATAAAAAATAAAGTTTTTGAAAAGAAAAAAGGAGAAGGATTTTTTATTTGTTGATATTATTGTAGAACATATATATTTTGAAAGAAAAAGTGGATGTACCTTTGCTGTGTTATTATATATTATGTTAATAGCTGAGATTCGGTCTATTGTATATACATACGCACAAATGCGTGTTATTCTATACATTTAAATAATAAAAAAATGGCGTCACATAATGTATATCTCTGATGATTAAAAGTCGAAAATGAAATGCCTTGAATATTGACTGTAATTAGCAACTTGATTTTTTTTTAAGACAAGTATATCTATATTTGAACCTAAAATTAATTATAGTCTATATGGACGCTATCTGCTTGTGAGGCAGTTGAGTATCTATAATGCATATTAGTTTCATATATGTAATTATTAAGCTCATATTGTAAGACGTGCAATCGCTCAAATCTATTAGCAGATAAACATGCATTTCTATTAAAAAGCTAAACTAATAGATGATGAAAAATATGTTTCCTTTAAAAATAGTAATTTTATTTCCTCCTGAAAGGAAGAATAAATGGATCATTGACTATTAGTCCATAATTTTCAAATGACATTGATATCTGCAGTTATAAACCATAAACAAAATATGTAAATTATCAGGTAGTGTGTCATGACATGATGTTAGTTAAAGCAGAACGATGTCATTAAAGATTAGAATAGGATTGACAAAGAGAATCTGATTTATTGGTACAAAATTGATGACTTTAAATAGTAATAAAATATATATATAGTCTGTAAAAGATTAGCAAAAAAATTTAAATCATAAGTAATTTTAAAACGGTGAATAGAACAGAAACAATATATATATATATATGTGTGTGTGTGTGTGTGTGTTTGCTGTATGAGTTTTAGAATATTTTGGTTTTATAATACTGTATTGTAAAAAACAAAACGCCTTTTAATATAGAGGTTGGGCATCCTTCTGACATAACTATAACGAGTTCGAATTCAGTCGAAATAAACTTGAAACTTTTAACAAGCTTGAATTTTTTTTTTCCGATGAACAAAATTAACCCAGTTATCCATCCTTAGCCAAGGTTTAAATGGGTTTCCAACTGCTCTTAGCTAGAAAGTAAAAGAAGTATATAAACCTCAATAAACTTTCCTAATCAATGGGTGCAGGAAGGTTTGTGCATAAAACCCCTATCTAGTGAACTTCTCATCCAATATCCCAGACTAGTTTCTAGCTTGAAAAAAGTGGCTGCTGGAGAGTTGCATTATATCCTAAGATCTAAGTGCAGTGCTCCCAATCCAAGGCTTTTCAATGATGAAAGTCACAAGCTAGAAACTAGTCTGGGGATGTTGGCTGAGTAGGCATTTATGCACAAACCTTCCTACATCGGTTGATTATGAAGACTTGCACTTGGTGACATTACTGTATGAAGAGTTTGGTATTCTTAATATATAAACCATTTAAATATTGATTGCATGAAATATGAAAAGTATAATAAGTGCCCTCTTCTCTTCATGATAATTTTTCACTACTGGGGTATTGTGAATATTATTCAGAAGTTGGATATTTAAAGACTGCGCATACTCTTTACTGCCTAAAAAATGATTTGATTCCAGTTGCTGTGTTATAACTAGCCATGCAATGAATTATACATAAACTATCACTCCACATATATAAGAAGTTAAGGATTTAACAGTTTATGAAAAGAGAGATTTTGTGATTAAATGATTAAGAAAGGACAATGGATATATTCAGTGTGGAAATATAATTATTTGAAAGTTTGTGATGGTAGTATTTTAGTTGTAATTGAATATTACACTATTTTCATAATCTAATATTAATTGTAAAATGTCTTTAGAAAAAATTGACCTTTATTTAAATTTTCAAATACATTTAACTGTTAAAGATAATATACAGATAGAGAGGTACTATTTTTACCTTTTTTCAGGGTCAAGCATAATATTTTAAGCAGTGAGAAATTTTGTATTTTTGAACAGTGCGCCTGAATCTTTGGGATCTAATGTATCTTCTTTCCAGCATCTATCTTTTACTTTTCTGTTATACTATCAAGCTGTAAACTCAACCAAAAGCTTAAACTATTCTGGAGATATTAGATATGGTAGAACAGAATAGGAATTTGATCAGCACTATCATTTGACATCTTACTACAACTACAATAGATGGCTTAGAGATGATGAAAAAGTATGCTATTTAACAGAAATATGTAAGCTAAAATCCTATGATGGAGTCAGGTGATGTTTTGCTTTATATCAATTCTTGCTTATTAGATAGAGATGCCTATAGTTATTAAAAAAATAAGAACACAATAATATATTGAAATTGTGCTGATAGCTTAATAGTATAACAGGGGCTTAATAGTATAACAGGGAAGTAAAAGATTGGTGCTGGAAGAAAGATGAATAAAGTTCAAAAGGTCTGGGAGCATTTATCCAAGATCCAAAGCTTCTCACTTATGAAGCATTTTGAAACTAGTCTGTCAATACTGAATAAGACAGCTGGTATCTGTTTAAACTTATAGTAAGTGGATAGAAATGGTAAAAAATGATGCTGATATAACAACAATATATAAGCACAAGTCAAAGGATGGTGTCAAGTGATATTTTATTGAAATATTGAACTTTGAGATCTAGAGTTGATTCCAATACTAGTCACTGTCACTCATCTTAAAATATAATATGAATGTATCTAAAGATTTATCTTTGATTTCCATGCTAGTGTTGTCACTATTCAAGTTGGTAAGACTTGAAAAAGAGAGAATAATATCACTCGAAACATTATGTATTCTACTAAGCTGTGTGTATTAGTAACAGTTGGATGTATTTGAAAATTTTAAATAAAATTTGAATGCTTTAAACACATTTAACAACCAATATTACAAACTCTGAATATACATATTTATAAATAAAGATCTCTAGGGATAGTGGTTCATGCATCTTTCTGATATTCCTATTATCCACAGCTCAAATCTAGACTAGATTAAATTTTGAAATTTGTAGGTTCTACCCAACCTTTTTTTTAATAGATGGTTCTTATTTAAGCTGGATAATTAGATAATGTTGGCAGTTAGTGGATATATAGCCCTTCTTAGTTTTAGAAATAAACAATAATGAAAAAATATTTAAATTGTCACCAATCAGGAATAGCGCTACCTGGTAATTATTTGTCATTATTATTTTTTAAAAGGGGTAGACAGTAGGATATTTCATTGATTTAACTTCTTTTATATGTAGTTAAATAATTAAAAAATCTGAAAATAGACTAGTACAGGACAAACTTTACAGCACCTTTTCTACAGAAAAACAATAAAAGAGAATACTTTATCTTCGAGAAAGTAAATTACTGTTCAATTAAATTTATAATTTCATTTTTTTCGATTTAGTAAAAAGGACTCAATTTCTGACCAATAATGAGATGACTAGATAGACAGATAACAACAAACTGCTTGCAACTTGAGTACATTTTCATTGGATTAGAAAATAGATGGTGATTTTGGTAGATTGATTTTCTTACCACTATCGGCTTGGGCCACAATTTTGATATGCTGGACATTAAAGTTATTTATGCTGAGTGCAGTGAACAAAAGAGAAAATATAAAGAGGCATGGTTTATCACAAACAACACCACATGATAAATAAAAGTGATTCATGCATTACACTATCATGCTAGTGATCTATGTAAATTTACAAACATGCATATTATTTAAACAAAGAGCTTTGCTCATTGCTCAACAAGCTTTGTGATAAATGCTTAGCCAGAGAAAGCATTTAAAATATCTCTATCATAAAACTACACCCAAACCTCTGACCAATGGTTTCATGCCTTGGCACTCCTCAGAGAGGTGCTAGGATAGTTTCAGACACTAGATCTAAAAATACCAATCCAAAGCCAGCATTTAATCACAAAGCTTGTTGAGCAATTAGCAAAGCTCTTTGTTTATATTTTACGAGCTTAAAAAATGGGGTCATGTGATATATGACTATTTTTTATTTTTGCATATTAATTAATTCAAACGTTCGTTCTCCCATTTAACTGTATTTGTGCTATGATGTGACTGGCCTGGTTGAAAGCAGAGCTGAACTGTAAAATACTTACAGTCGTTTCATCTTCCCTGTATAGTGGACCTTTTCTGTTTATTAAATTACAAACAAAAAAAGAAAGAAAAAAAACCTATTGAAGTACATATGCAGGTATGTGCTTTATAAAGTGGTTGGAAGAATTATGTATTAGTCATTGGACTAATTAATAATATGTGCCAATTATTATTACTAAATTTGCCACTGCTTGCTATTTACTTAATACAAACATAACACAACTTATTTTTCATATTTTAGGTTTGTAAAAACACGTAATGATATTTTAATAGCTCTTTTACTGTACATGCACTGAAAATAATTTCATTAGCTTTCTCATATTTAAATGTCAAAATTCCACTGCATTTATATCTCAGTTACACTCTGTTAACCAATTTTATGGTTTGTATATATAGCAATTAATATAACTGTAAATAATTATAGCTAACGATATGAAATTGAAGTGGAAATAACTGCTACTTATAGGTTAAGCAATAGTCAAACATGAATGTTATTAGCCATTCTTTTAGCTCTATTAGTATTTAAGCTTAGTTACTGATATTGTTATAAATCAAAGAGTGGAATCTGTATATTATTTTAAGTTGCATTTATTAAACTGATGTTATTTGATAGTTGGGGGTTGTTTAAACTAGAGCATTCCTTTGACTCTGAAAAGCTAAATAGCGTTTTTAGAACATTTACACTATACATAAATTCAGCTAATATGCAGATTTCACTTTTTGATTTATAACAATCCCATTAAACTAAGTTTAATTACTAACAGAATTAAAAGTAGGAATGATATTTTGTTCTTTTCTGATTTATTGTTGTTTGACTATTGGTTAAGCATAGCTTACAAAGAGTAGTAGTTATTTCCATTTCAATTTTATATTGTTTAGTTATTATTATTTACAGTAGCACGTATTTAAAAGTTGTTAAAATTAACCTGAAGTTCTGCCATAATTTTTGAGTAGTTAGTCAGTGATTTCACAGTATTTACACTATACATCAACCAAACGGATGTACAAATTTCATTCCATTTATTTATAAGACCACCAATTACTTGGGCTGAAAGATTAACAGTACTAGAAGAATTAATGGCAAATTCTATTCTTTTTATAGTTTGTGAATATGTAGAAATCCAGAAGCAAGTCTTTTTCATTATTATTAAGATCTCATTACAAACCAATTATAAATGAGTAAAACCCACTTTAAATTCCCAACATGAAACAAAATATGAAAATCGAAATGGAAAAGATGAGTTTTGTAATGATTGTATAGTACAAATCAATTCTTGAACAACAAATGTATTTAGATACAATTCATGCTGATGTGTTAGTCACTTTATTTATTACCTTTAGACATCAATATCAACTGATAGTATCATATGACTTTCTCATAGGCATACTAACATGCTTCCAAACAGTTCTCTTGACCCTATTTTAGAGTTATCTACTGTATGCTTGAGTAACCAATGGATACCTGATAATATAACAGTATGTTGTCCTTATCTTCAAATTGGGTCCTAATTTATGCATCTAGAAACTCCATCTTTTATTTAAAATTCATAAGATAATAGTCTGAAATTAAAAAAAGACTCAAGCCATAATTATGCAGATAATATTAGGTTAGATTCTATGCATCTAAGACATCTTACTTTATACTGAGTATACGCCTTCAACTCTTTGGTGAGGTCATGATATTATTAACAATGTCATGACTTCTCATATGTTTACTCATATGCTTCCAGGGTCATCTATTGTAAGATTGGGCAATCAATAGATGGCATATGGCTTAATACTACAATATCCCCATCTCCAAAGTAATTTTAACTTATGCATCATCTAGAAAATGTCTTGTATTTTTTATACTATGTAAAATTTTATAGTTTGAAATTAAAAAAACTGGACTTATAAATACAGTATAATAGTTTAATAATGACTACTTTAATAGTGTTTTTGATGATGGCTTGGAACTTTTGGCAAAGGAATAATTTTATATTCTAAATATAATATAATCATAAAGATTAGACATAATAGAAATGATCTTATTATAGGCAAGAGAAAGATAGATTTTGATAATAAAAATCATGAAATAACTTAATGGCCTATGAAAAATCTTTCTGAAAAATATTTAATCCAAAAATTTAAATATTGGTTTGGAAAATTAGAAAAGTTAAAGATGCTACAAATTTTAGCACTGTAATTAAATTAAAATAATAGGACATGTAGATAGAAAAGATGATAAATGCAACATGTGATAAAATCCACACAAAAAATTAAGATGTTAAGATTACAAACTGCAAACTGTGAGTAAACCAAGATTAGATGAGGATAGAAAAACAAAAAAGATGGATCATATAATGTATCAAGTTATATTTATATATATATATAGTGTCCCTTATACTTTGTGCTGATACTTTAGGTACGGTTTGAAATATAGCTTTTTTTTTTTTAAAAAAAATTCTAATATGTAATTGTGATTTTATAGGTAGTATGAGTTTAAAATCAATAAATAGAAGCCTGTAAAGATGTATTAAATAGTTTAAAATCATTTTAAAATAAATTAAGTAATAGAATAATATAATATATTGTTTAAAAAATAAGATTAATTTATATGTATTGTATTCAATAGATACTATAATAACATAATAGTTTAATTTTAGTAATAAATATTTTATATAAGGTATTTAAAATTATTATTTTGTTTAAAATATTTTTTAGATAATAAATAATTTAGTATTAGTCTGAAATGTTCAGTAAGTATTAGTGATTAAAGGTGGTTGTGTTGGTCTGTGAGATATCAAGAGTTAGGAAAAGATAACTTTGATTTCTAGTCTTATCCATAAAGTTGGATACATTTTAAAAGTTGCAATATTAAGTCTAAAGATAATGTTTTAATAAAATAACAGTTAATGTTATTATTGTTGTTTAAATATATTTTGTTTTAAAATTAATATTTTAGAGTCATTAAAATATTTAAATTGTTTTAATAAAGATATTTGATGTTTTAATAAAAGTATTTAATATTTATAAGTGTTAAATAATTTAATATAGTATTTTAAAGATGATGACTCATAGTTTTAAAACTTAAATTTAAAAATGAAATTAATTTAGTTTATGTAAATAAGAAAGTATTTTAAAATCAGGATTGACCAATAAAATCACTAGGTTAAATCAGTATAAAAGGAGAGATTCAATCAAGTCTAGACAGTGTAATACAGTAGAGTATTTGAATTTATTAGCACAGTTTAGTTTGAAATTTGTAATTATTTTTTCTTTACTTGTCTAATTATAAAACTAGTAATTTTTTATAACTATTATTATTTTATCTTAAATATTTTAAAAGTAGAATTTAATAATTATTTTAAAATAATGATGGAATAAACGCCAGTTGTTCCCTATCACAAAATTTTATTTGAAGCTTAATTTAAAACTACAATGATTTTTATGGAAGACAATAATAGTCATTTAAGTGTTGGGACAATGTACACCAAGTGCTGGTGAGAATTTAACCATAGGACTGGAGAAGACTTCATGTTATGTAAGAACTTTGAATTTTATATAACTAATATACTCAGATGAATGAATATTTATTTTTAGTAACTTTGCCTTGTTTTAATAAATGTAGTTTTTCAAGGAAATTTAAGTTAACAAATAGGAAAAGAACATTTATGAAAAATCATTTTCATAATGTTATTAAGTTTGAGAAAAGAAAAAATAATATTTTGCATTTAAGTTAAAAGCTAAATTAGAGATACTTTTTTATGATGTGCAAGAATAACTGTTTTGTTACATGAATGCAAATTGATCATCTTATATTTAATTTATTTTTACCCTTAGTTTAAGTGATGTTTACATCTGAGAATGTTTGAAAGAAAAATTTAAAGAAAATGTCTGATTTATGCTTTTGAAAAGCATTTATTTATGATAAAACCAACAAACAAACTATATGCTTTAAAATGATTTGTTTTTCTTAAAATAAAGTAACTATAATACATCTGTTTTGAAGATTTACATAGTTTTGTTTAATTAATGCTTAAATGGTAAAGCTGTCATGTTACTTAAAAAATAATTAGTTGAAATATATGCATTTTTAAAAATAAAAGTCTTGAATATTTTAAAAAAAGAAATATCTACCTTTAGTTAACAAAATATGGATGTCTGCTGAAAGAATGTGATAAATGGATAATTTTTATATTATATAATATTCTACCAATGTTTTTTACTGATGGAAATGTAAATATTATATGTGAGCTATATTATTGTGATATGTTTGACATATATAACCAGTGGAATTAATACAAAATATGTATATAGAAGATATTTTTACATAAAAATGGATTTTTATTTATTGTTTTATTGAAATATTGTGTGCCTGAATAGATATTCAGAAAAAGGACTGAAATAAATATTTACCTTTCCATGATGATCAATATTTTGCCAGATTTTGTTGGATTTCATTTTGTTAGTTAAGCATTTCATTGAATGGTGCCGAGAAGGAGAATAACTTTTGTTCAGAACTGTCTAACCATAACTTGGCAACAGGGGAAGAATTTTGAAGAGCTTTGGACTTGCAAAAAGAAAGACTTTTTCGTAATTCTGAATTTTTCTCATTATTTTAGATTAATGCTAATATTTTAAAATAGTGTTTTAAACAAACTGTTTTATTATAATGTTTTTTTAAAATTTAATCTTAAGATAAATTACTTTTTTTTTTACATTAAATAAAAAAAAATTGGTTTTTCAGAAATTAATTTTCTGATAGGTAATTAATAATTATTGTTTGGATGAATGGCTAAGAAGAAGTGGATCACCATTCGTGGGTCTAATAATTGTTGGGATGATGGGTAATCTTATTTATTATTTATATTGTATTTTTTGATAATATTTTTAAGTATATTTTTAAATTAGTACTTTATTATTATTATGCATCATATTGCTTGAATATTTAAAAGCTGAATGAATCATTTATATAAGTATCATTGTATGTGTTTTATATAAAATAATGAATGCAAGTGAATGCCTTAAAATACATAAGAGTATTTTAAAATAGTTTATCAAAAATGCTTGAATATGCATACATTTTGTAACATAGTTGAGTTATTAATGTATTATCATTATTAATGGTGCCTGTTAAGATACAGAGAAATATAAAAATATTGATCTCTAAATTATATGATGTAACGACAAATGAATAAATGTATGATATTGATATATGTCTTATCAAGATTATTTGTGTTTGAAAAAACTGTCTTTTTTAAAAGTTGATTAAAATAAATTTTACAGCTAGAGTCAGTTAAATTTTGACTCACTTGTGATTATTTATTTACAAATATTTTTAAATTGGCCAACTCATGAATCAAGTCTATATGTTTGTTAATGTCTTAAGACATTTTTGAAGATAAAAGACTTAATATTAAAAGTGAATAGTCTATGCATTTGAAAAAAAAAAGATTTTAATAAATGTATTTTATTAGTAATTCTAACTTTTGGTTTATGACTTGATTAATTAACAGAAAAATAATTGAAACTTAAGACCACTAAATGAAACATGGAATGATATATGTGGGAATACATAATAAAAGATTGAAGGCAAAATATTTGGGCAAGAGAACAAACAATTATCATTGACATCATAGAAAGAATAAAGAGATTGGAAATGGCTTTTCCTTAAAAAATGACAATAAATAAATGTTTGAAGTCCTAAACAGGACTCCGAGTGGTTATAAAAGACCTAGACAGAGACCATATATGAGATGCATGGATGAAATAAGAAAGTTTGTTAATAAGATATGGGAATGAGAGTCTATGGATTAAAAAACTGGAATAAATTTGCAAATATAATTGAAAATTATTACAATGACTACTTATTTATTCAAATTTAGAACCTTTTTGCATTTTCAACTACTAAAAATAACCAAAGATATTAATATCAATCAAGGAAGAAATAAGATCACTAGCATTTTACCTAATATTATAAAATCTGGGAATTGAAAGAGCTCTAATATTACATTAAATATAAAATTTTGTTTGATAGAGTGTTTTTAATTCATAACCTGGAGAGGTGATTTACTCCCCTTTATTTACATATACATCGAGCTATATTTCATTTCATTTAAAGTTTACTATACATTCTAATAATTCCACAATCACTAATATATTTTTTTAAAAATGTATTTTATTTTAATTATAAATCCTTAATTCATTACCTATGGCCATTATCAATAGTTTTATACTCTTAAAATATTTTAAAAACACATTAAAATTATACCTTTAAATATAAAAACATTAAAATGCCACTATGAATAAACATTATTCTGTTTGCACACACATGCACACACCACTCATTTATTTTTAAAAATACAATGTGGATCAAATTTTGGAAAGAATAAAAGAAAAGTAGTGTTAAGATTTTTGTGCAATTATTATTTATCAAAAAATAATAATTGAATTTCTTTATTGCTCTGGAATCGATTGGAGGGTCTTATATTCCAGAATTGGACATTATTACCCTAAATCATGAACAATATATGAATATATCTTCAAAATTTTAATAAATTTTTCTTGAGACAATGTACATAGAGAAAATCGTTATTTAATTCTAACAGACTGGTATGTTTAGCATGCTTTTAACTACCTGGTGGTAATATTCATAAGAATAGTGTTTGAAGAGCTTGTGACACATTTATCAAAGAATAAACAAAATAGGAGATTTGCATAAAATTTGAATAAAGAATGTAAATAAGTTCATTTAAATAAGCCACTTTCTTGAAAGGGAATGCAGGATTCTTGTTTGCTTATTGCATGTATGTTTTTAGTCATATACCATGCCTCTTTGACTTTACATTTAGCAATATTTTCATGAAACAGACATTATTTGATTTAAAAAAAATAAGGGGAATTGGTTTGTATTACCATTCAAACAGGATTTTTCTACAAAAATTAACATACAAGTTAATAATTTAAAATTCAAACCAATGGATTCATATAGTATAAAAAGGAAAGAAATGATGCTGAATGTAAAGAAGCTTTGCACATTGCCAAAAACATATACACAATAAATAAAAAAAAATACTGCAACCCCCTTTCAAAAACTGAATCATTTAAATGAACTTATTTAATCCTTCGGCTATTAATATGAGATGAAAAGACCTCAAAAGTGTTAAGCCTGATATTTAACTATGATTTTTCTAACTTCATCAATGAACATTTGAAGTGCAGTATAATTGCTATTAATCCTTTATTCAAATTTTTTTGCAAATCCTTTATCTTATTTTTTTGGTAAATATTACAAGCTTCTAGGAAATCTAATGTTGTGAATATAACTAACAGGTAGTCGAAAGCATGCTAAACATATGCTGTTAGGTTTAAATAAAGCTTTTCTCTATATACAACTTAGTATATATTTATTTTGAATTATTGAAAATACATATATAAATGAAATTATAAATTATTCAATACCATTGTCATGTTATTGTTCCAAAAATTGTCTACAATTTCAACTAATTAATACCAATTGCAAATTATTTATAATTATATTTCTAATATCCTTATATATATATATATATATATATATATATTACTTCATTTATTATTTTACATTTATATATATATATATATATATATATATATATATATATATTGTAACATAATAAATGAAGTCCATAGAATGATCATAATATTATAGATGGTTACAATATAACTATTACCATATAAGTGAAGGAGTTCAAATATATAATGATCGTAATTTTTAAAATAACTTGGATTTCTCAATATCCAAATATCAATAATTATAGGCAAATTATTAATAACAAGTATTATAGCAATGTATTATAACTCAGGTATATGGAAATCACGTGAAGTGAGTACACTAGTAATTCAATAAAATATAACTCAGGTATACAGGCAGTAGATCTTATCCACTTTCATCTCTTGATTTGATGTTAAGTGCATGTTTAAACAAATACTAAGTGAATATGGTCTAGCAGGGCGCCACTAGATTATCTGAATCTAGACACGGTTATATCTGATAACCTTTCACATGTACCAGGTTTGAATCCCTTCTTGGTACTTTATTTCTAATAAAATGGGAGATTTTGCTTTTTGAGCCATATCACTATATGCACTAATATTTAGGTAAAAGTAAAACATCTATAAACCAAAGTGGAGTATACTAGACATAAATCATTTCTCAGATCTTAACATAACAAATGTGTTTCAATATTTTTATAAGTTCACTAGCTCAGATTATATATAACTAATTTAGGATGGCAATTCACTCATCCTTGCATGAAATAGATGATGGGATGTGGTTATAATAATACTAAGAAATCACTAAATATTATAAAATCAATATTTATTTATGGCCTTTAAACAGTTAAACAGCTCATTAATTAAAATGTTGATGATGATGATGATGATGATAATAATAACAATAATGACAAGGGTTTCAACTACAGCTCTAGGACTAAGCCTAAACATAAAACTAATTTTTATAAAGAAATTCATAATTATTGCTTAATTTTAGCATATTTACTTATATCTTAAATAACTAATATTCAACCATTGATGATGATGAATAATCACACTTAACAAAGACTACACTTAATGAAATATATACGCCTCGTTTAATAAAACAAACTAATATTTATTACTACATTTCTAACATATACATAAAAATTTCTAGATAAATATGAAAATTGACATGAATAATAATAATAATAATAATTGATTATATAACAATCCTCAGATTAATTTTAAGTTCTTCCCCCTTTCCCTTCAAATGTATTTTGTATTAAGTTGGACGTCACATTGACCATGATTTTCACTCCATGAGAAAAGTATTTCAAGAAAAAAAATATTATCTGCTCATTAGCACACATACTTTAAAAATCTAACATGTAAATAGAATGTAAAAAAAAATGTTAGTAGAATTGAAAGAGCAAGTTTTAGAAACAAGTTTTAAATTATTTTCTCCCCCCTCTCTTCTACCTCTGAAATGCTATACTTAATGAAACAAACTAATCCAATATTCTAACACTACTTGTTACTCCACATTCAATCGCAATTATACACATATAAAATATCATTATGTATGTGCGTGTTTTATCCCATGATAACAAAATATTATTTAAAACCAAAATAATAATATATTAGTTAAAACTAAAATCATAATACCATAAAAAAAAAACTGTTTTACACATTAATATTTTTCATAACTGTAAAATTAATAAACGAATAATTTTCATACATTCAAGATAATTTATGAAGCTCAAAGTTATTATTAGTAAGACATTCTTGTTTTTAATCGATCTGAATAGTCTTTAAAAGTTCTTTAAATAAAATGTACCACTTTATTGCTAAAATGTTTATTAAGACTGATATCATAAAGAAAATAGATATAAAAAGTCATATTACCGATCTTTTGTTTGTGGCGAATTTCCAAGGGTTCAAACTTATCTTGTATATTGTCTATATTTCTACAGCTACCATTTCCGTCTTACATGGGAACAATCTCTTTCTTGAGGTGTATAACTATTTGATGATGATGACTCTATTGAGGTTATTTGCTTTAGTGGACAATTTGGAAATCATTATATTAATTTTTCTTCTCTTCCTGTCAAGCATGTGGATGAAATACAGCAGTTGTTTTCACATTTATAAATTTTCTTGAGTTTAAAATCAGTTGTTGTAACAATTAATTGGACTTGATGATTAATATTTATCAGTAGATTAATTCATCTTCTTTGAATGCAGGTGAATGCTTTCTTCCTTCTATAAAAAAAACATCTTATTTCTCTGGTCAGTTGAAAGGTGTAGAATATTATTTTAGACACATCTTTTCTTTCCTATGTGATGTGCAGCTTCCCCAGATGGTCCGGAACCGATGGGATATACATATAATTTTTCTAGCCAGACATTTCTTATATTTTCAGCATTCAATTGGATAGTTTAATAATCTGAATCATAAACAATAATCCTAATAATAATTCAAGACAGCTTTTTATATCCAATTTTTAGCTAACTTAACCAATCAGAGATAGCATCACTTGCTATTTTTGGACAAATTTGTTTTAATTAGATCTCTAATTTATTTTCAACTAAATTATTTTTCAACTGAAAAGTTTAATCCTTTTTCCAGACACTTTTGTTTAAAAAAAAATAGACTCAATCCTTATTTCCTTTCTTTTCTTTTTTTTTTCTTTTTAACATCCAGGTAACATTTCAAATCTTTGAGCTTCCTTCTTTAGATCTTGAGATAAGACAATTTCAAAATTAGAGCTCTGACCCATTATAAGCTTCCAAAGTGAAAAACAATTATTTACAAAAAAAAAATTGCTACAAAGATTGATATCTGATTAAACAGATTTCCTCTTTTAACAAACAATTGTACAAAAAAAAATAATTTGACAGATTTAATACTTCCTTTTCTTTCAATATTTAGTAAATGTAAATTTCTGTATGTAATGTACACACATCCTTCATTCTTTCAAATCATTCATAAACTAACCTTAAATAATATGATTGCTAGCTTAGTAATTATAACCCAATTATTTAATTAAGTCTGTAACTTTTAAATCCCAATTATAATTAAAGAAAAGCAAAATAAAAGTATAGAATAAGATATTAGAATTGATCAAGCATAGGTTAGTTTTAAAGAAAGTTAAAATGTTGAATATTTGAAATATAAAACAATTAAATAATTTACACATACATTGCCTATATGTATGCATTATAACTTTGCTTTTTAAAGAAAAATTAAATATTAAATAGTTTAAATGTGTGTATTACCTTTCTATCAACACACAAACAAGTAAAGCATATAATTGTTGACCCATTCTTTCTCTGTTTAAAGCTTTTAGAACTGGACCTTGTAGGGTTTGAACTTGGATGCCCTACAGCTTCATTTATGATTATATAAAAATGTGATGATGATTTTTGGTTTACCTTTTCTACATGCATATTACTATAAATTTAGCTAGTGACTAAATTGTAATGGCACAATATATATATATATATATATATATATATATATATATATATCATATATATATATATATATATATATATATATGATAGGTATTTATTTGTGTTTTCAAAAGTTTGATTTAATATATAAGTTTAATAATCATTTACCATTCCAAGTAAATTTAGACCTGAACATATTAATATAAAACAACAAATTATAACATATACAAACTATAATAATAATAAAAAGAGAACCGTAAATTAAAAAAATGAATATTACCAAGGTGAGGATGCCACCATTTGAAAAAGATTTAGAAAATATTACAAAACAATCTTTTCTTTCTCAATTTTTATAATTAATTTTATGTTAAAATCGCTATTAAATATTATTGATGCTAAAAATAGCAACTTAGTGGCCATAACAAATTTACTATTTTTCTTTACTCTGACATTTAATATAAATTGAAAACCATCTCTTTATTAACACAATATTATTAATAATTAAACTTTACACATTAGTAGAGCAGTTAATTAACAGATAATTTTTAAAAATAACATTACATTTTTTAAAAATATCTTTTCATAATTTATTAAAAATATCTATACCAGTTTTTATTTTTTTATTAACTGGATAAAGGTTTTGATATTTAATTAAAAATTTAAGCATTCAATTATTTTCTTTTTAAAAAAATTAGATCATGATATAAGTAATGAACCCCATCGCATACATGATATAGATACTCTCCAAGTAAAAAGACCTCCCCTCTTCCATTTATTTTAAAAATTGTAACATAATTTTTTCCAATAAAAACCATGGAGGAAATAAATATTTGTAATAAATTGGATCTTTAGGTTGTTTTTTTTTTTTTTTATATATTATATATCATAGATTAATATTGTCTGAAGTTTATATATATTATATTAAGGAATAAACTTTCCACCAGAAATAATATCATCTCCAAGCTTGCAGGAATCACATGGGTTTTTAATGTTATATTCTTAGAAATTTCTCCACTAGTATTTCTTTATTCTATTGCTGAGTACTGCTCTCTAGTATGGTGCAGAAGTACCCATATTAATTTTGTGGATATTCAGAACAATGAAACCTTGTGGATTATTTTTGTCACTCTTAAATCAGCACCTGTAAAATGGTTACATGTACTGTCAAATATTCCTTCAGATAACTTTAGGTGCAAGTTGACAATTATCAATGAAATCAGAAAGCTGGTTGAGCTACCAAATCACTGACCAATCTCATTCTGATTAGTCCCCCAAACCCCAGGCTAAAATCAAGGCAATCTTTCTGTATTACTGGTAATTTTCAGCAGCCATCCACATTGGATATCAACTGCATGTAAATCTGTAACTGGAATAACTCCACATAAATAAGCTCAATCTAATAGCTGACCCTACCCTTCAAGTACCTGGTTTCTCCCTTCCAAGAACTCTGATTGATAACAGAATAAGAATCTACCATGGTAAATTGGATTACATGTTGCACAAGTTGGAATGTATAGACTACAAATTGTGAGTCTGGAAGACCAGAAATTATAGTCTATATTTACAAGGAATGTCCAAATTAGCAGGTCTGTGTTGGCCTCCTTGTTCTATATAACTTGCATGAGACAGCTCTTGATTAGTTAAGAACTGTTGGTGTTCAATTTTAACATGCTGATAATAAATAAATATTTTGTAATATAGAGCCATTTAATTAATTTATCATTGATTGAGGAAAACCTGCCTGGTTTAGAGTAATGCAGAGTGACAGATTCATAGATTCGTGGTCTATGAATTGCCACTTAAATCTTTGATTTCTGGTGCTCGAACTTGTATAAATTTTCTTTACAATTTTCTTGAGCAATGCATCATTCTGTTATTATTATTATTTGATAAATAACTGTGATTCTTATCTTAATAATAGTGATCTAAATCAGTGATTCTTAACCTGTGTGATTTGAATCTTTGGATGCTTGCAATAGTTTCACAAGGAGTCTTCAAAGTCTTGAAGAAAAATCTTGAAGTAATATGAATATATACAATGAATACTTACTCTTCTATATAAAACAAAAACAATATATTTTTGTTTCTAACTTCCAAAAAATAGCTCATGATTTTGACTTTCCAATAGTCTTCTTCAGAATATATAATAGAGCATAAAATGTTATTTTTTATGCTAGTTTGAATAAAACTTCATTTATTTAATAACTGTCTTCATTAAAAGCCAAAAAAAGTAAAAATATGCTACATCAGAATCTAATCTCATATTATTAAACACATAATAAGAATTGGTATGATAATAATATGATAAAAATGTCACCGCATAAAAATAATATGACGAAAAAGGGCGTCACATCATAAAAAAGCTGAAAAATACTGGTCTATAACAGTAACTCAAATGACTAGCTCAATAAATAGAGTACACTGTAAAGAAAAATGATGAAAGAAATATAGCTGTATGGAAAAAAACTTATTATTTTTTTAAATACATATGCCTATTATACTGATGTAGTCTTGCTTGGTTTAACAGGCTGGTGGATTCAGGAATAAAAGATTTCTAATTTTAAGTGCAAGCTTGATATGTTCAGGGCTTCACTGTCTCACAATCTACAAAGCAATGAATCATTTATTAACTGGGAAGATAATGGACCATACAATTTATTATAGTTTATTGTAAACATTTAATATGAACAAGAATATCCAGAAAAGAACTCTTAAATCCATACCTCTAAATATGAAATTCAAATTAAAAGTGATTTTTTTTCACATAGCTAAATAATAATCAGGTAAATTTATAACTTTCTGAAGTAACCATATTTTAACTAAATGAGTTATTGCTAATTAGAAAATAAAAAATAATCTCATCGTCATTACTATTATTATTATTTTATTGACTATTTTACTTGTTATCAAAGTATATTGTCTTAAATGTTCTGCGTATACTATTTTCACTCTATCCTCATTATGCACTTTGCAAAATTATACAATGCATATTACTTCAATTATATTTAGATTAACTTCAGTGCATGATATCTATGATACTTGTTATGTATTGTTGTTTCTAGATTTTTATAAATTAAAGCTGATAAAATTTTCATTATAAACACTCATTTACGAAAAAACATTCAGTTAATGTTATTAGATTTTAGTTTGGAATGTAATCATGGATAGTTTAGTTATAACAACATCAGATTGCTTAATTCTTGTCAAATTGCTTAATTCTTTTGTTACTGTCTAGTCATTAGACATTGTCCATATGTTATTTTCTATTGTATATAACCATTTTTCTTTATTATTTTGTTGTTGCTATTAATTTTTGTATTAATAACTGTAAATTTGTAATGTTGCATGTTTTCACTAGATTAATATGTATTTTTGTTTAAATTTTGCTTTGGGTTTGTAATTTATGTTTGTAATTTAATAACTATTATATATAACTTCTTTTATAAGTCTTTTTGTTTGATATTATTTATCTATTTAAATAATAAGTGTTATAATACTCAAAGCTAAAGGGTTTTATAAGTGATCATTAAAATCAGTCAACACATAGACAATACCAATATCACTAACAATCAACAATCTCAACCTGTTAATAAGAGGTTACCTTGACAACAGATGATATTGGGATTGTCTAAGTGTTGATTAATTTTAATGACTATTTATTTATTGCATTTTGATGTATTATGTAATTAAATAAATATTATTATTATTATTATTATGTATTATGTAATTAAATAAATATTATTATTATTATTATTATAGAAAGTGTTCTTTCTGAAAATAGGTTATGATAATAAACAACAGATCTCATAAGCTTTATAAACAATAGATGCTAGATGGTAGTGAATAATAAAACCTTATCTAGTGTTGTCCTATCTAAATATCAAAGACTATTTCTACTATGGCTTTCATCAGTGAGGAGAATTTGAATTTTTGAACAGTACACTTGGACCTATTGAATTTATAGCATTTAAAAGCAAATAATATTGTAGATCATGTAGTACAGTGTAGATCATGTGATATTTTATTGATTAAACAACAAATACAAACAAAATGCTACTAATACAACATCTTTAGTTCTAGGGCTTTTCTGTATTTGTAAATCTTTGAGAATTCAACAATTATTAGTTATTTTATCTGGATAGTAGAAGTCTTCAAATTAAATATGTTTATATTAATCTCTTCACTGATATTATCATAAGCTTTCAGTTACACTGGTAGCACTTAAATCATTTTAACTTAAATTCACTTTTTTGCAGCCACCATTAGTATTTTTTAGGTAGCTCTACTTTCTTTTGATGGCAAAAATTGAAAATCGAATAATATTTCTTTATTAATTCAGAAAAAAATCTCTAGATGTCACTGTCATGTGGAGAAAACTAATGATTGGTAATTTTTATGCCTGTGAAAGATTTTGAGATCACTTGTGCTTTTATATAGATTTTTAAAATAAATACATTTTCCATAGTTTGTCTATACATTTATGATTATTTTTACAGATATTTACTTTTTGGCAAGATTATTTATGATTAGACTTAGATTTTATTTTAAAAAATTGCTTTTAGAATAAAAAGTATTAAGTAAAAGTAGTAACTTAAAACCAGAAGTTGTGATTGGCTAAAAAAGAATGGTTACATAATCATTATAATAGTTTTTTGCCATGTTTTAATTAATTGTAAATGGATTTTTAATTTTAAAACATAATATTTTTGCTTTATGTAATATTAGCAATAATTTATTTGAGTTTGAGAATTGAAGAAGTTAAAACAAATTATAATTTGTTTATAAAATATTTTCATCGGCAATTTTGCAAAACAAAGTGCTATTACTCTCTGATTGTAGATATCAGTTTATTGCTTTTTGTCTATATTTGCAAATTTGAAATATTACTTTTTTTAAATGCTTTCTATTCGTTAACTTATATTTCTGAAAAAAATAATTCAAAATTTGTGGAAATATTATAGATAATAAAGATTAATTTACTAAAATAAAATATTCAAAATTTAATTCAAATAGCCACTAGAACTGTCAAAATTTAAATTGTGAAAAGGTTAATTAAGCTGTTTCTATTAAAAGCATTTATTTCTATGATCAATTTTATTCACTATGTTTGTATCTGTATTAATAATGCAACCAGAATAATTGTTGTAAACTTTATCAGATTCATAATTCTTATTTTTTTCTCTTTTGAGAAAATCCATTGAACATTACTTGTCTTTTTATTTAACTTTAATTCTATTTTTTACTTCCATCTTATAATTCTTGCACATTTCCTGAAATTCAGAAGCATTATTTGCAAGAACAATTTTATAATGTGCAAAATTTAAACGATCTAACTAATGCCCATATATTTAAACATATGCAAAATAGTATACAAAAATATATACAAAATAATTTTTGGAAAGTTGTCAAAAGTTTTATCTAATCTAATTATTCCTGTTACATTTTTATATTCTTTAAAATAAGATGACATCCACTATTTATGTTTTGATGATTCAGAGCCTTAATTGCCCATAGCCTGCAAATCCATAGCATAATGACAACTTATATTTAGTTCTGTTCTATAACTCCTCTCAATTCTTGGATATGATTCATTACAATAAAACCATTTTTAAATTAAACTTGTTTTTGTTTTTATTGGTTTGAATAAAGTTCACTGTAAATTAATCATAAATGTCTTGGCAAAAATTTAGTAAAAAAACTTATATAGATCTGTAATTTCTATTAACTTATCATCTATCTTAAATATCAAAATTACTACTGCATTCTTCCAATCTAATTGAAAAATAGATTACATGATTACTGTCATAAAGCATCATGTGTCCACCAGTGCATCTCTAATACTTTACAAACATGAATATTTATTTTGTGTAATTAATTCTTATTACATAATGTGATGCACAAATCATGAATTTTTTTATAGTTGTGGATGTTTTCCCATAACTTATGTCAGTAACAAATCATCATGCAATTAATTAATCATCTATCTCTGCATATCCAGTCATTCATTTTTACACCAACTGACCTGGACATGGATTGATACTAATTATTACTTGCATTATATGATACATCCAATATTCTTTTATATGTTTGTATTATGATCTGCTCTAAGAAACGTACTTGGATAATTCATCTCGAATTGACCAAAATATGTAGCTTTCATGACACTTAGGCAATTCCTGGAGTTCTGTGGAAAAGGTGCTCATATTTTGATTTTGAGGTTTCCTTCTTTTACATGGCTTAACATTACTACAGTTACTGAGATCCATCTTCCCTGGCTGCTCTGCTCAGGTAATTTTTTCCTGGACATGAGATTAGTTGGGTAGAACAAATACTTACATATATATAGTGGTTAAAATATATTTAATAACTATTGTATTTATAAACATTATTCTTATAGAATGAGTAGAATACTACTATTATAGTTTATATTTTAAAATTAAACTGAGAGAGTGCAAACTTCTCAAGCACTTATGACTATCAACAGCCAATCAGATCAAGCACTGAGACAGAGAATTTAACAAGAAAAGGGTGGTTCCATCCTCTTCTTTACTTGTCTTTCTATATATCCAAGACAGTCTAAAGTACTTAGATCTGAAAGCATGAATCTTAAATATCTTCACACTCAACACACTGAGTTCAAATTACAAAAATACAGCGTGAAATCTTTCGATTTACTATGCAGTAGTTTTTCGATGTTATAACTTGCAGCAACATATGTTAATAATATTTATTTTATAAAGGCAGATCCTTTTCTTGTTAAATTCTCTGTCTCAGTGCTTGATCTAATTGACTGTTGATAGTCATAAGTGCTTGAGAAGTTTGCACTCTCTCAGTTTAATTTCAATATCGTCTGCGCTTTATAAAATAAATATTATTTACATACGTTGCTGCAAGTTATAACATTGAAAAAACTACTGCATAGTAAATTGAAAGATTTCACACTGTATGTTTGTAATTTGAACTCAGTGTGTTGAGTGTGAAGATATTTAAGATTCACGCTTTCAGATCTAAGTACTTTAGACTGGCTTGGATATATAGAAAGACAAGTAAAGAAGAGAGTGGAACCACCCTTTTCTTGTTAAATTCTCTGTCTCAGTGCTTGATCTGATTGGTTGTTGATAGTCATAAGCACTTGAGAAGTTTGCACTCTCTCAGTTTAATTTCAATACCGTCTGTGCTTTAAAAAATAAATATTGTTTATATTTTAATTTATTAGGTAATTTGCAAATCTTTCCTTTATCTCTACTGATTTTTATTAATCAAACACAAAATACCCACATTTATCTTTTTTTATATATGTAATCTGATCACTTCATTACATACTTTTATTTAACTTATTCATTGTTCTTTTTTAATCTGTCTTGTCTGGAAAATCTTATTATTCAATTTTCATCATTTACCTTTTTTCAATCTAAATGAAACTTTATTTATATACATATTACTGATGACAATTTTTTTTTTAAGTTTGCAAACAATTTTGCAAAAACTTGTTTATTTTTTTAATTTTATATGGAATTTAGTATTTGTTATGGTATTGCGTTCTAGTGATATTTAATTGTATTTAAACTTGTTTTATTTATTATATTTTCTGGAACAATATAAAATCAAAAAGTAGAAGATAAAAAATATTAAAAAATAAAAAAAATAAAATTTTATTTATTTAAATATAATAATAATAGCAATAGTAATAAACAAAGCTTAAAGCTTCAAAAAGTTTTTTTAAAAATGCACTAAAAAGCAAAAAAAATTTTTTTTCAGTTTTCAGATAATTGTTAATATTATGTATTCAAAAATAAAAATGTCGGCAAATAGGATTAAAATCTTATCAAAGGAATGTAATCAAAAACAGTGGAGAATTTCAACAACAGATATAGCTGGTTGGACATAAAAACCAATTAACAAAGTGTCAACAGGTCATCACATATATAGTCCGCTTTTTCATCAGTCAATTAGTTCAGTCTAAGAATTCACTCTATCAGTTCTTCAATCAGTTCAGTCAATCAGTCAATCAATCAGTTGATAATGCAGTGTTAAAATCCATCAGAAGCATACAGCTTTGCTCTAGCCTGAGTCCAATGAAACAGCAATTTGCCCAGTAAAAGTGATGCCTGCCTAACAACTTGAAAATCCGCCAGGGATATCTAACTATCTTAACCCTTTTCCCGCCTCTTACGAAGCTCCTCGTCAACATCTGACGTCACTCTAACTCTGCCAGTTCTTATGCTAAAATATTCATTTGATAGGTTTTGAATAGGTTTTTAAAAGTTCTGTAAGATGGTGCCCTCTTCTGAATTATTTTACAAGTAAAAAATAAAAAAAAAATGCATTTAAACCTAAACAAAGAAAGAACATCGGTTGTAATTGGTTGTTAGTGAGCTCTCAGCCGAAAAAGACATTCTGATTGGCTGGAAAGAACAAAGAAACTGCCTGATCAAAGAAAATAAAAAAAAACACTGAGATTTTCATTTCGAATATAATTTTAAAGAATATTAAGTATATATTCAGTAATTACAAATGATTTTCAGAGAGAATACTAAAAAAACAAAATTATTTTCAAAAAATATTGAAGATTTTAGTAAAAATATTAAAGATTTAGTAAAAAGAAATATTTACTTTTCTATAACGTAAAAGTCGACCTTTTTGTTTATATTATAGCTTTTATGTTGCCGAAATTGAATATTTTAGAATAAATAAATAGCAATTTATTTTTGAAAGAACTTTCGTTCTCTTCATAACCTGAAAAATTAGTAATATACTTTTTATAAACGTATCTGAGTTGAATTTAATATTATAGGCGAATAGGTTTTAACAATAGGCTTTGTCTTCAGTTTGTGAGTTGGCCAATTAAAAGATTTGATTTTTACCTCTTACAACCAATAATATAATTAGCGGTTAAAAGGTTAAAGAATAGTGCTATGAAATAAGCATTAAATCTCCAGAAAACCTCAAATCCAACCGGTTGGAAAGATTTTCATGTGAAGCAACAACCAGCAAGAAAACAAAATCCGACTGGAAATAAATTTCACAACAAACAGCAAAAAGTATCCATGTTCTGAAATCCTAGGTAATAAATAACATTTTCTTATTTCCATTTCTAATTAATGTAGCCATTGCAATCCTTAAAGTCTCCAGAGTCAATTAATGAATAAACTCTATAGCATGCATAAAGAACTATAGATATGTGTGTTTTTAAATGTCATGTATTATTTAATGCTTTTGTTATATTATATTTTAGTGCATGAATTCAGAGTGTGTGCGTGGTCATTATATAAAAATACCATTGTTTATGTTAGTTAAGATTTATAAAAGTAGTTAAAATTAGAATAATAAGTATTTATTTAAAAATAAATTATCTTTAAACGTAATATTTGTCGGTCAATCCTTTTACCACTAACTGAAGCAACAATTTGTTATTGTAATACTTTTGATTGAGCTAGTTGGGATATTGTAGGCGCTGAATTAGTTTGCCATCATTCAAAACATGTTAGTTCTTATAGCTAACTGACACCCGGGGTTTACTCCGAAACAAGAACTGCTTTGAATGATAGGTGTTGAATTCATGCATCTGAGAAAATCTGTGTCATTCAAATGTGGTCACAGTTATATATATGTTATATAGAGCTCTGGCTTGGTCACAAGTGCCCTCTATACATTATTCTTTTCTGCCTAAGGGGCCATGGTGGAGCAATATTTAAATTGCATTGGTATAGATCAAATATATAAGTTATAAGTACATCATATTTTATATAAAAGTTTTTACAAGTTATATTTCATAATATTATTTTATTAAAGAGTCAAAATGATATAGATTTTGTTTACTCCCTCGGTGATCACATTGATTAACACACCACTCGGTTCAATATACATAGATATATAATTTTAACAGTTAAACTATAAAAACATTGATAACAAAAGTCCATTTAAATAAATATTTGTTTTAAATTAAAATAAATATTTGTTTTAAATTAAAATAAATATTTTAATTTTAGCAAATCATTTATATATATATATATATAATGATTATTTAAAATTTACTAAAACCATTAATCAAGACATCAAACCTAGAGATAACCTTAGATCAAGTCGCATCTTAGCAAATAAACACAAAAGAAATAAAAATTTGAATTCAATTATATAGTTATTAATTATAATAATTTCAACAATAATTGAATATGAAATCATGAAAATCAAATAGTATATTTAACACATGCTACCGGAAGTTGATTCTACTATAAAAGCTGGATCAAATAATTTCAAATTTTAATTCTACCTTTCACCAATGAACTAGCCACTATGCATAGTCATTTTGCTGTGTTTGAATTCCAAACATATTAAAGATGGATCAATAGTTTGAATTAATTTTCTTATTGATAAAATTTTTATTAGAAAAGAACTCTAATCTCACTCAATAAAAAGGTAAATAAATTATTCTTTAGTATCATTAATTGTAATTTCAAAATGAAATTATATATATATTTGATTAATTAGAAAAACTCATAATAAGATCATTCTAAACTGAAATTCTAAAGCAGATAAATTTTGTCAAAAACATTTATATATTTAAACTAAATTATTTTAATAAGATAATAAGTATCGAAAATGTGTTGTGGTTAAGTGAAAATAATGTAATTACTTATTTCTACAAAAATGCCTAAAGTATAAGCATATCTCATCTATATAATTTAAAATGAAACTTCAATCAATAGTGAAGATGTCAACATCACACGAGAGAAAGAATTCTGAATGGATTATTATGGCTGCCTCATCGATAGTTGATGACAGAATAATGAACTTTATTCTTAATGAACATTATTAATTTCATTATAGAAAGGAATAGGATAATACCATCAAACTTTAATATATCATATTATCTTTATGTGTTATCAGTTTCAGATGTCTACTTTTATTTCCTTTACTTTTAAAACCCATTTACATTGAAATAGTCCATTTAAGAAAGTTATTAGATAAAAAGAAATGGGAAGAACATTTAGATAAATATTTGTTTTTATTTAATAAAATTTAGGTCTTCCCTGTAAGGTGACTTGACCAAGGTAAAAGTAAATTTAATATGAAGGTAAGATTTTATAGTTCTTCATATTAAATTCATTCATAATACAACAGAATTTTTGTTTATTATTAACATAATTAATATAATAATATTTGTTTATTATTCTTTGTGTAAAATGGTTAACACCTTTGGAGGAAAGATCTTTTATTTCATAATATTGATTACACATAGAAGGGGGGGGGGTCTCATAAAATTGGAATTCCTTCATAAGGATTGGATAATATAAAATCATCATTTATACATATATTAATTAAAATAAATTTAGTTAGTTAATATTATTATATATTTTTTTTTAAATTATAAAATTTTGTTTATTGTTTTATAACATATTAAAATTTGTTCATGTTGTGATACATATATTACAGGGATATGGGAAGATATAATTTAATTTGATATAAAATAGTAGAAATGTATGTAAAGCATTTATTTATAATTTTTTTTTTGTTTGTTATTTAAAATAAATTTAAATTATCTGTTAATAAATATGTTAAAGTTTATTTTAAATTCAAGGAGTCTCTGATTTATGTAAATTATTTATTCATTTTTCGAAACAAAATAAGATTGAATACACATACCCATACACATATATCATATTAATTTAATATCCTGGTAACTTGGTTGAAATTAATTTTAAAAATCTATTGAAATTATATGAAGTATTATTACTACTGTAATATATTGATGGAAACCCCTGAAGAGAGTTAAATGTAAAAACTACCCTGAGTTTGAATACTAAGCATAACATAACAATCAACAAAAATGAAGATTGGATCAATTAGTCTAAGTTGCATCTCTATTAAATATTTAATTATAAATTATTTTTTAATGGATTCAATCTTGGATTAAAGTCAAATCGTATCATTCATGGCATCCTATATGAAGACCCTAAATCCTATTATAGTTAGATGTGATGACCTTGATTCCTTTAGGAAGAAATGATAATGGATGAACAATTGAAATCTTAAACTGGATTCCAAGAGATGTTAGATAGATGAAAATAAGAAAATGTTCTGGGGTGATGTGGAGAAGAGAGGCTGGAGATCAGAGAAGACAGATTAAACTTGAAAATGCCTTCATCCTGCAGCAGATCGATAATGGTTAAAAATGATGAAGACAATGACATATATATTATTAAACTAATTCACTTGAATATATAGAAATTATAAAAAAATGATCAATCCTGATTACATTTTGCAATTTAAATGTTGATTTAATTTTAAATTTTAACTGTAAATTGAATGTTACTAGAATTAGCTTTAAGCCATATGCTAGCAATAGTTAATATTTACTTATAAATTTTTGATATATTAAATTTTATAAGTTTTATTCCACTTATTTTTGTTTTTATTATATATATATATATATTATTTGATATTTTATATGCACATACGCATATATATAATAGAAATAAAATTGGAGTTATATGTGGAGAAAATATATAAAATTGGTTTTAAGCTCTGCATAACTTTTATTATATTAAATAATAATATAAAGCTTAAATAATGAGCTAGAGTGACTTAATGACGTCTATGCTGAAGGATGCATCCAATCAGTCTACCATTTTGTGTTGCCTTGACAACAGCTTGAGATTGTTGATTGTTATTGATATTGGGATTGTCTAAGTGTTGACTGCTTTTAATGATTATATATATATATAAAGAAACTATGACATACATTAAAAAAAGAGAATGACATGGCATTTGCTTATGCACAGAAAAATAAAAGTTAGCTGAACACGAGATTGATCCAGATGCTATGACAGTAATTTGTTAAGAAAGAAACAAAATGATAAAATTCAAAGAAATATGCTTTATGACACAAAAAATAAATAAATAATTGAAAGAATATTGTTTGAGATTTTTTCCAAAAGTTGAATTCTGGAAGGGCCAGAACTGATTTCAAACTGAGTAACTCACACTCCAGAATCAAATTCTATCACTGTAAGAAAGAACATGTGTTAAATTAAGGGGATAGTAACATTTATGTAACTAATAGTTTTTTTAAATATTATTTAACAATGAAATGTTGATAACCATAAGTATGATACTAATATGATGAAAGTATCCTAGATTAGTAATTCTTCTTTTTTGATATACATCTCATCGGTTCATGGTGCATGAAAGATAAATAATTTTTGAAAAATTATATTTAAATAATTTATTCAAATAATACAAAACTGATAAAAAAAGAAATTAAAACTATATCTCAATTACATTGATTACTGCTTTTGTCCAATCTTTGTCAAAGCCATAAATGTCCAGACATTTTGCACTCTAGGTCGTAGCCATTATAGCTTTATACTGCACATTTGCCAATTATACTTAAGATTGAGTACCACAGAACACGATATTAAAAAATTGTGTTTTGCAAAACTAGCTCAAGGTCTCATTAGCTTTAATTAAAAAAAAATTTTTTTATAATCTTTTGATTTTTTTTTAAAGAAATTTGTAATTTTGGAAATGCTAGTAATATTAATCAATATTTTGTTTTTAAATAAATTAAATAGTGAACTTCCACTATAGTAATTATGTTTTGGTTATTAAAAAACTGAAATAAATATTTTTTTTATTTGCCTACCTATTTTCTTTTTTTTTGTATTTTCATGATGACATTTTTTATGAAGGGTGGGGTGGTACAGAAAATTTTTGATATGCTTTGTCCTTATATTTTTCAAGTTTTTTTTTTTTAGATGTTGTTATTTTTATTAATGTGGACATTCATTGTAATATGATGAAATTGAGATGAATAATGTGCTAATAAAAATCTCTATCATAATATTTTTATATTTCATGCACATATATATGTTTTGTTTTTGTTTTTTCCCCGGATCACCCTCCTTAACTATGTTTGCATTCCATAAACAATCTTCATTCAACTTTAATTCTAATGTTTAAAAAATAACAACGTTTTAAGTCTTCAATTGTATTAATATATACAAAAGATTACCATTAAAATGTAGAAAGGATGCAATAATCATTGACATTTTTTTAATTAAAAGTGATAATTTCTAATTCTAAAAGACAAAAAAAACCCATCTATGCCTTTTTATATTTATCAGATCATAAAACAGAATTAGTACAGTGTTTCTTTATGTAGATGTCATACAGCCCTCTAATATAGGTCTGTAAATGGATACCCAGCTATTACTATGTGGTTTAATTGCTGGCCTATCTGTCTTCCATATCTACAATAAGAATCAAAGTTCAATCTGGGTAAAGCTTGGAAGACTTTTGAGACTACGATTAGGGTTAGAGGTTTACTGCAGGTGATTATTCTGCATATAAACCAGCTAGTCATTCAGTATTAATAATAAATGGGTATCTAGATAAATTAGTAGGGAAAGCAAAATAAATATATCAAGGTGCATATTTTGTAGAATTTCAGTGGTCATGGGAGCTATAGTTTTAGTTATTATTATCTGAGAGGGATTGTCCTAATATTAGAAAATAATTAGTGCACTAATTGTAAAATAAAAATTCAAGTAGAGTTTTTTTATGTGATGCATCATAATCATTGTCTGAATCTTTGCAGTCCAAAATATAAATACAACTGAAGCATCATCATCACAAGCCTTCAGGAAAATAATCTTCTTCATACCATACTACCTTTCTCACCCATCTTGTTGCATGTCCTTTACTCATAACCCAATTAAATACTATTTTTGTATATTCTCTTACTATCCATAAATTGCAATCTACTGAACATTTTCATTTTGCATTTATCATATAAAAACTTGATCATCCCATTTCTCCTTGAATTCCCTCTTTTGCCAACAACACACTGGCATGTAATGCATGTCTTCCTACTTCTCTTTGTACTTTTTCTAAGTAATGTAACACCTTTTTACTAACACATAATGCACCATAAGTTAACCTTGCTACTGACACTCCCATACATTTCTAGATATATCATATTTATTATATGAATACATTGTAATTTCTTTATCAGTCTCTTTCTTATCTTTGCTTCATTTATTAATTTTTCTCCCATTCATTCAAGCAATTTCTCTGATTACTTAAGATGATTCCCAAATAGTTGTATCTATTTACCACATATTGTATACAACTAGTGCTGTCCTCAAGATAGTTTAAAAGGCCTTTATGTTAATTTTAAAAAAGAGACATATTTGAAATCAAAAGAATTGATAAAATACTTGAAGTGATATATTAATCCAGTATAGCTGAGTCATTCAGCTTATGTAATGGAAACTGTGTCATGGGTAAACATGTATATAACCATATACTGGTGAGCCATTTTTATGTATAATAATTGTTGGTACAAATCAAGGTTAGCGATAAACAACAGAGATAATCACAAAAAAGTAGAAAATAAGTTAAATCCATGACAATGACCTTTCATATTAACAAAATTCTCTATTAGCACTAACATATCCTCTTTTTCAATTCATTTGGTAAACAAAGAGTTGACTGAAGTAAAAAATATTTTCTCCATAGAATGCCACTATCACTCAAACGAATTCATTTAGAGAATGCAAAATGAAATGATTGATAATCACATAACCATATATTTAAAATAAGTGCATAAAAAATGAGCAACAATCTTGAAAGAAATTGGCTTTTCAAATTTTAATAATTAAAAAGTAATTATATCATAAATAGAAATTAGTAAAAAAACAGGTTGTGGTATCCATAGAGATCTGAATATATATTTTTAAAAAATCAAGTCATACATCACGTGACTTACCCTAACAAACTTGTATCACAAATGTAAGACAATGAGCATGCCAACAGCTCCAAACAAGCCCCTCCAAACAATTGCCACAAGAGAAAATACTTAAAAAATCTCCATCCAGAACATCACTACACCAGCCTCAAGCCACTGGCCATCCCCAGTGAAGCGCCAGGGCACCAGAGATCCTCTGTGAATATATGCATAAATCTTAAATTAAGACAGCCGAATTATATATATTCACAGAGGGCGTTGTTGAAATATCACAACATTTGGGTGGATTATTTGAATATTTTCTTACTAATTTTCAGCTAATGATATACACTAAAGCATTTTCTTAAATAGGGAATAATGTATAGACTATATCCAGATCTATTGCAATAAATAAATAAATTGAATAGTTTTGATGATATGTTAGTTCGTAATAAATAGCAGAACTGGAATTTATCCAAAGATCTTACACTCCGGAGTCTATATTACATCATATAAGTTTTTTTTCCCTCAGTGATGAAAGTTTATTTATAAAAAAAAACAGATGCAAATACAGTTAGAAAAAGGTTTACAAAGGAATGATTATATGATAAATTGAAATTTCAGGAGCAACATGGTAAGAGGGTAAGGATATATGTGAAAAGGGAATGGGAAGTGGAAAGGGAAAACAGTATGTAGTCCAGGCCAGTCCAAGATGCATGTCTTTATTGAGCAAACACCGCATGGGTCATAAACATTTGAATGATTGAGTCCTATGGCAGAGGCTGAGAGGATGGGAGTTGGAGGATTGCCCAAGTGTCTGTGAGAGTGGAGGTGGGGCTAGTTTGATATCTCTGGTTTTGAGAGACCAAATTAGGTCCAATAGCTTTTGATTCACTGAGTGTACTCTCTGGTAAAAAATAATGGCACATTGGAGCAACAAGAGTGCATAGATGAGGAAAACTGATGGTCTAATAGTTGCAAAGATCCCTGTTTCTATGGATTCTTGGAGGTTGAAGATGGTATTCCTGTGCGAGGAAAGGCAGTTTCAACTCCTGCCTTTACATCATATAAGTGACTATCACAATAAATAGTATATACTATGTGAGAGACTACCGAGCTTTTATATATATGCAATAAAAGTGTAGTAAACAAATACAAAAAAACTATATATATAAAAACAAAATGTATTAAAGTAAAAACGAAAAAAAAAATGAATGTAAAATGTTGATAATCCTCTCCCTCCCTCCCTCTCTCTCTCTCTCCCTCCCTCCCCCTCTCTCTCTCCCTCTCTCTCCCTCCCTCTCTCTCCCTCCCTCCCTCCCCCTCCCTCCCCCTCCCTCCTTCTCCCTCCCTCTCCCTCCCTCCCCTCCCTCCCTCTCCCTCCCTCTCTCCCCCTCTCCCTCTCTCCCCCTCTCCCTCTCCCTCTCTCCCCCTCTCCCTCTCTCTCTCCCCCTCTCTCTCTCCCCTCTCCCTCTCTCCCCCTCTCCCTCTCTCTCTCCCCTCTCTCTCTCCCCCTCTCTCTCTCTCCCCTCTCCCTCTCTCTCTCTCTCTCTTTGACATTCTAAATAATATAACAAATGCATTTTTTGTTTGTTTTAATAAAGTCCAACAATTTAATTATTTTTTTGTCCCAAAGGGATATGAAGTTTTTATATTAAAAAAACAACAAATGAAAATCAATAATGTTTTAGGTGGTTCGCTATAAAAAAAGTAAAAGTAATAAAAACATAGAAGTTATATTTAATTTTAACATTATATTTCGAGTTTTGATCATAGGAATCACGATAGTCAATTAAACTTTTTTCCATAGTGTTATAATGTTTTAGCATTTTACAATATAAATTTGTTGTGACATCATGTTGTTTTAATTATATAATGTGACTATTGAGATTGGAATCACACTATTGATATGAATAGGGCCTGGCGGTCTGGGACAATCCTTTAAAAAATGTGTTTTCCATGGCCAATGCAGCATTTTAAATATAAATTTGTTGATGCAATATGATTTATATATATATATAATGAGACTATTGACATTGGAATAACAACACCATGGGTTTGAACAGAGCTTGATCATCTATTTTGGAAAATGTGAATTTTAAAATTATTGAAAAGATTTATTTAAAATAGTCTATTGAACAAAGCAATGAAGGTTTATAGGAATATATATATATATAATTGTAATGTCTATTTCTATTTAATATCTGACATGGTTGCCTCACTATCTTTATTTATATGATTAACCAATTGCTAAAATAGCTTAAAAATAGACTAGCAAGATTAAAAAGCAAATAGAACTAGGGTATTAATGTTATTATATTCTTACTAAAAGGGGGTTAAAAAATAAAATAAATCTCAGATAAATGATATGCAATTATTAATTGTTTAAGAAACTCGTGTTTATTTAGAGTGTTTATTAAATCTTTGAAAGAACTAGGAGAATGAGAAGAGGTAGTTTTTTGTTTGAACTATTTATGGTTGTATATGAACATATACAGAATTTTGTAATGGGTACTAGCAAAGGTAGCTGAATTGTTGGTTTAACGATTATGTTTACTAAGGGGGGAGGAAGTTCACTCTTTACAAGTAAAAATACAGTCTAATGTTTTAAGTAATGATATATTTCCCAAATATATAGATCACATGATTATACTGTAATGTTGAAAATATTAAAGTATGCATCAAATTATTAAAAAAGGATTTGTTATTAAAGACGTAGTTTACAAATAATGCATACACATTTATATTTTATAATTATTGTAAAACTTAAAAGAAAAAGATTTTGTAAAGTAGATAAACAAAAAAAAAAAATAACACAATTCATTTGATAACTGGATCAAAAGATTAAAAGTGTCTGTTCTTAATACTGAGCTACCATATTTCCCCAAAAGTAAGACTCAATCTTATATTAGTTTTTGTTCCAAAAGTGTTATAGAGCTTATTTTTAGGAGATATTATATTTTTTTAATGAACAAAAATGTGAATTTATTCAAGTACTTCTTTTTCCAAAAAGCTATAAGATTGTTATCCTATAGACCCCTCCCCCATTCTTTTCTTGTATTCTCCAAAATAGCTCTTCTTTGCACTCATTTTACCTGGTGGTCAAAATATTGTTCTCTTTAAATTCACTATTAAATCAAGTGTTAATTGAAGATTGTGAGACATGGATGGTTCCAAAAAAATGGTTACAGTTAAAAATGGTTTGTCCACACAAAAGTAACAAAAATTCAGAAAATGTTTCTATATTCTTTTTAAAAACTTTTCTTTAGGAGAAAGACTGATTATTAAAATCACTTCCATTATTTATAAGATTTCAGGATAATAAAAAAATTTTAAGAAATCAAACTAATTTTTGTTTTAATCTTGAATATTTAAAAATTACCATCATAAAATTCTAAAATTAAATCAAGCATTTGAAATCTAAGTATTAAATATAAATAGGTACCTAAAAATATATAAATGAGATTATAAATTGTCCAATATATTGATTAAGGGTAGATAAATTGTTTCTCTATATAAGTAGAATTACATTCTTTGAAAATGTTCGATGAAAAATACAAAGAAACCATATAATTTATATTACCATTTATCTAAAGCATTCATGTCAATAATATTATTTCTTTATACATTCATTACTTTATAATTCAATTAGTCTAATGATCTTAATTAGGACTTATATTTGGAGTAAAGTTCATATTTTTATTTTCTAGTTAGGTCATATTTTCAGGGAAGCACAGTAGAAATTGGAAATCCTAACAAGAGAGGGAATCTAGAGAAATATATAAAGTTAAAATATGTATGCCTCACCCTCTTAAGGGTAATTAAAGCTATATTTATTAGATAATTTTTGGTTAATTAAGATAGAGTTAAATACCAGATGGATGATAAATTTTGGAAATGTAGCCATAACAATCAAAAGAATTATTGTAATTGCAGTATATTTTTAAATGAAATGATACCTAGTTTGATAGTCATTAATGTTTTGTGGTTAGATTAAACTTATGGTAATATATATAGAGAGATGCATATTACAACCTCATATTCATTACAAATGGTGCTTTAGCAAGTGGCTAAATATAAAGCACAGTTTCTGCATTTGGCAGACATTTCTCTTCTCACAACATTATAAAGGGTTTTTACTTTATTTGTGTAAGCATCTTTAAAAATGTATATTTCTTTACATTTTTATTTATATGTATATGTATAAATTATACTTTCTTAGTTAGATATTTAAAATTGTGTGAATATTTATTTAAGAAATTTGAAATTTGTAATAATTCAGTAAGAGTAATTATTATTTTTAGATTAATCCAATTCCTCTGACTATTGACACAACTATGCATTTTATAAATATTTATTCTTGTTGTTGTCACAAAAGAATAAAGTAGATATATCAAAGACATTGGGGCAGGATGACTTCATAGATATTGACGAGAGATTATATAGCCAATCTAAGTGTAAATTTAATTTTTAATGGAAATTTTTTTGCTAATGTCTGTTATATATACTATGTTAACCCTTTCAAATTCTGACATTTTCTATTGTTACACCTGGCGGAAGTTTTTGAAAATGCTCAATCTTTCACTTCTATATCAAATCTCACCTCTATTTTATACTAAAACTCTTTCATAAATAATTACTTTCAAACACAAACTTAAAACAAATCAATGATTGCAATGAAAAAAGTGAATCTCTCAGTATATTTAAAGACAAAATTTGTTATATTCTTACCAGATTTTGAAAACTTGTTCAAAAACTTTCATGTTTTTAGTGATTGATTTAATTCAGCCCATCTGGATTGGCTTTGGTTCAAACAAATATATATAAAAAAAGCTCTTAAGCTCATTTGGAGATGTTTAAAGAATTTTAAGCCTTACCAATCTGGATTCAAAATCCAAATCATGATAATGTTACAAGAATGCACTTACAGTATGATATAAAACTTTTTAATATACATATATTAATTGATGTCTTGATAGAAGAGATTGATAATTATTGGACTGTTAAAGACTTAAATGGGATTTTAAGAGATTGCCGAAGACCTAGAGAGAGACCACATATGAAATGGATGATAAGATGAAAGAAGTTAAATGTACAAAAGAGACTAAAAATGATTAAACTTGAAGAGACCTTCATTTTGCAATGGTTTGATAGTGGTTAAAAATAACGATAATGAAAGTTTTTTCCTATTCTATTTTATTTTTAAACCTTTTTTTTTTCTCGAAAATTATGTTTATTTGTATATGGCTAATTAGTTTGGCTGCGTATCAAATACCTGGAAAAAAAAAAACCTCCTAAGCCTGTTTGAGATCTACAAAACTTCTCAAGTCTTATCCGATCCGAAGTTCAAGTCATATTCGTGATAAGCGAATACATTTCCAATAAGTCATAAGATTTTTTAATATAACATATATTGTTTGATATTTTTTATATCACCCGCCCTACAAAATAATGGGCGTCTTTTACTATTCATTTTTTTTAAACAAATCAAAAACAGCTTTTCATTCAATCAAAAAAATAACAATAGGCCCATATTATTGATTGTACAACTCTGTTTAAAATTGTAAAGGATAAAAATACATATGAATTAATATAATTACTGTTTTATTGATATTTTACAATTAAAACAGCTCTCGCAATGTTACATCAAATATTTTAATGATTGTAATTCAAGAAAGTTTCGCATGTAACCACTCAAGTAATTGACATTTTTTCTCTTTTATGTATGGTTTAATATTGATTTAATTCAACTCCAAAAATACTCTTAGAAAGAAGTTCGCCAATTGAAATAAATAAAATGATTTTTTTTTGTAACTCTTTAAATAAAATAAAAAAAAATCAATTTAAACTTTTATTATTATTTTTCTGTTTGAAATTATGACAAAACGCTCATTTATATATTATAAAAAACTGGTGGTAATTAAACGTGGAAGATAGCGGATTGAACAAAGGAAAGAAATAGTTTTCCCTCACTACATTTGACAATTACGAGGAACAAACACGTGTACAGCCAAACATTTCTTATCGACTTCCTTCACCGTGAGATTGCTTCAAGTTTTGCATGACTAAACCAATTAATGACAAAGTTTTTAATTGATTTCTGATGCTGATTGCTAATATATGGAAGAGAAACAGAATTTTGCTTTTACACTTTCAATCATTTTTAAATTGTCTGACTATTTAAATATTTATAACTCATAAGTAACATGTAAGCAAAATTTATGCACACACCTAAACATGTATTGCTGCAAATACTGAGTGAAAAAACAACTCTATGCCTTCATTATTTTATGATTTATTTTTAAACACCAGATCTTATTAAAAAGTTTTATAGCGGCTTTAAACATAAGCTTCTAGAATAAAGTGGATTAAAGACGTGACAGCAGTGGTATTCTACTTAGAATAATCGATTGCTCCGAGTTCATAAAAAGTTTGAGGACTGAAAGTAACAGATATGTACCCCAAAAAGGGTTAGGTTTTAAAAAAAGCTGAATTTATTTCCTAAGGAAACAGTAATTTGTCTAAGAGGCACCAACTGTTAGCATTCTAAAAAAACTAACTTTATTTGGTTCAATCTTCTTTAACATTTTAATTATCCTACTACATCCTTGGAAATAGATTCTGTCTCTCCCTTAGGTGATCAAATATACAACCACATTAATAATCGATACATGGGATAATTTTACTAATGAAAATTTTAAAAAATTAAATAACATAAGAAAAAATACAAAAGTCAAATCATATCATGATTTAATAAATCAAATAAGCAGCTGTGTATTTATTTATCTCTTTTTTAATTAAATAACTCTTAAAAACCAATTTAAATATTAGCAGATTTTGAAAAAAATATCTTGAATTACCTTAAAATGCACATTATTCAAGAAGTAAAAGATTGACATTTATGAATTCAAAATATAAATAATAAAAAAATGAATAAAGAAATTATCACTGAGCTTTTTCAATTGCCAAAAATATGTAAATAAACAAATACTAAAACGGTATCTTTATAATCAGTCTTTTTTAAAAAAATCTACTTTGAACAATAACACAAAATGTCCTCACAAGGCAAGTTTTTTAAAGTGATATTTCTTTTGTGAAATCTTTACATCTTTGTCTTCAGTTCAGTAACTTTTACTTATGGAACTAATGACTCAAGAAACTTATTATCATGCATGAACTGGTATAATATAATAATGGGGCTTATCCTTCTTACCAATTTTGACTTTATCATTCCCATTAAAAATTATGTTGCAGATTTCAGACTCAAGTTTGCATTTAGCAATGTATCTTGATATGATTTCCTTGCTGAGTATGCTTTTCTTAATGACTATTAGATATAAAAACTTTCACTTGATGTTTTTAACACTACATCAATTCTATTTTATTAGTAAACTAATGGAAAACTAGTTATATTCTTCTGATTTTAATCATATATATGCTTAGATGAATTGTAATTAAATTATAAGGCTAGGAATACTAAATAAGAAAAGCCTGAGTTTAAAGGTTTATTGTAATCTTATGATAAGCTGCTTTTAAAATATTGGTCTTGATATCTATCAAGACCAAAATATCAAAAGCGGCATTGTATAAGATCATAATAAATTTTTACACTCAAGCTTTTCTTATTTCACATTACTAGCAATTATAATTTAATTCCTCTAATTGGCACAGCACTTCATACTAAGAATTCATTCAATATTAATTTTTTTTTAAATCAGATACAGAACAAAACGAACAATTCCAATTTACTTCTTTCTGATTTAATTTTTACACAAAGATTTTGGAATAACAGAAATATGTTTTTTTGCTTGTTTATAAAATATTTTGGATCATTTTTGCACTCTAATTGGTTGATTATTACTTAAAACAAATAAAGAAATATAAAAGAAATTAAGTCCAACTTATTGAGTTTTAACATCAAATAAAGATTTTATACAGAAGTGAAAGGTAGAGCAAAAAATATGAATCGTGAAAATATCCCCACCCAAATAACTGATCAAGAAGCAACATTGTTTTTAATAGTAAATGGATTAAAACCCAGAGCTTTCATAATGGTCACTTTATTAGTAACTGCTCTAAGTTATACTGCATACAATGTAGCATGAAAGTCACCCACACTTATCAGTGTTCAAAGGAAATAAACACTAATAAGTTGAATTAAAAATATCTAGAACAAATGACAAAACCAGATGAAAAACAAAATATCAATATATACAATAGCAATATACCAATAAAAACAAAGAGCATTCTTATAACACTTTAGTGCAAAATCCTTCTGCTGATATACCACTTACAACAAGCCCTCCAAATAAAACATCATAGATATCCCATTATCTGTTCACCGTAAGTGAAAAATACTCTCTACAAATAAAAAAAAACCCAGGATGCACTCCAAGTAAATTAGGAGTAAAAGTGAAAAATCCAGTATTGGATGACAAAGATGAAGAAATATCACCTACCTTGTTTGGAACAAAAAAGTAAAAACTGTATTCTAAAAATTCTGATTTCTCAGCATCACCATTAGACAGAAGAAAATAACCCCGTGAAAGTGATAAGTGGTACCAACATGTATAATTTAATATACAATAAAGCAAGTGAAAACAGGGTTGCACAAAGGTAGATTATCACCTACACTTAAAGAATAATCCAAACAACAATCATATATAATAATAAAAAATTATATCTCTGACCACAATCATATATAATAAAAAAAATTATATCTTTGTGTTAATAATCTATTAACTTTTATATTTATTTTTAATTCATATTACATGGTGATATAATGTACTATAAAAGGTTTTGTAGAAAATCATAAATAATAAAATCAATAATGCTTGCAAGTTTGCTATATGTATAAAATAAATACACATTAATAATGATACTTAATGTAGATGTCTTTAATGTCAGAGGATTAAATTTCCTTGAAAAATATTAAACTATTAACTAAATGGTATGATATTGTCCAACCATACATACTTGGCATGACAGAAACCAAAATTTACAGTGAATGACAAATTGACCCATCAGCCAAATTATATTACAAAGAGTTCACAGCCTATTCAAAAACAACATGCGCACCATCATCAGGATCAGGTATCATCATTGATAAAAAATGCCCATTCAAAATGCTCATACTAATTATCACCCTTCACCACAAATCAATAATAATAAGCAAAGCATAGCACTTGTATACACTCATCAACCCCCACCATCGTAGATTAATTACATTTCTGAACTCCAAATTTGTGGTCAATCCACATCATATAATACTGATAAAGGATTCAACATGTCATACAAAAAAATCACCATTAAATGGCTCCATCTTCTTTCATTCTCATTGAGTGGGAAATAATTTCTGCCAGAAAGATTTGTATCTTTTAAAAATGGTAGATACTCATTTCTAACAGATTTAGTATTCTATTCACCATTATTATACAACATGATGAACATTTTTAAAAACTTCCTTCTATTGGATCAGGAAGCTCTTATAGAGTTCCTGGATCCAACTTCAATACCAAATCAACAATCATTACTGGAAGAACCGTCAGAATTCTTATTTCATCTTGCACTCCTGAATTTCTCATCTTGGAAATATATATTTATTTGCACAAATGAAAGATTTACAAATGGACCCTTGTTCAAACCTTGTGTGGATTTGTTAATATATCATTCAATATAAACCAGGGCCACACCATTCCGAAAAAACTTCTAACCCTTATGGATGACACTTATAAAAAAATCATTTTAACATCACAATCAAACCATGATCATTTCAGTTTTCTAGCACTAAAAAACATATCTATCTATTTCAGAACAATGTAAATAAGGCATAGCAGCAAGAACAAAACAAAGTATTTTTAAACAAGCCTCACATTTTAATGAGAAATTATATCAGATGGACATTGGGTCACCCCTCCCCTCCTTCAGTTCAGCTTCCATCTGCTATTAATGCTGGAGAAAAGATTCACATAATTTAATGTCAAGCTATAAAAAAATCCAAACTCAGTCCATCATAACTTTCATACAGCAAACCAGAAGAAAAAAAAAATTTTTACTACACATGACTTCATACAAAAAAACACACTCAATACCTGCTATATGCCATCCTAAAAAGGATGTGATTTTTAAGTTTATATAAGCACACCTTGATAAATTTTCAGCTCAACACATGTTTAACCTCACAATTTTTTTTATCTTCAACCATTTATAAAATACCAGAACTCTACCAAATATCTTGTATTCCATTTTTGAAAAAAGAAAAAAAAGTGGTTTCCAAATTAACAAACTTATGTCTAATTTCAATGTCTCCCCTTGGCATCAAAATAATAGAATCAGTAAGTAAAAACAAAATAGAATCCTATATTAGACCAAAATTAACTAAAATGCAATTTAAAATGACAACTCATCAACTGGGCAGGCAGCATTTCTATTCAAAACATGTATACAACAGTAAGAAACCACAAAAAATACAATCCAATGTTATTCAGTTAGACATAGAGGCAACCTTTGACATAATATCAATAAACACACTTTTTAAAAATCCTGGAACAAGCTAAAGTAATAAAGACCTAATTATATCTACTTACTAATCTATTATTAAACTGTGAAATATATATTCTAAATGGCAAAACTTTGTCCCCAATTACACCACATTAATATATTCCATAAGGATCCTCTCTTAGTGATTTGCTATTCATTGTCTACCTAAATCCCCTAATTAACACTATAAAAAAATGAAATCCCTGGAATATATATACATAGCCTAAACACCAATATCTTGTGTACAGCTTACATAAATGATCTCTCTGTCTTTATCCCACCCAAAAACACTTCCCCAAACTCCTAAAGATTCCTTCAGATCCTGTGTCTGGCACATTTACTCTGGCAGTAATATAACAAAACATTTTAAAGGTAAGCCTAATTCATTCCTTGGTTTTCACTTCTTCTTGGTGACATTCACCAATATGGTCAAAATAGACTTAGAAATTATTGTCAATTCCTTAACAAATTCTTACCTAGCTCTTTATATGAAGATATTACTTTTTAACACGCTAATCATGACAAAATCCCATACCATTTTCTAATCAAATAGAGTCACAATGCAGGAAACTCTTGTAAAAAAAAAAGATAATTTCAATATCTAATAAGACATCTCAAAAATCCACTTGCACAAAATGGTCTAGGGCTTCACTTAATTCAGACATTCAAAATCCAAAAATGATTAATATAATCTCTGCATATGCACTAAAATTCTATATCTACATCCACTTGTAAAATCACTTCTACAGACAAACCACTTCCTAATCAATGATACCTGAAGACACTACCCATTCCACTACTATCTATAAAACATTTGGTATTTAAATCACTTCAAAAATAAATTCAAGTATTGGGAAATCCATCCCTTATCCATCTCTTTTATACTCTTAATAGAGAAATGATAAGACTGTACCCAACATCACTGAGAAATGATTTTGCCATCATTTCAAATTCTGATCACTTGGACTAAAATATTTTGGATTTTTTACTTAAAATTAACCTCAATTCACTGCCTATTCAATATTTCCTAAAATATATAAGAAATTTCAAAATGTAAAAATTCAAAAATTCAGGGACACATGATCACTTTGTTTTCATGCCAAGGATACACTAACATTCGTTCACTAATACACACACTTTTCAATAAAAAAGTCATCATCAACATCATTTTTATCTATTACCAAAAATAAAAATAAATAAATATAAATAGTCCATTTGACTCATTCAAGAAAGAATTCTTTGCTATTATCAAGAAAAGGGTATTCATACTCTATGCCTTAAGATGTACATTTATATATAAGAACAATCCAAAAAAAGCATGTCAGAAAAGATAAAAAATATATGTCAAAAATCTTACATTGATACCTAGTCACAATTAAAGCTACCCTCAAGCATATAAGAAAGAAATCAACATTCAAGATTAATAAACTTGAAATGAAATGCAGAAACTAAAAAGTGCCACTTTCCACCATAGTATTACTTCAGATGAAATTCAGCTCATCTAGTGTGAACTTTCACTTATTTTCAAAACTTTATGAGTCACATGCCAATTTTTGTATTATTATTTTTGTAGTCTTAACAATCACCATAGTATGTAGACAAAACACATAATGTACACTATTTTATTAAACTCACTTCCAGGTAATGATTAGCCTGCCTCGTAAGCTCTGGTAAGACTCCTCCAGCTATGTATTTATCTTGTCTCAAGTCGACTGTGGACATAGCAGTTTCCAGTCCATAGGTGGACTTGCCTCACTGCATGCACATCATGATGAGAAGATACTACCTTTGCTGATGGCAGAGGGTTTAATGGAGAACATGTTCAGACCTTCAAGTTGACAGAAGTAATTGCTCTCTGCCTTGCCTCCAAAAGGCTAAGAGCTATACAAAACTACATTTAGAAATGATGTAAAAGAATGCTATGCAAAAAATTTACAGTAAAGAATATCTTTAGTTCTAACAAGAATTTCAACCTACTTTTAAAAAATCAAATACCTTTTGCAATTCTTTAAAAAATGTACATTCAGATTGATTAAAAATAAATCTATATAAAGTCTAAATATATTGTTCAAATGAAGAAGAATATTATTTTAATGACAGATCTCCAGCCTTACTGGAAACATGCAGATTTAGTGTGCAAACCCCAGTGAAGGATTTAATTCCTTTGGATAGCAACTGGGTTCTAGCCAATCAGGTAAATAATCTAAAATAGTCTACTTCTAAAGGCAAGGTCAGATATGACATCCCTCTCCCTGGCTAATATTAGGTATGGAGGACAGTCATTGAGATGCGCTAGACAATGTATTGTCTGTTTGGTTGGTTTCTCCAGTTGATTGCTGTTCTTGTCTTTATCTTTTTTACTCGAACTTGTTTCTGGTTATCTGCTGCTGTCTTGATTTTGCTGTTCGTCTTCCCTGCTTGAGGTACTCATCCCAGATTGCCCACTACTTTTGTTAGCTTCTGATGTATGGTTGAGTCTTAGTTGGTTGTGATGGCAATGATGATGATGATCATCTTTTGTTTGCACAATCACAGTGTACAGACCCTTTATTTAAGTCACTACCACAGGTATCCATTTTGTGAACCTGTAGTACATATGGCATAGTACTTGTGTCCCTATTTGGAGTTTTATTTTGTTTTTTTATCTTTTTATTCAAGTTTGGCATCAGGTTTCAGGGTCAATGGAATAGTTCTTAAGGGTCTTCTGAATAACAGTTCTGCAGGAGTCTTACCTGCTACTCTGCTCACAGTGGAGTGCTGCGCTGGCAGAGTTCTGGCAATTCTGTTGTTCCAGCTTCCATCCATGAAGTCTTCTGAGTAATTAGACTTCATCATTGACAATGTTATGAGCTGGTTCACTTTGGTCACTTTGATCTCTAAGTAACTGAACCAGTCATGGCCTAACAAGTTGCAGATTCAACTACCAGTGGTGGGTGTCTCATCTTGTTAGGCATAGTAATTTTAACACTTATCTGACCCAAAAGTTTTATTTTATTCCCTTAGTAGTCTGATATTGACCTACTTACTGCTAGGATGCAGTTATATATTTTTTTTATTAATGACCACCCAGATCTTTTTTGAAATTATAGAAAGTGCTGACCCTGTGTCAAGTTCCATATTAACTGGAATATCATTGATTATGACAGTGTGTATAAATCCAGACTTGTCATCTCTGATATGGTTTATACAGGCAACTTGCTTATGTTTCTTACAAGTGCCTTTATGATTTCTGATATGGTTTATAAGACAACTTGCTTATGTTTCTTATAAGTGCCTTTACGGTTTTTAGGAATAGGTATTTCTATTTTTGACTCAGCTGTTTGTCTTTTCAATTTCAGACATGCCACCTTTATATGTTTGACTCACTTGCAAAATGTGCATGTTGCCTTGAGGTACCAGCATTCTGTATGCATGTGCTCATTGCATATATAACAAAGCCATGGGCTATTTGATGCTGAGTTCTGTAAGCTGTGTATTTGAATGAACCAGTGTTCTGCTCAATTTTTTGCACTTCATACTTAGTAAGTCTTTTTAATGAGGTAGCATGACTAGCTATTATCTCTGCTAGTCCCGCCTGAGCTAACGCTGTCTCAAAATCTAGGTCCGCAATCATCAATATTTTCAGCCTCAAATTGTGATCATTTATGCCACAAATAAAATAGTGAAGAAATGCTTCATTCATGAAGTCTTTGAAATTGTATTTCAAGGCTAATATATGGATTTGGGTTGCAAATTCATTAGCTGTTTCATCCTGTTCTTATATGCTGAGATTAAACTGGTATCTCTTTCCCTTAAACCCTTGACAATAAACTGTGAGAATTATCAACACCCTGTCAAAATACAGCTCATCTGGGGTTACAGCCATAGATTGAGACAAGTATATCATACATTTGTGGACCTATTATGGTCATTATGGTGGTTAACTTTACCTCAGGTTTTTTTTATCTGGTTAGCCTGTAGGTAAAAAAATCAAATGCCCCTTATAATTTGACTAGCTTTCAAGTTGCGCTGGTTCAAAAGATTCCATAGAGCTGACTGCCTTAGCCATCTTTATTTATTTATGTGAGTCACCACTCATAATTATTTTGCACTACTGTTGTAGTTGTTTAGAATTGATTTTTATCTTTATTTTTCCTAATAACCACTCGTAATTATTTTGGTTTTACTGTTACATTATTGTAACTAACTCAATGAAGCTTTTAAACCACTTGGGTGAGCTTTTGTCACTGTCTTGCATGTGAAGCTCTTATGATTGGTTGCAGCTTCAAATTGACACACCTTTATGTGCTGTTTTTAAAAAATCACCGTAATGAAATTAAGGTGAATGTAAATTTTTTCAAAAAAAAAAATAATAAAACAAATAACCAAATTACCCACTCACATATTTATTTTCATACATTTAGATATAATTTTTTCAGCCATGAGAGAAAAATTTCTGTGTGACTACGCCAGGTTCTGCTGAGTTTGGTTAGGCTTACAGGTTCAATTCCAAACCAACAGACACAAAAAGAACAACTACTCAACAATTAATATGTACAATTTATTGGTACCAAAAAATATACACACTTCTTAGTTAAACAATAATATACATATCTGGTTTATACAAGTTAATGCTGAGATAGCCATGCTGAGTATGAAACTCACTCCCAGCTAATGATTAGCCTGCCTTGTAAGCTCAAGACTTTTTCAGCTATGTATTTAGCTTGCCTCGAGTCGAGTATGGCTGTAGCAGTTTCCAGTCCATAGGTGGACTTGCCTCACTGTGTGGACATTGCGATAATGAGAAGATACTACCCTTGCTGATGGCAGAGGGTTTAATGAAGAGCATGTTCGGTCATTCAGGTTGACAGAAGTAATTGGTCTTTGCCTTGTCTCCAAAAGGCTGACTATTTAATGGCAGATCCCCTACCTTACTGGAAACATGCGGATTTGGTATGCAAATCCCAGTGAAGGATTTGATTCCTTTGAAAAGCAACTGAGTGTGAGCCACTCAGGTAAGGAATCTGAAATAGTCCACTTCTAAGAGCAAGGTCAGCACTTAGTAAAATATAACTTTTCAATTATTGTATTTAATGCAGTTAATTTTTATATACCTAAGTATTACATTGATGTACATTCTTTATTGTTATACACAAGCATATATATATATATATATATATATATATTATATGTCAGTTAAAGGATGAATAAAAGTAAGGAAAGTTATTAAAAGTTAAATATTTATGCAATTCTTTAACCATAGTCTGGTAGTCAAGAAAATACTTATTCATTATTTATTTGAAGTTTAAACCATGTTTACACTAATTTTTTTATATTTTATTAAATTATTTATTTTATTAAAAAGTAATATCATGGAATATATTTCTTTATTTGTCTATGTAGTATTCCAAAAATATATCTCAATATAACATAGTGTAAGTTATAAATTTATATGTGAATGATTTCTCATGTTAATTAGATGTACGTAAATTAAGAGGGGGGGGAGAGCTAGCATTGTCGGTTTCTATTGGATATCAAAGAAGTTTGATTCTTCATATAATTATAACGGAGCTATAACTTTCCTGAGTAGGTGTTCTTTAATAAGTAAAACCATTATCATTATATCACCCATGCCAGATGCTAAAAAGATGATATTGAATTTACTGATTGCATATGGCTGGGATGTCATTCACAAGATATTTATTTGCCTATTCTATTGCAACACATATAAATGAGAGTAGAACTAGTTAACATTTCTACTTCTAACTTATGATAAGATTCATAAATAATAATAAAAAAGAATACCCTACATGGTTTAGTTCAATGACCTAAATCGATTCAAGTTCTGATATTTCTGGAACTCAAATTTCTTATGAATCCTCGAATAATAAATGTATTTGATCACTTGTTTTAAAAGGAAGAATGAAAGTATGTAAATATATATATAATTGAAATAAAAGACATTACTGAGAATTAAATTCTTTATTTAAAATGATTTCAAAATAATAATAATTATTATTAATTGTTTTTATTCTTATTTACTATCATTATGAACTACAATGAAAATATGCTTTATTTCTTTTCCTCTCCTGAAAAATTTTTATTCTTAAAAATATAATTGAAGTTTTTGCCAAACCTCATGGCCCATCTTTCAGAATTAACTACGTAAAAAAATTACAAAAATTGAAAAATATAAACATTACTATTTCTTCCTATGTAAACCTTTCCATTAATTAATAATATGTAATAATTACGATCATCTTTATTTCTATTTTATTTTTCAATTTTTGTTTGCAATTTTCTTTGGAATTGATATTTAAGATGTCATGCAAGGTTTGGCCAAAACAACTATTATAATCTTAAGAATTAAAAAAAAATCCAGTAAAAAAAAAAAGTATGGAAGATTTTATTTATATTTCATTAATGATTATTTTTAAATGGAAAAGCAAAATTGAATGTTAGAGAAATTTTTTAAAGAAGAATGAGAATTTATTACTATTTTGAAATAACATAAAATTATTAATGTTGCTAGAAAAACATATAAACATGCATACATTTTTATATTACGTCATACTCTTCATATTTTGTTACGTATTTACTTACTTGTTTACCTCATAGATTTTTGCAATAATTTATTAAAAGACGTGTAGAGATTTCAACCAGAAAAGATATTTAAGAAAAATAAAGGAACGGTTATTGCTCTATCAATCACTTTTGTTTATTCAATTTTTTACAATGCATTATACACTTATTTTACTATCATAACGGTTTCGATTGCCCCAACAATCTTCTTCTGATCTGTAATAAACATAAATACATGAACATTTATGCATAAACACATTCCTAAATATTATATGCATTTCATAATATAAATTCTTTCTTTTACTCAACATACCGACATATATAAGGGAATATATATATATATAGTTTGATTAAAAGGAATAATTTATATTATGAAATACATATAATATGTAGAAATGTGTTTGTTATAACTGAAGAAGATTGCTGGAGTAATCGAAATAGCTATGATAGTAAAATAAGTGTATAATGAATTGTAAAAAAAGTGAATAAAGTGATTGATATTAATATTGAAAATTTATACCTACCTCACACATCAAAAGTGATAGAGCTGGACTGTAATCCATGGACCTCAAAGTGTAGAATCTGTCACTCTACTACTGCAGCAAAGCATGTTGGGAACTCAGAAAAACAGTAATTGAATAGTCTATTATTTAGGAGTTCATTTAAAGTTGCAGCATTGGAAGTGACAAAGTTGGGCTTCAATTCATGGGTCTCAAGCTTCAGAACTTGCTATTCAACCACTGCAGCAAAGCATGCTGGGAACTTTAAAAAACAATAATTCAATAGTCTGTTAATTATTTAGGAGATCATAAGAATTTCAAGCATCAGTAAGTGACAGAGCTGTGATGCAATCCATGGGCCTTGATCTTAAGAACATGCCACTCTACCACTGCAGCAAAGCATGCTGGGTACCCAGAAAGACTATAGTAATTGAAAAGTTTTATTATTCAAGAGTCTATAAGAAGTTCAAGCACCAAAAGTAGCAGTTCTGGGCATCCTGGATTTTGAACCCCAGACTCTGTCACTTTACTACTGTGCAAAACTATGTAGGCTCAAATTGGCCTGCAATCAAATTTTATAAGAAGTACAAGCACTGGAAGTGAAAAAGTTAGGCAGCAATTCATAGATCTTGAACTGCAACATTTTGCCATTCTGTGACTGCACCAAACCATACAGAGCAAAAATGGTTTATTACTTGGAAGTTCATTAAATGTTTGAATATTTGAGGTCTTAGAATTAGGCATCTATCCACAATCTTAAAATCCAGAGTTTGCTACATTAACACTATACCAAAGTATACATATCAGATATGATTTGTTGTAAAGGAGATCATAGCAAGTTTGAACACCAGAAATGGCAGATCTGGATTTTAATCAATAGACCTCAAGCTCCAGGAAAATCTTCCACTTCCAATACATCAAATCATGCAGAGCTAAGAGATTACAATTGAATGATTCACTACTAAAAAATTCATAAGTTTGAACACTAAAAACTGCTTGAAAGTTCATAAAAAATTTGAGCACTGAAAGTGATAAGTTGAAGTCATGATTCATGGTCTTTGAGCTTCAAAATCTATCACTACATTGAACAATCCAAGACATCTATTAATGTTTTACTTCCACTAATACATGCATAGTTAATTAATCATTAACTATGTGGCCTATAATTTATTTTCATCATAATTATAGGCTTGTTTGATTTCTGAAGCATAGATGTTCAGCAAATGTCAATATTTTTAAATCCATTGATGAGATTTCATAATGTTTAGGATGATTCAACTCAGTTGGTTTTATGTTGGATCTATAGAATAAACATTTGTGATTTCAAACCAAAGTTCATTCTGTTGTTTAGTAGAAATTATTCCAGGTAAAAAGATATCCCAGTTTGACGTGTCTCATAAGTGACTATGGAATTGGGTGTTTGTGCTGTCATACTTTCAATCTTTACTTACATGTGTAGCAATTCTGCAAATATATTTTTAGTCTTTATTATTCTTTGTTTTTCTTCTTTTGAAGTTAGAATGGTGACACTCATTTATGAGTGACCTTAATGATGATGATGATAATGATATGTATCAATTTGTGTACAGTTTTAAAAGGGCAATAATTTTTGTAATATCTTGACCTTAGGTGGCTAGCCATTATAAAAGAGGGTAAATTTAATTTAACATTTTTCATAAAAAAATTTATAGAGAGACTAATATAATTTAGTGCAGTGAGTGGACTGATGGATTATGAATCTTAAAGTGTTTGGATTGTTTTACTTACTTCCCATGCTCAAACTTTTTATGAACTTTCAAACAATGTGATCACCATTTAGTTTTTTTTTTTTTTTTTGGATTTAATAAGTATTTGGGAGTTTAGTATAAAATATTTTTTCTTCAAGAATATTAGCCAATATTCAGCATAAGAATGAGCTAATAGTAAAAAAGCTGTTCTTAGAATATTAACTTCACAACTTTTAAATAATTTCATCCCATGTTTTAAAATGATTGTTTAACTGATGTTAAATCTAAGGTTTAAGAGAAATGGAAGAATTAAGTTAAAGTAACAATCTAAGATTTTTTTTAAAGTAACATGAAAAAATTTTTTTGTTCCAGAAGATTAGATTCTGTTTTCAACATGGCTGTCTATGTTTTTTATATGTAATATGATAAACAGTGTTATGGTGTTAAATACAGGGTTTCAATATTTGATTATGATTTTCAATGTTTTTATTTGTGCAGCTTTTTATTATTTTGAACTGGATCTGAAGCAGTTAAAAATATTTTGTTGTTTAAACTGAATGCTTCAGAAAGTAACCATAACACTATGTATCTGTTTGGGGTTTTTTGTGAGATAGATAATGGTGGCTATCAAAGATGAACCTAGAGATGGCTTCTATCAATCCATATTATCAAGAGAAAGAAGGTATCATTGTCCAGAATTTCAGGAAGAATGTATCTTCTTATATTTATCTCTTCCTCTTGTCTCATTTCTGTGGGTTAAGGGACTTATAAGACATAATACTATCCTGAATATCATACTCCATAGTATCTTGTCTTCAGGTTTAGACATGGATGCATCATGTCCATTTGTTTTGTTGGCAGACATATCTACATTAATGGTTGATGTAACTACTGTTTTTCCCTAGCAAACATATCAGGTAAATTGGCTGTTTTTTACAGGCTTTGGTCTCAGAATCAATTAATAATCATGTTCACTTGAATTCAAAATGTATGAAATCACCAAACAAATATAATCTGTTTGCAGCAATGATTAGAACCAATATGCCAATTACATAGCTAATAATAAGGTTTAAAATATTTAAAAAATCAGATATGTAAACAGCTTTTATGAGAAGAAGAAATATAATGGAAAACTAATACATCGTATTGGAAAAATCTAAAATTAACATTAAAAAAATAACATAATTAGAGCTCTTTTTGACCATGAAAGAAGCAAGAGTGATTTTAATACCATGAAAAAGTCTTTATAGTAATATAAAAAACTTAAACAGTTTTCAAATTATATATATACTTTAAAAAGAAATCTTTAATATAGCAATATAAATGTAGATATCTTTGACTATGTAAAATAGCTAAATACTTATATATATTAAGAAACAATATAAGAATGAACAATAAAAAGTTTAAAGAGATGTTTTAGCTAAACTTAAGTATGGTTTTGAAGACATTCTAAAAAAATTCAATGTTGATTGCTTTCATTAAAAAATATAGTATTTAAAGAATAAATACTTAGATATGGCAAAGCATCATATATAAACGTGAATTAATAAAAAAAAAAGTCACAATATTTTATGTACAGTTTTCCATAACTTTTTTTCAAATCATCTATTTATAGTAAGCTTGAGCTATCAGTGGACACCAGATGGTATAATACTATAAAATCCCCATCTCCAAATAGACTGCTCTCTGTGATGACTAGGATCAAAGCTGAAACTAATGCAATTATGTGTTTAATAGTCATCTTTTACTTTTTTATACTATTCAAGCAAATATCATGAAATTTTTAAAAATATATACTTTGGAATTCCCGATTCAATTTTATAATTATTGCAGAGTTCTTCTACACTTTGATTACAAAGATTAATTGTCAATAACATCATATGATGTTATTAAATTTTTGTTGTATCAATTATTAAATGCAGTCACATGTCTTATTTTTAAGGCTTTTTCTATTTATCATTTGTATTAACCAAAAGTCTTACATTTCATGTGCAACAATATCTCATTTTAATATTCAATAGTTAATTGGAGTAGAAGTTTAGTCGTTTTAGTTTTAATGTTAATCTAAAAGCATATTATTGCCTGAAGCAAATAATTGACTAAAGAAATCAATTAATATGACTAGACAATAATTATAAATACTAAAATTATTTTAATCATTAGCATGTCTAATAATAATCTACATCAACAGTTGTTAGTCTTTGTTAATCACATCTTAATGTATTTTAAATTCTATTTTTTACAACGAATATCACATTAAAAATTAAATTTGAGAGAAATTGTTAAAGGAAGTTGTAAGGAAAGAAGTTAAAACTGCTTGGCTTTATATTAGGTAGGTTAAATGAATGACTGAAAACTTAAAAAAATACAATAACTAATTTATGCTATTATTTAAAGCACACAAAGATAGACAGCTGAAATCGAAGAATTGAGAAGTAAGTTTTTACTCTCATATCTCGTTCAATAGATCAACAAGCTGTAAAGAGTTGGTAAAAGATACGTTTAAGGGTAATGAGTGCCTGTTTTTCTGGTGATTCTGTAATATAATAAAGCCTTTTATATGTTATGTGTGTATCCAAATATTTATATAAATTACTACCGTTATTAGTTGTATTTTTTTTTAATTTTTCTTTTGTATTTATTTTTTCATTTCTTTCTTGTTTAAAATTTTTGAAATACGATTCTATTTACATGTTTAAATTTTTCAGCAATATTTTAACAATAATTACTTGCCAACAGTTTAACGTAGTAATCAGCTTCTAATTCACTGTAGCATACGTAATATTATTCAAACTCTGAATATTGTCAGAAAAAGATATTTCATATTATGTTTGAAAATAACTACCGTTCGCTTGGAAAAACAACAACAAAAAAAAGTGTTTTTGCAGATCACGTGATTTTCATTTCCTGTTACAAATAACTTCTGCAATGAATTCATAATTAAAATCAATCATAATTAGTAATAATAAAAGCCATTATGTGGAGCATTTATTTTAAAATTGAAACTAATTACAATTATTGTAATTATAATAGTAACATTATATATAAAATACACAGAGACGTGTATGATAGAGAAGTCAAGCAGGCAAACGCCTAAGGTGCCAATTAATTGGGAAATGGGATAAGTTGTGGCATTATGTTGATCCACAACTATTTTAACTATTCTGAATTTATTTTATTAATTGTTGACGACTTTAACCATATCTTTGTCCAAACTATAGAGTTATTTAGTGAAACAATAATGTCAATAAATGTGGCATAAACTACATCAATAAATACAATTGTTCACAGACAGGTTGGCTATTAAATAAGATCCCTTTGAGAGAGATGAGGCAGACAAAACAGTAATTCACAGTTTGGAAATATTCTGATAATTAACCAAGTTTATTATTAGTGGCAAATACTACTGGAATTTCCAAGAAGTAAGCCAACATGGCTGAAAGTGTTACGTTTTATTACAGGGGTTCACAGCATTTCCCAATCTACTGGGTAAATGTCATTAACCAAGCATTTATAATTTCACTAACTAGCAGGCATTGAATTTTTTTAACTGTTATAAATATAGTGTTAATGTAAACACGTGCAATAAGTATTTTGACATTACGTTATGTGCATCTCATTTATTTAGCACGTGAAAAACCTTATCTTCTAGAACAAAACATGAATTCATAACATCACTGGTCATACAAGATTCATCTTTTCATTGCTTTTAGTAAGCAAATTGTAGGATGATAGAGGAGAATAAGAGAATATCAAGTGCCTACCTTGCCTAAAGCGACAGAAAAATCACTACAGCTCTATAATAGTTAATAATAAAAACTAAGTCTATAAAAATTTGTAAAAAATAAATAAAAACAAAAACAAAAATAAATCTGAAAAGAGAACAAAATATAAATTTAATGTTAGTTTATATTATTTTTAAAAAAAATAAATATAAAAAGTTATGGATTGATTTGTGTAGACATATCAAAATTCATCTTAACTTTTTTTTTCTTCTTAGAGTAAAAGTGGCCAGTCTCATTTTCAATTGACTGTTATTGTCATGATAATAATGTGGAAATGATTTGTTCTCCTTACTGAGTAGTACTGAAAAAAAAACCCTCATATTTTCTATTATTATTTTATATTATTTTCCACATGCTCATACTTTATAAAAAAAAACAAAAACAAATTTTATACAATATTTTATTGCCTGATGACCAATAAATAAAAATAAAAAGGACTACAATCAAAATAGCTATAAGTAAAAATAACTAGAATAAATAAATAAGATGAAAATGCACATTTTGTGGTTTGACAAAGAATTTAAGTTTGTAAAAGGATTCATTGATGTAGCAAGTAATAAATTTTGCCTACTACATTACAACCAGGAATTTAACACATTATTATTATTTTTAATCACAATCGAACTTATAAACAGGGCAAAACTCTCTATACAGTAGTGCCACCTTGTGCCAACCAGAGTAATCAATTGTTTATAAACAATTATGTGCTAGTATAAGAGATGGTGATCATGTGATGCTTAATGATTTAACACAATCGAACTTAGGTTTTTTTTTATAACTAGCTAGCACATAGTCAGTTAATGAGTATCTAGTTATTGGAAGACAGTGAGAAAAGGTTCTAGGATAATATGCGGCTATGTATAATTGTAATTCAACAGGGTATCAGTAATTCTTCAATGACTGAACTCACAATTTAGTCTTAATTTTATTCAGAAATTTGTGTGAATCAATGATAATCTAAATGTATTTCAGAAATCTATAGGGGGTTATAAAAAGTCAATAGGAAAAAACAGATTGAATAGATAATTAGCTCCAAAGACTGGAATAAAACAAAATAATGATATCACCTTTTTTCTATGATTCACAAATACAATGACTAAAAAATAATAATATAAACAAAAGAAAAAAGGTAACAAATAAATAAACAATCTGATAACAATAAAATATCATTAAAAAACAAACTTAAACCAATAAACAATTTTTTAAAGCACTAAGGTCTAAAAACATTTGATTTGATTTTTTTTTATCTACTAATACATATCTATTTTATGATCAATTATTTGTTTATAAATTTAAAAAAAAAACAATTTTTATATAATTTATTTAAATGGCGATATTATGGCTGATATATCCTGTAAATTTCATTAAGATCTTGTTATTTATCTAATTAGACTATTTTAATTGTCTTTGATCTAAGTTCTATTTTCTATTGATTATAAAAAATATTTACAATTAAGTTTATTCTTGGAATAAGTTAAATATAATCTTTATAATAAATTTTTAGATGTTGAAATAGTTTCTAAGTCTAGATCAGTGATTTTTAAATGAATCACTAGAGGCAAAATTGGATTCCATACATAATCCAAGTATTGCAATTTTATTACATGAATTCTTAAATGTAAAGATATAAATATTATTATTCAGTTGATTTCAGGATAGAATCTCAAACTAAGCAAGTTAGTATTATACATGTGTTAAATACAGGACTGGTGGAAGGTAGTAAACAAGGTAAGTGAGGCATGAGCGTGCTAAGTCAAGAGGGGTACAAAAATGGTGCAGAATTAAGAATACATTTTTGTTGTTATGAATATTAATTAATGTGACTTGATTCATTATTTTTACAAAATAATGAAAATAAACAGTCACTTATTGAAATGTGATTTGTCAGTGTCTTCTTGTGGTGGGTTGGGTTTACACAATCTGTATTTCACATCATGTTGCTATGGTCCATTTTACTATTACTATCCAAGCCTTTATATATATATAACAAAATAAAATGTCCACTAATATTAATAATATAATAATGAAACTTCAATATATTCCAAACAACGGTAAACAATTTATAATATAATATAAATAAAAACTCAAAATATTTTCGATTATATTCATAATCATTTTGAGAGTTGAGTTGATAATGATTATGAATATAATCAAAAATATTTTGAGTTTTTATTTATATTATATTATAAATTGTTTACCATTGTTTGGAATATATTTAAGTTTCGTTATATATATATATATTGTTGTGGTTATTTGGTATCTCTAAAATAATAATAAAATAATTTCAAAATTTTTATTGATTTATTATAAAAAATAATATTATCTTAAATTTATCTTATCAAGCAAATATTTTTTTTTTTAAAAAAAAAAACGTCTTCCCTATAGTTTTATAGTGTTTGAAATTCATGTAATAATTTTAGAAAAATTGTGGTTTTCTATTTAGTTTTAAAACAACACAAAGATAACTTTAAAAATAAAAAAGAGGGCAATACACTAATAAAATACATAATTTTGTATACATGTGAATAAATTAGTTAAAATAGGATCAGTAATGCAATATTTATATTAGTGTACACATAATGGTAAAACTAATTACAATAGTGACATAATAATTAAATAAAAATGTGTTTATATTTAAATATAAAGGAATACTATTTTAAAATATTTAACCAGGTAAAGTTATTTTAAATTTGAAATAAAATCTCAATTATTGTGAGAATGATAAATAAATAATCATTTATTTTAATATCTGTAATATGGATATTTGATGTAACATGATTTGTATATTTAATTTTAATTTAGAAGGGATTTGAACTCAGTCTTAATCCCTTCTAAGTCACATTAATTTTAGTATAGACAATATAATACACTTGTATTTAAATATTACATATTTAATTTTATTGAAGTATAATATTTTATTTAAATGTTTTAAAATATTAAGTGCATACCTCTCAACTGTCCTAATAAATAAAATATTTGAAAAATATTCATCTGGATAAAATGCATTTAAAAAAATGAAATTTAAAGATGTTTTTGATATGAAAAATTATAAGCTATTTTGCCAATACTAATGTGTCAAAAGTTGTTGATTGCTATAGCTTAAAGTAAATATTTAAAAAAATTGGTACACATCTGCAGGTATTTGTTTTAACCCACTTTTAAAAATTGATGGAAATAATCTTTCTAAACAATTTTTTTAGAAATGCTAGTGCAATTTCACTTCTCAGAAAATTGCTAATTTTCCACTCTATACCTATACAAATAAAGAAAAACAACTTATTGAGATTTTCTTTAAGTTTACCACATAAATGAATTGTTTCAAATGATAAAATTTCATTATCATTTATTATTCTACCAGATCTAATTCTTCTCATTTCTCTGTGATTTTATAATTAAGACACCAAAGATGTTCAATGATTTTTTTATAAAAAAAATATTCTACAAAATTTCACCAAAACAAAAATACATGGAATTCTTAAAGACTTTAAGTGAAATTTAGATTATAAAGGATATTTGTTTTTACTTATTATACATTGAAGCAGTCAATCTTAGCTTAAGATTGTGCTTCATGGTTCCATCTACTAACCTGTATTCAAACCCTATATCCCATCCCGCTCCTTTTGTCGTGTATATATATTTTATGTATATATTTGAGATGCACACCTAAAATTTATAGTTTAACTTTCAATATTTATTATTATTAATTCTTTTTTATTAATTATTAGTTCTTTTTATCAAAGTACATAGGTGCAGCTCAAATATATATATATAGGAGCAAAATACTAACAAAAATATTGATTTTTTAAATATATTTTATTATACGTCATTTTAAAACTTTTTCTTTTTAAATTGTTTTTCCTATTAAAATGTATATTTTATAAAATCCAAGATGGAAGATGCAACTGTTAATTGTCCAAAAATAATTAAAGGGTTGGAAACACTATTGTTTTAATCTGGGGAAGGTATTTTTAATTAAAGTTTTTACTTAAAATAAAATGGGGATTAAGATTAAAGATTTTCTTTTGTTATAAACATTTTTGTCAAATCTATTTCTAATCTGGAAATAAATTTGAATTTATTTGTGGACATTATCTTACTGTTGCATCTTCAAAAACAATCAATAAAGAAAAGATAAGAATTTTTAAGATCAGAGATTAGATTTTGAGCTAAAATTAAGTAATTAAAAGAATTCCAGAAATACCTGAGCAATGTATAAAATGGACAGATTTTAAATCAGAAACAGATTAGCTACTATTGAGAGAACTGTATTATTAACATAACTTAAAATGATGTAGTAGTAAATCCACCACCTTTCTGACCCTTGTGTGTTATTTTTCCTACTAATGTACCATCTAACTGCTGCCTGAAACAAATGAAAGACTAAAAAATAACTCTGGAATGCTAAATGAAAGTGTGCTGTCACATAAGAACTGCCATGCACAAGCTGGACTTTTTAATATGAACTCTTAAAATGGAGCAAGGTAAATTATTGCAAATCGCCACCACTGAAACTAAATCTAGCTTGCCTAACTAGTCTCAAACTCTACTATCAATTTCTCCTAATGTATAATTTAATTTTGTAACTTTTCTAATAATGCAAATTGTTCTCAAATAATTTCTATAAATTTAATTCTCTCTCATATGCTCTCAATGTCTTTAACTTTGGTGCAGTCATTTATTTATAGTTATTTATTACTTGATTTTATATGTATGCTTTTATTATTAATATGCCAATCTCAAACAACCTGATGAGCTTAATTTCTAAAAATATTTTCTGTTTTTTTTAAGTACCTTCATGAATTAAGATTAACGTTCCCTTTAAAATATAATGCATTATTAATTAATACACTCACCAGATTGTTTTTATGAGTCAACATCTTGTTTGTTTTAGTATAAAAATTTATTTGTTTAACTCTGGATTTTCTACCCAGGGTGAATCCAGAACTTAAGCTAATTAACACTTTGACACCTTATTTATTTTATAAATGTTATTATTCAATTCTAAAAAGGTGACCATTAGTTGTTTTCTATAACTGCTAGTTTTATTTTTACATACTCTTAAAATATCAAATACAGTACTTATATATTCCAGTTATTGTAAAATCAATGAAGTATGGGATTTATTTATTTTAAATAACAGAAAAAGGAGGGGATCAAATCTTAATGTATATTTTATTAAATGAAATCTTCCCTATGTATATATTATAGTGGCATAGCGTATTGTCTAAATTATGACATTCAAATAAGGGTCATTTATTTTTAAATCAGTAAATCTTAGTCAACATCATTAGTGACATTTACCCATACTACATTACTGACATTCTTATCTTTGTGATTACATATATATGTGCTTCCAATCTGGGGGTTATGACAAGTTTGAACCCATATATTTCTTCTCAAGCCTTGTCCTGAGCATAGTTAACATTTCCAGGACCATTTATTTCATATAAAAAGGCCTCTGGTGGTGATTCCCGTAAATTTGGCACATGCTATGCCTATCCACTTTTTTCGTATAAAAGGCCTCTCACATCAGTTATACCAGTAAAAGTCTGAGCCATGCCATGCCTATCCACTTTTCTCTAAACACTGCCCTAGAAAAGAGGGTGTTAGATTTTATTTTTTGTCCAGAAGCACAACCTTATCTTTGAGTTCTCTGCTTATGTCGGTACTGCCTCTTATTCATAATATTATTTCTTTTGCTTATGACTTAATTTTAATGCTCTAATAATAAAATTGTGCTCTGCTCAAAATATATATAATGCCAATTACTTCTAGTTTTATTAATTAAATTTATTTCAGTCTTATACAATCCTGCCATCGTAATTTAGTATTTCTGTATTTAAGAGTATATCTGCCTTGGATAAAATAAAGCGTTCTTCTTTCTATTGTTAATTAAAAAAAATTTTCAATAAATATTTTGTCCTATGACTAAATGCAATTTTCAAATGTGTTTTACTTATTTTCATGACTGTAATGGGTGAAAATAGTTTATATTATATCTGTAATGAATCTTGGAATGCTCCCTGAAATAATGTTAGTCACCATGTTTCAGAACCATAACACAAAGTGTTAGTAGCAGTTTTATGTAAATTCTTTCTAATAATCGACTAGCATCTTAATATTGGACCCACCAAAGATGTGTGTTAATGTATATCCTTATTTAATTAACAAAAGAGCATATGAGAAATAATAGCGTGGATGACAATATATAATTGTCTATCGTTTGGTAGACCGCTTGCTCAGTCACGCACATACTTATGTATGCAATTAATTTATAAATGTATATAAATAATTTGTCATTATATTAAACTATTTATATTGTCTAAATTGTTTGAGTAGTTTGAATTCCTTTTTCTCCACTTCCAAATGTACAGCCATGCATATATATATTTTAATTTAGTCATAGTTAATAGATGTCTCATTGTCATCTCCACTCTGCTAGTGGGCCGGTTTTAAAATTAATTCTCGTGTGCTATCATTCTTATGTTATCCATTTGTGCCAGTCAGATGATGTATGTTGGTTTAACTCAGTTTGAATACTAGGCGAAAGTACCTCGAGGCCACCCATATGCGAGATATTAAATCAAGAATACTATGACCTCTGCCCTCTTTGCCTATTATCGAGTCTAATTATAAACCAACAACATTATCTGAGATATACATAAATTATTTGCTCACCTGGCCCAAGCTTAGCATCAGGAGAGAGACATGGACAAGAATACTTATGGGACTAAACAGTTAAATGTGCATAAAAGTACTATGAAAAATGTGTTTTGCGTGCCTGGATCATTGGAAAAGCAAAATAAAGCATTAAAATAAAATTAGAAAACTCAAGCTTTTTAGTTAAATAATATATTTAATTAATGACTTTTAAAATGTTAGTAATGTTTTAATGGCCTCCGCTATTCCCCTGAATTAATGAAAAACTAATTAGACAATAAAAACAGATAGTAATGATATAATATTTTTGCGGTCTAAGTCTTTTCTTCCCAATTTTAATAAAATTGTCAACTCGACTCTCCTCGATAAAGCACAATAAAAAAAATCTTTCGCAAAGCATTTTCTAATTGCTTTGCGCTAAAAACAGTTTAAAATTATTTAAGACGTATATAGCTAAATAAGATATACGTAATGAGCTAATGGCGGACAAAAGAGGCGTTATCGAGGAGATCAAGTTGGCAAACAAAGGAAACTGACTCGTATTTAATTTACAAACATAAATGAAATTGGAAAGATATTTTAAATGAAAAATTAACCTTTACTTACACCGCAATGGAATATGAAATATTGATAACATGTTAGCAAAGAGGAATAGCGCAGGAAAAGGGTTAAATATAAATAGATAGATGATCACACAATATATATATATATATATATCTAAGATTAGTCTAATAGAAATAGTTACGTTACAAATATAATTAAATAAAACAATTCTGAAATATACTACAAGAATGCAATTAAGAAAGGTATGTTTCAAAAAGGATAGAATAGTAAATAGTTCATGAGGAGAGATACGATTACCATCCTGGTTCCTTGGTCCTGTTCCCGCGACGTTCGTGGCTTGATCCGTCTGTCGATAGGTATTTGTCTGGACAAGGAAAAATGGAAATATGTAGCATTCTTTCAGGAAAAGTCCCACAGACATGGCACAGAGTTCAGATTAATATTGGTTGGATACTATGGCATTTTGATGGTTTTTGAGACCTCGGTGGCAGGCAAAGCTATTTGCCTAACCACTAATCATTTTAGTTTCCATCAAAATACTATGACTTTTAACTCATTGCATGTTAAAACTTCTCTGTGATTCCGAGGACAACAGTTGAATAACTTTTTGGAGCAAGATCTAAATGAGAAGCAAAATCTGAGAGGTTCACAGCACAGGATCCACCGAGCTAATCAATAGCCAATCCTACTAATAAAAAATCGTCAGCATGATAATGAATGAATCAGAAAATCTGAATGAATTCTCCAAAGAGAAATCTGACTGAAAGCAAGCAAGAGAAATCTGAATGAATTCTGCAAGAGAAATCTGAACTGAAAGCAAAAGAAAACTCTGAAAAGCCAAGTCTTTTGTTCTCTCTCCTATTTATACCTTTTTGTAAGCTACCTTCTATTGTTTTGCGTATGATCTTAGATCTTGATAAGCCCCCCCCCCATGCTCCTTTGTTTCAAGGTAACATTTTCTAAAAATAACTTTTACTTTTTTATTCTAAATTTCTTTCTTTAAACTTTGAATTTTTATTAATTAAAAAAAAAGAGAAGGCCATCTTTAATTTGCCTTGAATGGGCTAACTAATTAAAAACATACATTCCTTTAGAAAATGTTGGTGGGCTTATCTCAAAATAAAATCATACGCCATATTTTAACAAGATTTTAAAAAGAAAAATATATTCTTATTTCTTTTAATAAAATAAGCATTTTATTTCAGCAGAATTTTGCATTAACTCATATATATACGCTTGACGTATATATATGTTTGATTAAAAGGTTTTACAAGTAATTTTTTTAACAGCAATTTAATCTTGGAATGGAATTTATTTAAAACGAAATATTTAAATGCAAATACAAATTTAATAAACGTAATTAATTTTAGCTTTAATGCAAAACCCTGCTGATATTGGGCTATAAACTTAATTCAGGTCTACAATACTGATTAAGTTTATAGGAGGCTGTGAAGCATGGATCGGACTTCTGGATCCATTGCTTTATTTCCCAATAGTTAGTGAAAAAAAAAATGTTAAAAAAAATGCTGTTACTTCAGGTCAGAGATAAAAATTTTGTGCCAGGTGAGTTCAAGCCTACTCTTTATTTGCTGTAATACTTAATTTGTTACTAACTACGGTGTTTTCTTTTCTTAATCACATAAGTAGGGTTGGGTCAGTATTGGTTCTAGTCTAATAAGGTATGTATCTATTTTTAATTTCCGTATTTTCTGGGGTCAGGTGGTATGTACTGCCTTGTACTTTTGGACTGGTTCATGACCCTATCATTTTGGTTTTCTTCTAAGTTTCCATAGTCAATGTCTGTTAGTATATGAATCGTGCCTTGAATATCTTGCATTTGAGTGCTTATCAATATTTTCCTTATCCAGGGTGGCATGTTGTGCCTAATCATCCTTACTATCTGCATTTCTGGATAATTAAATGCACTTAGCACTTTTATTTGATTTACCTGCCTAACAAAGTCTGAGCATAAGTCTCTTGATGGTTAGCTGGGTATCTTTCATGCATTATGGAATACATCAGACCTTCCTGCCACTCTGCACTCCAATACATTGACATCATAGCATTATCATATTCCATAAATGTTAGTGGTTGTATAGACAGAGTGTTCCACCATTCTCTGGCAGATTCTTTTAAATGATGACTGGAGATCGCCACTTTTTCTTGCTCCGTCATATTCTGGAATTGGAAAAACATTTTGAGACTGTCTAGGTGGTGTCTAGGGTTTCCACCTGGTTCCCCTCTAAAACATTGTATATGGACAAACTTTGCCACAGGAGATGTTACCGGATTAATTATTATTGGCATAAGGATTTGGTTGCCTTGTTGCGCCTGGATTGGGTTCAGCGGTTGACGATTGTTCATTTTCTTTCTATACTCATTCATCTGTCCATTTTCTTCTCCATCCTGTATTTCATGCTTGACTGACACGTCCAAGGTATGCATATCCTTTCCTAATTCATTATCCATCAATGATTTAAGCTGAGTGTCATCTTGTTCCTGTTGATGTTGCCATTTTAACTGAGTATCATCATCTAGCAATACTTTTGTTCTATTAGTATGTTGTTGATGGAGACCCATGTTTTCCTCCAAACGGTTCAATCTTTGTGATGTCATTCCAATGAATTCTTGGAACATGGTCATCATCATTTTTCTTTCTTCTCTCATTTCTTTGATGAGATCTTCCAAATTGTATTTTTGGTCACTATGAGCACATGTTGCCGTATTTGGAAGGTTGAGCACTACCTCCTCATCGCTGTCATAATCTTCATCTTTCTTCTGTTGTTCCATTTTTGCCTAATATTGGCTATTTTGTTATACAACAATCACACCTTATTTCTAAAACGTATTTTAGTCTTTTTATAAACAATCTAGATAAGTATATTTTATCACACGTGTCTAGGAGCTATATCCTTCTGTATATCAAAAAAAAAAATTTTAGTTCTTTCTAAAATAAATCAGTATTCTAAGTTCTTTATTTTATATAACTATCTGTTTTATTTGTATGTTTTTAGAAATCAACTTTGCCTACCTCACGAGGTCCTATCTTAAACCTATGCCTATATGTATCTGTTTGTACATGAAAAAAAAAAATCCTGCCTTGTCTGTTTTTAATATTTATACTACATATTATTCTCCTCACTTTACTTTATTTATTTTTTTATATTTCATTTAAATGTCACTGCTATGTTGTCACAATATAATTAAAATAATACACTTACAGCTTGACCTGGCTTTCTCTGACACCTGAAACAACTAAAAAATGCATTTACATTAATACACAAATATATATATATATATCAAAAGGAATATGTGAGCAAAAATATACATATGTCATGTTTAAAAATTATTTTGGCTCACTAAGCATACATTGTTATTTTGATCATCTACCTCCTATGGTTTGTTTATTTGTAATCCGATATGAGAGATTGCACTTGCTGACAAATTTATTTGATGAGGGTGCCAGTCGACAAGGCAATGGCCATATCAAATATACATTTTAATGGATAATGATCCAAGCACACATTGATAAGGATTTATAAAGTTTAATGCGATTAAAATTTATTTTGATTTTCACTTCACTTTCAAAAAAAAAAATCTCTGCATGAATAAGTACATGCTATTTTAAATGACAATATTAATTAAGTATAAGATGTATAACAAATAAGTAAGGTAAATATGTCTGACCTGGATTTGAAACCAGTTACCATTTTGGTCAAGGCACAAAAAAAATCAATTTAAACAGCCTAAAGTACGATTAACAAAACAAAAAAAATACACAAAAAAAAATTAAAAATAAAAGTAAAATCCCATGATAACCACCACTCCGAATTATGAACCTGGGATCGAAACCAACTACCATTTTGGTCACAACCCAAAATAGATTAACAATTATCAAGCAATTTTACAGAATCATGCATTGAGATCAAAAACTGTTAAAAAAACATTTATATAAAAACGGGTTTTACCGAACTATAACGAATTGTATACCATATACACCCATATATATGAATATGTACAACATTAAATAAGCATATATATGACTATATATAAATATACAAACAGATATACCTATATAAATATTTCTTTTATCATGTACATGATTTTATTAGAAAGATTCGTCATATTGCAGACCGCATACTCTTATTATTTCAGGCTAGTAAACGCTGGTCGCAAATATAACAAGGAAGCAATGATTGCAGACATAGACCTATTATTTCAGGCTACTCAGCAATTTAAAACTCTTAAATGTAAGGGGATGGGGTCTTCACCAAAATGGTTACTAAGGACAAAAAAAAGGCTTCACCTAACGGTTACTCAAAGGGTCTTCACCTAATGGTTACTGAATAAATGATTCAATAGCATAATCCAAACTGGGAAAAAAAAATCTTAACTAAAGGTGGCTGACATATATGTTATACAAAAATATATCTTATATATATATCTTTATTAAAACGAACATACGCATTTACTATTTCACAAGTTGAAAATTAAATTTGATATTATTAAAACAAAACTTATATTTATATATGTTCGCGAGGAAACATAACTGCAAAATATTTAAAAGTAAAAAAAATTTTTTTGCATGATTATACTTATTCATTATATATATAAAAAATATGCAGATAAAGTGAAAAAAATATTTTCTGACACCGTACGTTGACACGTGTAAATTTGAACTTATCGAACTTTAGATCTACGAAAAAATTTCTATTAACGGAAAAAATATTATCTATTAGATCTTTACAAAAATTTATACAAATGGGAAAAAAAAACTTCTAAGATCTAATTGTAATTTTACCAACATATTAACACTGCCGAATATATACATATTTCGAAAAACATTATTATATTAAAAACTTCTCATGTTTAAGCAATACTAAAATAACATAAAGTACGAAAGCTATTTTAAGGGTGGGCGGGTGGGTATGTATTTGACACTTCCACCACATCGAAGCTATATACTTTATATGACAAAAAACAATATGGCGACTGGCCATGACAAAACTCTACTAATTAGGAAAAAAAATTTTGCTATAACTCTGAAATTTATTCTCATTATATATTCATTAAAAAAAAAACTGACAGTGTTAACTTTTTAAATATAAAATATTCATTTCATATATACTAAAATCGAAAAAAAAATTTTTACCTTATGAAACATTTAACTTTTTTTTATTAATCTGAAAAATGAAATTTGGCTCACGTTAGGAGACAAACTCAGAAAAATTATACATATATTTTTACATAAATATATTCGACTAAAACAAACTTCTCAGGGTACTAATTTTTTTTTCAAAAATGACATTCGTCCCATGGCAACCAACTCGGAGAAAATTTTTTACATATAACTTATTTCATGTTATTGAAAAAAAATCATATATATGCACACAAATCCGGGGGGGGGGAATTCTACATATATATTATTATTTAAAACAGAAGAAAGCAAAAAACATTATACATACATAGCAAATGCTATAAGGCATTGCAGGGTGTGGGAATCTCGAATAGCCGCATGGATGGGTGACCAAAATGCGAGGGAAAAATATCTACTGTGCCGGTCAGATGATGTATGTTGGTTTAACTTAGTTCAAATACTAGGCGAAAGTATCTCGAGGCCACCCATACGTGAGATATTAAATCAAGAATACTATGACCTCTGCCCTCTTTGCCTATTATCGAGTCTAATTATGAACCAACAACATTATCTGAGACATACGTAAATTATTGCTCACCCAGCCCAAGCTTAGCATCAGGGGAGAGACATGGACAAGAATACTTATGGGACTAAACAGTTAAATGTGCATAAAAGTACTATGAAAAATGTGTTTTGCATGCCTGGATCATTGGAAAAGCAAAATAAAGCATTAAAATAAAATTAGAAAACTCAAGCTTTTTTTGTTAAATAAGATATTTAATTAATGACTTTAAAATGTTAGTAATGTTTTAATGGCCTCCACTATTCCCCTGTGGATTAATGAAAAACTAATTAGGCAATAAAAACAGATAGTAACGATATAATATTTTTGCGGTCTAAGTCTTTTCTTCCCAATTTTAATAAAATGGTCAACTCGACTCTCCTTGATAAAGCACAATAAAAAAATCTTTCGCAAAGCATTTTCTAATTGCTTTGCACTAAAAACAGTTTAAAATTATTTAAGACGTATATAGCTAAATAAGATATACGTAACGAGCTAATGGTGGACAAAAGAAGCATTATCTAGGAGATCAAGTTGGCCAACAAAGGAAACTGAATCGTATTTACTTTACAAACATAAATGAAATTGGAAAAATATTTTAAATGAAAAATTAACCTTTACCTACACCACAATGGAATATGAAATATTGATAACATGTTAGCAAAAAGGAATAGCACAGGAAAAGGGTTAAATATAAATAGATAGATGATCACACAAAATATATATATATATTGTAACGATCCGGAGAAGGTGACTTAACGTAAACTGCACTACAGGGCGCCATCTAGGCATTTGAACCTAGAAAAATTTATAATGTAGGCAGATACGTAAGTCAAAAAAAAAATTTTTTTTTTTTTTTATATTTTGCATCCGATCGTTAGCCCATGTCACTAGCTCAGTGGAATAGCAGAGATTAAATAATATAATATCTTATCTAATTAGATTTCAATATTAAAAAAATAAATAAAATAAGCCACTGCCAGTAATTAGCATACAAACATTTATTTATGCACATATATATAAGATTTAAAATTATTTTAGTATTAGTTTTACATTTTAACATTTAACATTATTTTTAACTTTGATTTTTGACTTTAATTTACATTTAATTACTATTATATTCTAATTTTACATTTTAATTAAGTTCGCACAGATAAATTTATGAAAGCTTGTTTATCATGTTGAATATAGACCGGTTACATAGATTTCACGGTCAAAAACATTTCAAAGTAAACATAAACGATCAAAATACAAAATTATTGATTACTGACAATTGCGGAGGGAAATTTATACGTAACCCAATAGTATTCACCATAAGATACTTGCATTGTCACCAATAACTTAAAAGACATCCGAATAAATACATTTTAGATACTCACCGTAAGGTATCATTATTTATCGAATGTCTATATATTTTGATCAAATATGAAAACCCAAAACATACTTAACCGATAACCAATCCATGCAAGCGTCTATAAACAACTTAAATTTACTGCATTTTTATTTAGGATCGAGTATGAATAGACCACATAAATTTGCTTTTGAAAATAAACATTCTATCCCTATTTAACCTTAGGCTAAAATTCGTAGTCAAACTGGCATCAATTCATCTGATATATCGATGTATTCAATGTAATAAAATACGGCAGCACAAAAGGTTAAGAGAAGAAATTGCCTCTTATGAGATAGGAATATTACATCTATCTGCAAAGAAGAGCAATAAAACAAAAAACTCCATAGAAAGGAACTGCGGTATCCGACTTATAATTCCTTCCATAGGCAAACGGAAGTGTGCGGCGTATGAAGCGATTCTGCCCGTAGCGAATCAATATTACATCTACTAATCACACCAATATATCCAATCCATTGACCCAATTTAACCACGAAACAAATAACCTAAGATTACCCTCCCCTAATATAACTTTACAAATCTATACAGCCATTCACGCCCGACTTAAGTTTAACATTTATATAATTTAACTTAACGGAAAACAGAAATTATAAATAAACTTAAAGAACAAAATTAAATAAATGGAAATGATTTTAAACAAATAAATAAAAAATACATCAAATAACATTTTAACTACTTTAGTCAGATAGGAAACTAATGCAATTATTTTAAATACGAAAAGTTTTTAACTTAATGTTCATTAATTGTAAAGTTCTTACGGTTTTAAACAGTTCATCTTTATTCGTTGCTTGCCCTGAACGTGAATTCCCACGCCGTCCTAAAATTGGTATTCTGTTGGCCGATTTATTTATCCATCCGGAGGTTTTTTGCTTTAACTGGTCCTCAATGTAGAAAAACGATAGTTCATTCCTTTTTCTTTCTTAGCAAAGCTGAAGGGATTGAATCGTGCGTCTTTTTTCAATCCCTTCTCCTTCACTTCCACACTAACACATCTCTCTCACATCGTAATAATCATTCACTAGTCACTAATTAGTAATTTCCAAATTTTCCTTTTATACGTATTCGAAGGATTGACTTAACATTACGTCATCGATGTGATGATCCTTTTCGTTGAGGTCCGATTTCCCAATGGATTTATTTCATTTGCTAAAAGTTTCTATTGTTTTCCTATCTGACCTATGTTTTTACATTTAAATGCCCAAGGCTGGTTTACATTTGACTAATTAAATTTATCATTTCCATTTCTGATTAATTAACCTGTTTTCCAAATCAAAGATATATTTAAAGATAAATTTAAAGATATAATTTTATTTCCAAATCTTTTTAAAATTTAGTTTTAAAATACTTTTTCTTTAATAAAGTTTTATTTTAATAATTTTTCATTATCTGTGCGATTTAATATATAAGAGTTTAAGATGATATTTAATTTCAATTTTTAATTCTTAAAGAAAATTTTTAAATGCAAACTTTTTAATTTACTTTCATGTTTAATAAAAAAAAAAACAATGTAATGAATGTCTGTGCTCGTTACAATATATATATATCTCTAAGATTAGTCTAATAGCAATGGTTGTGTTACAAAATATATAATTAAATAACACAATTCAGAAATGTACTACAATAATGCAATTTAGAAAGGTAAGATCAAAAAGGGTAGAATAGTAAATAGTTCATGAGGAGAGATACGATTACCATCCTGGTTCCTTGGTCCTGTTCCTGCGACATTCGTTGCTTGATCCATCCGTCGATAGGTATTTGTCTGGACAAGGAAAAATGGAAATACGTAGAATTCTTTCAAGAAAAGTCCCACAGACATGGCACAGAGTTCAGATTAATATTGGTTGGATACTACATCATTTTGATGGTTTTTAGGACCTTGGCGGCAGGCAAAGCTATTTGCCTAACCGCCAATCATTTTCGTGTCCATCAAAATACTATGACTTTTAACTCGTTGCACGTTAAAACTTCTCCGTGATTCTGAGGACGACAGTTGAATAACTTTTTGGAGCAAGATCTAAATGAGAAGCAAAATCTGAGAGGTTCACAGCACAGGATCCGCCGAGCTAATCAATAGCCAATCCTACTAATAAAATATCGTCAGCATGATAACGAATGAAGGGAAAATCTGAATGAATTCTCGAAAGAGAAATCTGACTGAAAGCAAGCAAGAAAAATCTGAATCAATTCTCACAAGATAAATCTGACTGACAGCAAGAAAACTCTGAAAAGCCAAGTCTTTTGTTCTCTCTTCTATTTATACCTTTTTGTAAGCCACCTTCTATTGTTTTGCATATGATCTTAGATCTTGAAAAGCCCCCCCCCCATGCTTCTTTGTTTCAAGGTAACATTTTCTAAAAATACCTTTTACTTTTTTATTCTAAATTTCTTTCTTTAAACTTTGCATTTTTATTAATTAAAAAAAAAGAGAAGGCCATCTTTAATTTGCCTTGAATGGGCTAACTAATTAAAAACATACATTCCTTTAGAAAATGTTGGTGGGCTTATCTCAAAATAAAATCATACACCATATTTTAACAAGATTTTTAAAAAAGTATATATATTTTTATTTCTTTTAATAAAATAAGCATTTTATTTCAGCAGAATTTTGCATTAACTCATATATATACGCTTGACGTATATATATGTTTGATTAAAAGGTTTTACAAGTAATTTTTTTAAACAGCAATTTACTCTTGGAATGGAATTTATTTAAAACCAAATATTTAAATGCAAATACAAATTTAATAAACGTAATTAATTTTAGCTTTAATGCAAAACCCTGCTGATATTGGGCTATAAACTTAATTCAGGTCTACAATACTGATTAAGTTTATAGGAGGCTGTGAAGCATGGATCGGACTTCCGGATCCATTGCTTCACATTAGGTGTTTGATCTGGGGCTTAGAGAGTGGGTTCGAATCCAGACTGGTCCCTGACCTAAATCTCGGACTTAACTTGGTTTGAAGTACACTTTTTGAGTTCCAGCTCATGTTAGATGGATAAACATGTTTTGACTGGTACAATATATATATAGTTGCTTTGATGAAATAAAGACAAGTGAAAAGCTCATGTAAAAAAGTTCTATAGGTAATGTAATTTAAATTATATATAGTATTATAATTTCAATGTCATGACTTATGTAATTTGTTTTGACCAGAGATTATTACTTAATATTAATTATTACTAAAATCACACTTTTCCTTATTTTGCTGTAATATCCTATAAATGTACTCGCTCTGAAGAAGATTGCAGGGCAATCAAAATGTAGGTGTATGTATATATGTACAAATAAAGAGTTTTGCTAAAATGTGTTCAAAGTGGTTTGGATAAATTGTATTTATAGGATATTAATTATTATTTATCCATAATTTAAATATAATAGTTTATGTGTTTTATTGGTCTCTAAAGTTGTCTATGCTGTTACTGTTATCTAAAGAGTAAGTGTAAAAGATTATATAGTTGGAAATATTTGTTAAGAATTGCCCCTTTTCTTTATCAATATAGGTAAGTTCAAGACTATACGAAGATTTATATAATTAATTACTTTTGTGTCAATAAGATTGACGTATAAATAATATTATTGTTTAGTAAAGGAAAGCTTCTAGCAACATGCGTCATAGTTTTTTATTGATAAAAGTTAACTTAGATAAGCATTTTATGTGATAAAAAAATATTTTCAAATCAATTACTTCAATTCAAAAATGCGCTTGTGGTTCTAACTTATATTCATGAAAATGATTTGACCGTTTCGTACCCAAATTTGAGCATATTATTAGGAATATTACTAACTCTTCCTATAAGCGTTGCTAGTGGGGAGAGAAATCACCAGTGATAGCTAAGTTGATGATATTGTATTTAAATTTACTTCTCTAAAAGCTTGGAAAGTAAATTTATAATTATGTAATTTTTTTTTTTCACTGTTCTTTACTAAAGCATTAAAATGTATATAAAATCACATAGAATTTTTTTTTGTGTGTTGTTTTTTTTTTGGAGGGTAGGACACAAAATATTGTTTGCATAAGGGTGCTGATGACCCTTCCTTCGGCCTTAGTTATATGTATATAAGTTTCAACTATTTTAATAAACACAAAATCATATAATCAGCAGTTAAAACGTAAGAACATTTTACCACATAAATAAAAACAGAAAATTATTAGTTTAGACTGTATTCAAAAGTAGATAATACCTTTTTAAAAATGATATATATAAATCAAGGCTGTCTCGTTATCCAAATGAGTGCACTTTCACACACGTTTGTTACTGGGTTACATGCTTAATAAGGTTTTTTTTTTAAATAATCAATATATTAATATTGTTCTTTCTGTTTTTATCTTTTTCTTATAAAATGATATCCTCCCCACCTTCCAGCGCCCATAAGATCACGATTATGGTAGCTATTGTTAGTTGAAAAAGCCTACATGAACTATTCAAATCTTATTTAATAACGCAGATTTTTTTTTAAAAAAAATCTTTAATAATTTGAGATAAGAAACAAACGTATTGCTTAACTGTGATAATAATAATTAATGATTCATTTAGAACCTTTTCTATAAAGTTGTGCATATTTAAAATATGGTTTTTATCTACAATTTAAAATATTTTACACTTTTTTTTTAACCTTGTAATAATTATTAATCTATTTATTACACTTGCTTGTCAATCTTTCAAATTACGTCTCCACAACTGATTGTCAAACAGCATTAATTATTTTTTCCAAATTAATTAAGACCCAAGTCGAATCATGAGGAAAGATTTAATGGGGGGGGGGGGAGTCTTCACCACAGATTTCTTTATATCTGTGTGACAATTAATAATTATTAGCTGTTTTACTGCGGTATTTAGATAAAAAAGACATATCTTTATAAATGCCTATTTCTTTACAAACCGAAAATTAATTTTGTCTAGGGTAACAAAGATAACTAATGAGTGACGTATACATGGTGGAGTGATTAAACAATTCTAGTTTTAGCTGACCAATCTATAATAGTCGCAGACAATGATCAAATTGAACATGCGTGAAAAAACAATTCTCTATGCTGATTAGATTACCTGATCGCTACCTCTCTTCACTTTAATAATATTATTAAATCTCAAGATAAATAATCTACTTGGACTTTGGATGAGAAATAAATAAACAACAACATTATTAATAATAACTTTAGTTAACAAATATAATATAATAGTAAAATATTCACATATTTACATTTTAAATTATATTAAGAGCAACGTGAGAGGGAACAGGCGTAATGTGGTTTTATAATAATTCATCGAGAAAAGTTAAGAGCTCACATATATTTCTGTCTTGATGAATGGAGATATATAGTCATTAAAGTCATTGATTTTAAATATCTGCTAGCAATATTAACATTTTAACTTTTTTTGATTCATTCTATGGTAGTTTCCTTATGAGGGTTTCCATTGTAACTTTCCTGTGAGGGTTTCCCAGTTAGAGCAGTGAGCATCAAATAAGTGGATTTACAAATTAATTCATAGAAGAATAATTCTAGTGCTTATCAATTTAACTGGCAAGTTTTCTTTTTATAGTAAGTAAGTGCCACATATTTAGCTTCAGTATTAGATAATAATGAACAGAACGGCAGGATCAAAGTTAATTCGAAGGTATTCCTTGTTTACAGCTCCATGGTTAGCTACACAATGGAAAGATCAGGGAAGGCATTCTGGAGTTCTATCCCAGCGAATTCATGATATTTCCTTAAATAATCATTACAATTTTTACTGATTTCTATCCAATAAGTGACATGATGAAGAAGTAACAATCATTCCCGCCTTTTTTTTTAAAAAGCAAATGATTAAAGAGAGCTTCTGTAACTGGTTTCGATATTTAAAAACCAGTAATTCTTAATTTTAAGATAAAAATGATAATACATTTTACTTTTAACAATTATTATTATCATTTTCAAAATGCTTTATAATTTATTTACACATGACTTACCATATTCTGTAATATATAATAAAGAAAAATATTCAGATAAAAGTATGCATGCAAAACTTAGACATGAGGATTACATTTGCCCCTCCTCCATTTGGAAATAAAATAGAGTCCATTTAGCATAAATATCACTTAATTTTATTTCTATTCTTAAAACATTTTTCTTTTCATTTTACAATAATGTCATGCTTACTGGTATGTCTTTGAAACCGGACTTACAAGCTGGTATGAACATAACAAACAATGCCATTCTTAATCTAGATAACACAAATCCATTATATTGGTATGCATATATATATATATTTTCATTAATTTCCTTAAAATTATTTATTGGACCTGTTCGCCCACCTGCTGCAATGCTCGTATGAACAAAGAAATATCCCACTTATAATGAGAGTAGCATGCAAAATGAATACTAAAAGAGCTATAAAAAAGAGAGGGGCAGAGAGAGAGAGAGAGAGAGAGAGAGAGAGAGAGAGAGAGAGAGAGAGAGAGAGAGAGAGAGAGAGAGAGAGAGAGAGAGATTCTCAAGCATAAATATAATACCAACCAAACCATATAAATGAACAATACATTTAAATAAATCCTTGCACTACTATGAGACTTAGAGGCTGATAAATATAAAAATATGCCTAGCTTACTTTTGAGACCAAGAGGCTAACAATTATATGATTATGCATAGCTCACTTTTGAGATTTGAAGGCTGACAAATATAAATATAATATGGTTAAGAACAGTGCTGAGATAAAAACTCTGAAATATCAATAAAACATAACCTCAAAGCAATGAAAAACTTTCTGTTCATCATCAATACAGAAAGCAACATGATCAATCATCAATAAAGTTATAATTAATTTTGGTTTAAAATTATATAGTGTTTTCTTTTACATGCTTTAGCAACTAACCCTATTATACCTCATCCATTTATCATGACTTCTTTGTCAACTATTGTTAGCATTTGAACAGTACAGTTTTTTTTTTAAACTAGTCATTTTATGGTACTCAGTAGTATTTACTTTTATAATGAGTACTACATAATTATTTATCTATATTTCTATATCATGCACCTATTAACAAGTCAAGAGTCATCAACTTAGAGACTATCCGTATCCATAGAAGGACTAAACTTTACCTTTCTTTAAATATTTTTTTATTAATATGCAGGCCCTTACTTGGAATCTTCTGAAATACATTTTATCTATCTTGTGTTAATTTTGATTCATCTTTAGAAAAAAAAAAAATTTTATTTTATAAATAAAGTCATACATCACGTGATTTAATTTGATAAGCTTGTAATTATAAACTAAAATAATGAGCATACTAGTAGGTCTAACAAGCTTTATTGATAAATGCCACAGCATTTAAAATCTCTAGAAATTTATCCCGAGCTCCAGAATAATTTCTAGCTATTGTCTTTCCTCAGTGAGGTTTTAAGATATTTGGAGATACTAGATTCAAATTACCAACTCAAAGCCAGCACTTATCTGATAGTTAACTTTTAAATAGAAAATTTGAAAATTTCTAACACCTATATGACTTCAAACCATCTACCTAACTTAAATAGCTATATGGGGCTGAGAAATCTTCAGCCATACTATATATTAATAGCCTTAGCAATATAACATTGCTTAAGATTTAAAAGCAAAAACTATAATAGTAAATAAAATAGTCATACATCACATGACTTAATTTGATAAGCTTGTAATTATAAACTAAATCGATAAAGTTTGTTATAGCTATTAGCACGCTCATTATTTTATTTTATTTTGTGCTTTCTAGCTCTACTTTTTACTCTTATCCTCACCCAATGAGTTTTTGAACATAATTTCATAGACAATCTACCTAGCTTGATTATTTGCCTTAATTCTGGGTTTTTCTTCTTTAGTTCTCTAATTTTTAATCTGGATGTTTTCCTAATACTTCTTTTATACATCCTACCAAGTAAAATATTTTCTTATTTAATTCTATTAACTTGATCTTCTTGATCATCTATTTCTTTGATATTTAAATAATCTAATTTATTTTCCCAATCAGACATTTCTTCACCTTTATATGTATAAATTCAGATGCACAATCCACTATAATGCAAGTATACCCTCCAAGACTTTTGTGTTAACTTTAAAGTTATTTAGACTGTCAATTAAGAGCTTGTTTGAGCTATTGGTATGCTCTCTGTATTACATTTTTGTAAATACAAGCTCATAAAAGTAATGTCACGTTATATGTGACTTGCTTTTTTTTATTATTATTATCAATATATTGAACAGTTTTGATTATTGTAGTTGGGTGCCTGCTTCATTTAACTTGCATTGAATATCTATCTCTGGTAATTCTGAAATTATAATACAACTAACTTTATCTATTTGCTCAGCTACCACAACATTTTCTTTATTATTTTCTTTAATTTTGTCTATCAGCTGGACTTCATCGTCTTTATTCAATTGGACATCGAGACTTACTTCATTAATTTTATTTTCTAACTCTACCAAATGATTTTCCAACCTACTTATTATTTGTTCACTTAATGGCTCTATCTGTTTTTTGTTGTCTTTCGTCTGACTCTTAATTTGGCTTTTAATTTCTGTGAACATGCTTTCCATGTTCTCTTCTTTTTTTTTAAATTTGTGTTTTAAGATCTTTCAAAATTCTCTGTTTTGTTCTTTGATTAGCTTAAACATGCTTTACATGTTCTATTTATTTTCATTTTGTGTTTTAAAATCTTTCATTTGGCTTTTCATTTCTATGAGTATGTTCATGATCATATTCATAAATTCACTATTACGAGTCTCACTTTGATTTTCCTGAGCTTCCATTTTTGCTTTAGCTTGAATAATCATATATGTAATTTATAATAAATTTAGATGCTAACTTTCTATAACAATTTCAAATGTGTATATAAAACTCTAATAATGTTTTTTTTATCTTATTTGATAAATAGAATGCCCACCCCTCTTTTCACATGTAGCTTTCCTATCACAGCAATGTACTTTAATTTTAATACCTTATTTTATTTATTTGCATATTACTAATTCTATCAATCTATTTCTATCACTATCACTATTTAAGACACTTAGAGTTTATTGATTGATTTTTATTTTTGTTTATAACAAAATAAATTATTATATTTCTCATCTGATCAAGTATTTATATCCAATATTACAATGATGAATTTATTTTTTTCCAATGCTAATAAATAAAATATTTTCAAACTAAACTGCGTTCAATCCCTGTTTGTTTTAATCAAGAATAATCTTGGAACAAGGTCTTCAAATGTAAAAATAACCTACCTTTTTCACAATTGATAATGATAAAATAATAAAATGAAAACGTAATATTCTAAAATTAATTTCGTCTACGGAAACAAAGGTAACTAATGGGTGAACGTTGTACGTTGGTGGATGACTAAACAACTTTATTTTTAGCTGACCAATCTATAATAGTCACAGGTATGATTCAAATTGAGCATAGTGAAAAACGACTCTCTATGCAGATTCAATTATCAGATGGCTATCTCCTTCCAACTTAAGACTATTATTAAATGACAAAATAAATAATCGGCTTGAACTTTGGATGAGAAATAAACAAACAACAAAATTATTAACCAATAACTTTAATTAACAAATAGAATAATAATATTCACATATTTACATTTTAAATTATGTAAGAGAAAAGTTAATTATAAGTGTAGTTAATTGCCTTGATATCTTTGAAAGTTCATGCATATTTCTTTTATCATCTTGAATGTGGATATATAGCCATTAAAATCATTAATTTTAAATGTCTGCTAACAGTATTAACATTTTAACTTCTTTTGATTCATTCGAGGGTTTCCCAGATAGATCATCCAATAAGTAGATTTACAAACTAATTCATAGAAGAATATTTCTACATGATAATCATTTTAACTAACAAGTTTTCTTCTTATAGAAAATAAGTCTTGGTAAAGGTTTACTATAGCGGCCCAATATGTTGGCCCTCTATTGCTTAAAATTATAACTAAATTGTAGAAAATCTTACGTATATGCTACTATATTACAATTACATTAAAATTTAATCAATGTAAATCACATATACACTACTATATTACAATTACACGAAAATTTATTCAAATGTAAAAGATAATAAAAAAAACATTTACCTTTTTAAGCATAATTGTGTCCTATGCATATTAGGAAGTTGGAGAAAAAGTGGTATTGCTGTGTCTACTCTGAAAGGCAAATTCATGCCGGTATGATTAAAACAAAGCTCTACTGGTACCAGATTGAAATTTCAGCTTACTCTTTGCTCTCATCCACATATTTTCAATATTCTGGGTGTGTATGCCTTGGGCTTCTGGATGCACGAAGTTGTCCTGGTGGATGACAACTGAATGCATATACACATTATTGTTGAGACTGCTTATGCTATTGTATGCAGCTCAGCCATCTGAAATAATGTGTGCACCTGGTAAAATGTACTGCTGTATCAGGCCCTCCAGTGTATCAGCCATCCTGTTTGGAACTTCTGTCAATAAGCACTTTCTTGATATTCTTTCTATATCACCAAAGACCCAGTGACCTCTTCATATAGTCCCCCTGTGGTCGAAATAATACATTCCGTCCTGTAGAATACATCATCAGCGAACAATGAACACCGCACTGTTGGTATAAGGCATACTTCTTCAGAAGGAGTCTTCATGCAAGCCATTGATGGCCAATTCTGGAGTTTGGATGGCATTCCATAACTGATGCAGATTCCATTCTTCTGCCAAAATAGCAGTATCATTCAAAATTTTATCATCTGGAACTAAACACGTAGGAGCCATTTTTTCCAATGATAAAACTGTACACATGTGCATGTAATTTGAACTGTTGAACACAGAGAGTGTCTTTTTTTTGTAACATGTGCTATAAATGTAGATGGTTTAAATTCTTAAGTTGTAGATAGTTTAATTTCTTAACTTTCAAATAAATTAAAACTAATTCTTTTAATTAAGGTCGTGTAATTAATCCAACATTCGAATTCTTTAAAAAGGTAAATGTTTTTAATATCTTTTACATTTAATTAAATTTTAATGTAATTGTAATATAGTAGCATATACGTAAGATTTTCCAACAATTTAGTTATAATTTTAAACAATAGAGGGCCAACATATTGGGGCTGCTATAGTAAACCTTTACCTAAGTGTCATATATTTAGCTTTAGCATTAGATAGTAATGAACAGATGGGCAAAATTAAAGTTAATTTGAAGGCATTCCTTGCTTATAGCTCCATGGCTATCTACACAATGGAAAGGTCAGGAAACTCTTGCCCAGAAAATGCATATTTCCTTAAATAATCATTACAATTTTTACTGACTTCTATACAGTAAGTGACGCAATAAAGAAGTAACAATCATTCCCACCTTTTTTAAAAGCAGATGATCGAAGAGAGTTTCTGCAATCTGATTTCTATAGCAAACGTTTTTTTTTTTTGTTTTTAAAAAGTAATTCTTTATTTTAAAATAAAAATGATAATACATTTTACTTTTAACGATTATTATTACCATTTTCAAAATGCTTTATAATTTATTTACACGTGACTTTTAATATACTGATATATAGATATTCACATAAAAGCTGTCTGTAAACTCAGGCATGAGGGTTACATTATATTTTCTACGATAAAATTTTATCGTACATTATATATATATATATTAATACATAGGTTTAACAAAAAGTAATTTTCTAATAGCTCAAGCATTGGTGGTCAAGAGGTCAGCGACAGTTGCATTATAAGCACTTGTCCTGGGTTAGCGGGTTCGCATCCCGGCTGATGCTATGACACATGAGAAAAAAAAACATTTCTGATTTTCATAGAGAGATAACAAAAGAGAAGGCTTATTTATTCAGGTTTTTTTTTTTAAAAAAAAATAACGATTTATTTAAAACTTTGTATAATGATGATTACATGAATACCAAGTGATATCAATAGATAAATGTGAAGTGAAATACATACATGATGTGACCTGAAAAACCATGTGTAGTGTCCGAGACTCAAGGTTGTTGAATCAACACTTCAGTAGATTTCTAGATTTGTCCATCACTTTGTCCCAGTTGAGCAATTATGCATGCCTCTTTGAGCACTGAAAGGCACATTAAAAATCTATAATGAGTATAAGTTTAAAATTAGGATATGAAGCAGAGGATGAGTGGGTTGGGAGAATGCTGGCTTGGTCAGTGACTCGCTCTCAATCTGTCAGTCCAAGTCTAACCATCTTGATATCTGTCCGTCACTTTCTTATAAGTTAAACTATTCATTTCATGATTAAACGTGTTAACTTTTGTCATTGAGGTAATGGTTTGCCATTTTTTTTTTACCTTTTGTCTAAGAATAGTTAGAGATCTATTTATTAATCAATATTGGATGGTAATTAGCTAGATTGTCTCCAGCCATTTTCTATAAAAATTTGCAAGCCTGTTGAAAAAAAATGTTAAAATTCATTCAGCCCACATTATCTTTGAGACATACACAAGGCAGTTCAGATGTGCTATTGTGTTATATATTTTTGCTCTCAGTATAAAGTTAAGGACTATATTTGTTTATACATGTACTTTTTTTCTGCTGTTTGGCTAACTTCATTCCATATCTTTCAAAAATTTTGGTCATCTTCATCTATAGTCTTTCTCTAAGGTATTTCTTCATTGTTATTTATATGATGCTTAATGTAAAAATTTGCCAAGGTGTTCTCTTCTCATTTGTATGCACTTATACATTGCTATCTTTACCATCTAATCACCAGTGGGATAGGTTTTAGCACATTCATGCAACTTCATTCTTTATTTGATGCTATAATCAGTCAACATACATCGAGTCAGCTGACAGATTATTTATGTTATACTTTCTATAAGATGGTTATGAATATGTAGTAGGCAATTGTTGCAACTATTTAATATAGAACCATCTCTTTAGGGTATATCTTGTTTTACTGATTTTTTTTTTTTTTTTAGTATTCTTTTTTTTTTTAGCCTTTATTGAAATAAAATTAGTAAATCTGTGTATGTGCACGCTTAAGACTTAGTGGCATGTTATTAAACTATTAAAAAGATGCAAAATAAAGCCATAACCCATGGACCCTGGATTCCCATGTGTACACTCTACTAATATACAAAATAATGCACAACATATCTTTGAGAAAGTATACCTGGTAAATCTGTGCGCGTATGAGACCGTATGTGCTGATAAGAGTATTGAACTGTAAAAATTAAAGTTTTATTTTTTTAATTAGCAAATTTTTACTAATTTACATTTTATTAAAAATGCAAATGTTTACCTTCATTAAGAAGTTACAAAATACTTATGCAAATATACTTCTATCACGTTGCAAACAACGTATTAATTTTTTATTACAGTTCTCTTTTTCCCTCTTACTATGGATAGCTAATCCTATTGCAACAGCAAATGATGTTACACAGAGAAACCAGCTTAAAATCATTCTCTTCCTAAGACAGTCATCATGCCACCAGATGTCCAATAATAAATAATACTCTTTTGAAATTAGCCTTAATCCTTACAGAAAAATAAAACAATGCCTTTTTGTCTCTCACGAATTGCTCCCATCAATTACAATTAGTCACCATGTTCTGCAGGTTTGTATATTTATGGTTAGAATTATTATTTTCATTTTATAATAGTATTTAACTGTTTAAATAAATACTAGATTATTTTATTACTACGATAATACAAGCCAAATATAATAATAATATTTTTAATTATTTGATATTATAAATATATAGCTTAATAATAATTTATCATCATCGTTGCCAGCTAGCAGTCGCAATCGAGTGTGGCTATTTCACCCCCCCCCCCAAGATAGAAAGATAAAATAATTATAATAACGACAACAACAACATACAGCATAAATAATAATAATACACTGCAGATAAGTTTTTCAAAGATTACACAAACCAATTTATAAACCATAAATACAACCATATATGCAGCATGCTGGTCCATAAGTCTGTTTATTATATATTTTCACTTTTGCAGCAAACATTTTTTCCTGAAAGACATAAAGGTCTTTAGTAATTGTAGCTGTCCATTGTATTCGATTTTTAACTAAAGCAATCAATACTGCATTTTCCAGAATTTTTTCCAAGACAAGTCTGCCCATTTCATGAAAATAAAGTTCTAGTTAGTCTGTAGTCACGTGGATTCTATAGTATTGTATCCAGAAAACTGAACTAACATTTGATTGGTTTTATATCTTACCGTTATATTTTTAGAATTTTTAGGAGTGCCACTAAATGAAATTTTTTGAGGATCTAAGTCTCATTTCTATACAGTAAATTAAATTAATTAACAGATTTATATACAACTACTTTAATTACAGTGGTTATAATAATTGGGATGAACGCCCTAACTTTTAACTAGGTAACATTAGCAGTGGCACATTAAAATCTGACCTTCATCTCAACCTCTAAGACTATCTTTCTATTTAAAAATCCACCAAGGTATTTAAATTGGTTTACATTTTGATGTTATTAATCAACCAAGATAAAAGTTGCTGTCAGTGGTTGACAAAGGGCTTGATATTTTTGAATGATAATTATTAAAAATCTATATCTGTTAAATAATAATGTGAAAGGCTAAAACCTTTGACAGATACGCTTTAAAAGTGCTTATGTGACAGCCAATCAGATGTAATAATGACTGCACGTGGAACCCTTAATTCTAAAACACAAGCCAGAAATATGAAAAAAAAATGGGAACCCACATTCTCTACTTAAATCTTTGTGTGTGTGTGTTTTAGAATTAAGAGTTCCATGTGCAGTCATTATTACATCTGATTGGCTGTCACATAAGCATTTTTAAAGCATATCTGTTGAAGGTTTTAGCCTTTCACGTTATTATTACATCATCTGCTTGTGCTTAATAAATTAATATTTTTACATCTGTTAAATGTTGAATGCCTTCAAAATATGGTATTGCCTTCTTGTAAATAATAAAATAATCAAATGCCTTTATTCCTCAGGAGTTTATAAGATGTGTGAACATCAGAAATACCAGTAGTGGAATTGATCTGAAGAGTTTATGCTCCAGAGGCTGCCATTACATTAAAGCATGCAGAAATATGCAAATTCCCTGATGTGACATCAAATACCAGCCTCCCATGTGATAGGCAGAGATACTTATCACTATACCATCAAAGACCTAACATTGACTTTTGATATGAGCAGAGTCAGCAAAATTCTCAGCATGTTTTAAATCTAGAAGAATGTGAAGTTCTTGTATTTTTTACCTGATTCAAATTAAGCTTTTGCCATCAAGTCAACAGTGGTTTGTTTACTAGCTTCATACAGCCACCTGTAAATAATTCAAAGACTGTTGTCATAAAATGTAAAAATGAAATAATCTGCATGCTAGATATTTCTTTAGCAGACATCTTTATTTCAAATGCCTCAAATTTTCTAGCTGTATTAATAATACTTCCTTACTTCCATTCTTTAGAAGCTATATTATAATTTGAATAAAGTTAGGTGAATTGCAAATAATTTCAAATAGCATTATGGACTTTTTCAATTAGCACCTCTACTAAGTCAATAAAAGCAATATATAAATCTCTTTTTTCTGATACTTGGCATTTGCTTTTTGTTTTATATTAACCTATAAGAAATAAACAACAATTATGAGATAAATCAAAAAAGCAATTCAATTACAACAAAAACTGATATTAAATAAAATTTAAAAAAAGCAGAAACTAATTCAAGATGTATTAAATGAAACCAATTTCTAAGAAATAAAATGTAGATATGATCCATAAGGAATAAAATTCCAAAATAAAATTATACCAAATGTATTTAGGTGAAATGTAAATTTCTTAAGTAAGTAACCATAAGGTTCACATTCCATTATTTTTTCATCATATTGCTGCTACATGAGATCTCATTATTAGTTATCTTCACTTATGATATCTTTATGAAGATGATGATGAAGTAGTTTTAGTGTTTCAAGAAATTGTCTTTTATACCTATAAAGAATCTACAAGTGAGATGGATGGAATAAAAAAGTGTTCTGGGGTAATGTAGAGAAAAGAAGCTAGAGATTAGTGAAGATAGACTGAACTTGAAGAGACTTAATCCTGCAGTGGATTGATAATGATAGAAAATGATGATGATGATGATAAATGAACATTAACATTTTTGTAACAAAATAATAATTTGGCAACTGAATTAATATGAGGCCTGGTGGTTAGTATTGTTCTGCTATTCAGAAAAAGGAAAACTTAAAGAAAGGCCTTATCCCAGCTTTTACATTGCCCATAGAAGTGGTGCTGACAACATGTTTGGTCAAAAGTGACAATATATCAAAACTTTCTTGTTGCATTTTTGAATGACCTTAGAAACATTTGCCACACATGAAGTTATTGATAAGTTCCATTTTCAGTGATTAGTTTTGCATGGTAAGTCATAAATTATTTTCATGCCTTTCCCTAACACAATTATTGCTATAAACGGATTGCATTTTGGAATTTTATTTTTATGGATATATATTTGGTCTTAAATCTGTATTTTATTTCTTATCAATTGCTTTCATTTAATGCACCTATTTTCAAAGATTATTATTTGTATGCTTTTATTTAATACTATTATAGTCTTTGTAAAAAAATCCCAGTCTCGCTTCTTTTGTTTAGTGAACCCAAAAAATAGATTTCCTTATATCCATAGTTTTTGTTTAGTGAATCCAGCAATAGATTTCCTTCTATACATAAGTACCTTCTAAAGACAATTCCATTCATAATTTATATGACAATTCTGGAAATCCAAATGAGCTATTTAAATGTTTAATAGCTATTGTCATTTAGTATATATAGTATATACTTCCAAAGAACAACACCAATTTTCTTGTGAATACGACTGAAATGAGAGTAACTTTTTAATGTAATTATCATTTTAATCCAGAAGTATATTAATCTGATTTTCTAATAAAAGTATTTATATAATTTGAAATTTTAATACGAATTTAATTTATTTCAGCAACTGTAACTTGATTTAAACATATTTGCTGTGTCTATTAAAAAAGAATATACTTTATCCACAAATAATATGCTTAGCATGCTTTCTTCTATTAAATAATCATATTTGGTCAAGCACTGGTGGTTGAGTGGTCAGCACAGTTGCCTTACAAGCAGTTGTCCCGAGTTAGCAGGTTCACTTCCTGGCTGATGCTATGACACATGAAAAAAAAGTCATATTTGTAGTATTATAAAATTATAACAAGTGATGTGTGTTATACCAGGGCGGTATTTAAATATTTTCTGTGAAAATATAAATGAGTTAATTTAAATAATCTACTTCTTTGACCAAGGGATACAAGTTTCTTTCTTGTTAATAACATGGCTATGTTTCATGCTTTTTAATTTTGTGTTTTCTGTTGTTTCTCTCAGAATACATTATTCTAGCACCTGGAGGCTCAAAGATATGACCATGCTCAATCTCATGTTCTAAGAATATAGACTCAGATTCTGTGTCTATGGTGGACAACCCTAGCTGTGAGGTTTGCATGTGATTAAACAGCCTTGAAAGGGGATTGTTGCATTCAATCTTGTAAACAACTTGAAGGGCCTGCTCTGGGTGTGGCTTGTTTTTGATATTATTTAACAAACAGTTTAGAGTGGGTGGAATTTGAAGTTTCACTGGTATTATATGTATCAAAGCAAACTTCATTCAAACTTTGAGATAATATCCATGGTTCCAAATCCAGATTTTGGAGTAAAATGTTTTAGCTGTATTAAAAAAAAATCCACGTCTTTATATTCTATATTAGAAAAGTCTTTTATATGTGTGTCGATGTTTGTTTTACAGTCAGCTTTTAATTTACATAATTTAAAGTTGTGAGATCAAACCTGGTCATGTCTTTGAGCCACTGAGAGTGAGTATAGTGTGTTCTGAGAGAGACAACAAAAATCACAAAGTTAAGGAAGCATGGCACATAGCTAAGAATGTGTACACTATTAGTAAGAAAAAGACGTGTATCCCTTTGTCAAAAAAATGGACTACATAAATTTAATCATTTACATTTTCACAGAAAGTATTTAAATGTACCACTCTTGTATAATAGATGCAAATTGTTATATTTTTAGAATTCTATAAATATGACTATTTAATAGTTGGAAGCATGCTAAGTATATTGTTTCTGGACCTTGATAGACATGATGAACATTTTTACTTTGAGTTACAATATGAATTTTTTTTGTATATGAATCTTAATTACAATGTAATATTTTAAATGTCATTGTATTGAACATATTTTATTATCACAGTTTCTCGGATAAAATATGATAATCAATCTATGCGATGTCCTAAAATACAACAATAAAATACTTGAATTTACAACACCAATACCATTAGATCCAATCACTTTTGATCAAAATGTACTAATTGTACCAGCATTCCATGATAGTCTCCAAGCAAAAGCTTAATCTTTTAATGATATTGTTTAATAATTCTATCCAGCAAAAAGTAAAAGCTTTCTTTTTCTGAATTCTCTGAATCTAACGTTGATGCATAGATACTAATAAAATCCTATTAGTCTTTTATTGATTTAACATGGAATTCCAATTACCAAAAATACCAAATTAGACATTACAGCAATTCCAGCACCGTGCATTTTTCTTCCACTGATTTATTGATCTACCCTTCCCAAAAAAATGTTTGTAGCCATACACCTAGATATTAAACTTGATTTCTCTGAAAGATAAGCTTTACTAAAAGCAGCTATATCAATCTTAAAACTTGAAAGCCTGTATTCATAGTGAAGCCATTAAATCTGATCTTGAAGTGGCATACTAAGTAATGTAGGCACATTTTACATACTTTTATTTAAGAAAAACTTATTTATAATATTTACCTTTACTATTAATTATTTGTTAGACTATTTCCATTATCTAATATTGAGAACTGAATAACTTAGAAAAATTGTAAACTTTATTTACTCCCAAATAAATTTAACTGTTAGTAATAGTATGGAAAAGGTAGTGTTTAACAAAATTTATATGATATTTTTCTTCTCTCTTCTTCAAGTGTTGCTGGCCTGACCACTGACAGTATTAGCATGGAAATTGAATCTGGATCATTAAATTTTTAAACATTGAATTCTTAGGATAATATAAGTTCAGTTGGTTAAAGTATTGATTTAAAAATTCAATAAAGATTCTATAGGTTCACATTTGATTCTGATGCTACTACAACTACTGGTCAGGCCATCAATACTTGAAGAAAATAATACCACTTGAAGCATTGTGTTAAATACTAATCTGTGCACTATTGCTAACAGTTGATGTTGGAAAGTTGAAATAGTGATGGAAATAATCTAATAAATAATTAATACTAAAATGTCATCATCATAAACCATCAGATTAACTTTTACATTTACTATTACCATGCTTCTGCTATATTCGTGTTGATGATATCAAAACAGTAGCAAACCATTTATGCATAGTGCTGCCCAGTGCAAGCCTTAGTAATCAATGAATGTAAAAAGTTTTAGTGCATAAAATTCTTTTCTAATGCATGCTTATCCAATATTCCCAGGTTAGTTTCTAGCTTGTGAATTTCTTCAGTGAGAAGCATTGAATCTGAGAGCACTGCACCTAGGTCTTAGGAACTTATGTAATGTTCCAGAAGTCACCTTTTAGTTATTTAGTTGAACATAAAGCTATGAGCCAAAGATAAAAGCCACAAGCAAGAAACTGATATGAATCGGATATTGGATGAATAGGCACTAAGTAGGGATTTTATGCACAAACCTTCATGCATCCATCAATTTCTAAGGCTTGCATTGGGTGGCACTATATTTACACAGTTTTCTGCTGTTTTAACAGCTTGTGTAAGCATAGGAAAGTATGGCTTAGTGAGATTACTATTACAATATTGTTACAATGAGTACTTTTTCAGGTATGGCAACTTTGCCAGACTGTTTAAATGAGACCATTTTTAGATCACATTTTCTTGCTTCTCTCTACTTGCATAATGGATAGGAGGTTCCTAAATATGACTGCCTAAATATACAAATTTTTCTAGCTAGAACTTCTGTTTTAATTCTACTTTTAAACTGCCTCATTAGTGATTGTATTACCTTGAGAAAAGTTCATAACTAAGGATTATTAGCCCATTAAATATGTTTCCACTAATGACTTTAGTAAAATAAGGAAATTGATATCCAAAATGTACATTGTTTGAATATAGAAATATAGCATAGGGAAATGACCAATGATATGAGAGACACATAGTAACTGAGCCCTACAATGATGTAAGTGACTGAAGAAGGAAAAAAGAGAGACAGAAAAACTTAGCCTTTGATAAAACAACATCCCATTATACAAGGCAGTTGGAAGAATTCCCCAGCAGGTATTGCTTATTTATTTATAGTTACTCTTCAGATCTAAGATCATTCCACTGTCTGCAACTTGTAGGGCATGCAGTAGCCTAAACACAGCAAACAACAATGGGTACATTACAGTGTTAAAAATATATATAATTTTGTTAGCCAAAATATAATCTGGGTTCTGTTGTACTTTTAGTTAAATGATTACATCATATTTTTCTTTTGAATTTTTCTTTTTAAAGTTACAGATTTTCTCCATTTCCAAATTTTATGAATCTTTATTCATTCCTGTTCATGATCAAATTTATTCTCACCATTTTCATTTGTTTTCCTATGTCAGAATTTTAGAATATTGTATGGTTTGAATGAAAGAACTTTATATAACCATATAAAAATTCTCTCCTTCATCAGAATGAGAATCTATTGGAATGTAAACCTAAATTATCTGCATTTAGTATTTTCCACTAAGTTGAACAACTAATCTTGACATTTGGTCTGATGTATCACTAATCTCCACAATGTTATATTTCCATTTTTATTTATAATAAATTCCATTCCAATTTTGCTTTCAATATTTGTCACTTTATAGTATGATACATATTCCTTATTTAAATGAAGTCTTTTTGACTTTTCTTTTATCTTCACAGATCTGTCAATGTACCATTTGATATTAGACAGTTTTTTTTCTGATTATACAATCTTTCTTTCTTAAAAGATGATAAATACTTTGTAGTTGGCTGACTAAAAGATTATCATTAAATTTTTTTGGTCCACAATCATGAGATCTTAACATTGTCAGCCTTTGGTTACTGTAAAGTCTTCTGAATATTAGGACTATAATTTAATTTTGTTTGTCATAATCATAAATATAAAAAATATCTTTTACACTTGTATTAATCTTCATAACAAAAAAAGTTAATTGACAGCTACATCAGAGAATTCAGAAAAAAGACCATTGTATTTTTAGTCATAAAGATAAAATCCAGTAAAATCACAATGGATGATATATGCCAGTGAATATATCATTCACAATAATTTAGCATACCTGCACTAACTAAAATAGATGAATTTTAGGAGTTTAAATTGTTCGTTTTTGAAATGTCAAATAAAATCAAAGGATCTTCTTGCAATTAACCTGTTCAGGATCCAACTCCTCCTTTCTTATTTAATAAGACACTAGTGAGAACTTTATCCAATATTTGAACATTTTACTTTTACAATTCAACCTTTTGTTCTGTATTGTTTTGTTCATCTCTTTATATTAATTACTAAAAACGTAAGCTTTTAAATAATAGACATTCTAAAAGTTGATATTTAAACTTTATAAAGTAGGAAAAATTTACTAAATGGAACTTTTAATTATAACAATGGTGCTTTTGGTGTTATTGGATTTAAGTTTGTCTATTCAAAAAATTAGTTGAATGAAATATTTATATGAATTTTTGGAATTAAAAAAAAATTGGATTTTATTACTGTTAAAAAAGCAAATATATCTTAAAATTGCATATTAAATTTATTGTTATTAAACTTTTTTACAAAAAATATTTACAGGTGTTGATAAATATATCATTCTTGTTATCCAGTAAAAACTGCTTCCACATTGCTGTAATAAAGTTTTTAAGACCTATTTTCTTAAAAGTAAATGTTTGCAAATAAAATCTAGTGATAGTCACATAGGTTTAAAGTAAGCATAAATGACTTTTAATACATAAATTATTGAAAATCACTATTTGTCTTTTCAAAAATGAAAAATTGAGAAATTGGCCAGAGATAAAACCTTCACCAATCAGAACTTGTCACTTCTATTGGGATCAAAATGGACACTTTTGACTTTTTTTGATATTCAAATTATATATTGTAATTTTCTAAAGGTCTATCTGATGCTGCCATTTTCAGATTATTTTTGCATTTAATAACTAAAACAATTTCTGTGGTAAAATCAAACTGTGCAAAATAATATGACATTATAGACACATATAAAGTAATGGAGAAAGGATATAGTAATTGATATGCCATTGTAACACCCTAAACAGCAAAAACTATATGGCGTGGCTGCAATTATAATGAGACACATTAATAAAAAACTTCTTTCAGCAGCTGTCATAGTTAGATTTTCAAAATGCTTCAACAATATTGGTTTGCTATATTTTCCTATGGTGCATCATGAGCGTATCTGAAAACTTTGCTATTACACCTAATAATTGCAAAGATGTATCAGCAATTGTATGAACATTTTATCTTTTTTTCAATTAAATTTTTTTATTAAAAAATGCTTTAGTTTGATTTGAAATATTTTAAACATGCTTTTAAGACATAGCAAAAAAACTAGAGCAGATTAATGTATTTCAGGCATTTGCTAAATTTTATTTAAGTTAGTTTAATACCATACAAATGAAGATTCTTGTAAAATAATTGTAAACAATTATCTTTTATTCATAAATACATTAGTAAACACACACACACGTATATATATATAAATATGTACTATTCAACTCAATCCTCACTACATTTTAAATTTGCTTTCAAAAAAATCCTCTACATATGGAGTTATTGTTTATTTTAAAGCAGTATGTAATTTGCTTATGCTAAATGTTTCTTATATATGTAATTAGATGGATTTGAACTCAGGATTTTACTGACTACTCATCCTCCACTTCATCTCAAGCAACTGATACATATCACCACACACACAAAAGATATGTGATCCCCAATGTACATATTGTGCAGACTAGCACTTCCCAATTGAACCAAATCATAATCTCTCATATATATATATATATATACAATCAGTGCTGGTTTGTATTAAAATCGCAATTCTTCAAGCTTTAATGGACATGTTTCAATCTTCTCACTTTTCCAACCATTCAATGATCCATTTCATTGAGTATGTCTACAATATTACATCCAATAAGTGCTTTGAGCATTTCATTGTCAGTTTTTTAATGAAACGGACTGGTGAATAGTTGGAAGAGCAAGAAAATTGAAATCTGTTTATTAAAGCTTGGATAAATTAAACACTGATTGTATATATATGTGGAAGATTATGATCTGGCCCAACTGATGAGTGCTGTATTCTGCATGAAGTACGTATATTGTGGATCGTGGATCTTTTTCGCATTGTGGTCATGTGTATTGGTTGCTTGAGATGAAGTAGGGATATACAGACTGAAAAGTCCTGAGTTCAAACTCTAATTAGCTATTGCTTATATAAAAAAATTAGAATTTAGATTCTTGAGGAGTCCTATTAGTTAAACACTTTTGCTATCTTTCATTATGAAATCAATATTTAATGTATTTTTTTTGTGTATAACACTTTCATTATAATAAAACAACTTTACATATTGATTTCTTTGTAAAAAATTACAATGCACAATCTTTTTGTGTGCCAATCATTCATTCGACCATTCATTTACTTTTTCATCTATTAACACATATTTTATTACTAAATCCATGAAAATTATTAATCCATGAAAAATAAACATTGAAAACATTAAAACATTTTATTTAGAATTACAATTTATGGATAGTATCATCATCTATGAATAAGTTATAAATCTTAACCATGAAATGCATAACAATTTTTTGTTTTTATATCCACTTTTTAATCCACTTTCACTTAATGTTCTGGGAAAATTTTATTTAAAAAAACAAAAAAAAACAATCAAAATCAGTAAAAATATACAAAAATCATGAATTAAAGGATTTTCAACATAAATATTACATAGTGAAGAAAAGAATGTAACATTTTCTTCCTGGAATTCAGTCTATGATATTGCGGGTAAAAGCAAAAAGGTATTGTTCCATGTTTGTCTACTGTAAATACCTGAGAATAACCATAAGGTGGATGTCACCAATAAAGAATCAGTTCACTTAGATTTACATAAATAAGTACACTTTACGTAAGACCATGGTCCTTTATTGATGATGCTTTAATAATCAATTGCTGAAAGTTATTTAAGTTTTTCATTAATTATTTCTGATAATAAATGTTTCTTTCCTGTATATTTTCAATATATATATTTGAGTTTGTGCCATGTACAGTTTTAGGTTTTTCGTGTATTTGTTGGTTGCTATTATTATAGCTGATGTTTTTACTTAAACTCATCTGCCACTGTTGGACAAGTAAGGTGGAATAACACCGGTGCTATTATGCTAAAAGTCAATAACTATTCACCTGGAAAAGACCAAAAACTATATTTTCATCCCTCATCCAATCTTCAATTGTACATGGAATTAGATAGATAGATAGATAGATAGATAGATAGATAGATAGATAGATAGATAGATAGATAGATATATAGATAGATAGATAGATAGATAGGTAGGTAGGTAGGTAGGTAGGTAGGTAGATAGATAGACAGACAGACAGACAGATAGATAGATAGACAGACAGGTAGATAGGTAGATAGGTAACTGCGTAGCTAGGTAGCTAGGTAGGTAGGTAGGTAGGTAGGTAGGTAGGTAGGTAGGTAGGTAGGTAGACAGACAGACAGACAGACAGACAGACAGACAGACAGATAGATAGATAGATAGATAGATAGATAGATAGATAGATAGATAATTATAATAATAAACAAATATCTACAATACAAACTTCATTCACATCTTTTTGTCATGAAGACTCTTATTTTAATATATGTCCATAGATAGGGTAGACAGGGAGGCAAATGCCTAGAGTGATATTTGATCGAATGAGAAGAGACCCAATGCAACCACATTATGACGTTTATATAAATTATTTCAGCCATTTACAATTTATTTTATCAGCAAGTAGGCTAGATTCTTCTATTTATTGAGACAATTTGTTACTAACTATTTGGCAAATGGAGGAAGGAAAAAGTGTCAAACATTTTTTGCTAATTAGAAGGCCAAAATCCTTTACATATGTATATAAATAAACAACCAACTGTATACTTTTTTTGTGTATGTGTGCGTGTAATTAATTTTATTTACAAATAAATAAAATTAATTAAACAGCAATATATTTTGATGTTATTTTATTCCCATATATAATATTTCCTTAATTGAAAAAATATGCAGATTGTTCGTGTTTACTTTATCTACGTAATTAGTTAAATTACACAATATTTTAACAGATTACTTGGCGGAAGACAGCCATTATGTTAATGAATGCCTATTAGTACTATTTCCAGCAATGAATTAATTAGTTTTATATAGCTTTAGATTCATAACAACAACAATTACGTCCCTTTTAAAATATCTCACATTATGTAAAGTGATAGCTTTGATATAATTTTTTAATAATACATACGGTCTTCATCAAGTTCTCAAAGTGATCTTTTTAACTGCACTTTAAAATTAATAATGTTATTTTCACAAAAGCGCTTTCATTAACTATTTTTTTCGTTAATTATAAAATAATTAGATTTAGCTAAAATCTTATTAACGACTGCCATCTTTATTAAAATATTCAACTTCAGATTTTATACTGCAAATACATTGTGACAGTAATAAGCGAAATGTTTGTCTTAATATTGATTCTAACGTACTAATTTGGCATATTTATTTCAATGAAATGAAAATGTCTGCAGAAAATGTACTTTTTATTTTTATTATTATTAAAGCAAACGAACAGTTACTATAGATTCTCTTCACAGATTTGTAAGACAATCCGTAAATAATGACGTAAAGAGATCGGTGAAATTGAAGATTATGATGTTGCTTTAAGTACTGAATTAAAAATATTTGTATAAAAAGAATGAAAACAATAGCAAACTGACACCCACGACAATTATGTATTATTGTATGGCTGTCTTATATTGCCTAGTTGTCTTAACTACCCTTTACGCTGGGAGTTTGACATAGCAATGTAAATAAATTTTAAAATTATTTATTAATGCGTATATAAATATAGTTTTCAAGTTCATTCACATTTGTGTTTGTTCTTTTGTCGTGACCCTATTTACCATTGTTTAGCAATAGCTAGGGGTGTTCTATTAACAGATTTTCAATAATAGCTTAGTCGGTATGTCAATGCTATTATGATGCAATAATACTATATATAAGCAATCATACACATGAGAACTAAAAAAGCTATATATTTTTTTTATCCATGAAAATCTATGATTTATTTTCAACCATTATTAATCCCGTTCAGAGTAGTTAACTCAAAGTTTAAATTGTTTTTTTTTTTCAATATATAACTTCTACTCTCAGCAACACTACAAAAAAAAACACTTTCTTATTATATACAATCATTTCACATGTGATATATTTTTAAGTTTTTTATAATCTTTTGGGAATGCTTTTCATGATTTCAATTATCTATTGTCATTTTTTTTTACAGTGTATCTAGCCCAGCCCTATTCAGTTTCTTAATTTTTTTGATAATAGACTCAGCTGTTTTTTTCCATCCATTTACTATTTTTCAACTATTCTTTTTACTAATAACATATAATGTTTTAAACCACTAAACATTACATGATCACTATTTATTATGCTTGCTCATAACTGTTATTAAAAGAGGCAAAACTCTCCATTCAGTAGTGCCACTCAGTGCATTAGATAGGGATTTTATGCACAAGCCTTCTGACATCCCTTGATTACTCTGACTTGCACTGAGTGGTACTACTGTATGGAGAGTTTTGCTTGTTTTAATATATTATTTTATACTCTCTTTCAAATAGCATTTGTAGGAATTGTTAAAGCACATCTATTGATAACCTTTCTTTTTAAACATGTGGACATATTTCCTTTGAATATTTAATTATTTCTACTAAACGCATTCCTTCCGAGTATAATTCTGTTTATTAATTTTATCCATTATGTTTCAAACTGTATTTATAATATGGACAAAATATTTGTATGTGTTAACTTCTTCTAAGTTTATGATTGTCAATCGTTATTTTCTGCTTTAGTTTATTTACTACTTATCTTTGGTCTTACATTTATAAATCATAACATTTCTTGAAGTTCTATAATGTTATTTCCACAAATAACTACATCATTCACAAGATTTAGATAACTTAACCAATGTCCATTTATTTTTATTCTTTTAAATTCATAACTTAATCCATAAAAAGAAAAAAAATCTTTCACAAAACTGCTGTAAAAATTTGAAGGCATAAAATCACCTTGCAGAATATTGCATTTTGATAAGTGTTCTTGGAATAGGACAATAAAATATCTTAATGATCTAGAACAGGTGAGTTCAACTTAAGTCCCATAAATCACCTGTAATCCAAAGTGATTATGAATGCAGTCCAATACAAAATCACAAACTTACTTAGAGCATTTTGAGATGTGCTTCTGATAAAATCTCAGAATGTAATTAAAATAAACGCATATATGCTCTCACTATTTGTAGAAATGCTTGGCTTCAGTTTTAAGATGGTGTGCAGCTTCTGGTGCATAATTTTTCAAGTGCATACAGACCAATTGACAACATCAAACATTACATATACTCACAATAATTTATTCATATTAGCTATTTCAAGAGTGAAATACATTAAGATTAAAATTAGAGTCAAAGTGTCTAATGAGCATCTTGGAAACTCACTAAAAATTGGAATTGCTTCCATTGAACGAGAGTTAATTTTTTCAATACAATGCAAAAGATCTACAAGTTTATGTTGCTCTCTTTTCTTTTACTTTAAAATAGATATATAAAAATATATTCTACCAGAGTATGCAGATATTTACCAACTATTAACATAATAAATCTTTGATACAAAACAGCTAGGTTTTCAATATAGCGTCAAAGCGGAACTACAATGAACATTAGCAAATACATTAACATATCAATATGTATACAATCATATACCAAACTAATCACTGATTACTATAGATATTAGCATATTTTCACATGATTATTTGATTTAGTGGTTGTCCATGTTATTAGATTAAAAGGCAAGTGTTTGCTGAGAAGAATGTTATTAGCTCTTATGTTTATGGAGTTTTTGAAATTAATTATGTGCCAAGTTTCTTTTATTTTGTAATTTTTATTATTATTTTCTAAACAAATAATTATAACATCTGGAGATTTAAAGATCTAAATAGTTTTTCATGATCTACAAATCCTGAAATGTAAGCACTATTCATTTACATTTAGCTCTATAATTATAGATGAACATGATAAATGATTCTAGATTTTAAATTTGTGCATGTCTCTGTATAATATCTGACATTGCAAAATTGACAGAATGTGCACCAATTGAACTTTATCATCATCTTTAATCCTATCATTAGAATTATATATATATTCATAAAAATCAGTCAACACTTAGACAATCCCAATATCAATCAACAATCTCAATCTGTTGTCAAGGCAACCTCCTACTAACAATAATGGTGATATATATATATATATATATAGCCAATATATATATATATATATATATAAAGCCAATAATATTTATTACTTAATATGTGCATTTTTTATATTAGGGTCATACACTTTGGATCTGCTCAAAAATTTTAAATGTCTATCTGAACAGGGAATTGTATAATTAAATTATTATGTAAGGACTTTTTTCTTATCACAAAAATTCTATACAGAGCAGACTCCTTTTTTTGCTTTCTGGCTTTTGGTAGCACTTATGAATTTGATATGATACCCAAGATAACCCTTTTTTAGTTTCCAGAGATGCCAAAAGGTTAAGACTCTTATTCTACAGCTTTAAGTGCAGAGAAAATACTTATAGAATCAAATGCCTTTTTATAATTACAAATTATAATGATGTATAATTATTAGCTCTTTTTATATGTTTTTATTTAACTTATTCTGTTTTTTTCTCTCTGTTGGTCTGGATAAAATCTTGTAATCAACTTTCTCTTATTTCCTAGTTTTCAATCGAGTTGAAAATTTTACATTCATATTTATTTATGTCTGATGACAATACATATATTTAAAGTTGAAAACATTTTAAATAAAAATTAATGAAAAATTTAAATTTTTAATTTTATATATAACATTAATGCAATTTAAAACAGAATAATTCATTAGAAACTGATTTCAGTGATTCTGTGTCACATATATAAAGTTGAAAAGTATAATGTAGAAAATATATTTTAAAAAAATTTAATGCTTTTATTTACACAAATGCACTAAAATATAAAAATAAATATTTCTTCAGTTTATGAAAATAAAAATTTGAGGCTCTCTGGTTTAGAAATAGTCAACTTTTATCAATTTTTATGGACTTCTTATCAAGCAAGAATTACTATTTACCATAGTTAATGTAGTTTTGCTAATATCAGCAAGTTGATCACATTTGTCTAAATCGCATGTTGTTATTAAATTAGTAATAATTGAAAGGTTGCCAGTCCCTCACATGTGCGACAGTTATTTCCCAGACAGCCAATCAGATTTTTAAACAGCTGTCTTTAAGAACGATCAGGCTTGTTGATGGGATGTGCTTTATCAAAGTCAGAAATATCTCAGCCACTTTGCCCAGAAAAACCTGTTAGCCACCTTATCTTTCGATTCCCCTCTATATATTTTTCTATATTCTTCTCTATCCTGCTCTATCCTACTTTCACAACATCATCTTTGTCCACTCCATGGCCTTTATATCTAGATCCCCTTTATCTTTTTCCAAACCAAGCATAAAGATCAAAAACCCATTTTCTGCACAATCACTTAGTTTATATTTATTCTGCCACAACTTCATTTTTTGTACCCTTTTCACTTGTAGTTATTTACATTCAATTAGGCGATACTTAATATTTTCCATGTCTTCATTACATAACTTGCAAACTAAATCATCCACATTTCTCCATTTAAGAGTATATTCCTTGTTGCTAACAATTCTGTTCAAGCCTTAAGCAGCAGACTACTTTCTGTGCTATTATTGTAAATTAACTCACACCCAATATTCTGTTTATTTTTTATATATATAGACTCGTTTTATTCTTCATACTAATTCTCCATCATCCTATCTTTCAATTTTTTATTACTGCATCTATTCTTCTAGCCCATTCTTTGCACAACAATCCTCCTAATGCAATCATCTCACCCTTTTGTACAAGTATACTGACATAAAGTCTTTATCCCCAGTGATGTGATGTGCTATGGCTTCTTCTTTATCAAAGTCAGGAAACTCTCAACCACTATTCAAACCTGTTAGCCACCTTCCCTTTCCATTCTCCACTCTAAGTATTTCCTATATTCTTCTCTATTCTGCTCCATCACATCTCCACAACATAATCTTTATCAACTCCATGGCCTTTATATCTAAATCCCCCTTATCTTTTTCCAAACCCAGCACAAAAACTAAGAACTCATATTCTGTAAAATCACTTTGTTTATATTTATTCTGTCACAACTTTATTATTTCTACCCTTTCTGCTTATAAGCATTTACATTCAATTAGCAGATGCCTAATATTATGCATGCCTTCCTTACATAACTTTCAGATTAAATTGACCACATTTTTCCATTTATGTATATATTCCCTTGTTGCTAATGATCCTATTCGAGCTTTAAACACTAAATTACTTTCCTTGCTATTATTATAAATTAATTCATATTCAATATTCTTTTTCTTTATATTTAAACTCTTTTTATTCTCCATATTAGTTCTCCATCTCTCCAACTCCCTATTTTTTACTAATGCATCTATTCTTCTAACCCATATCTTGCCACCATAACATTCAACAATCCTCCTAACACAATCATCCCACCTTTTGTACAAGTATACTGACATAAAATCTTTATTTCCAATGATCAGAAAACCTTCCATACAGTAGTGCCACCCAGTGCAAGCCTTAGTAATCAGTGGCTTCAAGAAAATTTAATGCATAAAATACCTATCTAGTGCCTTGATGAGTAAACACTAGATAGAAAATTTATGCACAAACCTTTTGCATACAATGATTCCTAAGGCTTGCAGTAGATGGCACTACTGAATGCAAAGTTTGCCATTGTTATTAATAGCTTGTACAAGCATAGGAAATGATTATTTTGTAACTATGTATATATAAAAAAATATGTCTAATTTTTATAGACCTATTTACAGAACAACTTAAAATAATGTTATGCTAACCAATTATTTAAGTAAACATGCATTTAATACTCATATGTTTTTGTTTCAATGTTAATCCATTCATTAGATAAAATGTCTTCTTTTTTTAATATGTGAATAGATTAGCATTAATACAAGAAAGTAAACATTATTTACAAGTTAATTTAAATGATTCCTTGGTATCTGATTCAAGAATTAGTGTAGTTTATTTTTGAGGTTTTTAAAATTGCTATAATTTATATTAATAATTTTTATTAGTCATTCATTAGATTAGAGATTATTATCTAATTTTTATTTACGGGATGTGTAAACAATATATTTCCAAGCATAAGTGCCCCCATGTTTCTATTTGTAAAAGTTGAAAAAAAATATTTTTTCACTTTTTATTGCATTATACTAAAATTTCTCTTAATATTTCATTATGATCTACTGTGTGAAAAGCAATCCATTGTTCTTTTGATTGGTTTAAGTACAAAATTTATCACTGATAAAATTATTTTGATAGGTGTCTTATATAGAATTTATAGAATGATAACTCTATAACTTTTAATATCTTCTTTTTTCTTTTCTTATATGTTAATATATTAATTGCAATATATGAACCTGCTCATTTTTCCCAGACAACTTGTGTATACTTTTTCCAATAATTTTCCTATTTTATCACTTGCTTGTTTTAGATATCAATGGCAATTCTATCATTGATGGCAGCTTTTCCTTTTTTTATAGATATAAATGTGTTTTTCATTTCCCCATGTAAATTGTCTGGCAATTCAAAAGACATAATAACTGGTTGATAAGTTTGTATAATTATATTTCCAACTTTTTCTTGCAACACCAATCTATTTTCTTTAATATTTGCTTATTAATATGTTTAAGTATATATATATATATTTATAAATACAGTAATTAGATATATGTAAAGTATAGCTTTAAAATTTTTATTCATTTAGGAGCACTTTCGACTATCCTCTTAGTCTTCATCAATTAACATTTTGAAAGGCTAACCTTTCCACAACTCTGTGGTCTTAACATTTGCTGACTGTCTGTTAATTAAGTCTTGTTTGTATTTGTATATTAGCATAGCTGCCTTTATTTTCCTTTTGTTGTTATTTTTTTTAAATTGCAATATTTTTACATTATTATAATTGAAGTTAAAATCATAAACACATGACTTATTATGGTCATAAAAAATGGATGCTGAAGCATTATTATTTATTTTGTAATTTTGTTTCGTTTTCTAAACCCTTTTTAATAACAGCAAGTGCTCTTTAGTTCTTTTTTCCAACTTGCATCTCAATTCCCCTATATATCTGCTACCACACCTACATATCCTTTTATAAATGATGCAATTTTTATTTATAAATGAGGTTTTATCTTTAGAGTTATTTATTAATTTGTTTAATGTAGGAGGTACATAAAATGCAGTCACATATACCTTTATAAATTTTCCTTACAAAATTTATTTGATCATTAAAAATATATGGTATTGATGTCCTTATTTTTTATTAGCAGAGAATCAATATTATTAATATTTTATTTTTATATTTCATATTAAAATTTTTAATAATATTATGTATATGATTATAACTGTAGCCAATATTTAACAATTTATTTGAATACATTTCAATATTTTTAGCTTTATCCAATGAATATTTACAAAGATTACTATTTCTAAATAAGAAGAACTTTAAACCTGCCATTGTATGTGATGTTGGCACTCTTGATCTATATGGAATATAACCTCTTTTTACTATTGGTTTAATGTCCACACAGTAATCCAGCTTACAATGATTTCTAGTTATTTTAAGGTCTATATATATGTACAAAACCTTTGATATTAATAAAACAATGGTAGAGAAAGTTTACCAAACTAAGAATTCTTGCATAAGATTTCATGCTGAGATAGTTTAAGACTGCATTTGAAACAAAAAGTTCAATCAAAAAGTTACTGCATAGTTAAGAAGCTTTTCCAGAGTTTTAAATATAAGTACTCAGTGCAGACTGGCACAGTCGATAGCATATCTGGCACTCAAATTTTTATGAACTCCCAAGCAATAAAGCCATATTCCTTTTTTTTAAAATGTACTTAAAGTATTGTACCCAAATTAAGGCAATTGGAATATTAAAATCTTAATTGATATGGGCTCTCTAAGATATGAATATAGAAAAGCATGTATTAGACCAACCATCAATGGTTAATATCAAAACAGTTGCTCTTATAATGACTAGATGCTGAAGAGTGGCTTTGGGAGAAATTTATTAAGTATAAGATGATTATGTGATGTTAGATCCAACTAGGTATTTAAAAGTCAGTTAATACATTTTTTCCTGTGTACATTTTATAAGTGCTTGCTTGCTTTAATATGGTGGTAGAATGGCATCTTGTAGAATTCAAAGTTTATAGATTTCAGTTCAACTCTGTTACAGACAAAGCTTCTATGCTTTGTGAGATGTCTTTTCACCACAGAATCACCATTTTCTATACATACAGAAGCTGTTAGAACAATGTGATGTGATGTATTGTGGCTTCTCAGCAATTATGCCCAGATAAACCTGTTAGCCACTTTATTTTCTATTCCCCACTCTTCATATAGTAGTGCCACCTAGTGCAAGGCATAGTAATCAATGAATGCACAAAGGTTTGTGCATAAAATTCCTATCCAGTGCCTATTTATTGAATATATCTGACTAGTTTCTAGCTTGTGGCTTTCATCAGTAGATTCAGATCTGTATGGTCATACAAGTGAACGAGCCTGGATTGAAAACATTATTGTGTTTTCATTTTGGACCATGACTATAGTTAATTAAAAAGGTAAAAATATGACTGTTAAGATGGAATTAGATTCTAAAATCTCAAGGCAGTACTCACAGATCCAAGACTTCTTATTGATGAAAGCCACAAGCTAGAAACTAATCTGGGAATATTGGATGAATAGACATGGGACAGATATTTTATGCACAAACCTTCTTGCGTACATTGATTATTATGGCTTTCATTGGGTGTCACTACTGTAAGAAGATTTTGTTACTGCTTTATAATGTCATTATTTTTAAATCATCAAAATACTCATATTTTTTTCTATTTGGAGATTAGTGAGTTTATAATTTTATTTAGGTATTGCTTCTTACTTCTATGTAGGCCCTGCCATTTGATATGAACTTCTGATGACTATTTTTTAAGAATATTATTTTATAATATTTTCTGGATGCATTATAGAACATTTTTTATTGTTATGATAATAAAGTTTATTCTCTTTAATACTGTCATATGATTGCCTTTCCTGTGAGTTCTTTCAAAATTGTTCACTTATTTCATCATCATCATCATCATCATCATCAACCATTATCAATCCACTGCAGGATGAAGGTCTCTCCAAGTTTAATCCATCTTCTCCAATCTTTAGCTTCTCTTCTCCACAACACCCCTGCACATTTTCTTATTTCATTCATCCATCTCACATGTGGTCTCTTTCTGGGTCTTTTACAATCTCTTGGAATCCAGTTTAAAATTTCAATCGTCCATCTATACTTATTTATGGACAATTATATAGTCTAATGGCAAGACCCCACAAGATAAATAGTTTGCCGTAAGTACTTAAAGATAATGATAAGGTTAAATTTATAGCTGCAGAATTTAAACCAAAGACTAAATACTTAACTATAATTATAAAGTTTAGACAAGATAAATTTACTGAATATTCATTAAATCTATTTTTAATTTTAATCTCAATTTCTTAGCTTAAATTTTTTGAGTTTAATTTAAATTTTCATGTTAGAAAGGGGACCCATGTTTTAAAAATTAAATCAATACAATTCTATAATTAGAAAATAATTCAGAAAAATTAGTTAAGAAGAAAAATTTTAAACTGAATATTCATTAAATTTGAACAGAATTAAGAAATTTTTACAACAAACGAGTAAAAAAAAAGTTTTTCCAATTTTTTGTGTTAAATATAAAATATTGGTGTATATCATAATATTGATTTTGATATTCCATTTACAAATTATTCATTAATTGATTTTGTTAACTTTTCAAAATGTATATCAGTTTTTCACAACATAAAATTAAGTTACATAATAATATAATAAAGAAACTGTGATAAAGAAGTTAAAATATTAATAATTCATAAAAATATTTGGCTTAATTATGATTCACAAATTAAATATATTAAAATAGAAATATTTATAAATTTTATAATAATAGTAAATAAGTTAATTTATAAGTATATAATGATTTTCTCTTCAGTTTATATAAATTGTCACTAATAATTTCATGGTGCAACACGCATTAAACAAAAAAGCAGAAATAGCTCACAGATTGAAATAGTAGTAAAGTTTAGTGCTACTATATGGTAGTGAAAAGTGGTAATTAGTATATGCCCATCAATATACAGAATTTTAAATGACTTGAATGGGAAACCAAGGGTGATAAGAATACCAGTGTCAGCTGATGACAAGAAAATATCTTTGGAGCAAGTACAGAAGCCATGTTTATGGAGGTAGTCAGCAGGATCAATTCAAGATCCTCTGTAAACTTTGGTTTCCAATAATACAGGAAAGATGATGTTAAATGATGGTAACCCACTTCTACAATTGGTATAGTTTTGATGGTGAATTGAGGCCATTGTCATTGAGCTCTATTATTTTTAGTTTAGCCCAGTTTTTTGAAAGTAAAAGATTGTGAAATGGCATTCTTTTCTGCTAATGTGGAGTATCATTGGGTGCAATTGTTTGCTGATTAATTGCTATTGAGGGTAATTGATGATGTTTATCTATATCCTCCTTGGCCGTTTAGTCATCACATATATTGTCCAAGCCATCAATTTATTTCTGGCATCTAGACCACACTCAATAATATGAATGATTTCAATCTGGATTACCCAACTTTTGTAAATAAATTACTTCATCTCTTAAACTTCTCACTAATGACTGCCCAGGGTTTTCTATCACCTGGTTCAATAACCTTTCACAACAACTGGCATGCAACACTCATCAACTATGTTTTTACTCTTCAATGTTGCATCACTGAATAGAACTCAACATTAACTCCACTCCATTCTCAAACATTCTGCCCAAGTTGTCACACTTGACTTTAATGAACTCCATGTAACATCCATTCAATTATGTAAAACAGTCTACATGATTCTTCCCTCATTTACTATTAAGTTCATGTTCTCTGAATCCTGTATCATGTTAAACCAGCTACCCCAAATGGCTAGAGACCCACTTCAGAAGTATCTTGCCTTCATACACACATTATCATTTAATATACAACACTTAATATGATGGTCCTTCTCATCTCTGCATCTTCTAGCATTGACTGCTAAGTTACACAAGCAAATTTCCATTACTAAGCCCATCTACCAAACACACCAACAGTTAATCATGCTCACTCAAACTTACCATCATGTCCACAAACAGTTGAAGGACTACCTCACAATCACAAGAGCACATGTGGATAAGAGCATATATACACTGGATATTGGATCACCCACTATACCAAAGGTCCCTGTGGTACTTCAAACTGATATGTGTGTATGTACTATATATAATATGATCCACCCTATATACCTTCACTATAAAAATAAAACTCAGACCCATGATATATTGACTCCATCAGTACACTGTTTTGGGTCATGGGAACTTACTATGCCTTAACAAACTTGCCACCATTGAAAACTCTTGTCACCCTGGTACTCATGGAAATTCCTACAAATATCTTGAGTCATCTTAGTCATTTACCTATGCTGTATATTTGTATACTGACCAATTTCCTACCCAAGAGGATATATAGTGTAAAGGGTTTTCATCTAATTGCTATAGTACCTTTCACCAAAAATCTGAGGCTATGTGATCTAACCAACCTATGGCCTATGGACTCACTATCCATTAAAAGTAATCAAGATCCAAATTGAGCCACATATTCTTCCATTATTATTATTATCACATCTACAGTTTGCCAAAGGAGGTCTTTCCACCAACAAAGCAGCACTCATATTTATGACAATTCTAAGCTCAGTTCAAAAAAATATAAAAAAAGTCCCATTACAGCCCAGCTTGACATACAAGCAGTTTTTGATTCTGTTTCAATTAACCTACTGATTCGAATGCTAACTGATATCAACATCCTGCCTATTCTTTTATACCTAACCAACAACCTCCTTCTGATTCATGAGTTCCACATTGACTCTTAATGGTAGAAATTCTTCATCCTTCTATCCCAGGCATTCAACTCACAAGGATGACTGCTAAGTTTGTTACTTTTTACACTCTACATAAATATGCTTTTAGAACAAATACAGAATAAAAATTAATGAAATACAAATTGCACACACTCAGCAATACATTCCCTGTATAGCCTATATAGATAACTTAACTATCTTACTGCTTTCCCAGAAACAGTTCTCCATACCTATTATTACTAACTTTACTGAATTGACTCTCTTCACAAAGAAATGATGTTCCCAAGTTTTCCAAGGAAAATCTACTCTATTCTTAGGTTTTCCCTTTTACAAAGGCTCTCTTGGTAAGAGACTCACAATACAAACCAAGTTACAAGATTCTGTACTACAAATTACCAACTCACTTTCTAAGAGCATCTGTTCAATACTCTTACTATGACAAAAATATGTACTGTAACTATTATCAAATTTTCAAAGATCTTTATTTCTTCCATCAACTCCATGTACAATAAATTGCTTTGGGGTTATAAGATCATATCAATTTTCATCAAACAGCTCAACCATCAACCCCCTTGTAACAGTCTATGCTTGCACAACATTTGGGTGTTTTATAGACAAAAAGCTATTAACTTAATAGCAGTTATTACCAACTGGTTCCCAAACCTCCAGTGACTGCTGAAAGTAATTCTTACAGATATACCTCCACTTTCAGTGCCATATCTCACAGATCTTATTCATTCAGTCCTAGGTAACACCAACCAGATCAGCATTCCAAGTACACTTACTGGCAATGTCTAACCTGCTTTATTCAGACCCTAACAATGATTAACCCCTCCCCATGCTTGGAATAAATAACCACCACTTTCTCTGCCAATTTTTAAAATGGGCATTAGAACTGAAACTTTTTGACTTTCTAATTAGACTTAACCTAAACATACTTCCAATACCTTTTTTTCTGCACTATCGTCATCTACACAAAAATATTGACTTATTTTGAGGGCAATGCCATGATGCTGAGAAGGCTCAACAACATCTTTTCATTGACTGCTGAGCACTAAATTTCACATGGCAAGTTATGTTAAATGCATATAGGCAACCAGCATTTCCATCAACCACATAACCCAATCTTTCCAAAGATTTCCCATTCCTGCAGCACGTGCAGCCACATTTATCCTGTTTGCCTTCTGGTGTACTTCTTGTATCTTTTTGTTAAACAACAACACCAGGAGGCATTCATACACATTTATCAATAAATTATGCCAGCTAAAAGCACAGCATAACAACATATCCCTCTGAACATTTTTGTGACCACCTTGTCATTTATTACAGAGCAGTCCAATCTATAAGCTGCACAACCAGAGTAGGCAGAATTAACAACCTTTGGACATTTCATCTGCTTCATAATACAAGTTACTAGTTACATAACTATATTTCAGACACTCATTACAATAGTTCAATACCACAGAAGACTATCTAATGGGACCAGTCCAGCTCAAAGCAAATGTACTTTGATTCAAAGGTTATGAAAAATTTTTTTATACATAGAATACTATATTATACAAAAAAGTATTATTAACAACATTCATGTGCAATTACCATTGTGCATGAATAAATACTAATATTTGCTTAAGTATTTTTTGGTCTATTCTCTCTCTCTTTCTCTCTCTCTCTTATCACTGTGTCACCATTTATTTAAAGATATGTTATGTGTGTTAAGTTAAAGGTGCTGGACTCCCTTGATTAAGAGTAGGAGCTAGTTTGGAATATTTCAAGTACTGGATTGGTGTGCCAGTTATCTGAGCATGTTGGCTATATAACATATGGTCAACTGGTGCTGCCTGAGTTTGATTCTCAAAACAAATAAAATGCTTTCAATGGCAGGGTTTTGTTCCAGAAGTTGAGGTGGGCTATGGTCAGGAAATTTGGTCTTAGTTATGCTTTGTATAGCTTTGATCTGACTGTGGGTATCATTGATGGGTAGGCTATCAATGGTATTCTCCCCTCGGCTTGAAGTTTCAGTCTGTTCTCATAGTTTAGAGATATAATTGAATAATTGCATAATTAAATGATAAATATAAAAGACATTACATAAATAATGTTCAGAATATAAGTAAAGAAGTATAATGAAATATAATCAATAATAAAGTAAGCTTAGTAATAATAAAATAAACTTGTTCTGATAATAATAAAATATTAATGTATCAAGAGAAAAACAGTAGTCTGTTAAAATAAATAAATACAAGTGATGCCAAAGTGTGGTCAAAATTGCCCAAAAAGTTATTATAAAAGGCATTTTAAACCTAGTAACTTGGTAATTTCGGAGGGAGCCAGTGCAATATTATATTATTATGTACTTATTCTGTTGATATAATGAGAATAAAGTGAATATTACATGTATTAAAAAGGATAAAAATGGGTGATTGTGTTCAATGTATAAAGATAAATATAGAAAAAAAGTTTATCAACAAGTTGAAAAATTAATATATATGTATCAAAAGTAAAAAAATATGTGTGCATAAAATTTATACAGAAATATCACCTTAATTAGTCATTACAAAGCTATTTTTATTAACAATATAAAATCCATTACTGATAAAATTGATCAATTGCCATGGGCAGAGGTGAGATATTTTCTTATTTTCAGTTTAGCTAAAAAGAAATACTTGAATGCATATTTGCTAAATTTTAAAAGTTCCTGGGTTATCTATGTAACTGTACGTTTCACATCCATCTTGATTTAAAACTCAGACTAGAGACAAAAGGAAGATGCACTATTTCTGAAAAACTTTCAACCAGTATACATTTACAAAGACATAAAAAGAAACACATTGAAACTGAATTGAACCAAAGTACAACAATGTTAAGAGCATCTTGTCACATTCCATGTTATAATATAAATTTTAAAAAAACTGAAATAAAGCTTTTTGATAAAATTTATTGGAATTTTTTTTTAATGTAACAATTGATTTATTAAATTTGTTTTAATATAACAACTAACACAACTTCAGTAGATTATCATCATCATCATCAACCATTATCAATCCACTGCAGGATGAAGGTCTCTCCAAGTTTAATCCATCTTCTCCGATCTTTAGCTTCTCTTCTCCACAACACCCCTGCACATTTTCTTATTTCATCCATCCATGTCACATGTGGTCTCTTTCTAGGTCTTTTACAATCTCTTGGAATCCAGTTTAAAATTTCAATTGTCCATCTATTATCATCTCTTCTAGCAATATGTCTTCTAGCAATATGTCCAGCCCAACTCCATTTCAATCTTTTAATTTTTTCAATAAGGTCAGTAACACCTGTTTGTTGTCTTACCCATACATTGCATTTTCGATCTCTTCTTGTTACTCCCAACATACATTTCCCCATACTCCTTTGAGTGGTCTGAAGTCTCTGTATTGCTCTTCTATTAAGTGTCCAAGTCTCAGATCCATAAGTAAGAACTGGTAAAACACATTTGTTAAAAACCATCCTTTTCAAACACATAGGCATATTTCCTTTTAATATCAAGTTATTTCTACCAAAAGCACTCCAACCAAGTTTAATTCTATGATTAATTTCCTCCATTATGTTTCCATCTGTATTAATAATCTGACCAAGGTATTTGTAACTGTTAACTTCTTCTAATTCTTCATAATCAATCTTTATTTTCATATTTTGAGCAAATCGATTAAACATTACTTTAGTCTTTTTAACATTTATCTTTAGTCCTACTTTTCTACTTTCATCTGCTAACTCCTGCAACATTTCCTGCAGCTCTGAAGCATTATTTGCAAAAACAACTACATCATCTGCGAAATCTAAATGACTTAAATACTCTCCATTTACTTTCACTCCTTTAGTTTCCCATTTTAATCCACAAAATACTTCTTGCAGCAGAAATTTATATCTGCAATAAGAAAAAAAGATGGAATTATTACTAAAAAGAAATTGGTAGAAGATTTTTATCAAGAATTATATAGTAATAAGGAACAAGTACCTCCTATATCTAATCTATTACATCTTCCGAATTGCCCAGAATTTTAAATGAAGTAGTGAGACATGCAATTAAGTGTATGAAGAAAGGAAAGGCTCCAGGAAATGATGGAATTATAATTGATATATTAAAAAAAGCAGGTGAAGAATACAGGCTGCCATCTTGGTTTACAGGAAAACTCACAAGTACTACTTATTGTTAGTAATTTTTGCAAATTCTTATTTTTTACTATACATTATTATAGCATGTTTGAATATTCAGAGCATTAGTATAAAGTTAGTAAGTCCTTCATATATAGTGAATTAGATGGAGCTTATCTATTTAACAGGCATCTTCATTTAATGTATAATATTCAAGTTAATGATGTTAAAATTTTAACACTTTATGGTTTTAAATCCAAGTCAGTTTGCTTATATAGTTGTCTAGATATATCAACTAGGTCATCAATTATATATTTATTCACCTCAAAATCTAATCGGGGATTTATTTGACATTTTCAACTTGTATCCATTGATTGCTTACCAGATGATTTTAGAGTACAATACAGATTGTATTATTATTACTAATGTGGATATTAAATAAAAGCTTGACTGTATCATGTGATTAAGTTATTTGGTATAAGTATTACATTTCTACAGAATCTGCAAATTATGGTGGGTGGGTGGGTGGGGGGGGGTAATTTTAAAAACAGCTGACATATTTTGACGATAGTAATTGATAAAAACCATGTGATCCCAATAATCAAAAACGATATTAAATAACAGCGAACTTGTTTCAATGTTTTATCAAATGTCATTCAGGTTTGAAATAGACTTGTCACACTTTTGACATAACATTTTGTTTAAAGACATCATATTTCCCAACAAATATTTATTTAAACTAAATTTGAATATTAGATTAAATGAATTATATATATATATAATTTTAAATAGATTGCATTAAAAAAATTTTTTAAAGCGTTAATAATAATATTAAAAAAATCAAAATTAAATATTTATAATGAACATCATTAGTAATGTTATAGTGAAATAAATTATTAAAATTACATAAAAATTTTATGTTGAAATCTATAAAACAATTTGAATAAATAAAAAAAACCACTATTATTATAATTAATAAAATTATCTCTAATTTTGTATCTATGAATTAGTGAAAAATATTAATAGATGTACATTCACAACCAACTTATATTGAAGTTTTCGGTCCAGACACAGACAAAGTCTCTAATAATATGTATATTATTTTCTAATCCATTTTATTTTTTTGTTTTAATTTTTTAATATAGGTTATTATTCTTTTATATAATATATCAACTGTTACTTATATCATCATCATCAACCATTATCATTCCACTGTAGGAAGAAGGTCTCTCCAAGTTCAACCCTTTTTCTCCGATACTTAGCTTCTCTTCTCCACATCATCCCTGCACACATTCTTATTTCATCCATTCCTCTCACATGTGGTATCTTTCAGGGTCTTTTACAATCTCTTGGAGTCCAGTTTAATATTTCAGCTATTCATCTATTATCATCTCTTCCAGCAATATGTCCAGCCCAACTCCACTTCAGTCTTTTAATTTTTCCAATGAGGTCAGTAACACCTGTTTGTTCTCTTAACCATATATTGTGTTTTCGATCTCTTCTTGTTACTCCTAACACGCATCTCTCCATACTTCTTTGAGTGATCTGAAGTCTCTATATTGCTCTTCTATTAAGCCTCCAAGTCTCAAATCCATAAGTAAGAACTAGTAAAACACATTTATTAAAAACCTTCCTTTTCAAACACATAGGCATATTTACTTTATTTCACTTATATATATATATATATATATATATATATGAAATAAGTATATATATATATATATATATATATATCCAATCCATAAGTAAGAACTAGTAAAACACATTTAGTAAAAACCTTCCTTTTCAAACACATAGGCATATTTACTTTATTTCACTTATATAGGTTATGGTTTTTTTTTTTTATATATATATATATATATATATATATATATATATATATATATATATATATATATATATATTATTTAATAGCGTATTCTGTTTACAAATTTTATATAATTATCAGCTACTATCAGTTTAATGGGAAATAAAGATCTTTCTGGTTTTAATCCGATTTTTCTCATCCATAGCTTCACTTCATTATATAAATTCAACAAACAGCCTTATCTCATTTCAGTCAATATATGACATATTTTAGAACTCTTAAAATCTTTTGAATTTAAATTTAACCTTTTATTGGTCATTCATTTTACTGTTATCTCTTTTCTAAAATGACTAGTCCATCTTTATCCCAATGACTTAATTTTGTTAGTAATGTTAATGACACACTTTTATTCATAAATTTAAGTATTTTACTTTCAAACTTTTTTTGTTGATCCCAATGAACAGATCCATAAATTTGGTAGTGCTACCTGCAGTCTTTATATAAGTATTCTAAATTGTTACATTTTGGCTCACAAGTGTCAAACTTGTTACACCCACAATTTTGACACCATCCATTCTAGATAAATACAGCAATGATTATCACATGATCACATCTCCTATACTAGCACATTAATTGTTGATAAACAGAGCAAAACTCTCCATACAGTATTGCCATTTGTGCTAAACAGAGCAATCAATTGATGCCAGAAGGCTTGTGCATAAAATCCCTATCTAATGCTTACTCATCCAATATCCCCAGACTAGTTTCTGGCTTGTGGCCTTCGTCAGTGAGGAGCTTTGGATCTGAGAGCACTGCATCTAGATCTTAGGATCTAATGCAACCCTCTAGCAACTACTTTTTTATCTCTACTTAACTACAAGCCTTCTGGCATTCATTGATTACTCTGTTTAGCACAGGTGGCAATACTGTATGGAGAGTTTTGCTCTGTTTATCAGCAATGATTATCACTGATCATTTATCAATCTGGAGATTATCTCTAACCCAGATATAAAGTGAGGTTAATGATTATCATTAATCATTTATTAAGTTAGAAATTATCTCTAGCCCAGGTATATTCTATTGAGAGTGGAAGATGCCAACTATTAATAAGAACTAATATCACATATTTTCTAGAAATCTTCCTTTTTACTAACATAATTCTATTTTTGTTTAGCATTAAAATTATTTCTCTAAGTTTACTCAAGTTTAATCCAAATATTCATCCTGCTGTGTATAAATAATAGTTGAAAATTGTAATAATGATAAAAAAGTGCATTAAACTTAATGCATTTACTTGTATATGCCCTCTTTAAACAAATTTATTTTAAATTAATAACGTTAATATTCATCCCAATTAAATCAAAGCATAGTTGTTTGTAACAAAATAAAATTATATTTAGCCAATTATTATTAGAAATATCTTTAGATTAAATATTATAATTATTTTGAAAAGAAAAACTAACTTTTATGCTTTATTAATTATAACATATACATTTCCCAAAATACTGCTTAAAATATTACAATGAATGCCATTGGCTGACTATAGGACGTGTGTGAAAAATCTATTCTATTGATTTATAAGGATTTTGTTGTCAATTTTGTTTTCTTGGTGCTTTATTTGCATATTTCATAATAAAATTGCTATATTTTTAAAAATTATTTTATAACATACAATAAAGCTATATCAAAATGATACTTCAATTACATGCTATCCAAAACAAATGTAAACAAACAAATAAAAAAACATTAAAATTCTCAAATTTAATATATTTTTCAGAAATCAGGCAGCCATTTTCAATTTCAGAATGCCAGACATAGTCATGTTTAAAACAAAAAAAAATTGTGAAGAAATTTTTAATTATGTCAGCAGTCTTTTTTATTCATCTTGGAATGTGATCAACAATCACATTCATTAACAAAATTTCTTTGGTTTATGTTGAAAGCACATACATGTTATTCTTTTTTTGGTAGTGTTGGGTTATGCATACTGTGGCCACCAGGGATGCTGTAGAACCACTAAGAAACCTGCAAGTGATAAATTTCTATGCAACAATAGTGATTACAATTTGGGATAAACAGAATAGTCTTCTGTGAGGATTTAATTGAAAAAAAATCACCCTGAATGTATTTAATTGCAAAGAAAATCAGATATGTTGTTATTTACTTTATTTAAAAAAATACTGTAAAGTAATTTTTTTTTATTTTTTCAGTGAATGAAAAGTATATATTTCCCCTCAATATATTATTAATAACTATACTACTATTGTTTTTTAAATTTTTTTGTATTACAATTTTAATTTATATATGTATACTATACATATATGTAAAGCATATGTGTTATATATATTATACCCTTACTGCAGAAACTCTATCATCCAGCCATTCCAGTACCCCTAGCTCTTAATCAACTTATTACCTAATCAAGTTGCTTAAACATCAACTCACTATTTCAACCTTTTATATATAACTAGTTCATACACATATAAATAAGCACTTAGTAAGGTACACAGTTAGTATTACATCAAGAACACACTCTGAAAGATACACTCCCAATGGCAAAGGAATATCACCCCTACCTAATTTCATAAACTATCAGTAATATTCTCATGACTCACACCTTACACGAAATAGACTATAACTAACATTACTAAATTAAATTGAATATTACAATACATTATACTCTTCCATTTAAAACAATAACACATCATTCCATAAATTTTCTAACATACTCTAATCTTAAACTAAATCTTAATCTCAGGTTCAGCCAATTATTCTGACAATTTCACATTAACTAAGATAGCTACATATAGTAAGGAATTTTACATATACCTAGCTATACCATAATAATAATAATTAATAAAATAAAATATCCTATGACTCTTGTAATAAAGGATATCTAACTATTGGACTTTTAAGCAACAACAAACCAAAATTATAGGCTATTGAAAATAATATTTATTGGATTAAAGAAATTGAAAGTACTTCATTTTATTATACATTAAAGTTCTTCTTATTCTTTATGTGGCATATTAAGAAATATAAAACTTGATTATAATTATCATATCAAATTATTCATAAATTTGCATTATATTCTTTTCCATATTTAATAAATAACATCGTCAACAATTATAATCTAATAATCATACCATATCTTTTATAAATCATGTGCAATAATAGGAATATATAATTTTTTTAAATGCATGTGTGTGGTTAGGAAGATCGATAATGATTTAAACATAACAAGGAAAGAAACTCTCAAAATGTAATATTAATTGTGAAGCATTTTTAGCCGGGAGATCAGCACAGCCACCATGCAAGCAAGCAGTTGGTTGCAGACAGTTGTTGCGGGTTCGCCTCCCAGCTGATGCTATGACATATGAAAAAAATGTAATATTAATTTAAAAGAAACATTAACAATTTATTTGACAAATGTTATTTAAAATTTATAAATATAAGATTTATATAACTTTAAATGTTCAAAATTAAAAAAAAAATTATATTAATATATATATTTACACCACAAAAAAAATTAAATAGTTTTCAATTCAACTATTTATCATAAAGTAATTATATATATATATATATATATATATATATATATATATATATATATATATATATATATATATATATATATATATATATATATATATATATATATATATATATTTTGGGGGGGGGGGGTGGGGGGGGGGGTCCGGGTCCGGTTTGGTTGGTGTGGGCGGGGGGGGGTTTTCTGGGGGGGGGGGGGGGGGGGGGGTGCTGGGGGGGTGGGGGGGGGGGGGGGGGGGGGGGGGGTGTGTGGATATGAGAATAAAAAAAAAAAAAAATGATGATATATACTTCAAGAATGATCCCGTCATCTTTTCTAAAATCATACTATTCATAAGCACTATCAGCATTATTATTTCAAAACATATTCCTAAATAATTGCAGGTTTCTAGATAATGACAGACTTCTATAAATATTTCCATGAAATATTCGCATTCATTATCTACGTAGTTTATAAATATCCTTACACATTAATAAAGAAAAACATATTCTTTAACAATAGTAAGTTCTCCACTTCATCATTTATAATACTATAATTTTATAATACCTCTATAACTTCTTTATGCTTCTGTTTACTTTATTCATTAAAGTAAGCATATTATTTATATCTAAAATCAATTAAATATATGGTATTTATCTACATCAGCTTTCTTAATGTTAATAACATTCAGATTTTAACTTTCATTCATAGTTACATAATCAGAATATGCACTTAATCTTTTCTTGATCTCTTACAATAGTAGGAATATCTTTATTTCACATTAATTAAATATCATTTGTGATATATTTTACTCTTTTTGCTGTCCAACAAATTCTAGCAACATTTTATAGTCTAACAATTATTCTTCAAACATTTGATAAACTATAACAATTACAATGTAGAATCCAGTGATGACAAAAAAGTGAGAGATACAAAACTACAATAGCTAGAAACAAGCAATAGAAACATGAATGCAGAGACTAAGGCTATATTCTTGTGTATACCTTAAATTTTTCTCATGGTTTCTATCTGCGCCCTTACTGATTTGCAAAAAGAAATGCTACTGACCATAAATCATAAATATATATAACTTTGTTAAGTGTATTTTACTTAATAATTCACAAGTCTATATTTAATATTCAAAAGAATATTTCATATTCAAATATTTCTAGCACTGCACAATCTCAGTTCCACTACTATCCTGAACCACTACTACTTATTGTATGCACTTGGAACATCTCCTTCAACATCACAAATAAATTCTAACATCTTAACATAAAGTAATTTCTAAACATTGTTTTAAAATATTCAGTATAATATCAAGACGATACAATATTGTATTGCCAAATGATTTAAAATATTTGACAATAATAAGTACTTTCATTCAAATAATCTTTATAAAAATAATTCAGAGATCAAGCATGGTAAGTTGTATTGAATAGATACCATTTATAATATTTTATTAATAATTATATATGGTATTTAAAACCCAATATAATATGCATACTCCTCCTTTCACATAGTATCTAAATAAATTTATATATATAACACAGTATATTTACACCATATGATGTTCAAAAATCAATTAGTATATCATACATAAATAAATCATAGTATTCAGTTCATCTTGTTCATTATTTTCATAAATAAAGAAACAAATACTAATATAAATTTCAATACATATCAATAATATTTTACCATAATCCTATCCTTAGGATTAATAGTGTGAATCCATTCTCTATTGCTGATGTTCTTGCAATTGAAACTTATAAATCTATTACTCTTCCTGTCATCCCTTTATTTTTCTTTATTTTATAATATTAAATATTTGAATATTCAGTTATATCTTAAATCTAAAAAATAAATAATTATCAACTGAAATAACTAATTTCTTAACTAATAACAAAATAAAATAATACCAAATGTCCTTGAAATCTTGCTTGAAGTTAAACTTGGGAAAGAGTGTGGTTGCTATGGCAACTCAGTTCACTAACAAGGAGTTTTTCTTCCAGTCTCTTTTCTGCTTGCTTACTACTACTTACCTTGTTCAGCATAAATGCAAAATATTAAATCAAATAAAATCCATTTGAAATTTATTTATCTCTGCAAGACAATAGTATTTTTAAATCAAGTTTGTTCTATTTATCCAAGATGACACAAATTTCATAAAAAATGATCCACAATTAAAGTAATTATTTAATAAGATAATCCCCATGCTCTAAAGATTCTTCATTAATACTGGTTCAATAAATTATAGCAAAATATTTCATTTTAATGAATTTGTCTCATAGTTATATGAAAGAATCAGATAATTTTAGCTTTATCAATAGATAGTTTTTTTATTTTAAAATTATTCTTCCATGTATATGCATTCAATTAATAATAACTTTCAAAATTTTCACTAGTTTATCTATTTAAACAATATTCCCCTCTATGATTAATATGCATTTAAAACAACACTTATAGTCAACTTTTTATTTAAAATTTAAAAATCTTATACTAGTTTATATCTATTTTATATTCATCTTGCACAGCACTTGAAAATATTCTTTAATCATTCATTACTCTTTAAAGTTAGTAGATATATTATACAAAGAAAACATTTGCAAATAACAGATATAGCAGACCAATAAATAGTAAGTTCATTTTCACATATTTGATAGCTTGCATTCATCCTTTTTTCTTAAATGGGACATAAATTTTAAAACAGTTTTTAATAATTTTCCATAAGCAAAAATGGATATAAATATCACATAAAAGTCTTTGCTCTCCAGGGTTAATTATTAAAATAAAAGATGGTTGAAATATTATTAAAAATAAATTTCTTACAACTCCTTGATATGACTATTTGATCTGAATGACACCATCTCTGGTATACTCTAATGACTAATGATGCATTTGTTGGATAAATCATATTGTCACAACAATCGGTTTCATATGTAGCACTGATAAAGAAATATTTTGGGGGTATCACTCCATTATAAAATGATTTAAAATAACTTCTTAAATATTATTAATAATTTTATACTGTATGTTTAACACTTTACTAACCAGAAAAAACAATATTTAAAAAAAATTCTAACTTTAATACTTAAATTGATTGAAAAAAAAGTTTTATAAAAAAATTATCAATTAAAGATCCATTGTTGAAGACTGACCACCTTTATTTATAAATTTAATCAATCATAATTTGATTGGTTGCTTCAATTTCAGACAAGAAAAATTTACATACAAATTAATTTCTGTCCAAGTTTTTTTTAAAATAATTTATTTAATAACTTTTTATATTAAATAATTTATTTGTAACTTCACTTATATATTATATTAAAGCATACTTTTTAATAATAAAACTATTTTTTATTAATGTAAGTTCAAAATATAAAATTTTATTGAAATAATTATAATACTAATTTTGATACATTTTTAAACAAGTATAAAATAATTTTAGCAACATACTTTTAATACAACTAATAAATTAACTTCAGTAACCAGGAACTAAAATTAATAAATTTACTTAGAATATGTGTGCACACATATGAACACACACAGATTGCAGAATTATGGCATCACTATTATATAATTTAAAATAGCTGAGAATAAAGAATTATAAAATAAAGAATTATTTAAAATAACTATAAAGACTTATGAATATTAAATTTTATAACTAAAATTATTATTTTATATATATATATATGTATGTATGATGCACTTGAAAAGTTATCGTACCCTTGCAGTTCAATAAAACAGTCATATTTTATTCTAATAAATGTTTATTAACAAAGCCTGAGTTATTATAAGCAATGTATGAATGTATAATGTATGGAAGAAGGGTTTGGAACAAAATATAACATATATTATGACTACACTGTATACTGCATAATAATTTGAGCCACAACAAAAAAAATGGAATTAGAAACTAAAGTGAATATTAGTTTTCTTAGGACAAAAATGATTTATAAACTAAAGACAATAAAATTATCTGAGATATAATTTGTGAATATGGTATGACTTTTAAAATAAGAAATGAAAGAAAAAATGAGCACACCAAAGAAAATTTCCAGATTAGGCAATTCATATTATAATATTGCAAAGCAGATGTAAATTCTTAGCAATGTAAATTAATGAAAAACAAACAAGAGATGATAATATCCATACATGTTTTATGCTTTTAAAAGCTCAATTTTAATTGTCAGTGCAACATATAAAAATTAATTGCAGTAAATCAATGTTATATGTAATTTTCACATATTGTTAGGTGATAATTTTGTAACAGGAAGTTGATCTGAAAATAATTATTTTTAACACTTAAATAGGGTTCAACGCAAATTCACGTTGTCACCTTTAGATCACTCTAACTCGGCCATTTTATGAGTATGGTGATCAATTTACACTCGTTTTAAAGCTTAGAGTAAAGTTGTAAGATGCTGCCCTCTCTTGAATTATTTTACAAGTAAAAAATCAATACTAGGAGTGTTTCAAGTTTACAAAAGAAGAAGGCCAGTTCTGATTGGTTGGATAATCTATTCTCAATCTATTTTCAATTCTTATTGGCTGATGATTCCGATAAATATTTTTTCACTGCTAAAATGAAAATATATGTTTTAGAGTGTTTTTTTTATTATTTTTCGTACATATTACAAATTATTTCATAAAATCTGCTGAAAATATAGTTATTTTACAAAAGTAGTAAGGTTTTATTTAAAAATTGTATACTTTACACGATTGTAAATTGAAAAACAAAACGCGATGGCAATAATTTTGACATCCTGTCAAGAGTTTAGACTGCCCCAAGCTGTTTATTTAATTTTCAAACAAAGATTAATGTTTTAGAATATTTTTCTGACATTTATTTACATATCATAATGTATTTTTTTTAATAATATGCTGAAAATATAATTATTTTGACAAAAACGCTAAGATTTTAATAAAAAATTCTTAAAAAATTCGTAACGGCAAATCTGGGAGGGATATAAATGACGTTTACATTGCTTGTAATTTGCTCATAATGTTTTCTTTGATTTTTCCGCTTTTGAATATTTCTATAAAATACAAATAAAAATATATTTTTGAAAAAACATTCGTTTACTTTCTTAACATTACAAATAATTAATATACTTTTTGAAAATGAAACTAAAATTAATATATATTAAAAGATGAAAATATTTCTATCAAAGAGTTTATCACTTGACCAATTAAAAGCAATTAAAATTTTCAGTTTTACTTCACTTGGCCAATAATAAAAATGACCCTCGACAGTGTTAAACACATGTATTAAATATATGAATGAATAAATACAATCTTTAACATATACACTATTGGAACTAATTACAGATGGTGCATGGACTTTGCTATACTTATGTAATAAATTTGTCTTTTATATAATTAAAAATATATATTTGAATGACTTTATTGCCTGAGAGTTCATAAGAAGTTCAATCCCAAGAAGAACCAGCATCAGAATCAATCGACTCCACATTCCAGTGTCTGGCCTTTTACCATTGCACTAAGGACTTGGCATTCCTATGATAAGCACTAAAGATCTTACTATATAACATCTGCTATGTTATACAATTATATAATTTTGGGAGGTTACAGACTTTTACAACATTAATTATTATAATAATAACATAGCTTATACCATGGCACAAGTGCTTTATCAATGGAATTCTATTTATAATGAATACTCTCCTTTCCAAACATAAGGTAAAGTTTTTTTAAAAGATAGAATGGGTCACTCTATTTTTTTAGATTGGCCCATTCATATAGCTTGGGTGAAAAAGATAGAGTGATCCATTCTATCTTTTAAAAAGATTTTATCTTGTGTTTGGAAAGAAGAGTATTCATTATAAATAGCATTCCATCTGTAAAGCGCATGTGCTATGGTGTAAGCTACATTATTATTATAATTTTCAGCTAATAATGACATATCATAAATTGTAAAAATTTTGCAAGTGTCTGTAACAAAAATCATATGATAAGTAATATAAAATAATTAATTAAATCTTCATGCTCTCAGTTCCAAATGCTTTAGATTGACCCATACATATAGTTTGGGTGAAAAAGATAAAGCGACCCATTTTATATTTTAAAAAGACTTTATCTTGTGTTTGGAAAGGAGAGTATTCATTATAAATAGCATTCCATCTGTAAAGCATATATACTGTGCTGTAAGCTATGTTATTTTATTATAATTTATAAAAACATCATGCTATATAAATAAAAATATTAACATTAATTATTATTTTAAAATCAATTGAAAATTGTAAAATGTAACGAGTTAAGTTCTTCTACTGGTTTCAGTATAATTTCCATTTTTTAACCAAACCAAATATAGAAAATTTTCAATTTCTCCATCTACTCCAAACTGAAAAGTATATGTCTCAGCAACATGGTGAAGATGGTTATCTTGAAACTGACATGGCTTATCCTTTTTAAAAATATTTTTATAGATTACTCATCCTCATTATTAATAATTTACCAAAAAATGTATTTGCATATCAATTTGATAATTTTCGTTTCTACTTTATTTATCAACACTCGTCAATTCCTTTTTTCTTTTACTTATCTAACTTTGTTCATCATATTTTTATTAACTCTCAATTGATTTTTTGACATTTTTTACTTATAAATCTATGTTTATTGCAACTTTTTGTTTCTTTATTCATTCTCTACTAAGTATCCGTTTGTATTCATTTTCTCTATGTCTCTAGTGCTAATTTTTCCAACGTTAATATTCTATTCCAAATTATATTTTAAAAGCTGACTATATGTTTGACTTATTTTTTCTAATTGTCTAATCACTGATTTACATAAAAGTAAAATATAATAGATCAATTAATAAGTTTTTAAAAAAGAAGTCAGTTGACAAAATAATCGTTCAATAAGCTTAGATTTCTATACACACATGTATAGATATATAATTAATCAAAACTTTTAGATTTCCTTTGTATAACAATTGAAAGTGTGTTAAATGAAGAACTATCATTTAGTGTAAAATATTTCAGACTGCACTCTCTCAATATACATATATGTCACAGATTAACCACTAATTATCAAATGCGCAATAGGTAGGATATATCTCATTGGTCATACAGCTCCTAACCCTTAATAATCCAAGATTGGCCTGTAAATTATATATATAGCGAAGTTGATCTGAGATATTTTTCATCAGATGATAGTTTAGGATTTAAAACAAGCTTCTAGGAAAAGGATCTATAATTCTAGAAGATTTGACTTGTTGCAAATATTTTTAAATAGATTAACCAATTACGTACTTCCTGGTTATAACCAGTTAGCTAAACACTGTTAATAAAATTTTAGCATTCTCTATAGTTATTATGTTGCTATGCCAGTGCAAATATTGGCTGCACAAGATGTATATAAGAAATAATAAGTCTAGAATATTTCCGAATAAAGGTGAAATCCTTTAAATGCCAGATGTAAGCACAAGCCCATTTATATAGAGCTTAGTCCAATGTGGAAGTGTTTATTTCTTACTCAATTTTTATGCATATACAAGTGAAGAGTTAAGTCAAATATTTGTAATATAACTAAATAGAGTTTTTGATCTATTATTTGTAATTTCTGGTTTGGATTAATCAATCAAATGTTAATAAAGTTATCAGTGTTACCATACTTACAATACTATATCAATGCAAAATGGACCATTGACATTAGCAGGCTCAGATGCTTATAGAGATAGCAAGTCAAGAAAATTCCAAGTAAAGGTAAAATGTAATACCTTCCAGATTTAAAAATTGGTATTTTAATGCAAATGATCATTTTGCATTAGAATAGCAACCTAATTAGTTCAGGAGTGTTTGATTAATTAGACAAATAACTGGATATTATATATATTGCTGAAAAACACTGTATTTAATGTTATATATATAGTAGCCTGCCAATAAGACAATGACCCCTAAAAAATATGACAAGTTTTTAAATTCGGCCATACTGTGACTTTATCTAGGTACAATTTGTTACTCTTCATTATTTCTAAACTATGTTTAATTAATATTAGCAATTATTGAGACCCACTTATCCTATTAACAAGATTACATAGCCTTTAACATTAAACAAATACTGAAGTATTTGCTCAATGGCATAAGAATATCAAGATACTCCCTTCTTATTAAGTATTTAATATTCCCATGACTAACAGTAATACTTAAATAAATATAATAAAACATCTATAATTATTAAATTTAAGTTAACCGAAATAGTAAGTTATATTATCATTTTATTGTATACTGATCTTATATTATTATTACTTTTAATACACTGAACAGGCTTAAACCTGCATTTATATATGTAATATATGGGGGGTTCGAACTCAGACTTTCACACGACCCACCACTCTCAGTGCCATCTCATATTGCTGACTCACCTGATCACACACATGTTGAAAAGATAAATAATCACCAATATACGTATTTCATGCTAAACCAGCAATCATCAGTTGGTCTAGATTACTATCCTCACACATATATATAATCAGTACTCAGCTTTATATTAAGATAGACAATCTTTATACTTTAATGGACAGGCTTCAAACTATTCCAACTCACAACTCTTTAGCCTTCCATTTCATTGAAAATCTGATGATGGAACGTTCAAAGCCCTTGTTAGTGCCAAGGTTGTCGGATTATAATTAAAAATAACTATAATAATAATAATATTATACTAAGAAGATCTCAAGATTATCATTGATTTTTAATTAGCTATTTATTCCACCTATAAAATATCAAGAGGAATTTCACTTAACTCTATAGGTGGTCTCTTAAGGAAGAAAAGACTTATAACCTTAATCTAGAATTAAAATTATACTACTATTTTATATTTATATTCTCTGCTATTTAATAATAAATAACTATTGTTATCTAATTTGTAATCATAATTTATAACTTTAAATAAGAACTAATTTATAATCTGATTTCCTATAAATAAACATACTTTACTAAATTTGCAATGTATTCCATCAATGACTTATGTGATCAAGGCATTTATTACATAAGTAGAGATGTCTGCCCATCCCTTGTATATGTATTAAATGGATTCTGTCCTGTACATGAGGGGTCAGATTGACTTTAGGACAATATGAGTGTGACAAGAATCTCGGCCTCAGGGTGGCCTTCGAGCATTCCATCATCAGATTTTCAATTGGATGGATGGTTGAAGAGTTGGAGTGTGGAGTAGATTGAAGCCTGTCCATTAAAGTATGAGGTTTGGCTATCCTAATATATATTTGAGCACTTATAGCATATATGGGTAGAGATGGTAATCTGGACCAACTGATGATTGCTGATTTAGCATGAAATACGTGTATTGGTGATTATTTATCTTTTCAACATATATGTGTTCAAGTGTATCAGTGTTATGAGATAGTGTGGAGAGTGGTGGGTCATGTGAAAGTCTGTGCTCATATATCCTATATATTATATTTAAATATTAAAGATTTTATAGTAAATGTCAAATATTAAAAATTTAAAGCGAAAGTTTTGTGTATTTTATAATTTCCAGTTATGATGTAATGAAGTAAAGCATCAATTGAAAATAAATATTGCAAGCTGAAGTTATTACTTTAGCAATTGCATTTGAAAGACTTTAAGCCAAAAAGAATTCACTTTTAACTTATTATCCAGGTTTATGTAAAAACATAGATCAGACAGTAATAGTTTATATATGCAAGAAAGTGAAAGTGTAAGTTTCACCATTAAATAAAGCCTTCTCATAAAAAGCTATAGATGTTAAATAGGTTTTTATAAGAACTATAGAGAAGTTTTAAAATTCTAGTATAAAATTTCTGTGTATTTTTTTTAATATTTTCTATCTATGACAACAATAAAGCAAAATAATAATTAAAAACAGATATTGCAAGCCAAAATTATGTCAACTAACAATTTTACTTTTTGAAAATTTTTAAGCCAAAATAAAATTCATAAGTGGAAATTATTTATGAAACATGCAGAGATTTTCATTAAATTTTAGCCATTTAACTGTGCAAACTTGTAAACTCTTTATATTTAAAATCTGTCATTTTTTTAATGGAAAGCCTTATTTGATTATGAAAATGTCAGAGAAGTTGGCATACTTTCAATTTTTACACATTATTGACTGATATTTGGTTTTTATATAAACTTGGATAATAATCTCTAAGTTAATTTACTTTTGGTTTTAAGTAATTCAGTCAAATATAATTTCTAGGTAATGTAATTTTTGGTTTTTATTTGGTATTTTGCTTCAGTTGAGAATTCTCATAAAATTTTTAACATGCAACAGCTACAACCAGTATGTGATATCAGTATAAATTTACAAATGCTTTAATTGTATATAATTTTTAAAATTGAACAGGTGTCCATCTTTGTATCTTCCTAGGTATGTATCTATTTTGCAAAAATCAAATTACTTTGAATTTAGCATGCATAGAATAAGTTTGTCCTGCTTTATGGATTTAACAATATCTCACACCACTTATAGTCTAAGTGGAAATAATTTTTTCCATATTTGCAAATTATAATTTGTTTTATTTTTTTTAATTGGCAAATATAATATGGATTGTAACTAATGCTTACAATAATAATAAGCAAATTTATTTCATTATAATAACTGATTGTAAAAAAAAAATTAAATAATTTTAATTGAAAGCTATCCGAAACAAAAGTAATTTTATTTCTCCATTTTTAAAATTTTATGATTATATTTCTTTTAATTTTTTATGTAAATATTTTAATACTTATTGTAAATAAGGCTTATAACAAAAAAATTAAATTTGGGACAATGTTTATCACTTATAGCACAGGATAATTTTTAAATATATATGCAAAATTGTATATAATACTTTTTCCATAAAGTATCTAATAAATGACACCTTAATACATATTTATATTGTATTTATATTACAATCATGCTTATATAATTTTGAAAAGATTTAATATCTAATCCTATTATTAATCTAAAAGTTATGATTTACATTGTAGGTAGAAAATGGTTATCATAAAACAATTTTTTAGGCATGAGACATTTTTGATTATATTTTAATCTGGAAAAAATAGAAAAAAGAAATTCTTGCCTTAATTAACTTAATGGTTGCCAATCATGGTTAAAAACATGGTGATTTCACGCCGCTTCCAACCATTCAAATCCCGTCACTTTTAATGGTACTGTAAAGATTTTATAATCATTTGAAAATTTAGAAAAAGTTCCATAAGATGCTGCCCTTTTTTGAATTATTTTACAAGTAAAAAAATCAATAAAAATGGCCTTGAGACTTTAACAAAAGATATAGGATGTCTCTTCTAAGATCTTATTGGCTATTACATTTTGACAACAAAGGAAATGGCTGTCAATCACTGAAAAAGTTACGATATGCTTTTGTTTCATTTTGAAAATGATAAATGAATGTTTTAGATCATTTTAAATGTATTTTTTGACAAATTACAAATTATTTTGATAAAATATTCCAAAACAAAATTATTTTAGAAAAAAATAGTTAAGATTTTAACAAAAATTACAAAAACTATTTGCTTTTTCTGCAATGTAAACAAATCATGTCATCATCCAAAATGTTTTAGTTGGTCAAAAATATTGTTTTACATTTCTTCGCTCACAAATAATGTGACAATTATAAAGAGAAATTCATTTTTGAAAAATTTTTCGTTCTCTTTCATAATCTGACAAATTATTAATATAGTTTTTACAAACAAAACTAAAGAGAATATAATATTAAAAGTTGAATATATTTTGATCATTGAATTTGTATTTTGACACTTCACTTTGTGAATTAACCAATTAAAATGTTAGTCTTTTACCTCACTCAGCCAATAAAATAATCAGCAATTAAGAGGTTAAAATAGAACAGTTATGCCACAACATTCATAAGAGCTAGTATAGTAACTGATAGAATCTTACTGCTGGCTGAACTCAGTCATTCATAAAATCATGTTAGTCAATAGAAAAACAAGAGCTGATAATGTGTGACTTTAGAGAGTCTCTAAAACAATCAATGTGGATGGAATTTAGGTTTTCTGCTAGGCGACAAGAATTAATATAAACAACATTACCTTACTGTAAGCCATCAATGCAAACAGTAAATACTAGATACATTGTGAATGGTAGTCTTGCATTCTCATTCCATTTGAAAATTCTACAGTGTTAGTAAAAACAAAATGAGAAACAGTTAACAAACTTTGGGAATGCACTTTATGAAACACTAAAGAAAACCAAATTGTTATAGAAGGCAAATTTGATTTGTACAGTCAGAGTTCAAAGGATAATGAAACTTACATCATTTTACACTTAATAATATTTGATTTTACAATCGAAATATTGGCATTTACTTGACACATTCAGACTAACTTAGGATTTTTACATTCTATGTAACAATATATTGATAATCATTTATTGACTGGAATTGGATAGTTAGCAAAACTGGATATCAGCAGGCCATCTGAAAAAATTTTTCATTCATCTGTGAAATAAAAAAAAAACAAGTCAATGCCCATCAATCCAAGATTTATACCCCAAATCATGAACATGAAAGCCAGGTATACTAACCACTATATCATAAAGATGGAGATATAATAGATAAAAATAGTCAGAGGATTAAATCTTGATGGAAAGCTGTTGGTAGAAATAACCTAATATTATAAGGAAATATACATATTTGTTTAAAAGCAACGATTATTAGCAGATGGATTTTACCAGTTTTTATTATGGATCTGAGACTTGGATACATAATAGAAGAGAAAATACAAAGATTTCAGAGCATTCAATAAAGAATAGAGAGATGTACGTTGGCAAGAAAGAATTAAAATTAAATCCTTTGGATAAAAGAATTAAGTCTGAAATGGAGCAGGGCTGGACACACTACTAGAAAAAGTGAGGTGAAATTTTAAACTGAATTCCAAAAGATTGCGAAAAAGAGCTATAAATAGTCTACATATGCAACGGATGAATAAAATAAAAAAAATTGTTGCTATAATATGAAAAAAAACTAGATTGTGGGTTAGAAAAACTGGATTAAACTTGCAGAGAACTTCATTCCATAGTAGATTAATATTGGTTAAAAAGAATGATAGCCCGCTGGAACTCATAATCAGTTCTGCAAGACTGAATTACAGTCCGTTCATTATAAGAGCGAAGTTGTATTAGGTTTAAAAAATAAAATAATAAATTTTATGAAACAGAATAACCTGAGATTATAATGCGTTTAATATATTATTCCATAATTGTAAATGAATTTCATTAAAATTAGCAGTTTTCTCATTAAATACTGGCATTACAACTGGTAATTACGCTTTATTGTTTCTTATTATAATTGTTGTATTATTTTCTTTTCATTTTGTTTTCAAAATCCAAATATTTTTTTCAATGATTTTCAAATTTGTTAAAATTGTTTTTTTAAATGCCATTAGTTTAACAAAGATATATTTTAACAAATCCGATGTAAATATATAATAATACGTTAATAATTTACTAATTGCTAATTAGTTTTGTATGTCACGTGCGTACATTAACATCGAAACAGATTTATAAAATCTAAAGCAATTGTAATTAGTTTACATAATATTTCTGCTGTCTTTTTTTAAAATATATATATAATAAATTCAATGTTTATATAAGAAATTTTAGATCGTAATTCGCCACCTGTGATATTATATAAATGCATATAAAAAAATAATTGAACAATTCTATTGCTCCAGAGTTCATAAGAGAAGCGATATACTGGGGCACAATCCATATACTTTGAGTCTACAGTCCGTCACTATACATTGCACTGAAACACGCAGGACTATAAATAAATAAAATAAAAATTTGTATACTCTTTTTAAAACTTATTTTTATTTTATTGCGAAGTACATAGTTTTTTATTTACCCAAGGTTTTAACCAAATTATATGACGTTATCATTTTTTTCTTATATTTGGATGATTTCTACAAAAAAAAGGCTGAATGGAGAATTTTTACTATTTAATTAAGTGGCACGTAAATTGTTGTCCCACAAGAGGAAGTGAAGAAGACAGAAATTTAGATGTGCCTTACATTGATAAGCTAAATTTGGTAAAAACAGATGCTTGATATGTTCAAGTTTTGCCCTGGATGGTTTAGAGCAGTGATCGCTTAGCAGTCACCTGGGGCTTAATTCCCATGGCTTATGCCCAGCTCTATCATTTCTAGTGTTCAGACTTTTTACGAACTTCTGAGCAATAAAATATTGGATTATATATTTATTTCAAATATTAAAATAAAATATTGCACTTATGATATATGTAAATATATATGCAGCAAACTATCAATGCAGATGTGGAAACACAGTATTTCTACCCTCTAGGAAAATTGATGATTGATAGTTCTTTGCAAAATATGTATAGAATAATATATGGTCATCTGGGACATTGATACAGTGGTAAATAGTTTGTAAAGCATAATTATTAATAAAGATTGTATAATTTTAATAATAGTTGTATAACAGTAAATTAAGCCATCACACATAAGTTTATAATGAAACAACAAACTATGCCATTAACCAAAAGATAAATGTAAATAAACAAAAAAAGTGTAAACAAACAAAGAAAAATATTGAAACTTACAAACTTATTAACTACTTTTATTTTTTGGTTAAGTTTTTACAGCAGTGCTACAAGAAGTATTTTGTGGATTAAAATGGGAAGCTAAAGGAGTGAAAGTAAATGGAGATTATTTAAGTCATTTACATTTTGCAGATGATGTAGTTGTTTTTGCAAATAATGCTTTAGAGCTGCAGGAAATGTTGCAAGAGTTATGAGATGAAAGTAGGACTAAAGATGAATATTAAAAAGACTCAAGTAATGTTCAATGGATTTTCTCAAAATATGAAAATAAAGATTGATTATGATGAGTTAGAAGAAGTTAACAGTTACAAATACCTTGGTCAGATTATTAATACAGATGGAAACATAATGGATGAAATTAATCATAGAATTAAACTTGGTTGCTATGCTTTTGGTAGAAATAACTTGATACTAAAAGGAAATATGCCTATGTGTTTGGAAAAGAATGTTTTTAATAAATGTGTTTTACTAGTTCTTACTTATGATCTCAAACTTGGACACTTAATAGAAGAGCAAACAGAGACTTCAGAGCACTCAAATAAGTATGAAGAGATGCATGCTAGGAGCAACAAAAAGAGATCGAAAATGCAATATATGGGTAAGAGAAGAAACAGATGTTACTGACCTCATTGAAAAAATTAAAAGACTGAAGTAGAGTTGGGCTGGACATATTGTTAGAAGAGATGATAATAGATGGACCATTGAAATCTTAAACTGGATTCCAAAATATTGTAAAAGATCCAGAAAGAGACCACATGTAAGATGGATGGATGAAATAAGAAAGTGTGCAAGGGAAGTGTGGAGAAGAGAAGCTAAAGATTGGAGATGGATTGAAATTGAAGAGACCTCCATCCTGCAATGGATTGATAATGGTTGATGATGATAATAATGAAGTTTAATGTTTTTAAATTTCAAATGTGAATTTATTTAAATATGTTTTTTTCATGATTTAAATGCAGTTCAGTACATTATGAATTTTATCTTTAGTAAAATGTATTGTAGTACAATGAGAAATTGATCCAAAAAAAGTTGTAAAGTATTTGAAGGAAAAAGAGAGAAAATGATTTAATAAAGAAAAATAAGAAAATGGCTGTATGTTTCAAAAGAATGGTTCATCATATCAGAGAAATTATAAAAAGAAGCAGATTTGTATCACTGTGACTTATGTCTCCAAAACAGTTAAAGGTATACCTAAAGTAAGAGATAATTTTTGGTTAAAATGATAAAAATATTTAAATCTATAGGAAAATGCTATGAAATGTAAGAATATTACAGTTGACAGATTGTATTGCATTAGAAAGTCTTAAGTCTCTATAAAGAATTTTGCCAATAATTCCAAATTATTCACTGCTAGAGAATGATTGCATAGATTCCAAACCTATTACAATCTTAAAAATATTGATATAATTATTGAAGTTGCATCTGCCTGCAATAAAACTTCTGTTACATTTTCATTACAATCCAAAAATTATTGAAGAAAAAAATATCTGGAGCAGGTATTTAGTTATGATAAAACAGAATTGTGAACAATTGAACAAATATATATATATACACAGTATTGTAAATATATCTGAAAAATGTGCTTTCTCAATTTATTATTAATAATATTAGTTTTGTAAATGTTTGTTTATATTACAATATTAATTTATTTATGCATACTATACATGTAAATCTGTTATATATATATATATATGTGTGTGTGTGTGTGTGTGTGTGTTGAAACTTACTATACTATACACTTACAATACAATTAAATAATACTTATTGTATAGACAAGGTTTGAGAACAAAATGTGGGCTATTATACACTAAATACATTGTCTATAAAAGGGTATTGGAAAAAGTTCACAGACTACTGTATTATTAGTTTAAAATGATGTTTCTACTATTAGTTTGTAATCTAGTGAGATTTTAAAAAGTTGAGCAACTCAAGTCCATTAATATTAACTCCTTTATAGGATATACCAGACATGCAAGAATCTTTATTTACCCTCCTTTTCATCATTAAGAATTGTATTAAATCTATAACCCTTAGTTACCTGTTGGTAGAGAAGTTTGCTGTTTTAATTTTAGAACATTTCTACAGATTCATCAATAAATTAATAATCTGAGCCTTTCAGCTCTCCCTAAATTATTGCAAGCTTGAGTAATCAGTATCTACCATATGGTTGGATAATATAATCTCAATCATGGACGAATTTCTGATTTTAAATTCCAAGTCTTCATCAGTAAAGGCAAGATCCAAAAGCCAGACTAGAAATGGGATTAAACTGTATTGACATTCATCTGGTAATCAAATATTTTCAGCTTATCATAGATGTCACTACAGTAAAAAAAGAAAAAAATATTTATACTATACTGTAGTAAATTGAAAGGATTGAGTACCTATTTAATCAAATGGTTTACAGTTTTTGAATTTATAATGAATTTGAGGATGAGAAGGGACAGAGGTGGATTGTGATCTGTACACCTTGGACTTTGAAATCTGTCACCTTCTATTATACAAAGTCTGTACATAATAAATTAAATGATGCTATGTTGATAACAGTGATAAACAAAAAAAATATCAATTTGATTTTTTTTTAGCTATTTATTATATGTGCACAATATAACTATTTATTTAAGATCAAGATTCAAGTTTTTTCCTCCACTCTTTACATTTTACAGACTATTTTGGGTAATTCTTTGTTATTTCTCTATCTTCCAATACCCCATTAATTATGGTTAAATTTGATAAAGAAAAATATATGGATTTCTGAAAGGATTATAGAAGATTTTTATATTCTTTTTAATAAACTGCATTGCTAATTTAAAAAAAAATAATTTCATATATTTATTACTAACCTTTACATTGTTCATTTGGAATGTTATATGGAGTGGCATTGCCTAAACAATTTTATTCACTTTTGCACTGTTGCAGACTAATATTACTTTAGTAATAATCAGTCATTTATCCAGTTTTCAGCTAATTAACAGTTTATATATTTTTATTTAATTTACATCTGTACATAGATGGTAGGTCTAATCAGGGAATCAGTAAAAATTTGATTTAATTAATCATGGCATGGTGTCATGAAAATTTTCCCCTTATATTTGTCCAAAAGAAATGTAATTTTAAGGCTTATTTTTATATTTCAAATATATATTTTTTCAGTGATGCTTTAATTAATGAAGCTAAAATATATTTAAAATTTATATGTTCTAATAAAAACAACCATGTAGAAAGAATGGAGAAAATTAATTATTGGAGTTCAGAGTATTGTTTTTAATTTCTAAAAATAAATTAATAATTCAATTAATTATTTCATTTATTAAAATATTAATTATTATAGAAAGTAATTGAAGTTTTTTACAAATCGAATTCAAATTAAAGGTTATATACATACAAAATTAAAACTAACATTTTAAGACTTGTCTTAATTAAATTCAGTCATCTGTAAAAATATTAATATATAAATTTATTATTTTTTTAAAGGAAAATATGACTTGAAAATGTAGTAATTTACATTTTCATTATGATCCCGAATAGAGAGCGACATATTTTATAAATATAAAATATGAATTGGAAAAAATTAAAAAAAAGAAGTATGAAAACAAATGAATGTAGAAATACCTAATTTGTCATTAACATTTTTTGTGAATGTCTCAGGGAATGTTTACTTTTTTATAGGAACCTTCATTATTTTTATCATCATTCTTATTTTATTACTGATATAAACAAGTACTTAAATTTTAAAATCTAATTGTGTAATGATAATTTAATAAAAGATGAAGAAAAGTTATTGTTTTTTATTCCACATCTTTCAATTAATCATTATCATATCATTAATAGTAATGGCAGCAAGTACATAAATAGGCTCTAATAATATGAATAATATTCAGGTGATAACAATTTAATTTCAAAACAGCAAATGTAGCTGAAACTCCTGATATGCATAATTTTCTTGCTTTATAGTAATTATTATTCCTGGTGTGATTATCTATTATTGTAAAGTAGCAGAATCTGGAAGCCCAGAATCACAGATCACATGACCTAGCCATATGATCGCCAGTGCTCCAACTTATTTCAACCTCCTGAGCAATAAAACCATTCGATTATCTTTATTAGTAATTGTTATGATTTGCTTAATTAATGAATAAAATTAAGTTATGCAAATCTCAGGCACAAATAAAGACTTATTAATTTATGTAAGGATGATTACAGTATTTATTTTTTACGTATGAGTGTGGACCTTTTCATTGCAACATATATGCATATATTTATTATAATGGCAGCATTACATCCTGCTTTCATTTTATGCTCAATCTGATTGCATGTCATGCATCTTATTTATATATATGATTGTGAGCCATCTGATTTACATAAAAAGCCATAATCTTGAATAACATAGAATACATAGGAAAGACTACAGTTAGACAGCATGTTGAAACAAAAAAAAATTTTCTCTGAAGGATTGTAAAATATCAAATAAACATAAATTTGGATCGTATGTTCTATGTATGGATGTATTTTTTGATCACAAATTGGTTTGTGAAGTCATTGCAAAACTGATTTCTAGAGTTGTATTTTTCTCTGTTCTTTTGCTTTTCTTTTTTTTTTTTTAATTCCATTTACAAATGGCTGTTCTTATTATTTTTATCAGTATTATTTTGATGATGATGATGATGAAGAAGAAGAAGAGTTGGTGAATGAACTTGATAAATATTTGTAACCAAAATTTTCATATTTGTGATGCATTGTTTTGAGTTTAGGAAAAATCTTAAACTATCTCTCAATATAAAACTCTTTACATTAACCTCTTTTTCTATATATGTATTTTATGAAAGACTCCATAATTGTCAGATGATGCTTAAAAATGGTGAATGGCCACACAAAAATGATACATTTTTTTTAAAAAAATTATAAACCTTAGTTATCTATTTGAAAGCCCTGATTGGTTTTACATATTTATCAGTGTATGCATAAATTCATTACATATATGCTACTTTTAGAGTATAATTTTTGTTTTTTATTGTTGTGATTTACTCCTTTATTGAGGTCAGGAATCTCTCAACCATGATGCCTAGAAAACCTGTTACCCACCTTCTTTTTCTTTTCATTACCCACTCTATGTTTTTTCCATATTCTTCTCTATCCTGCTCTATCCTATTTTCACAACATTATATATGTATCTCTCTTATCTTTTTCCAAACACAGCATAAAAAACCAAGAACCCACTTTTTGTAGGATCACTTAGTTTATATTTAGTCTCCCACAAATTCATTATTTGTACCCTTTCTCCTTGTAAGCATTTACATCCAATTAGCAGGTGCCTAATATTTTCCATGCCTTCCTTACATAACTTGCAGACTAAACCATCAATATATCTCCATTTATGTGTATATTCCCTTGTTGCTAATGATCTTGTTCAAGCCTTAAATAATAGATGACTTTCCTTGCTATTAAAATAAATTAATTCACACCCAATATTCTGTTTACTTCTATATATATATTGAACTGTGTTCAAATGTGTGAATTCGAAACACCGGCCTCTTAGGCAGAGAAGAACATACTCAGAGAGTATGTATGCCCAAACGATAGCTATAAAATATATAACTAGTGTTACATTTCCAGGACATAGCTTCTTCTCGGCTGTTGAGTTGAACACCAAGTTCAAAGCACTTTTTTTTGTTTGTGTATAAACACGGGTGCCAGCTGCTTATTCTAAAAGAATACTAAAAGAATAGACAACACACTTTGAACAGTGGCCACTAACTCAACGCCTAAATCCACCACTAGCTCAGCTGTTTGTAATCACTAATAGATTATACTTAATTAGTGGTTAAAAGACTTGATAAAAGGGAATTGATAAAAAGAATTGACCGACAAATAAAGTTTAATTTGAAAGATAATTTATTAACTAACATTTATTTACTAAATTTAAACATTTTATACTTCTAATAAAACCCACGCATATTTTAAATTAACATTCTAAATAGATTAAATATTCTTGAATATTTTCATAACAGAACACTGGGAATTTATCTACTTTGACTAATAATATTGATATAAGGATCATGCACATATTAACTCATGCACACACATAATAATGATAATAAAGGACTACATAGCATTTGAAATTTAATCACACATATCAATTGTTCATTTATGTATGATATAGAGTTCATATAATTAGACTCTTGAAAGATTCATACGAATTAATGCAATGCAATGGCTATTACAGTATAAACGAAATAAGCAAATGTTTTACCTAGGCTTTTGAATGTAGACGTAGAATTTTGTTTTCTTTGGTGGCTGCTTTCGGTGAGGATATTTCCATTATGAATGCTTACCAGCCAGCTGGGACTTTTCCTTGATGAGTTTCCTGATTTTCATGATTATTACTATTGGAGACAATTAAATACTGATGGAGATTTTCTAAGTTGTTACATTGACATTATTTCATGGGCAGATCTTGCTGTTTTCATCGGACTTTTTAGGCTGTGGAGAGGCGTGAATTCCCAAAATCTTCTCAACACTGCATTTTGTTTGTTAACTGCTCAATTAATTTCTGAACTGCACTCACTCAATAAATTTGTGAACTGACCCTGTCCGATAAAAAAAAGTCTATTTATATCTGCGATGTGTTGTCTTCGTAATATCTCCTGCAAAGATCTGTTGTCAAATTCCAGTGATAATCATTTGATAAACGTGTTTTGAAAGATTACTTAATTAGTAATAGCCATGCAAAAATGTTGTTTTATATCAATTAATAACCATTGCCATGTTTTTTAATGATAATCTTCTTTAACTTTCATTTATTTATAATAACATTTATTCTATTGTTGACACTCGCACATATATACGCACATATATTAGTTTTAACATTATTTTTTCTTGAATGAAAAGAGATTGGTATGTTTTTCTTTAACGAAAGATTATTTTAATAATAGAATTTTAGATAAAATTATATGTGCCTATATCAATATAGGTACATTACACTGCCCTTCCTTTTGAGAGTAAAATGCGTCATTTTTGACCATTTTATCTCTGACCACATTAAATCTTAATTTATTATTCTTTCTAAGTTTGCTTTTTGGTATCTTTTCCTTTCCATGCTAAGGGCAATCTCCAATTATGTTTTCTTCTTTCTATGCTGGTAACATTGCTTACAATGTTCATCCTGGATAATGACCATGAGAACAAACTAAATTTGTGGCACAGGGATCTTTTATAAATGAAGCTTCAGCTGCTGATTCTCTTGATCGGACTTTGACTAAGAAAAGGTGGCTGCAAATGGCAGGAATTTCAACTGTCCATTTCTGACTTACGCCCTGGAAAACGATTGCCGATTCTCTTGATCGGTCTTTGACTAAGCAGCTGCAATGGCAGGAATTTTCAATTGTCCATTTCTGACTTATGCTTTGGAAAACGAGGTACGAGATATGGGGATTCTCCCCTGAAAAGTGACTTATGACTTACTCTGGTTGTTTCCAGTGTGCTTTTTTTAAAAAAGGAATGATCCCGGCCAATCTGTTGCGGGTACTAGAACCTATCCAGTCGAGAGCTTTAAACTTAATCCTTATCTAACTTATTTCAATACTACCCTCATTCCTTTAGATTCGAACCCTTATACGCTCCTAATACAACTTAGATTGACTTTCATTTATAATATTTTTAAATTCATTATGAACATTATTTAAATATTTAGTTTTACAATAATCTTATAATATTATCTTTAAACTATCACAGACATCAATTTACATATTTATTTATATTACAATATTACTTTAACCCATTACTTTAACTTATATATTAACGTGCGTGTACTCAGAAAAAAAACTATTTTGCTTTATTATGATTCATTCATTATTATTTTATTAGAGATTTTTTTTTAATCTTGATTATTTTAAACAATTTATTTACATCCTTTTCTTAACTTACGGTATTCAAAACAAACTTTTATTTTAACATGCGTATATTCAAAAAACACTTTTATTTTACTACGAATATTTTATTTATTTTCTACAGATATATTATACTTATTTATTTAACTTGTTTTTATTTTATGTATTTCCATTATTTTATTCATTTATTTAATTCTACAAACATTATTTCTAAATCCTTAATTTGACCCATTTATTTAACTTGATTTTATTGATTTTTATTTATTTGAACTGTTTATTTATGTGCATGGAGAAAAAGAATCTTTTATTTTGCGAAGCCTCCATTATTATTATTTGACAAAACAATCCATCATTTTAAATAGCAAAATTCTAATTCAGGCTTTTCACCTATGTCAAAATAATTATATTAGATTCATAGTCAATTTCCGGTCTTTTTTGTTTATTTCCTTTACTATTCCACACGATTACTAACTTTTAAACTATGTCAGGCGGTTCCTTCTTTCTTTCTACTAATTTTATAATATAAATCATACTCCATATTCTCACTTCTATTTCTTGATTAAAATCTATTTTATCTCTTTCTCTTTCCATTCTATTTTCTGCCTTGTAAATTAGAAAACTTTTAAGCTTTACAGATCTCCATATTTTTCCTAATCATGAATATTTTTTCCTACGCTTCCTCTTTGTTTTAAATCTACTTCTACAGCGAATGCGAACGTTTACTTTAACCTTTTTAAATTTTTGTAAAAACTTTTCTACACTATCTACTACCTTGAACTTATGTTTTGCTTCTATTTCTTGATCTACATTTGTGTCTACTTTATTTATCACAATGCTATCTGATTCTAATTCAATTTCTACCTCTTTCGTGACCTCAACTTCCTGACTTTCTTTAATTAAATCTAACTCCATAACTTCTTGGTTCTTCTCTACCTTTACCATTATCTCACATCTTATTTCTCTTACTTGTGCTCTGAGTTCTTTAATTTCTGTTTTAACCTGACTAATTTATGCCTTTAATTCTGCTTTGGTTCTTCTTTGAGCTCTTGTTGGCTTTGTTTAATTTCTTGATGCATTTCTTCCATCATATTCATCATCATTTTCATCATCATTCGCATCTCAGATACTTCTTCTTTCTCCTTTTCTTCTAACTGGGGATTTTTAAAATATATTGGGCTTTCTTTCGGATCCATTTTCGAAATTTCAATTTCAAAGTACTAGCGCTTATGTTAAACTAAATTTAAATATGACTTATTTATTTATTTTTTCTTGCTAAGATGGAAACTCATGCTAACTCCACTCTTTTAGTCCTTTTCTCTGTCCGATTTTAATGCTGTAACTCCACCCATAACATCTAATTGACTCTGATTTGATAGCATAAATGTCAAAATCTCTTTTCATTTCGAAAAAAAAAAAAATTTTGGTCAATTCTTTTTTTTTTTTAAATTAAAACACTTTTACATACGTAATTTAACTTTCTAGATTTTTATTTTTAATAAGAACAAAGTATTTAATTAACTGTCATTTATGACAAGTTCGGCCCACATTGGGTAACGCCATTTGAACCGTGTTTGAATGTGTGCATTCGAAACACCGGCCTCTTAGGCAGAGAAGAACATACTCGGAGAGTATGTATGCCCAAACGATAGCTATAAAGTATATAACTAGCATTACATTTCCAGGACATAGCTTCTTCTCGGCTGTTGAGTTCAACACCAAGTTCAAAGCACTTTTTATTGTTTGTGTATAAACACGGGCGCCAGCTGCTTATTCTAAAACAATACTAAAAGAATAGACAACGCACTTTGAACAGTGGCCACTAACTCAACACCTAAATCCACGACTAGCTCAGCTGTTTGTAATCACTAATAGATTATACTTAATTAGTGGTTAAAAGACTTGATAAAAGGGAATTGATAAAAAGAATTGACCGACAAATAAAGTTTAATTTGAAAGATAATTTATTAACTAACATTTATTTACTAAATTTAAACATTTTATACTTCTAATAAAACACACGCATATTTTAAATTAACATTCTAAATAGATTAAATATTCTTGAATATTTTCATAACAGAACACTGGGAATTTATCTACTTTGACTAATAATATTGATATAAGGATCACGCACATATTAACTCATGCACACACATAATAATGATAATAAAGGACTACATAGCATTTGAAATTTAATCACACATATCAATAGTTCATTTATGTATGATATAGAGTTCATATAATTAGACTCTTGAAAGATTCGTACGAATTAATGCAATGCAATGGCTATTACAGTATAAGCGAAATAAGCAAATGTTTTACCTAGGCTTTTGAATGTAGATGTAGAATTTTGTTTTCTTTGGTGGCTGCTTTCGGTGAGGATATTTCCATTATGAATGCTTACCAGCTGGCTGGGACTTTTCCTTGATGAGTTTCCTGATTTTCACGATTATTACTATTGGAGACAATTAAATACTGACGGAGATTTTCTAAGTTGTTACGTTGACATTATTTCACGGGCAGATCTTGCTGTTTTCATCGGACTTTTTAGGCTGTGGAGAGGCGTGAATTCCCAAAATCTTCTCAACACTGCATTTTGTTTGTTAACTGCTCAATTAATTTCTGAACTGCACTCACTCAATAAATTTGTGAACTGACCCTGTCCGATAAAAAAAAGTCTATTTATATCTGCGACGTGTTGTCTTCATAATATCTCCTGCAAAGATCTGTTGTCAAATTCCAGTGATAATCATTTGATAAACGTGTTTTGAAAGATTGCTTAATTAGTAATAGCCATGCAAAAATGTTGTTTTATATCAATTAATAACCATTGCCGTGTTTTTTAATGATAATCTTCTTTAACTTTCATTTATTTATAATAACATTTATTCTATTGTTGACACTCACACATATATACACACATATATTAGTTTTAACATTATTTTTTCTTGAATGAAAAGAGATTGGTATGTTTTTCTTTAACAAAATATTATTTTAATAATATAATTTTAGATAAAATTATATGTGCCTATATCAATATAGGTACAATATATATATATATATATATATATATATATATATATATATATATTTAGACTCTCTTTACTCTCTATACTATTTCTTCATTTCTACAGCTCTCTATTTTTTTTATTAATGCATCTATTCTTTTATCCCATTTTTTGTCACTTTTTCGAATCTTCTGCATATTGTACTACCTTTCTTGCCCATCTTGTGGCCTGTTCTTTATTTGTAACCTAATTAAATACAACTTGGGTTATTCTCTTATTAGCCATGAATTACAATCTACTGTACATTTTTATTTTGCTTTTTGCATCTTTAATATAAAAACTTGACCATCCATTTCTTCTTGAATTGCCTTCTTTGCTGTCCATACATATGCATCTAATGCATGTTTTTCTACTTCTCTTGTACTTTTTTAATAATCTAACACCTCTTTACTAACACATAATGCAATGTTACCATAAATTAGCTATGCTACTGCCACTCCCTTCCATACAATTCTTGCTACATTATATATTATATAAAAACACTGTTAATTTCTTTATCAGTCCTTCTTTTTTTTGATTCATTTATCAATTTTTTCCCCATTTGTTCAAGCAATTTCTCTGATTACTTAAGATGATTTCCAAATAGTTATACCTGTTCACCACATTTATCTTTATATTCCCTAATAAAAATTCTTTCCCTTCTCTTTCCCCAGCATTTATCATCATTGCTTTTGATTTTTATTCCCTAAATTTAATCACCATCTCTTTACTCTTCCCCCTTGTGCACATCTTCAGCATAATTTCCATGTCTTCTCTACTTTTTGTGCACAAGAAGACATTATCAGCAAATAAAATGTCTGATAATACATGCACTCCCTTGCCATCTATTAATGGTATCTCTACTCCTCTTTCTAGTCTTTCTATTGCTATTTTCATTTCTCTCAAATATAACAAAAAAATAGGTGTCATAGGGCATTCTTGCCTTAGAGCCACCCCATTTTTAACTCTGATTCTATATTTCCTAATTGATATGCATAGTAATAATTTTTGTACAGTCTCTTAATAAGATTTATTAAAGCTCCATTTATTTCCAAATTTATTATGCTTACCCATAATCTATTTCTATTTACTCTATCATATGTCTTCCCTCTAATCTATAAGGTCATATTTAACTGTCTTCATGCATTCCTACTCTGATCTATAAGCCGTGTGACTACAAATAAACTATTTCCTAGATACCTATTTAATTTAAAACCTCCTTGCACTTTTCCCATTATTATTATTTTCTTCCATCCATTTTGCCGTCCTTCCAGACATCATATATGCAAAAACTTAATATAACCCTGAAGTTACTGCTATTGGTCTATAATTGTTTAACTTTCTATTGTTCTTACCCTTACCTTTAAATAATAGCCTCATTCTTGTATTATTCCATCTATCTGGAAATTCTGTCTTCTGTGTCATCTTATTAAAACATGATAATAGATTTAATTTTGCCCTATTTCCCAAATTCATCACCATCTCTGCTGCCCATTTGTCTAAATTCTTGCCTTTCTACTTTTCAATTTTTTCCCTGCCTCAGTCAATTCATTTTCTGTAAAACTACTATTTCTATTACTAGGGTCTTTTATATTTGTTATCATTGTCCTCACATCTAACATCTTTTCTATATCCATTACATACTTATTTAAGATTTCTCTAATTTTTCTCTAGAGCTACACTCCTTTTACTATTTCTCTCTTCTCTACATTCTTTCTTTTAATATATTTTCAAAATTTTTGACTCCCATCTCTTCCACTTATATTATTGTCCTCCAGTAATTTACTATTTACTTTTATTCTGTCTCATAATTATCTATTTTTGCTGAGTTCTTAATAGCATATTTATATTCTCTGCATGATTTTTTTTCTGTCTTTTACATTTTTACTAATTCTCACTTTTCTATTACTTTTATTCTTTTGAATATTCTTACCTAAAACCCTATATGCCACTTTTCTTACTTCATCACACCATTTCTTATATTCATTCCCACCAAACTTTTCTATTATTTTTTCTACTTTTATATTCTTCTAACATTCTTATCATTCATTTTCCATCCACATCTTTCACTATCCTTTCTACTTTTATTACTATTTTTTATCACATTACTAACTATTTCTATTATAAAGAAATTATGATCCCTATTGCATACCCTCTCTTCATTATCAAACACTTTAATTTTCTGTACTTTATTCATTCTCTCTTTCTGTACTACTAATATATTGTGTGAAATATATTATTTCTAGACCATGTATATTGCCCCTCATAAATATTTGATAAATTTCCAATGCTCAAATTCTTTCTCTGACAAAAAAATTTCAAAAACTATCCATTCTTGTTATTCATGTCATCAATTTCTTTAATAAGCCCATTCAGGTCCTCTATAACCATTATTTCCCCCCCCCCTTTTTTTTGAAACTCTGTATATCCTTAACTAGGCATTCATATATGCTACTGTTCCACTCTAATATAGTTTGACTATCTCCAATGGCCATAAACACTATAGCCACTATCCATTCTCTTCCTAACCTTATTTCAAACCACAATTATTCTTGATATTTTACAGTATTTAAATATTTTTTTGACATAACTCCTATACTATCACCCCTTTTTTCTTTTTCTTTCCTATTCATACCTTGTCATTACCATAATGTGGATAGCAACTACTGCCATGTAGTGAAAAATGTGATTAAATATTTTACATAAAAATGACTTATCATTAAAGCATTCTATCTGTAAAATCAAATTGGTCATAATTAAGATAATAAATACAAATGTCTGCCTATTGTTTCTATGTGAATGCATAGAATTTACATGATGAACATTGTTGACATGAATTGCATGTAAAGTGAAAGAAAATGATATGGAGAGTTAACTAGTTGTTACATGCTTAATCAGTAATTTACAAAACGGAAATATTTGATTGGTTATAAGTCTGTGTTACTCAACAATGAACTTTTAAAGTATTAAGCATGCTATCTTTTATCAAGACCAAATTATATTCAAGGTAACTCATTATCCATGTCTAAGCTCTTAAATTGGCTGAAATTCCAAAGATTATAACAAACTGAATGACTTTTTAAATCAGCCAAGATATTAATAAAGCTGAATTTTCCAAGGCAAAGACAATTTCTACTCATTTTAAATAAATTGCTATAACATAATAAGTTGCTAAACTGGAAATCATATAAATAGATTACTTGTTAATCTACTTTTAGAGTATTTATTGCACTATCAATTATTATGCACAAATTTATGGGCAAAATATAAAATGGGCCTGTATTTTTTAAGTGTATCTAATAAATAGACTCAATATTGGATAAATATAACAAATAGAAAAATCAGGCTTAAACAGAAATTGAGAGTGGAGTGCCATTTTTTATCTTGAATGTAATTTGACTTTGATACATATGGCATGATAGTTACTTTAAATGTTATTTGCTGAGTCATGAACACACAAAACTCAGTTTAACAATAGCAGATTTGATTTAAAATATATATATAAATTAAGTCATAATTGCACATAACATTACTCAAGTTAATGCTAAAATTAACCACCTGTTGCTAAGGCAATAGATTGTTGATATTTTATGTTGCCTTGGCAACAGATTGCTTCTATTCTATTGGTTAACCTTAAGCATTGTTTGGGGTGATGTGATTTATGTTTGTATGTGTTTAAAAGATACATAACATAGGTTTATCAATATATAACTAATGTTATTATTATACTAATGATTCGCCTATTTTGTGCCTGCCATCATCTGGATAAAGGATCTTATTATAAAAAGCATTATAAAAGTGCTGCAAAAAATATATAAAATACATTTTAAAAATTCATCCAATAAAAAATAAAAATATAATTTTTTAAAAGGTGAAAGTGAGTGAGTGGGGATGGGGGGTTTGACAGTTGATAAAAAATTCTATCTAAATTAATGGGTATTGTTAATGGGTTTTATGTAATTTACATGTATTATGTCTGGTTTCTCAAATATTTCAATGGAAATTCTATTTTTGATAATGTCATAACCAGGATAGGAATCCCAAATCCCTTAAGAAATCAAACTGTGTCAACAAACAGGATGGCATAGGTAAATTATCTTTCACTTGGAATTTTTTTTCAAGGTTCATTAATGACAACACCTGTTAATTTTGTGTCAGATTTTTCACCTATCTACCCTGTACTTTCATATTTTAAAAAGTCTCTTTTTGATTGGATGAACTTCTAATCCTGTTGTAGCATTGATTCTTTCAGGGTTGTATAATGGTTTTTAAAATTACATTCCTTGCTCAATTGAAGGCAGGTAAAATCTAGTAATGCTGCTTAATGTTAATTAGATATGGATGGGTTTGGATAATATATTTTTGTATCTGTTGTCTGTGAAAACTTTTCATTCTAACATATAATTAAAATAGGCTTTAAAAAACAACAACTTTGATTTACAAGGGCAGAAATATTTTTCCACCCAAATGGTCAACTCATATTTTGATAAAATTTTATCACATTTCTCAAAGCCAATGCATTTTTGAGATCTGGTAGAATGACTTGAAAAAAAGAGAAATATTTGTTATCAGAATTTTGATTAACCTAGATAAAAATAAATTTTACCTTTTCTGTGCCACTAACTGTAAGCTTATAAAAGATAAGTGGTTATTAAATTTCCCTTATGTGCAACCTGCGTTATCTTATCCAATATTCCCAGACTAATTTCAACCTTATGATTTTTATCAGTGAGAAATTTTGGACTGTGAGACAGATTTTTAGGATTCAATGCATCCCCCCCCCCCAACTTTTATTATTTATCTCTCTGTTAAGATATTAGTCCAAACTGAAAAACATATGAGTGGTTTTAATCCAAGCCATGGATCTGAATGCAGTTCAGTTTCTATATATTATAGTGTTATTGTTTTTTTAATAACTATAGGCAGTTCTATTCTAAGGCCAGGATTTGATATAAATCAATAAAACCTCATATGACCTGTCACATGACTTCAACTTACATATTTCCGCTTTACTCCCATACCTTTCCACCTTCTCTATGTGATAGGTCATGTAATAATTTATTGGCCTAGATGAAAATAGTTGAAAACAAATTTGTAAACTACATCTGACTGTTTTTTTGACTACAAAACTAGCTTTGGAGTAGCAGGTCTTCATTAAATAGAAGAGCTGTGCTCCTTCATCTTGCTTAAACTGTCTGATCATTTTACAATTTGTTTGACTCATTTAAATCATTGGAAATAAGATCTTTTGGTGATATCATTTATATATTTTCCAAAATATACATGGATGGATGTATTTAATTAGCTCTTGTAGCTAACAGTGAAATTCTATAGCCCTTTGATTTTTAAGCCATACCTGATTGTTATATCTCACCATGCCTTCAAATAATGGATTAGTTCATATTCCATCTTATCTAGATTGGATTGAGCTATCATTGCCATGAATTTAAGTGTATATAGATAGATAACACATAGCCAATGGCAAAAACGGGCCAATAGGTGATGATGTTAACTCAATCCAAATGTTTTCATTAAGGATGGGAATCCGGCAATAAATAGACACTCTATATGAAAGCAAAGTGTTTAAAAAAATTAACAACTTGCACTTGAAAAATGATTGTTATCTGCTGATTGTATTATTGAAACCTTTAGCGTATGAGACTTGCTCTGTTTTAAGAAATGTTTTTTCTGTTTTCATTATTTTTTTATATAATATTGCCACTGCTATATAAAATTGTGCTAATCATCCATCTACTATAATTATTTGAAAACACAATCTTCTTTTCAGATATTTCTATTTTAAGACGCAATAGTTTTCGAAATGTCTGGGATTAACAATTCTGCTTGCAAACACTACGCAGATGATTAATAACGTTTATAATAAATGAAGATATTATGTAAGGAAAGAATTCTTAAAAAAATAATTTCATTTCTGAAAGCAGAACATTTTTTTCTTATATTAAAAGAAATAATCATAAGATTAGCAGAGGTCATTTTAAATTTAATACCAATGCACTGCTTTCTAGAGGTAAAACTCTTATTGGTTGTTTATTAAAGCTTGAACACCACTTCCACTTACAGCATCACAGTGGCTAGGGAAATGTCATATTATCTTATATAGTGACCATTGATGAAGTCAATGCTCCCAAAAGTATTTGTGAGTAATATCAGGCAGATACCATTGTCTAATAGGAAAGAACAACCTAAGAAAGAAAGATTGTTTGTTGTTTTGCTATTAGAGCTATTACTTAAGAGAATTTTTTTGTTATATCTGTTTTTTTCTAACAATAGTATCCACTGTCTAATGTAATTTGTGTGTAAAATAACAAAGTATCTGTGATAATTGATCAATACGTTATATAAAAATTAATAAAGACTATTAGAGATCTCAGAGCTTGCAATATTTTTTCAAGTAACTTTGGACCATAGTTTACTTTTCAACCAATATGTGCCTTAAAAATTAACAATTCACTCTTTTATTGGTATTGATCCAATAACATTCTAAAGAAGTAAAACCTTCTCCTGATTCTATCATTAGAGTATAAGAGTTGTTCCAGTGGTGTTGTGATGGCACTGGACGACCTCAGTGAAGCTACCAAATTATAAAGAAAATCAGTACTTGTAAATTCTAATGAGTAGAGGATGCATAAATCCAAAAAATTATTTTCACACTATGGATTTCTAATATTTTTAAACTCTTGATTTGTTTAAATCATAATTACTACTGGAATCTTTTCTCAGAATAATTTGGTTAAAGATTTTAATATAAATAATTTCATTACTGAAAAAAGATCTTACTAAAAATGTCATTTAAGCTATTTTCTGAATCCCTTATAAGTAAATATGGCTATGAATTTACTAAAATATATATCATTTTCTTGATGTTTTTACACTTCTTTAGGAAATTAAAATACATTAAATTAAAAATAATAAAAATGTTAAAAAATATAAACCAATTGGCCAAACGCAGAATATTCTGGTGCAAAGATTGAGTATTAGAAAGTATTCAAAATAGACCTGAAAGAAATTAATTTTGTTAATGCAAAGCTAAAAAGAAAAAACTTTTTAGTAAATAACAAAAAAATTTAATATGACTGAATAAGAATACAAATTTAGAAATTGGGAGATGGGATTTTCCTGTTCAGAGAATTTTTGAAACTGTTAGTGTGTGTAACCCATTTTAATATTAATAGTTTTTATTAATACATCTAATATATAGGGGGTTTGAACTCAGACTTTAACACAACCATGAACATCAATGCTATCTCATACCGCTGATATACCTGATCACACACATGTCGAAAACATCTAGGAATTCCAAAAATAGGAGATACTAAGTTGTGCATCATAATATATTCAACACCAAAATTTCTTATCACTCTGTAACAAATTTTATGAATAAATAAATAAATATTCACCTATATGATCAATTAAACTTTTTTTAAAAGAAAAGTTTATTATCTTAACAACTCCTTAGCTTTAAGCATAAACTTTTGTTGGGTTGTTGATAAAATCACATAAAACAAAGTTCATGCATTTTATGTATCCATATTTAGACCAAGAATTAAATATTTTTATTATTATCTTTATTTTCTTCTTTCTCATTCCAATTAATGATATTACAATAGAAGATAACAGCTTAGGATCTTTGTCAAATTTTATAAAACAAGTAATTATTAAGACTTTTATTTTATCTGTTTCACATTTTAAGTGTTAAATGGGGCTCGTAAAGTTTTTTGTCAAAAATTCAATTTCAAAAAAATTATTATTAATTGTATCTAAGGACATCTAGTTTTTAAAAGTTTTTCCAATTGCTATTTTCTCATCTCCAAAGACTTTGCTTATCTTACACACACTTATACACATTTGAATAAAAATAGAATTAGAGTTGCTTTTTATGCATTTACAGAAAAAAAATGTGTTAATTTTCTACACACACACTTAATATCATTGTTGTAGTTAGTGCATAGTAAGATCACGGGGGGGGGGGGAACTCGACTGTATTAGTCTAAGTACTGAACTCATTTTGTTAAGCAAATTAAATGAGAAATGATAAAAAAAAGTATATAAAGAGGAAACAATGTGTAGTTTGATGCAATGATACGGTGGTGGACTTTGTAACATGAGGTCAATGGATTACAAATCAGTTCCGTCATTTTTAGTGTTCAGATTTCTTAGGAACTTTTTATTATAAATATTATTTAGACTTTCCATAAGTTAATATGAACTTTAATTTGTACTTTATTCATATTCAGTTACTTTTTAGTTAAACCTTTTTTCGACTGCTTCTGGTTTTAAATCCACTTTTCTATTAATAATTAGTCCAGTTTTAAAAAATAGCCTCATCAATTTTTTTTTTTAAAATTTATTCTTGGCTTCATGATTCTCATTTTAATGTACTTTTTTTTTTTTTCATAATATTTTTTGGCTGATAATTTTAAAATGTTCTGTTTTACGATTCTTACATTTTTAAAAATTTATTCTTTATTATCGACCTTATATAAAATAATACTTTTTTCCATTTATTAATATTCTTTTTGTGTTTCTGAGAATGGAATTATATACATTGTCTTTTTTTTTTCATTTTCTTGCAATTTTCACATTCGAAGTTTTATCTTTTTTAAAACAAAATATTCAAGATAATTTATTTTCTAAATATTTTTATATGAGAATGTTTTTACTTAATAACTATAGTTCAGATAAATTATTATCAGTAAGGTTAAGCCAATTTAAAAATTATCACACTAATATATGATGTTAATCTTGATTATAGAAAAGATGAATGTTAAAGTTTACGATGCATGTCTAAAATTGATATTCTAGGATAATTAATTATGTTAAGAGGATAGCAAGCATGGGAAACAACCCACAGTAGATACATAAATAACTTGGAATTAATATAATTGTAAATCCAAGTTTTCACAATTCAGATCTTTTTCCAATAAAGTAACTCTCATGAAAAGATATTTATGTTCATTGGAAATTTTTGAAATTTTGGTGTACAACAAACTATAGGAAAAAAACAAATTCTGTGATAACTATAGGTTTAATTAGTATCCATATATTTCAAATTGTCACAAAAACATTCAACACACATAATACTAAAAAAAAAAAATCAAGTCAGATGTCACATGACCTAATTTAATAAAGCTTGTCTTTACAAATGTTATTTATAGAGCTCGCAAAACAAACTCTTAATAAGCTTTGTAGAATACCCCCAATCTCAGACCAGTTTCTGCTATTGACATTCTCAATGAAGTGCTAGGATATATTACTAGGACAAGACCAGCACTTTATCTAATGTATAACTATTAAGTAGAAACTCTGAAATTTTTAGACATCCATATGTCTTCCAATTCAGCTATCTAACTTAAATAGCCATTTGGGACTGAACTAAGTTCATATACACCATACAGTAATAGCTTTAGAAATATAAAATTGCCAAAGCCATTGTAGCAAAAAATAAAATTAAAAAAAACAAACAAGTCAGATGTCACATGACCTAATTTAATAAAGCTTGTGTTGGGAAATGTTATATATAGAACTCACAAAACAAACTCTTAACAAGCTTTGTAGAATTTCTGCTACTGGCATCCTCAGTCTGAGGTTGAGGGTATTTTACAAAGCTTGCTAAGAGTTTGTTTTGCTCTATATATAACATTTGTAAACACAAGCTTTATTAAATTAGATCATATGACATCTGACTTGGTTTTTTTTTTGTAATTTTATTTTTGCTATGTTGGCTTTGGTGATTTTATATTGCTAAAGCTATTAATATATGGTATATCTGAACTTAGTTCAGTCCCATATGGTAATTAAGTTAGATAGCTGGATTGGAAGACATATGGATGTCTGAAAATTTCAGAGTTTCTACTTAATAGTTATACATTAGATAAAGTACTGGGCTTGTCCTGGTATTTTTAATCTAATGATTGAGAACACCAGTAGCATAAACCAGTCTGAGTTTGGGGGTATTCTACAAAGCTTGTTCAGAGTTTGTTTTACAAGCTCTATATATAACACACATAATAATATGTCAAATTAAGCAGCATGTGATTTTTTTGCTTATTTTTAAATTTTACATTAGAAATAGTAATTCACTTTATACTACTCCAGATCCATCTATTGTAAGCTTGACTAACCAGTAGAAACAGATGGTGGGGGTCTCATTAAGGAAGAATTTATCAATTATTGAACATCATCAACAAAGAAAGCATATTATCATCTAGCATCCATCTTTAGTTTTTTTATACTATCCAAACCAATACTATGACATTCAAATATTATTAGGTTGACTTCCAAGGTAGCTTCTTTCTATAGTTATATTGATCTGACTTGAGGAAAACTATTATCTATTGTAGAGACATCAGTTTTATACTAATTGTAGTTATTGTTGTTTGTTATAAGGATAGTATATATCAAACAAAGCATCATTTAACTTTCTTTGTATTCTATACTGCAGAGCCATCTATTGTAAGCTTGAGTAATCAATGTATATTAAATTATAATACCACACACTTTTTAGTATGAAAAAAGTAAAAATAGCTGGTGGGTGTGCAAACTTCCCAGACCGGTCATATGTGTTTCATTTTCATCTAATATCCATTCCATTTAATAATAATAAACAATCACTTATAAACAAGTATGAGCATTCTACCTCCCCTCCCCTTCTCCAAAACAAAACAAAAAAAGAAAAGAGAAAAAACTGCTCTAAAAATGAGTTTTGTGGTGACTATATAGAACAATTTTTAAACCCTGAACACACTGAACTATAGACTGTATTAGTTAATTTTGCTTTGTTAAGATTTCTTCAGCAGAAAACCTTTTGGTGCTCTTTTAGTATGCGATCTCCGCCATTTTGAATTTCAAAAATATCGTCTGACACATCTAAGTAATAAAAAAGTATGTGAAAATGAAACAAATTTAAAACTTGGGTCACGTGACTTGAAACCCCCTCCCCACATTGCACAGTAAAAAAAAAAAAAGCCAAAACATGAAAAATTTAGAACTCTGGTCACGTGACTATAATATCAATTAAAATCAACACATAGATCTGAGATCCAAAAAATATTTTAAAAATATAAAAAGCTAACATGCATTAATGAACACAGGTTACATAAGAAAACCATATATTTTTAACATATAAAAAGCATCACGTATTTTTGACATATAAAAAGCATAGATATTTAAAATATATAAAAAGCTAACATGCTTTATTAAATCATGCAGGATCGGAAGGTATATACAGTATATAAAAGTCAAACTAAAATTTATTCATTTTATAATTAATTGTATTTTATCTTACCAGAACCCTGATATTGTATGTTCCCTTTGTTTAAAAAATTTCAGATTCTCTGCCTAAAAAAACATTCAAAATGTACAACCCGGGTCATGTGACTGTAATATCAATTAAATACCTTATCCATTTGTAGGACAGCCCCCCCCCCCCTCGCATGCAAGTAAATCAACAAGGTATTTTTTTTAGATTATCATTGGCTAAAAAGTACATTTTCTCATTTTAAATTATAAATCAAATAATTTATTATACAGCCTAGTTTACAAAAATAATATTAATTTTAACTAATTTATTAAATATTATTTAGTTTTCGCAATTCATAAGTTATTACAAGTTATAGATGAATTGCGTATTAGCTTTTACAAATATGAATACAGTTACTTCTTAATTCTATATATATCTAAAGTTACAGTATTACCGCACTTTATAAGTTTAGGTACTTTAGTATTATTCAACCTCTGCGGACAAATTTTGGTTTTAGGGTAATATGTCATCAGTTGGAAAATACTAAAGAACTGGTTTTTATATTTTTAAAATATTTTTTGCGATCTCAGATCTATGTGTTGATTTTAATGATATTATAGACACGTGACCAGAGTTCTAAATTTTTCCTGTTTTGGCTTTTTTTTTTACTGTGCGATGGGTTTTTTTTTTTTTGGGGGGGGGGGGGGGGGCAAGTCACGTGACCCAAGTTTTAAATTTTTTCCCCATTTTCGTGTATTTTTTAATCACTTAGATGAGTCAGACGGTGTTTTTGGTTGTTTTTGAAATTCAAAACGGCGGAGATCGCGTACTAACCATGTCTAATTGTAGCTCTCCAGTGTATTCTATTTTTTGCAGGATCTCCCCAATGGAAGTAATCAACTGTATTACCTAACTTTCATTAGATGGATTTTGGAATAAATAAAATGAATTACTTTTACAAATGCAACATATGCACACATGTAAAAATAAACTGGAGAAGAGGGAATGAAGTATATCCCGACATGAATTAAACCTTGTACCAAAACAAGGTATGGAGAGAGCTTTTAATTTTCATTTGCTGAATAAATTACTTCACAATATGAACATATTAGTAAATTTAAAGTATAATCATTTTAGAACTACACTAGTACAATCCACAATAAGTTTATGAGAAAAGTAACCATTAAAACAATTAACTGTTTATAAAAAAAAATGAGACTGTTAAACATTTGTCTTTTAACAATATTGTTAGAAAGTATTTATGTTAGTAATAAATATAAGTAAATGGTTCATTATTCAGGTTGGTGACGTTTGAACATTGCAAGTGGCAGAATTATGCTTCAATCAAAGTTTCCCAAAAGCATCACATGACTACATGAATAAAAATGAGTAGATTTATTCCTGATATTTGGTTTAACTCCTAAGTTTTTTACTTTACAATGTCAGGAAGCTCTTTAGGTTAATGACATTAAATAACAAAAAAGTCTTAGAAAAAATCGATGTTTATAAATAAGCCAATTATATGATGTGCATGTAGCAGAAATGACAATATGATCTTCAGTTCAGGAATGTTTAGAATCATGAATCTATTAATCATCGGTGGACTAAATCACAAAATTAGATTTGACAAAAGTCAAATGAGATTCAAACATTTTTCTGCCATTTTCTTATAAGTTTTAATATAAAATACTTATTATAAAACTTTTCAAAAATATCTTTTGAATTGTGCCCTAGTCAAAAGATTACTGCTTCTCTCTCCAAGTATTTTATAGCACCATCTTTAAATAAATGCATGGATTATATAATGGCATAGTTTAGAATTCACCACAAAAACTGAGTTGCATGCATATGTCATAAAATGCGAGTCTGTTTTGTATCTTCATAGAGCATCTTTAATATTCTTTTTATCATCAGAAAATCTTGAAAACCACTTGAGACCATTTTCACAACTAATAGCATCACTACCACTACAGTTTGCATCATTTTAAATGTTTAAATAGCAGTTTATCCAATTTAAATCAAAATGTAGTGTTAGTACATTGTTCCAGATTGGATTAGAGTACAAAATGTACTGTGTTACATTTCATAACTCATGATATGCACATGCTACCACCTTAAAATTTTTGTGAGTAGCTAATCTATGTCACCATGTAACACGTGCATTAATTTAGAAATGGCAGCTTGAAGAGAGGATCAATCACAAGTGATTTCTCACAGGTACACCCATAAACTTTAATCTTCAAAAATAAACCACAAATATTTTTGTTAAAATTTATTACAACAGTAATTATACATTAAACTAGTTCTATCATCCAATATTAATTGTTAAATGTCTTTAGAAAATATCAAACTTTATTTAAAATCTCAATGTAAGCCAACACTCCCATGAAAGGCTATGAATAGGGAGACCTAAGTTCTCTGAAAAGTGCTAAGTCGTATAATTCTTTTTCTAATAATACTAAGCTTCACTTATTTGCATAAAGCATAATTTAAAACTTAAACTTTTCATTAATTTAACCATTAATATTAGATGATAGAAATAATTCAGCATTCAATTACTTCTAAAGAATTATCATCACAGAACTTTCAAGCATTTATCAGAAGCAGTTTCTAATCTTGATCATTATAAAACATCATTTGATGTGTGTTAAATAAAAATATAAAAATATACATTACATATTCTCTCAAATTTTCTAAGTCGGTAATGAAATTAACTTGACTTAACAAAATTATGAAATAGTGTATTTACTCTTAGAATCAGTTCTTTACCTTAGGTTTGATTCAACAAACAAAATATAACAACCGCATTAGAGATTAGCAAAATATGCATAGTGCACGTTCACCTACTTAATCATTCTAGTCATAATCATGGCATTGACCATGAAAAGACAATTGTGGCATTTATTAAAGAAATGAATCTCAATAAAGGATTTGCATATTTTAATGGCAAATAAGTTATTTATATTGGCCACTTTTTGAAAGGAGGATGCAGGATTTTTTTTTGCTAATTGCGTGTTTATCTCCGGCAATGTGCCAGGCCTCTCTCATCTTCCTTTTGGAATTGCTACATTCAGAGCAGAACCCACTGGCAGATATAGGTATGAAGGTGTGGATGAGGTTGTATTCATGCTTGCAGAAGATTGATTTGGCATCAGTTTGAGTTTTCACATAGCTATATAAATATCAGTGTTATGCAACTTAGGTTGATAGGTTGGTGCAAGATTCCCCATAATATACAGCATGGCATGGGAGAGATGCAAAGAACAATTTGGTGTGTTAAAGCAAATTTAATAATGCAATGGATAGCATCAAGGATATAATATAGTAATATCTAGGGTTTGTCATTGGTTGCTATGGGTGAGTGTTTAATTTTGGAATAAAATTTTTTAATGGTTTGAATAAGAGTTCTGTTTTGATATCCAATGTTGCGTAGATCTGCGATATAAGAATCATTGTTATTTTTTTACCAGACTTGAATTTGTGCAGATAATAGTTCCTATACAAAAATACCTTGAGACCGACTACTTTAGGAGACTTTGGTGTGATAAACTCAGGGTGTACGGTGCCATGAACTTGAATATTTTGGCTTTACAAGCATTTTTATAGTTGAGGTGGGTAGTTTAATGATTGCCCTCATCTTTTATATCCATTTTAATGAAGAGCCATTCAAGGGGTCAGTCTGTATTTTATTGATTTGTGCATCAGGGATGCAAATAAGGACATTATCCACATAATGTATATATGTATAAGGCTATGTATATTTTGTTTGTTACATTTTCGGAGATATAGCTCACTAAATTCTTGGTTGCATTTTAAGTTTGATTGCAAAAGTGTTTTTTTAATGACAGAAAGCAATATATTATTGTACTAACATAGACTAAATTTTATCTGTGAAAAAAAATACAGTATATTATTCCAAAAACTGGTTGTAGAAACTACCTATTATATTTATGATCAGTGCAGTGATATTTTCTAAAGTACCCTAATAGAATTGAGTTAGCAATGCCAAGCTTAAACTCAAATGATTATAGCAGATATTTCCTCTGATTTCTGATAATTGTTGTACCTCTCACTTAGTGTAAACTGAAAAATTAATGATCTCCATTGATTTGAACTGAGGGAACACAAATCAGACATCATCTAGCTTTCTGTCAGTGAGAAATTCCTGAATTATATGCACCCATTTCCAAATGTTAAAAAAAAAAAATTATGTCCAGATTTAAAAAATCTTTAAAAGTTACAACCTTTTTTACCTACCATCAATATTTGTACTCTTGTTAACAGTATAATTTCCTTACCATCCACCAATACTTGAATAACTTAATTTAGAGCATCATTTGATGTTTTATGGCACAATAAACATATCGGAAGTTATTTATTAGTTACAGATTTGATAACACCCATTTTCAAGTATTGCAGTAAATAGCCACCAACCTATTTCTTTTTTTGAGACATGGGTTAAAATTGGTTAAAATATATATATAACTTTTCCCAAATGGGCTTAAGATTACACTCACTAAGCTAATCTCATATTTGTGGACATCTTAGATAAAGAGCTAGACCAGGCAGTTTTTACAAGTTGTTTGACTATTGTTACATACAGAGCATGTTTTGTGATGCCAACCAAAATTATGATTGCAAGCCATGCATGAATGTTAATATCGGAACTGGAACATTTATAGGTTTGTACCAAATTAGCATATTTCATGAGAGGCACAAGCAAATCTGCAAAAAAATTTAATACCTGTTGCACATTTGTAATAATCTTATGTTTTTTTTCTTTTAATATCTAACAAATACTCACTACCCATATGAAAACTATAAATATCCCCTAGTAGGAACTATATTAGTGATCAATACCCCCTAGTAGGAAGTAGGAACTATATTAGTGATCATAGCTCTAATCCATATAACATTTGAACAGGAACTGTGCTTTTTCTACTCTAGTGCCCTCTATTATAAGCTTACACAACCAAAGGTAAAGAAAGTAGAGCAATTTAATTCCCATCTCTACATTAGTATCTGACATTGCTTTTACGAATTAAGACTTTGGATTCAAAGCTGGGACAAATATAGTTATACATCTGAAAGTTAATTCAAATCCCTTTTTATTATCAATTTAATAGCCAGAGATTTTTTTAAAAAAAACTTAACCTAGTTAGGAGGAAAAGTTCTTACAATTAAATCAGAAGTAATGTAACTTAAAATATATAGCTACTAATCTGATGGAAGATTTATATACATATACAAGCAGGTTGTTCTTGATTTAAACCTATCTTTTTTCACTTTCAGGCTAATAATTTGATAGTAAAAAAAATATTAAAGGTAGTTTCCAGATTCATAGTAGTGCTGAGTTCAATTTTGAATCTCTAGTCTGAATCAGAAATTACATGACCACCTAGTAATCACTAACTTCCCAAACATAGAGTAGGTAGTGCTATAGATAATAATAGAGAAGTATTTGATTTATAAGGAGTACATCAAAGCCACTCTAATCAAATAATAGTGTGTTGGTATATAACATTTATATAAAAAATATAATTCATTAAAAAGTATATGCTGTTTAATATTTGGAGGAGAGGGAGAGTTAAGATTATAAAAAATAAAGTGAAAATTATTCTTTTAACATCATTCTGCCTTCATTTATCACTAAGGTTGTATAATTATCTATAAAATGGTAATAAATTCACATCTAATTCACCAATATGTATAAATTGCAATACTTCTAGCAAGTTGAATAAATAGAAGTTGACCAAAAAATTATAAAACTTACTAAAGAGAGCAATGGAATGGATGCTTAATCCAACAATCTGGAATACTTTATATATATATATCTAAAGGCATTAAAACACAGGTATTGGTGAAGCTAATTACAAATAAGAAAATTAATGGCCAAGTGCTTTCGAGAAATTTTGGCTTCTCATAATATAACCAATGAGTTGAATGAGCACATAAATGTGTGCAATAAATATTTAAATTTATTCAAAGTGGGCTAGAGAGCTCACTTTTTAGAGAGAGAAGCATGTTTCCTTCTGATCTATAGCATGGATGTTGTTAGCTATAAACCATGCTTCTTTAACTTCATATTTAGTCATTGTGCTCTATACAAGAAATGGTGGCAGAAGAGTTTGAATATACAGCCAGTGGACCTCTGATGTTCCAAAAAGATGGAAGTATATTTGAGTTTGTTTAGAGCTCTTTTGTTCAACTAACAATGCTGAGAGTCTAACAGCTATATATTCAAATTTGTCTTCTGCCACCATCGCTTGTATAGAATGCCATGATTAAACAAAGTAAAATAAGCATGACTTATAGGTAACAACACTCATGCTACAAAGCAGAAAAAAGCATGCTTATCTCTCTCCAAAAAGTGGACTCTAACTCACTTTGAATTAATTTAAATATTCATCACATGCATTTCCCATTGTACTCATTCAACTGGCTGACTATGATTATGAGAAGACAAAACTTCTCAAAAGTGCTCAACCATTGATTTTATTATCTGTAATTAGCTTCATCAATACCTTGCATTTTGGTGCATTTAGATATATTACTTGTTTAATTGGGAAGTATATGTTTTTCTTATTCTTACAATATAAAGAAATATAATTTTTTGCTTATTTATAAAATATTTTTGATTATTTTTACACACCACTTCAATTTATTCATTTATCTTTTACTTTTAGAAATAGTGACAGTAATAAAAAGAAAAAAGATCACAGCATTTATAACATCATCAACTGTCAGAACTGACAAGATATTAAAATCTTTGCAAACATTGTAATAATTATAAAGCAAATATCAGATTTTAAAGCAGAATTTAATAAATTTATTATATATACATATTCATTTCTTCACATTTAAAGAAAAATAATACAAATGAATTCTTTATTTTCTGAGAGCTTACTTTTACATGGATGTATGAATATTGCGTGACATAATGAACTTTTTGTTCATATTTATAAGTTAGTTTTTGAATATCTAAAAAAATTAAATGTGATTTTTGAGAATGTTATTTATTTATTTATAGAATTAAAATAAAATCCTTGTTTTTACTTCACCTTTGAGTGGTAAGTTTTAAATTGCACTTTATGCAAAAAAGTGAAGCTTAGTATTATTAGAAAAGAATTATATGGCTTAGCACTTTCAGAGAACTTAGGTCTCCATATTCATAGCCTATTTTGGGAGTGTCAGCTTACAGGTTTTTTGTGTAAAATGCAATTTAAAACTTATAGAATTAAATTAAAAAGAAATCAAGTCCAATTTATTGAATTTTAGTATAAAATGTACATTTTGTACAAAAGTGAAAGGTTGAATATATTTGAAACTCATCACATGGAAAAATAGTGAAAGCCAGAATTTATATGGGTTAATACTCTCAATATCTGTTCTTGTACATATGTATTTTGCTTCTGATCTTTCTCTTCTGTTCAGTTTCGCATCTATATGCAATGATTGATAAACACAACTTATTAAAAACTTTTTTTTCAAACACATGGATATATATTTTTTTAATATTTATTTCTATCAAAGACATTCCATTTAAATTTAATTTTACAATTACTTTTTATCTATATTGTGCTCTAGAACATATTAAAATGGTATTAATGAAACCTCTAAAGGTTATACCACATTGATAAGGGACATATTAAGTGGTATGATATTATTAAAGTGCCAAGCACTAAAGAGTGGTCTTATCATGATAGTGTTTGTTGTTTTATTTTTATCTGTAATCTGTGACTTTTAGTAAACTCTTACATTCAGCAGTTCCTGGAACACTAGCATTTCATGATCATGTTTTAGAGGTTTCACAATACTAAGTAAGCCATATTTGAACAAACCCTATAGATATGGAATCTGCATTTTTATATCTCCCCCCTCTAATCCTATAAGTTTATTTCACAGACTATTCATTGTATTTGGTAAAATCTAATTTTGCAGTGAACATTGAATTGGTGTGTGTATTATGTATAAACATTATGTTAATTCAGATCTTTTACTTTTTAAATCAGATAATTTTTTAAATAATTCATTATTATTATCAAAAATTGAAAGTTACAATACACTATTCAATGACTGACAATTTTTGCCTTCATCTTGAGTTCCATATAAGTTTTCATTGATGTGCCTCTGTCTCTCCATACCTGCACTATTTAAGAATGTTTTAATTTTTTTTCTTGATCTTTATTTTGAATTTTAGAACTTAATATTTTTCCACAAAGACTACCATGGTGCAAGTTGTATTTTAGATAAAAGATTCTTCATCTTTACTTGGTCATCATACCAATTTTATATACATTTTTGCAGAATCTATGCTTTCATCTTTCTACATCCATGTTTAATTCCCTTTTATGATAACACTATGTTTCAAATGATTTTAGGTAAACTGTTTACTTTTTGTTAAAGTTTTGAATCCATAAAGCATAACAACTAAAACCAAAATACAGGGCAAGAAAATGTAAACCAGTATCATTCCTTATACATACAAGTAATTCATACTCTCTTCTAAAAGCTGGTTTTTATTCAAATAAAAATCTTATAACTTTGATTTTTAATGAGTTGATCCAAGTAATGAAAGCCTTTCACTTGGTCCAGCATCTATCCCTTTATGGCCATGTTTCACACCAGAAAATTGTCATCCATTTCATGTTCTTAATACTTACTTTCATTTTTAATATTTGTTTTTATCAACTTGTTTTTTTTTTTAGACTTCAGTTAGGATTTATTATATTTTATATTATTTATTTTCAAAATAGGGACATCATTACGTAGATAATATGATGACATGGTCATAAGACTCAACAATTTAGATAGATACTATAAAGCAAGATTGATCAATCCAAGTCACATTTCCCAAACATGGGGTGTTGTGTAAGTAAATACATGGTGCATTATGGGATTAAATACATAGCGCCTTATGTGATAAATACATGGTGAATTGTGAGAGAATATTGGATGCATAAGATATTATAAAGATAAAAATTCTAGATATTGTAAAGTAATGCTTAAATTTTATAAAAAAAAACAAATTTTATTATTGTTTAGAAAAAAAGTATATAACAAAAATTAAATTCAATAAATCATGCTAAAGAAAAAAAAATAGACAAATGTAAAATGGGTATTTATAGAGTGACCAAAAATCTTAATTTTGAGGTGTCTAATTCAGAATGAGTTCACAACAGTATTTAACTTTCATTTTGAAATTAATATTCTTACATTGGTGAATTATGCTTTGTTGCAGTTTTGTGCTTTATGAAAAGTCCCAAGTTTTGTCGAATATTAAATATCTGGTGAAGTACATGGAATCTAAAATCGTTGAACAAAATGATATTTATTTATAATGAACATGGGCATCTTTTTGTGTGAAAGGTGGAACCATTTAAATTTTAAAGATTACTTGAAGCACCTGTAAAGAAATACCATTATTGATTGATTCCATTGGAGGAATGTAGTGAAAATGGACAGCTACATACAAGACATTGAAGTATTTCAGAAAAATGCTTGTTTATAAGTTAAAGAACAGACACCCATAATGTTAGACAAATAAAATAACCAGTGGCTTATATATGTGAACATGCTTATGATTCATAGACCAGTTTGTATAATTATCATAAAACATATTGATTATTGTTTTTCTTTTAAACTTTGGGTGGGGGAAGGACTGCTAATTATTTTTTTAAAATATATTTTCTAACATATAGGATGAATTCCTCTACCTCAAAATATGCCTAAAATATGGGGTTCATCTTATGCTCTGGTAATCAAAATTATGAATTGAAATTTCAGATAATTTAAAACTTCTGGTTTATATTAATATACTGTAACGATATATAGATATGTCGTTACATTAATTTAAAAGAAAAACAAAGTTCGCAAATAAAAATAAATGTATTAAAAATCTATAAAAAAAACTAGACGCTAAAATTAAAATGTTGTTAAATATATATATTCGCACAGATGCTAAACTTTAAAAATATTTTTTTTTATATATATAAATAAAAAAAGGTATTTGAACGTATTTTTTTTTTTTGATAAAAAAATACAAGAGTTAAATATTAAAATATTTAATATAAGTTAAAATAAAAACAGGTATTAATTAATTCCTGTAATCTATAAATGGAAATGATTGTTTATTATTTGAAAAACAAGCTAGCCCTCAAGGCTCTTATGTAATTAAAGGGTCAGATGGAAATTAGATAAGAGAAATTAGCTGGACCAATGGAAGCACCAAGCCTTGGCTCGGACCCTAACGAAAGTGATGGATTGGTGACGTTTTGTTGTTTGAATCCGTGTGGATAATATAAAAAGGAGAAATATTGAGTATTGGGCAGTTCCAGCTGTTTGTTGTGAGAGATGGGGTAGGACGCACATACCTCACTCTCTCTCTATTTTTAAAAATGAACTGATTGAGATACCGAAAGGAACCAGCTAATGCCACCTCCAGAACATTATCTTCTAAACGAGAAGGCACGGGAATATAAAACAAGAACCTGGACTCTGCTACTGTAAGCTATCGACAATGAACTTAAAAATTTTTTTAAATAATTAAGAACTTTCGTGAAAGCAATTTAAATGTTAAAATGGAGTTTCTATTTGACCTTTAAGTTTAAAATCAATTGATGTTTAATTTTATATGTTTGTTATTGATAAAAAAATCATTTCCATTTATTTTAATTGTATAAATTATTTATTGTTTAAATTTTAAATGTATGAAATTTAAGTTGTTTATAGACGCTTGCATGGATTCGTTTGCGGTTAATTATATTTTGGTTTTCATATTTGATCAAAATATATAGACATTCGATAAATAATGATACCTTACGGTGAGTATCTAAAATGTATTTATTCGGATGTCTTTTAAGTTATTGGTGATAACGCAAGTATCTTATGGTGAATACTATTGGGTTACTTATAAGTTTCCCTCTGCGATTGTCGGTATCAATAATTTTGTATTTTGATCGTTTATGCTTATTTTTGAAATGTTTTTGACCGTGGAATCTATGTAATCGATCTATACCCAACATTTTAAAACAAATTGTATAAAAGTTATCTGTGCGAACATATCTAAATGATAAACTTAAGTCGGGCGTGAATGGCTATATAGTTTTGTAAGGTTATATTAAGGGAGGGTAATCTTAGGTTATTTGTTTCGTGGTTGAATTGGCTCAATGGTTTCGATATATTTATGTAGGTAGTAAATGTAGCAGGAGATCCGCCACGTGCAGGATTACATATATACGCCGCACACCCTCTGTTGCCTATGGAATTGGTTAGTAAGACGCAAGACGCAATCCATTCCTATGGAGTTTTATGTTTATTGTTCTACTCGCCATCAGAAGTAGCATTCCTGGTGGTGGAGAGCAACAATGTCTTCTCACTATACTGTTCAGATGTGCATTCCTGACAGTATAGTCTATTTAGTGCCATTGTATTTTCATGCTACATTGAATACATAAGTGTATCAGATGGTTGGCGTCAGTTTGACTTTGAATTTTTAGCCTAGGGTTAAATAAGGGAAGAATATTGTCTTTTCAAATGCAGATCTATGTAGCCTATTCATACCCGACCCTCTAAATAAAATATTTAAACATTATAGCAAGCTATTTTAAATGTAAAATTAAAAGTTAATATAAAAATCTAAATGTTAAACTTATTCCTCGGGTTTAGAATGATTTTATATGTGCGTAAATAAATATTTTTCTGTGTTAATTTCTGGCAGTGGCTTTTATTATTTTTTTTATATTTATATCTAAATTTATAGATTTTTATCTCTGCGTCTCCACTGAGCTAGTGACAATGGGCTAACGATCTAAATATGTAAATAAAGTGGAATCCTAACAGCGCGTATCTGCCTACTTTATAAATTTTTCTAGGCTCAAATGCCTAGATGGCGCCATTGTTAGTGCGGTGCAGTGCGATGCGATCTCCCACTTCGTTTGGATCGTTATAATACATATATTGCATTTCATTCTTTTGTTAAACAGTGGTTTTGAATAAATTGTTGCCACAATTTTTTTCTCTTCTGTAAATGTAATAAGTTGCATGATATATTTTATGCTTCATAAATGAAAGAGGGCACATTGGTATCTTAAGATTGTGATTCATTTAATGTGTGCATATGTGATCACACTTCAATAATGCACTGGAATGTTTAAACATTAAACTTAGTAGATTTGGCCAGAAGATTATAGGTGTCCTGTGATATTTTATGTTGAGATTTCTTGGCCAAACATGGCTCACAAATAATGCAGATTCTGCTATGATGAGCGATCAGTGATTATGTATGTTAAAGAACACAGAAAGAAGGCAGCAGAGAGGAATTTCAGGTTACCACCAACTGAAAAGATAAGAACTTGGAGAATATAGGAAGAGGACTTACAAAAAGCTATGTGTAGTAAAAAATAATCTGCAACATAAAATTGCAAAATGGCCAGAACTAGAAGAATTAAAAACTTGGATATTAGACCACAGAAACTAGAGATTTTCAGTTTCCACATAATGATTATTCATCAGCAAAACTGATAGCTACTAACAGAGCCATCACTGATTTTACAGGATCAACGCCATAGTGGTCTAGATTCATGAAGAGAAATGACCCACGTAAAACAAAAATATCTCTGGAGAAGAATTTCTGAGTTTTGAGAATGAAGATTAAAAAGTATGTAATTACATTTTTATAACTATAAAATTAGTACAGTAATTCATTATGGAAATTCATGAAAAAGTATAGAAAATTATTTAAAAAAAAAAAATGTGTAAAAGAGTGCGTGTGTTATACGCCGCTATGTTCTTCCTATATGCCGGTTTTGGTTATAATTTTTAAAAATATAATAATCACTTTTATAATTATTTCTTTACTACTCTATAATAACATAATTTTTAATAAAATATATTCAATCATTATACTTTATCATTTTTTTTCCCCTTATGATATAGCATTGGCCGGGAGGTGAACCCGCAACAACCGTCTGCAACCAACTGCTTGCTTGCAAGGCGGCTGCGCTGACCTCTCGGGTAACAACGCTTGACCAGTTTCTTTTATTTTTTAAATCGCCTTATATGTGTATATATATTAATGTATACGTGATTTTGGTATTTCAAAAAAAATAATTATAACTTGATTTCAAATGATTGAGAATCATTGCACGATTTATTTTTAGAATTTTGCTTTTTCATATTTGATTGATTATATAAATTATTAATAATAATATATGTACAGGTAGATAGATTAAATTCTCTGGGTGAAATAAGACTCAAGAAAATAGATTCTCAGTCTGAAGTCAGATGTAGATAAACAAATGAAGTTCTTAAACAGAGCAAAACTCTCCATACAGTATTGCCACCTGTGCTAAGCAGAGTAATCAATGGATGCCAGAAGGCTTGTGCATAAAATCCCTATCTAATGCCTACTCATCCAATATACTGTATGGAGAGTTTTGTTCTGTTTATCAACAATTAATGTGCTAGTATAGGAAATGTGATCATGTGATGTTAAATGAAGTTCTTCTTCTGAATCCAATACATATCAGGAAGCAGTAAAATATTATGGCCGAAGGATCAAAGCAATATTTCATTTAGCTCATCTTATCTTAAAAATTTTAATAATTAAAAAGATTTGATTTTTAAAAAATAGTTGAAAGAGAGAAATCATTTTGGATTTCAATTATTATGAATTGTTTAATGTTTAAATGCATAGCGAGAAGTCCCTTAAAATGTCAAACATTTAGCATTACACAATCGGCACATGCCCTGCTGAGAAAATCAGATTGATACGACTGTTAACCTATATAGGTAGTAGTAATTAATCATTGATAAAAACAAACAAATATATAAAAGCAAGTCAAAATAGATAATAAAGATACAAAAAATATGTAGATTCTTTTTATGAAAAAACGTGTTGAAGAGATTTCATTGTTTCAGAACCTAATTATGCTGAAGTGACCAAAAAACCCCAATGTACACTAATACAATTCCATCAATAAACAAAATAGTACAGAGCAGATCCACCTGTACTGAAACCAACGTAGTTTTCGGATTACTTAAATATATATAATTATTAAAATAATATCTCAAGAGATAGTTAAAACATCTATTGAGTGAAATATATATTTTTCAAGTCACAGCTAATCTTAAAATTTTCCACAGCCCATATGGGGTTCAATTAACCATCTAACTATTGGTCAGTAAAGGAGTATTCAATATTTATTAGATATAGAATAAAGTTTCTATGTTAGTCTTAGTTAAACAAATAAATGTTTTGTGTAGTTTGGCACTGCAAGAAGTAAGATTCAAACAAGCAAGACTATGTTTTTTTTATCCCATAACCAATCCAGTTAATGATCAAGAAATGGTTGTAATTATTAGCTACAAATTAAGCTTCTACATTAGTCTTGGATGATTTCTTATGTGGATTGGTGTAACAAGAAGTGTAGAGCTTCAAACAAGCAAAATTTAGAATTTTTTTCAGCTCCCATACTCAACTCAGTTAATCGTCTAATTAATAGTCAGTAAATAAATTCATAGCCATTAGTTTCTACAATAGCCACAGTTCACCAGGCAACCACTTAGTATGGTTTATCACAATGATAAGAATGAAGAATCGAGCAAAAAATTTCACGATAATTTCTGAATTGAGTAAAATAAAAAATGACTCAGGTTGGGTCAAATGAATGGATTTGTAACTCAACATGAAACTATTTGTGTGCTCAATAATCACATAACTTCCAGATTAACTACCCATGTGTGCAGATTATCCATGTGAAAAGGTGGCTGCTCCTCCAAGCTGATGATCTCTGAACCAAAGCATTTATGGTGACAGTTAGGTGCTAACATGTCTGGATGTGGCATTATGACTTGGATCTTTATAGATAGTTCTCAATATTCTCCCTCCTATCACAAAATCTTGAAAATGACTTGAAACATTTATGTGACTCACGGTGTTACTTCCATACAGTTTACATTATTTCAAGCATTCCCGTTACTGTTCTATCCAATTAAAAAATATATTTAATGTTGCATATTGTTCTGTCATGGTTAAAAACACATTGCCATATTTCAAGTCACAACTATTGAACCATACGTGCTATCATCTTGAGATGTTTGTGATGAATAGTTAAACTATATTGTTACATAATAAAGGTGTTGATTTACAGATGGCACTGCAGGCAGCTTGGAGAAAAAACTAATCACAAGTCATGTTTTCACTGGAACAGGATGTAGTTATAATAAATGGTTGAGATATTAATTTCAAAATTAGTCTGTAATTTGATGTATTCTTTACTGCTGATAAAAATACCATCCTCATAAGGGCATAGGTGCAGTTTGCTTACCCTTTTTTATGATGATAGTTATAGAATGTAAAAGAATCTCTGATGTCTGGCACTGCCATAAACCATAAGAGCATGCTATAATCAGATCACTCAATTTGATAACATGCACTAACCAATCGCTTTTAATGTCATCAATCTTTTGAGCAACATTTTCTTAAACAATTACATTCACATTCTTCCATATAGCAATATAAGTATGAACTACCAATGGATGCAAATAGAAACTACTTGAATGCCAGAGAAGTCTGTCATTTTGTTTTTGTATATATTATTATTATGAAAATGAGGAAGCTGACATCAAAATTCAATCACTAATCTAGCATCAAGCCTATGTAGCAATATGTCTGGGTTTAAAATCTTAGGGCATTTATAATTTGATGTCATCATATTGAATACATAATGGAAGCAAAGGTAGTTGTTGGAGAGTAGAGGATAATGCAGACAGTACTTTCTCATTGAATGCAGTAAATAACTAGAAACTAGTCTGGTGTCTCTCTATCACATTATCTTCAATGAAAACTCAAGTTTTCATGGACAGCTCATGTAGAGAAAGATGAGAGATGAAATATTAGTAGTGATTTCTTTCTTCACTCATAACCATTCGTATAGATTTGATGACACTAATGATCACCAGATGGCGATACATGCACATTCAAAACCCAGATCCAAGTGATCATAGCTTTCATAGGGAATAAAATAAGTGTAAATTAAATTTAAAATCTTGTAGATATGTAGCAAATCTATTTAATTATCCTCTTCTGCCAATTTATTTTTTTTACATTACTTCTGCTACCTAGTGTGAGATTAAGTAATCAGCATATATCAAATGCTAGTGCTTAATAAATCTCTTATCCAGTACTGTCCATCTATATCCCCAGGTTATTGTTTAGGTTAGGAAGGGGTTTTGACTAGGATTTAATGCTCCTGGATTTTTTTGTATCTAATGAACCTTTCCTCTAGCAGCTATTTTTTTACTTCCCCTTTTTCAAAAAAATATCAAATCACTAGCCTAAAATTTATGAAACATATTTTGAATCTAAGTCAACTCTCTTTGTAATAATTATATTGATCTTACACCAGGTGGCAAAGCAGGAGCAAAAACAGTACATTTGTTGTATAAAAATTTGCATAAGTTGAAGTTGTATTGTAATTTTGCTGCTTTTATAGAATATAAATAATAAAACTAATTCCACATGAAAGGAAAAAAAACAACAACTATAAATTAAAGATGATTATTTTATATCTGGGATTCTTTATTACATACCATCTCGTACACATTCTTGCCTGCATTTTTATGTAAATTGAATGTAAAAAATTCCAAATGGAGTGTTGGAAATGCTAGAACTAAGATTGAACCAAAGACCTTATATTCCAGAGCCTGAGCTTTTACCACTACAGTAAATCATAGGGTGAATTTAAGAAGCTCCATGCTTTTGACCTTCATAGCAATTTTTAATGATTTACACTTTAAGATATTGCTTTTTCCTGCCTATTGATTCACCCTGTTTTCTGATCACTCATGATTGAGTGGTTACACTAATACCTCAATATATTAGAGATCTATAATACATACATCATATTCTTTTCCTTTAGATTATACATTTAAAACTTTAACATTTGAAAATTTTCACCATCTTGCCTAATAGTAACTTTCCATCGTAATTTGTCTTTTGTATATATTTCTAATGAAACTAATCAATATGGTATTTCTTCAGAGTCCTTGATTATAACATAATTGATGTTTACTGTTTTTACAAAAATCATAATGAAGTTTTATCATAAAAAAATATTTGGAAACTCAATTGTGATTCATTCCTTTTGTATGTTAATCCCTATAAAAATGTCTTTAGATTAATAGATTCAGTAATATAACATAGGTGAGTTGGAATTAGTTGATTGACATTATAATATTGCCTTCTTTTTATAATCTTGTGGAGTATCCTAATGAGAAAAGTTTCTTGCACACCTAAGTTGATATGTCTATCTCATTTTTAAAACAATAAATTGGGTGAATAAGTAGCCAACTTCGATGTGGAATTATTTCATCATGTGAAATATCTTTTGTTACATGCAAATCTGACTTTATATCTAAACAGTTTGCTGTATAATTAAATTGAATAACATTCCTAAGTTCATAAATGTCAAGATAAAATTTATTAAAGATTTTTCTTCCATCATTGACTAATAAAGAACTGAATCTTTTTTAATATTAATCACTAAGGTAACGTCTTTATCATTGCATTTTCGATTATTAAAAAATTTGTATAGATTATATTTTTAACTTACAAAAAAGCACAATTATCAGTGTGCTATAAATATAAAAGCCAAAAAGATGTTCAGATTTTTACTTCTGATTGGTTCAAATTAAAAATTTCATTAAGGTCAATAATTTTTCCATTCACACCAACAAATGAATTGAGTGGATATCCAGCCATGTTCAAATACTAATCAAACCTTTTGCATAAATCATATTTTTGCTGTGACACATTTTTTGCATCTTTCTGGCAGTAACAACCACAGTGTGTCTCTATTAAGCATTCATCTAAAGGACTTCTTAAAAACTTTCATTATAAGAAACAACAATGATATTTCTTAATAATTATGAAAGTTTTTTAAGAAATTGGAACATCATCTTTAATATTGGACGGTTCTATTTTATTGATTCTTACTATCCTAAATACTTCTAATAATTTTAAAGATAGCATATTTTAAAACATCTTTTGATACCACATGAAGATTTACAATCTTCTATAATTTTTAAGATTACAAAGTGTTACTTTAATTTATTAGTTTGATATCTTTGTCTAAGTATAAATGAAACAATAACTGAATAGTTTATTACTCAAAAATTTGTAAGAAACTTGAGTCCTGAAAACATTAGGGTTGGGCCACATTCATGGACTGTGCCCCAGAGTCAATCAGAATGTATCTAATAAATCTCTGATATCAATTTTTACACTTATATTCAAAAGATTATTAAAATTCTCTCTTTGTTTACGGATGTAAAGTGCAAATCATAATTATAAATAATTCTATAAATGATATAAAATTTGAGCTTAATTTGATAAAATAATAATATGAACGATCAATCAATGTTTTAGAAAGATACAATGAGATCTGATTGAATAAATTATCTAATGGCTTTATTGTTCAGAAGTTCATAAGAAGTTCCAGACCTGAAATCTGCCAGAGCTAGAATAGATCCAAGAACCTTAATTCAAGAGTCTTTGTCGCTAGAGTCTGATAATCTATCACTGCACTAACGTAGGCCAGATAATTGATTCACAGTGTAATAAGTTTTTTACCTAAAATGATTTAGATATTTAATTAATCAAGTGCTGATCGTCATCACAACATTCTAACAATTCAATATTTAAAGGCGTTTTATAATTTTCCATGAATCTTATTTACATCAAAATGTTTTATTAAAGTTGTTAAAATTTATACAATTAATTAAAATGTTTAATAATAAGAATACAGAAAAATCTAAAATTAAAAAAAAATCTTATAATTGCTTACTTTATTAATTAATTTTTTTTAATTAATTCAAAATTAACAGATAATGTCAGGTAGACATTATTGATTAAGATATAAATATTCTGCTTATAGAAAAGTTGAAAATATGATATTTATATTTGTAGTGAGATTCTATTATTAATTATTACATATATCTTTAATTTCTCTTATCCATATATATAATATATGACTTGCTTTATTGATTATATATACATTAATTGCTGCATTTATCTTCCATAGAATACTTGGGAATATAAATATACGGGTCAATTGGTTAAAGCAATACCTTAAAATTCAATATTCAAGAATCTAAAAATCCAGGTTCGATTCCCATGCTAGTACTGTCATTAGTCAGGCCGCAAACACTTGAAGAAGCGAGTAGAATAATATCACTCAAAACATCTGTGTTATTACTAACAGTTCAATGTAATACGAAACTTTAAATAAAGTTTGATTTTTTTTCTAGAGACATTCAATATTTAAGTTTAGATGATGGAAATAGTTCAATGTATAAGTACAACTAAAATGCTACCGTCAAAAACGTTCAGGAAAACAATATATATATATATATATAATTACCAACATCAGCAGGTTACATTAAATTAAACAGTGCCAACATTTTTATGCAATACTATACCTTGTCATGTAAGCTTCGAGTTAAATAAATGCATTCTTTATTATAAAAAGCCAGTAGGTTAAAAATCTATCAGATTTATTTTCATTGCTGTCAGTTATCTTCTAATATTATTAAATACTTACAATGTGGTTTCTAGAATTAGTGAAAATTATGTTTTATGACTATATGTGTGTGTGTGTGACAGTGGTATTTAGATTAGTTATGGTGCCATCTACTGATTAATCACATTATTTTTAGTTGTTCTTTTGTTAAATCTTTTGCCTTCAGATATACTTATATAAAATGTATATTTGGATAGAAATTTTTTTTTAATGTTATGTGAAGAGCAGTTCACAATCCCTGTTAAACCATAAAAGCTCACATCAAAAAAAGCAGAATACCATTGATAAGATACATATAAAATTCAAAACTGCCTAACACTATACTAGTAATAAATAAAATACAAAATAATAAAACAATAGTAGATAAAAATCTAAATTTTACCAAAATCCTTATATGACCATGGTTTCATCTACTAAACAAATAGACTTTCTCAAGTGAAAACTAAACTAAAGAAACAACATTCATATACAAACAAACAAACCTTCCCGTAATTCATTTCAAAAACAACATCCCTTTATATCAAAAGATGTCTTCATAAGATTGATAGCTTCAGATTCAAGAAGTTTTACTATTAAGGTTTTTTTCACTCTTCTCTATAATTCATTCTTTTCATAAAAAAATAACTGTTGCATTGTCAAACAATATTTTATGACTTGTATTCAATTCATGAATATATAATGCTGAGTTTTGATTTCTATGTTTAACTCTACTTATATGAACTTTAATCCTTTCATTAAGGTTAAATTTTACTCTGACCTATATAAATCTTACTACAACTACAAGGAATCTTATAAATAATATCAGGAATAGATTTACTATCAATCAACTGTTTTGAACCATTCAGTAAAGAATTCAAATCAAAACCTTTCTTCCATGCAACCTTCATTCCTCCTAACAAATGACTATTCTTATAAACCAAATTATAAATTGATGTCTTAAATGGTAAACACATAAACTCTTTACTCTTACTAACCATAACATTTTTCCTATTAGTGTCATGACTATAAATATTATTATTAAATACAGTTCTAATAAATTCATGATTATAACCTAATTATACATAATCAGCAGCAAATTGACCTTTTTGAATATCATCATCATTACTAAAGTTATTAAGCCTTCTATTCCTATAACAAAAATTCAATAAAGATATTTTTTATGCATAAAAGGCTGATAACTATCAGGTCTAATCACATTTCTCAAATTCTTCGGTTTTATAAAATGACTACAAAATAAAACATTATCAACCTTCTCAACATTTAAATCTAAAATTTTAATTTTATAGTCAAAACTACCACCCTCAATAGTAAAATTAATATTAGAATCAAAAGCATTCAATCCATCTAAAAATGCCTCTATTTTTTATTTCTGAATAACGAACAATCTTCAACATACCTAACAAATAATATTAAAGAAATAGAATTGATTAATAACACTTCATTCCAAAAAATCAATATAGACAGAACACATTAAAGGAGAAATAACATAACCAATAACCCAACCCTCTTTAATTTTATAAAACACATCATTATATGTAAAATACATTGAATCCTCTAACAGCAAAAGCAAATCATGAATAATCTTCATCTTATTTGCAGAAAAACATTCAATTTTTTTTAAAATTGAAATAAAAGCACCAATATTTTTTAATCTATCACTTGACTGATACATATTTTCAATGTCTAAACTACCAAAAACACAATTATCATCTAAAACAAAACCATTTATTTTATTAAAAACCTCAAAAGAAGAAGAAATGCAAAATTGACCTAATTTAATATAGTCTTTAAAAAAATCTTATTAAAATTTTTGATATTTTATCAACAATTCCTCTGTAAAATCAAAAATACACCTTAAAGGAAAACTATCTTTATGAGACTTCAAATTAAGGAAAACCTTTGAATATCAACTTAGATAAGTAGCTCTATGAAAAATCTTTTTATTTTCCATAATTTTTATAATTTTAGTCAATTTAAATTTTATTTTTTTACCAAGATCAGAATCTAAAATAGCATACTTTCCATTATTTCATTATAAAGAAACTTTAATTTCAAAATCCATATTATTTAACAATACAAACCACCACCATTATCTTCTTTTAACAAAATAATTTTTTAAAAGACTAATTTCCTTAGGGACAAAGACAAGTTTTTATCTTTTAAGTAATTGACTATTCAAAATAATCTGTAAAGACACTTTATTTTCATCAGAAATATTACTACTACATTCAGTGCTATTAAATGTAGAAGCAATATTTCTGATGAAAATAAAGTTTTTGTCCCTAAAGAAATTAGTCTTTTAAAAAATTATCTTGTTAAAAGAAGATAATGTTGTCAGCCAAGAGGTCAGCGCAGCTGCCTTGGTTATAGACGGTTGTTGCGGTTCGCCTCCCGGCTGATGCTATGACATATGGAAAAAAAAAGATAATGGTGGCTGGTTTGTATTGTTAAATAATATGGATTTTAAAATTAAAGTTTCTTTAGAATTAAATAATGGAAAGTATCCTATTTTAGATTCTGATCCTAGTAAAAAAATAAAATCTAAATTGATTAAAATTATGAAAATTATGGAAAATAAAAAGATTTTTGATAGAGCTACTTATTTTTTCCAAAGGTTTTCTTTAATTTGAAGTCTTATAAAGATAGTTTTCCTTTAAGATGTATTTTTGATTTTACAGGAGGAATTGTTGATAAAATATCAAATTTTTTAATAAGATTTTTTAAAGACTATATTAAATTAGGTCAATTTTGTGTTTCTTCTTCTTTTATGGCTTTTAAGAACATAAATGTTTTTGTTTTAGATGATAATTGTATTTTTGGTAGTTTAGATATTAAAAATATGTATCAGTCAGTTGTGTAATGATATGTTTTATAAAATTAAAGAGGGTTGGGTTATAGGTTATGTTATTTCTCCTTTAATGTGTTCTGTCTAAATTGATTTTTTGGAATGTACTTTTATTAATCAATTTTCTGTTTCTTTAACATTATTTGTTAGGTATGTTGATGATTGTTTGTTATTCAGAAAGAAAAAATAGAAGAGTTTTTAAATGGATTGAATGCTTTTGATTTTAGTATTAATTTTACTATTGAGGGTGGTAGTTTTGAGTTGATAAATTAAAATTTTTGGATTCAAGTGTTCTGAGAAGGTTGATAATGTTTTATTTAGTAGTCATTTTATAAAACCTAAGAATTTGAGAAATATAATTAGGCCTGATAGTTATCAGCCTTTTACGCATAAAAAAATATCTTTATCATTTTTTTTGTTATAGGAATAGAAGGCTTAATAACGTTAGTAATAATGCTGATATTCAAAAAGGTCAATTTGCTGCTGATTATGTAGAATATGGTTATAATCATAAATTTATTAAAAATGTTGTATTTAATAACAATATTAAAGTAACAATATTAATAGGAAAAATTTAATACTAATAACAATATTAATAGGAAAAATATTATAGTTAGTAAGGATAAACAGTTTATGTCTACCACTTAAGTCATCAATTTATAATTTGATGTATAAGAATAGTCGTTTGTTAGGAGGAATGAAGGTTGCAAGCAAAAAAGGTTCTGATTTGAATTCTTTATTGAATGATTCAAAACAATCAATTGATAGTAAATCTATTCCTTGTATTATTTATAAGATTCCTTGTAATTGCAGTAAGATTTATATAGGTCAGAGTAAATTTAGTCTTAATGAAAGGATTAAAGTTCATATAAGTAGAGTTAAACAAGGGAATCATAACTCAGTTATATATATTCATGAATTGAATACAGGTCATAAAATATTGTTTGACAATGCAATGCTTATTTTTTATGAAAAAAATGAATTAAAGAGAAGAGTAAAGGAAACTTTAATGATAAAACTTCGTGAATCTGAGGCTATCAATCTTATGAAGACATCTTTTGATATAAAGGGAGGTTGGTTTTTAAAATGAATTATGGAAAGTTTGATTTTCACTTGAGAAGATCTATGTTTAGTAGATGAAACCATGATCGTGTACGAATTTTGGTAAAATTTGGATTTTTATCTAGTATTGTATTGTTTTATGGTTTTGTATTTTATATATAGATGTAAATTTATTTTAGTAATAAGTACAAAATAATAAACAATAAAACATCAAGTCTCATGTAGTGCATATATTAAACAGATCTTATTATTTATATCTCTATTTAATATGTGTTCTACACAACATATGATACACTCTGATCTTGTTTTCTCACCAAAGGTTTTGTTTTTATTACAGTTTTTTTTACTAATCTTTATTTAATTCTATGGCTCATTTCTTTTTTTCTTAAATGATAAATTGATTTGTAATAGTTATAAATTTTATTTTGGCAATAAAAATTCAATAACAAACTTATAATAATATAGTTATGTGTTGTCAGGAAATTGTGATTCAGTTTCTATCTAAAACACAAAAAGAATGAGAAATGAAATTTTTGCCTGGGTCCTAGCGATAAAAACCATTAAAAAAAGTGATAGAAAAACAGGTCTGGATGCTGAGGTGCAATATAGACCCCTGTGCACCACTGCAGGTTTTAAAAACTTAAAAGTTGTGGATTTGGGCTGCTGAGGTTCAATTATTGTGATTTATTTAGTTATATATTAGTTTCCCAATGTATTGTATGGAATTGAAACACAAATCTATCACTATTACATAAAGGTATTAGAAATATTTTTATTTAATAGTGATTTTGTTCCAAAAGATGCTAAAAACATGAGATAATATTAAAAGATTATTTGATGTGATCTATTGCACATTATCACACAAAGCAAATAGTCTTACTAAAAGAAAGTATTTTATAATGATCTTGAATAAGGCTGTTGTAGAAAAAAAAATTCAGTAAGTAAATGCAATACTCATTGTTTTTATTTAGAAGATGTGGCTAAAGATAAAACAAAGTGGAGAACTCCATTTAGATGAAGTGGAAATTTTTCAGAAAAAAAGTTCACTATAGAAAAGATTAAAATTCAGCATCACAAAAGCTCAGATCTGCATTCTAGTTAACATACACATTAAATTCATCCTGTCCAGAATGTTTGAACCTTTTCATTTTTTTAAAAGTAATTACTCTTGCAATGTACTGAAAAAAAAACTTCAATTAAACCAATATTGCCAATGGTTGTGATCTGTGGTGTTAATCTCAATACTAGACCCTGAATGAATGCATTATCTGAAATTTGGCTCAAATAACTAAGATAATATTTTTAGATTGGAGGCACGATGATGAAAAATCTTGAATATTTTTTGATTTGTAGAAACTAGTTGTTGCCACTTGTGATAGGCTTAGAAAATAAGATTTGTAAGGCTAAAAGCTGAAGTTCAAATAATCTGTCTGGATGCTTGATAATATTAGAACAATCAGCTTATGAAAAATATGAATATATTTGTGATCCATCAATCGGTCTGTCTATTCATTGCAAACATATTTTTATATTCTATTTTCATTTTTTCTCTTCCATGGGAATTAGACTCACCACTTTCATTAACGAGTAGCTTCTAATTATGATGATGACATCATAATTATTATTTATGTAAAAGAACACTTTTAATATGTGATAATGTCATGCCATACAACAGTTAAAAACCCTGGTGAAATTCAGCTTGTTAGAAAATGATCACAAACAAAACTCATTTTAATAGTCAGTTTATTGCAATCAGAAAGCATGAATTAAATTGTGCATAAGAGTAGTATAATGGGAGAATATCAAGTTGCCAACACCACCATGGAGATTTGGCTACTTGATGCTTCTAGCTCATGCCATAAAGGAAACTTGTTCATAAAATGTGTGCACTATGAGAGAGGAAGCATGAGTCTTGTGCTAATAAATGGCTGTAATATGATGGAGTCAAGCTGAGGGATGCAAAGTGTTAAAAATGGATAAAATGAATTCTTTGTCATGCATGAGAATGGTGTATTGAAAGGCTATCCAACTCTCAACACAGTGCATGGATATTCAAGTGTTTGTTCTCTCTAGCTCAAATCGATAATGATGACTGGTCATAAGATTATATGCATGGTGAGAGAATGGTAATGAATTTATGCACTGATGATTATAGTGTGGAATTGAGATGAGATATGCACATTTTAAATCTTTCAAGGTGAGAACAAATCTTATTAGTCTTAGCAGCTTAACAAAATATCATTGTGAATCTTATTATACTGGTGATGAGGTATAGATAAGTTTGGAGATTGTACCCATGAATGTATGACCTCTTGGTAAAATCTACCCAATCTTTCATCACAATTCTTCTGGCCAACCCAAATTAATTTTGATCCCAGTAAGCATGGGTGGACACTTGTTCCAAATTAGTATCTTATAGCAAATGAAGTTCAATGCAAGTCCATTAGAAATTCTGATTTTATTAAGGAAATCAACTACAAAAAGATGTTTATAGGCCCTATTTAGATTTGAACATCATAATAAGTTTATTCTTTTACAATCATACTCAAGCATAACAGTGTATATGGCAAAGCATCACTAATGATTAATCACATGATTAAAGGCTTTTGACAGAATAGCTCAGTTGGTAGAGCGTTTGCCTTAAATTCAATATTCAAGAATCTAAAGGTGCGAGTTCAACTTCTAAGTGAATATTGTCACTGTGCATATAGGCCAACAACACCTGAAGAAGAGTGGAAAATAATACTACTTGAAACATTGTGTAATTACTAACCTGTATTGTCTATTTGTGTGTTATTACTAACAAGTTGTTTGTATTTGGAAAGTTTAAAATTTTTTATACATTCAGCATTCACTCATAAATGATGGAAATAGTCCAACACATCACATCTTACCATTGATGGTATGTTTTTTTTTTGTTTTATTATACTGTCTTTCATTTAAGACTAACTGTGAACCAGCTTATCAGAAGAGAGTTGGATGCATATGACTAGCCAACAAATAGATCAATAGCCAATTACAGAGCTGGAAAAATGGGATTGAAAGTCAAACCAAATCTTCAAATAATCTAGTTATCAGAAAAGACAATACTGCTGATAAAATAAATCAATCATAATGAAATGACTTACAATTCATTACTAAATGGATATTTAAGTGCACAAACATAGAAAAAAGTATATCTCCAACAAAATACAGTGCCATCACGGATAATTAAGGGATATATACTTATACCACAAATAACAATTGATGCTATTATTTAACCACATCGGAAAACAATGGCAAATAAATACTTAATTAATCATAATTATTTCCATACAATATATGGAGGAAGTCATGGAATAATTATGGCGGTTGAGACAAGAGTGTGAGGCTTACGACTAGTAACCAAACACTGACCAACGAATAACTTGGGCCTAATTTCTATTCTGAGCTAATCTAAAGGCTAAGCAAAAATGTTATAATGTCAGACTTGCTGATCAAGAAAAGTAACCAGATCTAAACTATTGTGCGTATAGAGCGTATTATTGTTTAATTAATAAAATTTTAGTTCAATTTATCGTCTTTGTCTCTGGTCCAAACATTAACAATATATTTACAACAACATTTGGAATTAAACGGAACCGGGCAGATTGCTTTTAGTAAAAAAATTCTGCACACAAATTAGATGAAATGGAAAGTATGAATTAATCATTTTTCAAGAAGCATAGATTTTAAAATATGCATCTTTGAAAAAAGCGGAATCCTAACGAGGCAATAAGAAATATTCCATTTTTATTGACAAATATATTTGTCCAAACTATAATAAAAACAAAACTTTCGGTGAGAGAGTGCTAGATTTTTTTTTAAAAAAAAACAGTTCTTAATTAAAATTACAATAATTGAAATAAAATTTATTTTTTAGCTTTACATATTTTTAAAAATATATATTTTTATTTCAAATAAATTATAAAACATGACTTTACTATGTACAAATTATAAGCATATATTAAATTTATAGTTGTGTGTATATGTCTGTATATATATTAAGTATACACATATATACGTACATTTTATGAAACTGTATACAGTATATATAAACATAAATTTATATATGTGTGTGCATGTATGTATACGTACATGTGTGAATTCACGTATAAATATATATATGAACACTTAATCCTTATATGTATATATTTATAGGAGCACATACACATGCATACGTATATATATCCTTTTTTTAATATACATACACACATACATATACTGTGTTTGTGTATATATATATTGAAATTATCAGACCAGTAACCATCTCGCCTAATTCATTATCAAATACTATATTCCAAGAATTTGAAGAATTAAAAAAAGGGTTTAACATAATCATCAGCATAAAACAGATATATATTTTTTCTTACATTTGTTGTTTTTTATAAAAAAAAAAAAAACTTTCATCATCATCTTTTCACTCGTTAATTAATAATTAAAAAGATTTTTACAAGGATATTTATATCACTAGACAAAAGAGATAACAATATTGCTTTGTTAGTGCTGCCATCTATATTTTTTAAAACTATTGTCAGCAAGACAAAATTTCAAATTCTTAAAATAAAACAGTGTTTATTAACCTTCCCTTTTCTAAAGTAATCTTTTTAATTTATATAATGAATAACAACTTTAAATTTTTCCATTAAATGATAATAAAAGTGTGGTCAAAAATTAGTTTTATTTTACAAAATTGGTTTTATGTTTATATTCTAAATTTTTTAATGTGATTTTTTTTTTTAATGTTCGTTTATTTTACATTTCATTTTTTTAAATCGTTAAAAATATCCAATAATAATTTATTTACATTATGATATTCAATTTTTTTAAAAAAAGGATTTTTATTGCTTAATTAAAAATTAAACTGAAATAAATATAGGCCTCCATCGTTTGGCATCGTTTTATAACATCTCAGAATTTCGTTTTAAAGTTTATTTATGTTCAGGGTTAAAAAGACGCTGAAGAAATAATAAGTAGAAACAAAACCAAAGAACTCAATTTTGTCATTATATAAAAAAATATACTACAAGCATTTCGTCATTATGTTAACAGTCCTGACTGGATTATATCTAATAAGAAAAAAAATGTCCATCGGCCATTTCTGATGTTGCATTATTTTCTCATATCCTCTACCTACAATCTTATTATAAAAACCTTTGTTGTGGAATTATTTATAACATGCTGTAACAGATTACAGAAAATATATAACAAATGTGTCCGGCCTTCTGAGAATTTTAAATCCTTGTAATCCTTCTGATGTTTAAAGACATCATTAATTAGATGGAACCCCCCTCCCCCTTACTTTACTTCCCTCAATTTTCGCTCTCTGATCATACAATAAACCTGAATTATCTATACGTACTTTCTTATAGAAAAAGAGTAAATAATGCAAAAACAATTGTATGGTAAAATGAAATTCAGGGCATATTTTAAAACACTTACAGGCTCAATGTTTTGGTTTTTTTTCCTTTCAATGAGCATAATTACTTGCATGAGATTTTACATGCATCCCAGAGGTATGCTCATATCCTGCAAGAAATCTGAATATTCCTAGTTCGTGAACTTAAAGAGATCATAAACTGAACTCCTTTACGAGCTGTGCATCACTCAGCATTTTGTTTTTAATTTTTTTATTCCCTGCACTTGTATATTTCATACTTCTGTTCCATCCTCAACCTCATCAGCAAAACGTATGTTTTGTCCCTGCCGATCACTGCGTAAGTAATTTCCAAACTTCCGCGCTTCAAGAAACTTTTTAAGCTCCTCTCGATGTAGTTCTCGGAATTTACTTAGCTCAATGTTGTCTTGAGGTGTGAGGTTTTCAGGTATTCCGTTACAAAGGGATGTTTCCATTTCTAGCCATTCTTTTTCTTTGTCCATATCTATCGCTTTTCTCTTATTGTTTGTTTCGTTGGCATTTACTCCATAGGAATTTGCAATGGGTTTCATATCATTTAACGCTATATAATTAGGATCTTGACTTATGTAATTGTTCCGGTCACTTTTATGAATATTATTGTCTGTGATTTGCACTCTTGGAGGTTTCTCAACAGGGTTTGGTTTACCGAGGAAGGTTTCTTTTTCTGCAGCTTCATTTTCAGGACCAGTTTTTTTAGGCTCCAAAAGTTGATAACGTTTACGGTAAATAAGAAATCCTAATATTGCAATAATAATAATCATAACTATTCCTATAATAACTCCCGCTACTTCTCCTCCATTCATTTGTACAACTGTGACTGCCTTCTGTATTATGGTCAATGTGAAAGAAGCACTGTCATTTCCACCACGATTTACAGCATGACATTCATACACACCAGAATCAGAAAGCTGAGTATCAATAATAAAAAGAATACTCATTTTTTCTGATGTACCATTTTCATATATTACATATCGAGGATCAACAATTCCACGGGAACTATGCTCCCCAATTATTTTACCATCCAGTACCCAATGAATTCGTGGAAGTGGATCGCCAGAAAATGTACAGTTGAATGAAGCATTTTGTCCTGGATTATATACTCTATCCTGAACTTGTAAAGTTAATTCTGGCATGCAAGCAAAATCATCAGATGTCATTTCACTCCACATTTTTCCTGCGGCTTTTGCAGGTTGCCAACATTGAGGTGCTATTCCATATGTAACTTTTGCTGTTCGCATCCATTCTCGAATAGGACGCATTCGACAATCACAATGCCATGGATTTTCATTTAGATCCAGTTGTATAAGTGAAGTTAGAGGAGTTAACAAAGCTGGTTCAATCATAGCAATTTGATTTCCAGAAAGTTTGAGCTTTTGAAGTTTGTCCAACCTCGCAAAGGCATTAGGGCCGACGACTTCCACCTGGCAGTTTACAATCTCTAAAACAAGTAAATTAATAAGACCAATAAAGGCATGGTCTTTAATCTCGCGAATAGGATTACTCCTGATATGAAGTGTTTTTAATCTCGGCAAGTGACGAAAATTTTGTGTGGGCACAGTACTAATATTATTTTCCACAAAATGGAGTTCCTGTAAGTTACCGACTCCACGAAATGCATCACTTTGAATCGTATGGATTTTGCACTTAGTGAAATAGAGCCTCTGCAGACTGATCAGGCTATGTCGTTTAAAAAAATTAAATTCAAGCATTGGAAATGCATACGCTTCTAACGTTAATACTTTGGTTAGTGCAGGTATATCATTTGGAAATTCACGTGCCCAATTTCCATAACATTCCGTAATTTGTTCACCACGAACCCATTTGCCACACGAAGAACACTCAACAGGACAAGCTTGGCTGTGATAAAGCAGACTGAGCATGCCCAATAGTATTCCTAAAGTATGGGGGATTCCTGAAGAATCCATCTTGGTGCCACTTAATGACTTTCCTCACCAGCATCAAGATGAGAAGCGACAGAATATCTGAAAAAAAAAAAAGTTCATGAATATCAAAATTAATTATATACTTAAATATATATAAACATAAAATTATAACTAAACAATGCAAATCTTATTATATAGTTATACACTGCTTTTAAAAGTCATGCTATGTTTAATATATGGTTTCTCATTTGATCACTGAAGTTAAGTAATATTAGGGTAAGTTAATACTTTGACTGAACCCTGTGTGCTATGGGTCTATTTGTTTTGCCCTATGTGAGTAATAGTGTCAGGCTTTGGAGCATATGATCCTCAAACCAAGTCCAGTACTGCTATCTACTCAAACCTCTTATGAATTCCTGAGCCATAAAATCATCTGATTAGATTATTTTAAGAAAACAAAGAACAGAAAGTATGTGGGAGGTTGAATTATCTTAATGTTAGATTGAGTTTTCATTTAGAAACCATTAGCTCATCAGTCTGTCTCTCTTAAAATAGATTAAACCACATGGTCAGAAAAAAAATTTATATTTTTATGCACGTATAAACTAAATTGAAGATGTTCTTATGCAGAATCAATTTTGATTTCTTCATAAGATATCTGATAAGAGAGCAAATCACCTTAAATAAATATAATCTAATGGGTTTATTGCTCAAGAGTTGGTACAATCTATGGCCACTGAAAGTGGGCATCTCACCACAATCCATGAACCCATACACTCTAGAGTCTGTTACTCTAAGACTAAATAGATAAATATATTAAAGAATTAAAGTTTGTAATGTCTCAGCCATGGACATATCTACAAACATAAAAATCAGAATGAAAAGTGTTGTTACATATATATATATATAACTATTAAAACACAGTCAATACTTAGACAATCCTAATATAGATAACAATGAACAATTTCAAACTGTTGTCAAGGCAACCTCCTTTTAACAATAATGGTAGAATCCCTTTATATATATATATATTGCACTTTTATTTTATAACTTTACTATAATCAAACTGGTGGATTCATGATGGAGTGATTACTCCATTTTTCTTGATCATTTAAGGAAGCTGAAGCTTTCCTAACAAAGTTAAATCCCCCCCCCCTCCAGATATCTGACTCCTAGCCATTCCAACTACTTATAGCTAAATAAAAATTTACTGAAGTTTACAGTTACAGCCCTAAATATTTATTTATCTAATGTTTTGAATCAGTTTAATTATTAACCAAATATCATAAAGAAGTCTGTAGAGATTCTTTCTAGTAAATTGGGATTTAATAATAGTATTTTATTAAATCTTTCAATTCTATATTGAAGACATAGAATTTGAGTCAATTATTATATGGTTCACAGTTTGTGTTTAACCACATTTACAAAAATCAGTTGTTAAATTCCATTTATAAAATGAAAGAATGTTATGATTATGGATTACCCTAAATCTATTAGTGAGACTCCAGTAATGTCTAGAAAGATCAAATTCAGCTGGCTTTACTGTTGCATCTGGAAAAAAAAGTTTGAAGTATTACAAGAAATCCATTAACTGGTTGGTTGGAAAGATTTTTCATTGAATACCCAAAAAGAAGATCTTGGGCTTGAAATACAATTTGCTTATCAGCTTTTCATCCATTTTCTGTGAGGCAACATCACTTCCGACATCTGATGGAGACATATGTGAAAGAACATCACAGAAAGGGAGTAGACTCAAAAACTAAACCATTTGCATTGCAACATAAGTAATGCCAGACAGCTGTCCGAGGACTATTATCCCCCAAAATTATTTTAATCTAATCTTGGATAGATAGGGAAAATCCTAGGTCATTTCTAAGTAGCATGGTGTAGGATTGTGTTTCAGTCTAATGGATTAAATATTGTCATGCAAAAACAAACTAGACATCACATGATCACCATTTCTATAACAGCACATAATTGTTGTAAACAAGCCTTCTGGCATTCATTGATTACTCTGTTTGGCACAGGGTGGCACTACTGTAAGGAGAGTTTTGCCTTTGATAAAACAAACTACATTAAGGAGGCTAATAGTGATAAAATGCCACAATCAAGTAGTACCACATTACTTTAGCACTCTATTTGGTTGGATATACCATTTGCATTAAGGAAGAGAACTCAACATATATATTATTAGCTAAATGACAAAAGTTGCAAGATAATTTGGGCTTGTCAGATGATTGTATTATAAAACAAACAATTATATTAGACAGCCTTCACTAATATTTGAGGGACGGGAGTGTCATAAGTCTCTCATCAATGAGCAAATGATTTATTTTCACTTTATATTTCCAATTTGCATTTTACCTGATATTAATATAAATATGAATTAAGAATTCAAACCTTATATTTAAAAAAAAAATAGTATTGGGTCTATGAGAAACTAATTATAAACAAAATATATAATACCGTGAAAAGTGTTGGAGGACATACCATGATCACAACTTGTGTCCGAATGCAAGTTGAGTTAAAAAATTTAACCAACAGGTTTGAAATAGCTGGGTTGTAAAACACCTAGATAATACATCTCATATTGGTAGGTAAATGGGTATTTAACTATACTTAGCTAAATGATAAAAAAGTGATAGAAAAACGTACACATCCTCAACATCTAGCAATAAGCAATTTTCACACATACTGTTTTATCCTTTATTATTTCTCTATGAGATGCTTTTATTGAGTCTTATCCTGCACTGGATTATTTAAAGTCTATTTTCTTTTTCTTTTTGAATGTAGTAATACAGTTTTACATATTGACATTTATACTTGGTTACATTATTACAACTTTAAGCAATTAGACAATCTAATATCAATTACTGCCTATCTGTAGAGTTGTCTTGACAACAGGTTGTTAATATTCTATTGGCCTATTTATACATGAAAGCTATAGCATGCAATTTGCATATAATAACCAATTATCTGCTGGAAATACGATTTAATAATTGCTACCAAATAATTCAAAAAGTATAATTAATATATACTTGCATTATTTTTGTCTTCAGTTTAAAGACAGCTTTCTAAGAGTATAAAATTTCTACATTGTGAAGAATGAAAAAAAAACTAACACTGCTGTGTTTTATTCTTCAATTAGATTCTCAGATATCATTTGATTTGACTGACCATATGAAAAATAAATTAGCAATGTATTATTTTACACTTTTTATGTGATGTTATTATATATATTGAAATGAATGTTCTCATAGGCAAAAGATATTTTATAAATCATGTTTTTTTGGAGTAATTGTGTTCAATAAAATAAAATAAAAGTAAATATACTGACATTTTAACAAGATAAAAAATGGGCTTCAACTGGGTGAAAAAAAACAATAATAATCCGTGATTGATCATGTGACATAATTATCTCTGCTAAAACCATGTAATTATTACTGTTTTTTTCACCCCATTAAGGCCAAATAATGTTAAAATGTCAGTATATATAGTAACTTTATTTTATTGAACATGGTTGTCTTACAACTCCAATTTATAATATATATCACTATATGAAATACATTTTCTCCCATGCATATACAAATAGGTAGTGTCCCAATGAAAAGATGTGATTCTGTCTTGAAAATGCTACAATATCAGCTCTAAATTAACCCATATATCATATAGCAACATAGTTTAACTATTCACTACAAAAATTTTAATGCATTATTCTGGATTTTTGAGTTTCAATATGAAATATATTTTGTATTTTACACCTTAACCCATTGTGGAATGAGTATTTTAAATTTTGTTTTCAATTGGAAAAAATGCTATGAAAACATTTGAAATAATTTAAACTGTGTGCAGCAGTGAAGCCATGAGTTACAAAAATATTTTCCAAGTGGTTTTCAAAATTTCATGAAGGCTGGCAAAACACTGAAATTGATCAACGATATGAAATACAATCACACTTCTTGTTAAATAGATGATCCAGACCTACTATATCACTACATAATACATGTGCTAACTCATAGATGGCACTGCAGGTAGTTTGGGGAAAAAATTAGTCACTTTTTTATTAGGATACTCTGTTTGGTACAATTGGGATCTAGAGGTTCCAAGATGGATTTTGGTGTTTGCAGTTCTGAAATCAAACTTCTTATGAACTTCCAAGCAATAAAGACATTAGCATATCTTTTTTGTAAATATTTTGATGTTAAAATATTATAAAATATGGTACTTGTGTATAATCCAGTCAACCAAGCTCAATAACATTTTTTTTTAATTATACACATTCAGGGGACTTACAAGTATTTATTTGTTATATTTCTTCCCCAGTTTTATTTTAACAAATATGTGTTAGTTGTAAAGTTTCAAAAAATTATTAAATCAATTATAAATTTTATTCAGAAGGTTTATTTCAATTTTTTTATTTAATTTTTTTTTAATCGTCTATAATTGAAATCATAAATATAAAATATTTAAATATAAAAATTGTGAATACTATTATTATGTAATCGTAGCAGAGTATTATCAACAACTTTCACAACTGTCAAATTTTTTCTAAGTTCTACTATGTGTTAACATTGCAAATAATTTAATATTTTTAGGAATTGAGTCATTTTATGCTTATTTATTTATTGCAATTCCAAATTTTATTTTAAAATAAGCCATTTCAATTGACTAACAATGTTCTTCAAAGACCTAAATTAAAAACAATTAATAGAGATACATTTTTTTAATATTAAATGTTTTTTATTAACTGTATGCTAAAAAAAATAAAAATAATTAAATTAATTATTTTTTAATTTAGTTTTAAATATTTATTTTTTATTTTATGCTTTTTGTTTTTAATTATATATCTATTTTTTAGCTTCATTATCAATATTTACTTAGGGGGTTCAAGTGAAAAGATAGCTTTTCCCTCCAAGTGCCTGCAGAGCCATCTCTGAACCAATGCATATATTATATAATGGTATAATTTATCTTTTCACCACAATAATTTTAAGATACTAGCATATCTAAATCATAAATTATGATATAAAATGTATTTGTATCTTTATAGAAAATTTCTTCTATGGCCATTTATACTTTTGGGAAAGGAGATATGTCAACAGGAATTGAATAAGGAGAATAATTCAGATGCTTAAGCTCAAAAACGTTTTTTGGCCAAAAATCTGTGCAACCATTACAACTGTGAGATACAATGCTATTATGCAATAATGACTATGAAGAACCTTGCTCACATAATTTGAGTCATTTCTTCACAAAATTTTATCCACAAATAATTCAAAATCTCCAAATAATAGTTAATTAACATGTATTGTCTGAACTTTAAAATGTGCTCAAGATGAATTATGCCTTTGGAATCAAAGAGCATTTTGATTTGCCACTTTTCCCATTTGCAATTCTTTTGGTTCTCCTTCTGGTGATCTCCACTCTGTCCTCTAGCTCTTGGTTGGCAGCTCATATTGGAAATATCATGCCTCATTGTCTATTACTATGCCTATTACTACATTTGGAAAAAATTCAAATCCATACTTGTAATTTTTGACATGTCTTTTTAGTGCTCTATTCTAAACATCTTTTTCGATCTGTTATCAACAAGTAAAGCTCTAAGCACATACATCTTTCATTTTTTAAAATTTTCCATTAAGACATAGAGTCATCTTGGGAATGCCACTGAAAGTTTGACAGACATGTGATCATAATACTGGAAATTTTTGTCAACCTTTTTCATGTTTCTATGTTTCCAATTACTTTTGATTCACCTAGTGATGACTCACCTTCAATGTTTTTTCTCCTCTTATTTGAAAACATTCTTGTGATTTACGGCTTCGTCACTGTACATAGTATGAATCATATCAAATATTTCATTAATAGTTTTGCCCAAATTAAAATAGAGTTAGCACATTATTCCACTGTGGGGTTTTTTTTTTTTTACAAAAATACAAACATGATCACATTTCATATTATAATATGATCCACTCATGCTAGCAACTTACATTTTTGTGGTGATTATAAATGTTAAAAAATAGTTTAAAGCTGTGTACAATTAAAAATATATAAAATAAAAAAGATATATAAAAATAATAGAGAGAGCTTAGTTATTTGAGATAACTAAGAAATGCATGCAAAAGTAAGAAAATTTTGATTTTACACACTTTCAGAGAAGGTGAAAAGTCGAATGCTGTAAAAGGAAGAGGATAAATTATATTGCTAATAGTAGATGAAAAGACTAAAAGAAAATAAAGATTGAGGAATATAAGAACTGATTAAGTAGACTTTGACTAATAGTATAGAATAAATAAATGAATGAACAATAGGCTCCAGAGTCCTCATCAAATCATGCAGGATATGAAGTGAAAGGTCGTGGTTGAGAAAAATATAAGTAGATATCAGAGAAAGAAATATTTAACTTGAATAACAAAGTGTCTAAGTCTATCATCTTATAAATTCAAAACTTCATCTGCAGAGAAATCATTGTATGTCATTATTAATGTTAATATCAACTTACAAATAAAAAAGATGAAAATATTGTGGATATAATGACGTATAATAATATCTATTGTCCAACAGCATATAGATTATATAGCTAACTAGTCATATCAAAAACTCAAGTGACCCAGTTCTATTAATTCTGGTGTTCAATCCACTTTTAGGATTTAGGTAATAAACTATTTGATTATAGTCATAACAGCTAAGCATCACTTCAAATAAATAATCACATAGATTATTACTTGGAAATTTATAAAAAGTTTGAATGCCGGAAGTGGGTTACAATCGACCTTAAGATTATGCCGCTTCACTTTGCATCAAATTATACCTGGCACTATCATTTTGAATGCATGACAAAGAGCAATAATAAATTATTTATGCAAGGTCAAACTTTTCTCAACAGCCATTCATATGATCTTCGATTTCCAATGCTAAAACTGATAGCCACTACTGATAATTTTAAAGTATCAGTAATGTGAATAAACATTCTTAACTTATAAATCAAATCACCACGGCAACATAGAATGTATGCTGGCATCAATAATCTACTTAGAGATATTTAAGTAAGTATAAATATTAAATGAACACCTAGATGTCAGCACTGGTAAATGCTTGAAAACAGAAAGGGTACATATAATGAAGTTATGGAAGAATAAATATAAAAAAAGTGATTATACAGAAAGTGGATTATTGGATTTATGCTGGGTTATAAGGGGGGTTTAGATATAAAGGCCATAGAGTTGACAAAGATTATGTTGTGGAAATGGGATGGAGCAGAATATGGGAAAACATAGACTGGTGAATGGAAAATAAAGTGGCTAACAAGTTTCTCTGTGCATAATTGCTGAGAGATTGACTTCGTTTAATGAGAAGCTACAGTACATCACATCATATAATTTCTGGCTATTATTCTTCAGTAGCATGGAGCACTGGATATAGTTTATTTGCAAACCAAAACTCATCACTGATGAAAGTAATACTCTAGTCTGATATATTCATCAGATTCATGCACATATAGGTGGCACTACAATAGTTGAGTAAGATAAATCACTATTGTCAATGAAGAATTATTATTGTTCTACTCTGACTTTAATATTGTCCCTTTAAATTTTTATATAATATATGCACTTGAATGATATATTTCAATTTAATCTCTAGTTTTATTTTTTTATATAGATTTGAGTGTTTGCACTGTTTTTTATCATACTGAGATAAGAGGATATTAGAGTACAATAAGCTTTATGTCAATATGGGGAAAGATTGGGGATTTAATTAGCATTGTTATCTAGAGTCTTATTTACTCATATTTCCCATGGATGGTTCTGGAGCAGGGGCTACATTTTAATTGTATTGGGTATATTATAATTTGCCATTATTTGCAATCTTCTATCATCATTTTTTAGGACTATGTAAATATAAGTTACTCACAATAGAGCATGGTGTTCCAATTCAAAGGAGGAAAAAAAAGGCTGTTCTAGAAGTAAGTTATACAAAATCTACACAAATCATTGTGAACCACGAATACATCCACATATAGAACATGATGATCCACTTTTCTTTTCTTCAGCAGTTAAACTTTTGTTTTTGGAATACTTCACTTTATTTAACATCTCCAATATACTCTACTCACTGCCAAATATTCCCAACAGAAGCAATCAACATTACACCTTTTTAAAATATTTTTGAGATAATCCTAACAATGTAAATAGTGTTTACTTCATCCATGACAACCATGCTTAAATTAATCATAAAACATCTGGGAAATCTTGAATTGTTTATTCATTTTATATGTCCAAATCAATGAAGGTAAGATTTTACATTAGTGGTCTCTATAGCATTATATTCAGCAAATTAAAGACAATATTGATTGGTTTTATAATCTTGCCATTGTAGTTTTAAAATTTTACAGAGCATCCATAAATGTAACAATGTCTTTATAATGCATTAATTAATAGGGTGTCCAAATCTCACTTCCATATAACAAATCAAATAAAACAACAATTCTGTATACAGTGAATTTAGTTATATTAGTTAATTCCCTATGATAAAATATCTTATCTTTCAATTTATTAAAAGCAGCAGTAGGCTATTAGAGTCTGTATTGTAGTTCAACATCTAAGATTATTTTTCTATCTATAAAATTTATATTATAAAATAACAACCGTTAGTACTTTAAAGTTATATTTATATGGTATGGATGGCTGAAGAACTGGAGGTTGGAGTAGTTTGAAGCATGTCCATTAAAGTATGAAGATTTGCTATCTTAATATAAACTGAGCACTGATTATGTAAATGTGTGGAAGATGATCTGGACCAACTGATGAGTGCTGGTTCAGCACGAAATACGTATATTGATTTTATCTTTTCTACATATGTGTGGTCATGTGTATTAGAGGTATGAGATAATGCAGATAGTTGAAAGGTGCTTGAAAGTCCATTCAAATCCCTTATATTTATATGCATGCCTAAATTATGACATGAATTTAAATTTGGGTCAAGTAAATAAACTTTAAAAATTATTCAACCTGTTACCAAGCTTTGGATTTTCCATTCGGAAAGATGACCCATAACTAAAAATAATCTAGCGTTGATCAGTAAATGGATGTCTAGCTAAAATCATAGATAGAAGGTAAAAAAGAGAATGGGCAACTGCACAAACTAATAATCAGTTAAAAAAGCAAGTCTGTTTTACCTTTACCTATATTTTCGGCCTACCTATACATATATATAATGTAGGAAAAATTGCAAAATGTCTCGTCCTCTATGTATATACGTACATATAGATTAAAACAATCATTTTTGCGGGCTAAAAAACACATAATTCACAGTAGCATATAGAATTTCTATCAATATTTTTCCTCTATTATATTTTATAAAATACCAAACCATCTGGAATTAGTCATGTAAGCTCTTTCTAAGAGTTAATTCCCAATGCATTTATTTTCTTTATCGCTCTCTCTCTACTTACTTGAGTTATGACAAGTTTAGACAAAAAAAAATGCTCTCGCTCATTCATTAGAATTTTGTTCAATATATATATATGCCTTGGGGTGATCTTATTGACTCAGAACAATAATGCCGACGCTCTTTCATTGACAGAGCCATGAAAAAGTCGGTTTATTTAAATCAATAAATTAATCAATTTTTTTTTATTTAAAATTTTCAAGACGAACTAATTTATTTACTTAAAACAAATTCAAATATAAGATAACTTTAATTAAAACAAAAAATATAGCTTAGGTGGGCATATAGTGCGCGCACACACATCTTTAAACAAATTTCTGTAAGATTTAATGTTGGTTGTGCGAGAGCCAAAGAAATCTTTGCTGTCAACACTTATATACATTAACCAGATGAACAAATTAACGAAAACTTTTTTTAAAAATTAACACACACTTCTAAAAACTGTTTTCTGTGTGTGTGTGTGTGTGTGTGTGTTTCAACGTAGATGCGGAAGGCCTAAGAACTATAAACAGAGTTCATTCACGATATTGTTAAATAACCAAAAATAATTCAGTAGTTTGCAGCTCGGAAGTTCATAGGAAATTCGAGCAAGGAAAGTAACAGAATTGAGTGCTATCTTGAACGCTGAAATCTAATGCAAATAAAGCTTATCAACCCAAATACCTCTTTCCGAGCGCGAAACATGGTGGGAAGATGATATGATAGGACCGTTGTGCCAGGTGATTTCTTTTACCTCTCTTTATTCTATATGATTACATTCCAGCTATAGATAGATTGAACACTTTGTAGGGCCAAATTCATACCATCGAAATCTGCAGATATTAAATAAAATAAGCAAACGGTTCATTGCTCAATAAACTACAAGATATTCAAAAGCTGGTTGTCTCTATTGAGGTTTACAATATATATGAAATAAGGGGAGGGTCATTAAAATTCTGGGGGGATCTATGATACTTGAAACAAGATCCAACAAGGGGAGGGTCATTAAAATTCTGGGGGGATCTATGATACTTGAAACAAGATCCAACGCTAATGGAACAGACATATACAAGCTCCAATCTTGTTTTCCATTTTTATGATAGTTTATGAAGCAGTACATAGAGGATTTCACAGTGCAGATATCAAGAAATGATGTAAGGCTGATAATACATGTTTTAATTTAAATTAAAAGCAAAATCAGAGATTCATAGTTTTGGTATCTAGATTTACAGCATGCTATGATTTTGATAGTCTTGCTAATTCAAAAGATAATATTCTTAATGTTTTGAACGAATTTATTAATCAGAAAACTAAACTCAGTACCACTTCATAGTTGGAGAAAACATGGATATCTTAATTTATTTTCAGTGCTCAGTACCATTATCAAATATTTTGTTTTTCTCTTAGTATGAAGCAATATAAATATTGCCTTTAATTTATTACATTTCAGTTACAGGTTTATTACAATTTTTATTAATAAATGTTCAAAATACTAAAGATGGGAAAAATAATATCTTTAACATTTGGCTGACTTTGGTATGATCTTGGCATTATGGGTCAATGCAAATATCTTGGTATCTTCTTAGGCAAAGTGTAGTCTTGTATAGCGAGGTATAGTGGGGAAAAGACTTGCTTTATTTAATAGGTTAAAAGATGGTATGTTTTACTAAAATACTATATTTAATTGATGTACAAGGTATCTGTTATTGTATGGACGTGAGATATGGGAATCTATTAATATGGCAAAAAATGCACTGAACAAAATTTTATTTAAGGATACTCTACTAAATACTAAAAACACAATGCCAAGGTTGTAAAATCAGATGGTATGATCTTAAGTTTGATAGGTATGATTATTATTGCAAAGATATCCCTTTGTTTAACTGAGTATGGTAAGTGAATGAATCATAATAAACTTTAAAAAAAATCCTTATGATGAATTTGAGTGTAGTTTTCATGAAGAGGAGACCTGCTTATTGTATCAAGACTATCTCAAAAACACTTTCATTTGAGAAAGTATACAGAGAATAAATGCAATAGAAAGCTTCAATTAGGCATGACAATAAAGATTTCAAAAAATAAAGAACCTATCATCATCCACCTTCAGCTGTCAACATCTGCTTTAGCTGACGATTTTACTACTTCCTGGAAATAAAGACTATAGTTTAGTTTTGTCCTTTAGGATTTGTAAATATCTACTTAAAAAAAGTTTATACACACACACATATATCCTGTCTTACAAAACATTGTTATTTCAGTTAAAAAACTATCATGAAATTGAGAAGAAACACCATGATGTTTCTTGATCTTAAACTCGGAGACAAAAAGTCAATAAAATTTTCAATGCTGACTGATGTATTTTGGTGAACAGTTTGTCCATATTAGTTTACTATATGAATAACCATGTAGTAATAACAGCTATCATGACATGAATGAATAAAGTGTAGGAATTTGCACAATGTGGTTTCTTTAAGGCCGCAAAGAGAAATCAAAGAATCTATTAGTTACCAAACAGATCCTTTTCTTCAACCATAAATTTAGATTTTAAATGATTAAATACTTGATAAATAAAACATTTTTATTATAAGTGCAAAGAAATAAATATGTAAACATTTTGCAAAATATTTGAACACGTTAATATCGTGTAATCATTAGTTATGTAATATCAGAAACAATTCAGTTCAATTTATATACCTTTTATTTATTTTTTTATAAACTTTCAGTTTGTAAGAAGCCTTTAAGTTTGTTGTTCCTACTTCATTTTTGTTTGTAATCATAATAAAAGGTCTTAAATGAATGTTTAAAACCTATTAACAATTATAACATAAATACACTTTTAATGTTGCATTATAATTAATAGAACATATTCAATAAGAAGTATTTTGTTTGTTGATTATTCTTTAGCAAAAATATCTAATCAAATATTCATTGATAATTGAGATGCCTAAAATAATTGAGATTCTAAACTATTGTTGATTTGCATAATATGATTTGAATATTAGGATGTTTGATGATATGAATCTTTGTAGCAGAGGATTAAAAAAATTCTTCAGAATATGTTGGATAAATTAGATGAAGGATGTATGAAATATGGAATGAATATTAATGTTGAGAAGACAAAGTTGTTATGGATATGGAGAAATACTAAACAATGACAAATTGAAAACTATGATAATATAGTTCAACAAATAAATGAATTTAGATATTTGGGCAGTTGATTGAATGACAATGGAAGAAATAAAGATGAAGTTAAAAGAAGAATAGCATTGACAAAGGATGCATTTATTAAGAAAAAAAATATTTTGTGGACCTTTGAAGAGTGATTTAAAGAAAAGATTAGTTAAATGTTATGTATTAAGTGTACTATTGTATGATTGTGAAATGTGGGCAATGAGTAAAAATTAAAAATGGATTGAAGGTTTTTGGGGTGTGGTCATGGAGATGTATGAAAAAAATAAGTTGGATGCATAAAATAATAAGTGACAAAGTTTTGAAAAGACTAAATGAAAAAAGAAAATTGATTAAAGAAATTAGAGATAGAAGGTATATTGAACTGAGCATATAATAAGAAGAAAAACCTAATGAAAGATGTTGGGGGGGGGGGATAGTAAATGAAAATAAAAAGATAAGACAGAAAAGATTGACTTTGCCAAATAATATAAATAATGGAAAGAGATAGTAGAATTGAAATTTTAGGCACTGAAGATAATAGTCTGGAGAAATGGGTGAAGCTATGTATTCTCTGGAACTAGCCATATGACAAAATACCATTGACTGATTAATTGAATGCTTAGTAAATGATTTTAAAGCAATGTTTATTGATTATCCTAGGAGAAAAACATAGAGTATTTTACATAGAACAATTATTTTTTACAATATTCAATATATGACTATAACATCACATTCTCCATTTTTTATGCATAATCTGTTAATGCAATAGTTTTTCTTCATACAATATTGTCATCTAGTGTGAGCCATGGTAATCAATGGACGTTAAGTTAGTACATCAAAATCCCTATCTAGGACCTACTCATCCAATATCTCCAGATTAGTTTATAGTTTATGATTTTCATCAGTGAGGAGTCTTGGATATAAGAACACTGCACAAATACTTTCAGATCTAATAGATCTCTCTAAAACATAGGTACAGTGCTCTTGATCAAGAATCTTCATTGATGAGGGCCATAAGCTAGAAATTAGTCTGGAGATATTGGATGAGTAGGCATTAGCTAAGGATTTTGATTCACTAACCTTCTAGCATCCATGATTACTAGGGTTTGGGCTAGGTAGCAATATTGTAAGAGGAAAATATTAAATATAAGGTTAAAAGGCATTATGACATATACAAAAAATACCAAATACAATTGTATATGATTACATAACAGTAAAAGAAAACATTACAAAAGATTGGATCTTTTTTCCTCCTGCTAAATGCTTTTTTTTTTTAACTTATATATACAAAATAAAACATAATTCATTTTAACAGGAAATATTCTTAAATGATAACTGTAGGAGGGGGTTAGTGATAACTGGTTTTTTTTTTTAATTCATTATAAAATTATAGCTTCAAAGATATCAGATTGAAACAGAAATTATATCTTAGAAATCAAGGAGTACAATTAATGAAGGTTCTAATTGTAATAGCAAAAAATAAATCTTGACATATATTATCTATTAGCACTGTCAAAGATATGGTTTTGGAAGTTCCAGTACTTGATAAGATCAGATGTAGCACAAGTTAACTAGATTCTATTGATACTTCTGATCTAAATGAGAATTAAATAGACCAAAAGTCATGGAGAATGCAGTGAATGACTTTATTGTTATCCAGTGTCTTAACATAGGCCTAATCTTAAAAGAGAAATGCAGAAAATGTGTAGCTAATCTTTGCTTCTCCAAAAACATCAAGTGATGTCACTTTTACTAATAATAACATGCTGCAGAACTATTAAAATTATTACTCAATATGGTGATATAATAAGTGCCTTGTGAAATAATGGTTGTGTGATAATCTATTAAATCTTTGGGAATTCTAATTCAGATGAAATTTTGAATTTTTTTTTTAAAATACTCATAATTTGATTTTCTGAGAAGACCCAGGAAACAATCTTGTGATAGTTGGTAAATGTATATCTACCTATAATTCAGCAGGGTTGCATGATGAATGTTAATGCACTGGAGACTTGCAAGGTACCTTTTACCATGAATGGTAGATCGGTCACACTTTTAAAAATATCAAACCTGTTTGTCTATCTTTTTTCATATGCAAACACACACATCAAAAATATTTACACATATAAGTGAAAACTAGTATTCTAATATACTAACATTTACATTATTTTTGTGAATTAAATGTTTTTGGAACTAAAAACTGAATAATCTTAAGATATAAGGTTTGGTTTACCCATTTGCTAGACCTACTGTTTGGATTGTGAAACTGATGGTCACTTTTTAATTACTTGAGGATTTCTAAACAAGCTTAGGATTCTTTTGCAGATTGGCAGTCTCAAACAAACCAGCTAGTCATCCAATTAGAGATCAGTAAATGGGTATCTAGCCATTCTTAGATAGTAAGAAAAGGCCATAGGTTAATTTTGGCTGATCAAATGAAAGTAAAACAAAAATACTATTGTAATGTGATGTGGCCTTATATTCAAAGTCTGCTTTTCAGTTATTTACATAAGACCTCCTCACAAAATCAGATATAACCCTGAAGTTATGGATATGAGTCATGTAATAAGATTTTATTATTGGCAATCATCACTGATTCACATCCAATTTTTATAAATTATATTGCAACATTTTAAATTTTTATAATATTAACATTTTAGCATTTATAAATCATTTATATATATATATACAATAAGTGATCCGTTATAAGCAAGTTTTGTGACTCAGATTTTTGAAGATATGCATATTTGATTTAGCAGGAGGGAGTGGAACACACGTCAGTTTATTATTACTTTCTCCCAACTTTCAACAAAATTACTAAACATCTCAGAAAGCAGAATTGTGCATTATAATTAATTATACATGCAAATTAGCATGCATTAGAATTCAGATTATTTTTTGTGATAATTTTAATTACTTAATAATTAATATAATGATGAATGACAATTTGAATTTTAATGCTTCATAATTTACAAGTATAATTAGGATTTTGAATTATTAAATAATTTATAATGTGAAAATTTCTGATTTTCCGTAAAATCAGCACCGTTGGGTTAATATAACGTAAAACATAACTCATTGCCTACCTGAAAACTTCAAAACTCTTCCCAGATGTCAAACTCAATTAAGCGTTGTATTAAATAAAGTCACTTATTAACAATATATATTCTTAATAATAGCTATTTCTTTTGCTAATAATAATAATAATAAACTTATGTGATTTTTCTAGAGATGTAATACTTAGATTAAAATACAGTGATATGTAACAGGTTTCAGAACTTGAAAGTCAATGGATAGTAGTTTCAGATCTATCATTTCCAGTGTATGACGTTCTTGTGAACTGCCAAGTAGTAAGCCACTTTGTAGTTGCTGTTGTTGTTGTTGTTATTATTATTATTATTATTATTATTATTATTATTATTATTATTATTATTATTATTATTATTATTATTATTATTATTATTATTTTTTTATTTTTTATTTTTTTTATTTTATTTTTTTTTATTTTTTATTTATTTATTTTTTTATTATATTAATATTTATTTTATATTTTTTATTATATTATTATTATTATTATTATTATTATTATTATTTTATTATTATTATTATTATTATTATTATTATTATTATTATTATTATTATTATTATTATTATTATTATTATTATAGAACAAAAACTGAAGATAAAAAGGTTCACAAACCATAACACAAGCTCTTTCACTTTTCCTGTTGAAGCTCCTTATGGTTTTCTAATGTAAAGCATATGATTTTTTTTTCATCTTGCATGGGTTAACACAGTAATTTGATTGGAAGATTCTGGTGTTCAAAGTCTATGTTCCACAGACCAGCTCCATCACTTTGATGCTCATACATTTTATAAAACTCGAGCAATAAACCATTCTTTTTTTTTAAGAGTGACTGATTTATTGTAGCAATAGATATGTGGCTTCTGAAGCTCAAGAATCATGAATCATAGTGCAACTCCACTACATCTGGGTTCAAACTTCATAAAATAAATTTCTGAGGGGGGAAAACCTATGATTATTTTATTAATAATGCAGAGTTCTAGTTTTTTGTCAAATTGAGTGTGCATGCAAATGTAACTTGTTAATTTTTATTACAATCATTTATTTTTGTTTATAAGATACTATATTTCATGCAAGATGATAATAGATTATTGAAGTCTTAAACTGGATTCCAAGAGAATGTAAAAGACCCAGAAAGAGACAACATGTGAGATAGATGGATAAGATGAGAAAGTGTGCAGGGATGATGTGGAGAAAAGAAGCTAAAGATCGGAGAAGATGGATTGAACTTGGAGAGACCTTCATCCTGCAGTGGATTGATAATGGTTGATGATGATGATGATGATATTTCATAATAGTATTTTCCTAATCATAAACTTGCAATTCATGGTTTTAATAAAAGTTTTAAAAATAAAAACTAAATTTATACAATTGAATTTATAAAATTTTATGCAGATGCTTGCCTGTCATTATGAATCATTTCTCAGCCATTTATTCCTTTTACCTCTCAGTGTCAGCTCAGTTACAGCTGAGTTTCTGTCTTGATTTATTACTAATCTGTTATTTTCATTACTGTATCATTTTGTCTTTTTATTATAATTATTTTCATACTATTTTAATATGTTCATTTTTATTATCAAATTTTATGTGTATATTCACATTTATGATATATATGGTTTTGATATTAATTATAATTTCAGAAATTCAAAAAAATGTTTGGAACTAACAATAGTGCATACAAAGAGACTACTATATTGTATTTCTAAATAAAAAACCAATACTTTGATAAATAAAGGATATAAGCAAGCATTATTTTAATACCCATCATGCCAAAGGAAAAGAATCCAGAAAGTAATATTTTGAATTGTATAGCTAATATGAATAAATTGATTTATATATACATGTGAAAACTGAAACACACAGGCTTGTTATACATGGGTGTGACAAGAACCTCAGCCTCAGGGTGGTCTTTGAGCATTCCATCATCAGATTTTTAATTGGATGGATGATTGAAGAGTTGGAGTGTGGAGTAGATTGAAGCCTGCCCTATTAAAGTATGAGGATTGGCTGTCTTAATATATGTCTGAGCATTTATAGAATATATGTGCAGAGATGGTAATCTGGACCAACTGATGATTGCTGGTTTAGCATGAAATACGTATATTGGTGATTATTTATCTTTTCAACATATATTGTTCAAGTGTATCAGTGTTATGAGATAGTGTGGAGAGTGGTGGGGTGTGTGAAAGTCTGTGCTCATATACCCAATATATTATATACATGCAAAGTAAATAATATCTTATATGTGAAGTTTTGACTTATTTAATAAAAAAAAATCTGCCAAATATGGTAAATGAATCCAAAAACTCACTGAAATATAAAATAGCACTATGGTAATATACAATAATCAGTGGCTTTATTGTTTGAGAGTTTATAAAAAATTTGGACATGATGTGACAAAGCTAGGCACTACCCATGGAGCAACATGCTACTACACAACTGCATCAAACTATGTATGGTTCTATGACAATGAGAAGTAATAAAAAAGAAAGTATCATATGAATTTATCTACTTGGTTTCAATATATGCAATAGGAGCAGTAATCTATTGTATTTAATCTACTCCAGAGCCATCTATTGTAATATTGAATATTAATGAATGCATCCACTCATTATTCAAGCCTGTAATAGGTGACTCTGAACTCTAAGAGTGAACTACTGTTCTGATTACAATCTATCGCAGCATTCTCTTGTTTGTTTCATAACTTTTTCTTTCATTTATTGTTTTCCAGATATCCTATAACGTTGAACATATATAACTCATTTATTGATTCATTTATAGACTGTTTTCCTGACAGATATTAGCTTCCTGGAATCATTCTCTACTTGTTTTGAAGCACTAGTCATTCTGTCTCCTTTTGTTCAATTTATCAAAACATAATAAATAATATAAATTTGTCCATAAAAAAAACAAGTAATTCACTTAATTATAGTTGTATTTATTTAAATAAGATTGATGTTAATATTCCTTTTTTTTTTTTTCAAAATATAATAAAATATCTATTTTCTACACAATTTTATATTCTGCAAAAATTAATGCTGAAAGCAGATATTTTACTTTAACACTTATCTTCACCCTATCCTAGCGCTATCTACTTTAAGCTTGATTAAGCAATGGACACCAATGGCATAATGCCATAAGATTCTTCTGATTAATTTGTCTTCTACCCTTGTTATTCAAAACTAATGCACTTACACTCCTGTCAGCTACCTTTTACTTCATTGTTTTATTTAAATTAAACAAAAATTAAAAAAAAAACTAAAATTTCAAGTCCAGGCTAACTTACAGATTTTTATTAATTACTCAAACTTATAGTAGATGACTCTGCTTTTAAAACATATGAAAGATCACATGATGTTAATGGTTTATTTGGTTATATAATGAAAATGATTTATTTTATTTGATGTTATAAATAAAAATATCAGTTGACAATTCTGTCATTTACTAATTTTATAAATTGCATTTGTTTACATTAATATACATATTAAATTAAAAGATTAATATACATATATTTAAGAAATTGCAATATTTTTAGCTTTTACACACATAAAATATTAACAATTGGTTTATTATCTTAATAAAAACTTAACTAATAAACTAAAAGGAGATCTGCTTTTGGTTTAAAATAATTGTGACTAATATTACAATTAGATTATTGCTATTTTAGTTTTTAATGCTTATTTGTATTACTTGTGTGTCCTTAGTAGTTTTGTCTTTAATATTATTAATAGATAGGTAGACTTATACATTGGATATATTAGAGGAATAATAAGAAATTTTAGACAAAATTCAAGCAATATATATAAAAAATGGATTTCTATATCACATAGTATAAAAGGCAATAATAGATAAAGATAATTGTTCCAAACATTATAGTGTTACATACAGTGTATCATTCAATTAAATAGACCACTTAATAACAATAATAAAAACAAAAAAGTAAAATAATTTGTTTTTGCAAAACATGATATATTGGAAAATTTTGGTGTCCATTGAAAAACAAGATTTAAAAGACATCAGTTATTGTATGAGAAAATTAAAACATCTGTGCTTAACTTTGAATTGAAATATAGTGGACATTTCATGTTCACCTTGAATAAACTAAAAATATCACATGGCAAAAGAAAGTGATAAAATTAAAGGAAAATAAGTTATTTTTATTAATAAAAAAATCTACTTCATAGACAAGAAGCTAATGTGGAAATTAATAAAACATAAGAGAATGGGTAGGAAAAAATAATGCATTATTACAATTAATAATAATTGAATGACTCTTTTGTTTGAGAGTTCAGTTGCCAGCACTGGAATCAATGGAAGACTTCACAGTCCAGAGTGTGACATTCCACCATTACAATAAACCACACAGCACAGGTATTTCAATGTATGCACTAAAATATGCAATTTCTTAATGTTTTAGAAGTTAACTGCACTGTGGTATGTACATAAAATGAATCCCAACAAAAAGCTGACTTAGTTTTTCCTCCAATAGAGTTGGATTAGAGATTTGAACACTTAACAAAAGACTAATACAGAAACTTCAGAGCATTCAACAAATTAAAGAAAGAATGTATGCTAGAAGTAACAAGAAGAGATCAAAAATGAAATACATAGATGAGAGAAACAACAGATCTTACCGACATCATTGAAATAAATAAGAGAATGAAGTGGAATTGGATGTACATATTCCTAGAAGAAGTTATAATAGGTGGACAGTTGAAATCATAAACTAAAGTGAAAGAGATTATAAAAGACCTAGAATGAGTCTCACATGTGACATGGATGGATACAATAGAGTGTGGGAGTGATATGTAGAAGAGAGAGTACAGTTCAAAGAAATTGCATTAAACTTGTAGAGATCCTCATCCTCCAGTTGATCAATAATAGTTAAAAATGATGATGGCTTGGGTATTAATAATAATAAAAATTTAAGGCACTAGCATAATTAGATTCATTGTTTTGCTTGTTATTATGAAATCATCAAACCACTTGAAAATATTCTTGTGATGTAAGCCTTAAGTATCATATATAGTTTCAATCATTTTAAATCTTTAGTACTTTTGCCCAATTTAAAGCAATATTTATTAATAGCTCATTGTGCCATGAGGGGTTAAAATACACAGCACACAGTCACATTTTAAGTCATAAATCATGATCCAAACATGCTAGTGCCTTAAATTTTTTTTATGGTGAAGAGTTAAATCACATTGCTACATAAAAATGCATTGACTGGAACTCATTGTGTATATGTGTAATAAATAAATAAACCACAGTACCAGTTTAGCATTTTATAACATTAAATATTAATTATAAACTGTAGAAGCAAGCTTTCAATTGTTTTAATATGATCATTCTCAACATCATATAATATTAAATAAATTGTCTATCATTATGCACTGTTTCATGTTATACACATTAGCACTTTGTTGATTATAAAAATTATTTCCTTTATTAATAAACAAAGGTTTCCCCTTTCTTCATATACTTTATCTAATCTGAATACAAAGTTTCTATCAGTTCATAGTCTTTAAACATGGATATTTACACATTATTCATATTTATACAACTTTTCACTATATCAAATAGCAATTTAAATATTCTTTAACATTTTTTTTACAATGTGCATTGAGATTCCTCACAAAAAGATATTATATGTAAGCCTCTTATTAATAATTAACAGATAGTTTTTAAATGTAATATAATTAAACTCTCCAATTATATTATAATAATTGAATGTATTAACATAAATGCTTCTCATATGGATTAAAAAGACCAAAATTCTTATTCAATTTTTAAATATGTTTTTTTTTAAATCAACTTTTCAAAAGAAAATATTAGAATAGAAATAAATTAGGTCTTTAAATATGGACTCAATCATAAATCATACTTCAGACCACTCAACGAAGTATGGAGAGATGCATGTTGGGAGTAACAAGAAGAGATCAAAAATGCAATGTATGGGTAAGAGAACAAACAGGTGTTACTGATCTCATTGAAAAAATTAAAAGAATGAAGTGGAGTTGGACTGGGCATATTGCTAGAAGAGATGATAATAGATGGACAAGTGAAATTTTAAACTGGATTCCAAGAGATTATAAAAGACCCAGAAATAGACCACATGTGAGATGGATGGTTAAAATAAAGTGTGCAGGGGTGATGTGGAGAAGAGAAGCTAAAGATCGGAGAAGATGGATTAAACTTGAAGAGACCTTCATCCTACAGTGGATTGATAATGTTTGATGATGATGATGATGATGAATTAAATACTATTTCAAATATAAATAAGACAATATCAATTCTTATTTTCCACAGTATATTTAACAGACTTTATGTAGTGTTTTTCTAACATTTATCTTTTGAAGACGATATTCTTCAATGAAAATGTGTTAAGGATTAATAAGTATTTTGAAATGTTTGCTCCATGCAAGAATAATTTATATTAACACAGTAAATTATTCTGCACAGCTTAGCACAGTGATAAAGTGTCAGAGTTTGAAACCTAGGACCTTCGATCAATTGCAGATATGATCCTTCCAGATTCAAACTTCTTATGAACTTTGGAGTAATGAAACCATCGATTATTTACTTATTATATAATTTTTAAACAAAATCCAGAAAACAAGTAAATAATTACTTCCATTTTCAATTTTGGCAGTTATTTTACAATCTAATTACTAATCAAAAAGTCATAAACAATAACCTATAACAAAACTGATAATTACATCACTGAAATGTAATAAATTATAGAATACTACAACTTAATCAAGCCCCTTGAAACACTTTTTTAGCAAAAACTTTTTATTGTACAAATATACATGCACCTATGTTTCAACTGTTTTGCAGTCTTCTTCAGAGCCAGAGGATTAAAGTAAACTGGCTCTGAAAATATTCCTCAGCTTATGAGACTAAAATAAATGCAAATGGGATTCATATTCAGAAATAATCTTTCTAAACATTAGCATCACATGCTTTTATTTTGGTTATATAATATCAAAAATATTGTAAATGGTGGAAAAAATTTCTTCTTTATTATTTAATGCTTTGTTGGTTTATTTTTACTTTTTAGTGCAGTGATTAAAAAAAATTAGTTTTTTTTTATTTTTTACTTTTAGCTTAGGTGTAATTTTGTACCACTAGGTGGCAGTATTGGAAATGGGATGGAGCAGAATATGGGAAAATTTAGAGTGGGGAATGGAAAATAAGATGGCTAACAGATTTATCTGGGCATAATTGTTGAGATATTCTTGACTTCGTTTAAGGAGAAGCTACAATACATCATATCACATATAATAATGACAAATTTCAAATGCTCACTACATTTTTGTTAAAACTGTTTACAACCTCCTAAAAAATGCATTATCATTAAGAATACATATGTAAACAAAGTTTGAACTAGATTGGAAATTTGGAAGAGGGTGAAAAGTTACAAGATGCTATGAAAGAGACAGACAGACAGGCAGACAAAAAACAGTAAATTAAGTAAGTGTATAAAAATTTATCCATTAGGATAAATATCATGCGCAATATATTTAGTTGTTCAAAGATCACATGCTCTTCTGAGCAACTCAAACAAATACGAATGGTAATCAATGTATTTACTTTTCTTTGTAAAGCTAGTTATATATGTTGAAAAAAATTTAATAAAATAGTTCAAACCTTATCTTGATTTAGTAATGTAATAGTGGAAAGGGAAGAGGGGGAGAGCATAATAAAACTATCATTATCCTATAATTTTTAAAAACGAAACAAAATTATATTAGAATAATTTTCAATAATTATTTTAACAATTCCATTATTACTTCATTCATGTTATAACTTAAATATTTTTATTGCAAAAAATGTGCATTGTAAGAAGGGGATGGCTATATAGACAAAAGGATATAATATAAAATCTCAGACAGTAAAATTTAATTTCTTCTTTAAAAAAATCTAACATCCTTCATCCCTTAAAAAAAAAAAAACTAGAAAACTTTCTTAATGTCAAATGCAATATTCAATTTCAGTTGGCTTACAACTTTTTTTTTTTACTTGCTGAAGTAAATGTGTGTGCGTAAGATATGCTCTGTAGCCTAGGGTAATTACCTCCCAATATATGTGTGTGCATAAAGTATGTCTTGTAGCCTAGGGTAGTTACCTCTCACTATATCTATTCCTAGGTTCATATGTGAACTGGGTAAATTTTGCCTTTTTTTTTAGATGCTAAAAAAAATATTTACAATTTTTTTAAAGTGGCTGACCCAGAGTCATCCTAACTAACTATCTCAAATTGATTATTAAATGGGTGTTTTCCTATTTTTAATTTAGATGTAAAAAAAGACCTACTTCATAGTTTTTCTTTGGAAAGATATTAGATAGAGCTTTGTTCTAAAGAAAGCTACTTAAAACATATCTTGCTTTTACAGGTATACATTGGGAGCAACGATTTCTCCAACTACCATGTAAAAATAATTTTCAAAGTTTCATACAAACTCATGTCTAACTTCCAAGTAAACAAAATAAGGCCACTTTTTGCCTATAATACAAGAACATGCGCATTAGGCAAATTTACACAATGATAAGAGCGAAAATGATTTTTTTTTTTTTGTAGATAGAAATACTACCAGATTGAAATTAACTCAATTTCATATTTTCAAAATAGAGTCACTAAATATTCATTTCTAATAACAATGTAAAAAAACTAATGTATGAAAATATATAGTTACCATTGTCTAAGTTTGTCTTCCCTATATGTTCTTGGATTGCAAGATAAATAGGATTTGTTTTGTCCTTTTGGCAACTGCAAACTTTGAACATCATTTGGACTCAACAATTGTAGATATTTTCACTCTTACTTTGTTTATATACTATTTTATGTTGTACGTTTTTTTATATACATCTTCCCAGAAGAACAATTCAGAAATGTCAGACCACATAACAAGTATAAAGACATGCATCTATGAATAATAAGAAAACATTGAAAATGAAATTCATAGAGAAAAGAACAAATAGGGCTTACTGACATCATTAAAAAAATTAAGAAAGTGAAGTGGATCTGGGCTGGACATATTGCTAAAAGAGATGATATTAGAGAAACAAATAAAGTTTTAAACTGGATTCCAATAGATTATAAAGACCTAGAAAAAGATCACATACGAGATGGATGGATAAATAAGCAAGTATGTGTTGTGGAGAAGAGAAATTAAGGATCAGAGAAATTGAATTAATCTTTTTTTTTTAAGGGTCATAGCATTGGCCAGGACGCGAACCGCAACCTGGGCAACTGCCTGCAAGTGCAAGGCAGTCGCACTGCCCTCTCGGCCACCAATGCAAGACAATTGAATTAATCTTAAAGAAAGACCCTCTGATCATTATTTATTATAATTTAATTTACCAGTGCCACACTTCTTGATCATAATCATTTAAAATCCTCTTTAGATAAATGCTTCAAATTAACAAAAAAGTATTTTTAAAATGACATTAAAATTCCATTGCTGACTAATTACAAATTATTATCAATTAAAAATTTCTGCATTATTATTATGGGTATACTCAATCCGTTAATTTTGGTGCTTCTACATCACATGATCTTTTGAATGCATAACTATTCAATTATTATTTTACCCACAAACTATAGGTTACGTTTAAGCTTATTTTTTAAATACCTCTATCATGTGTTTCCATCTTATTGTAACGATTCAGAAATTTTTTTTTTTTTAGATTTGTTATCATTTTTGGACATTTTAATTTTTTGTAAAGGAAATTACAAATTGCAAACAATTGTCATGCAGCCATAAATGTGATTTTCAATTATAGTTCATAAATATGTAGCTCCTTATGAGTAAATAAAAATCAGATGGCAGCAGAGTCCATAAATACGTACCCAGTAAATACAAACTATAAGGAAGTACAATCAACACAAATTCAAAGTAGGTGGCAGCACATGCTTTGATAAAAGAATACCAAATAATAAAAACTGATTTCAGATTCATTAATCACTGACTTAATCAATATGTGATGATTAAAGAGCCACAGCAAACTATTTTACTCCAAACTCATCAGTATAAATTACGTTAAAAGAATTACAACCATTGTTTGGATATACATCCAATATGAAATAAATATATTTATCTGGAAGATAAGCCGGAAGTAAAGTGTTTCAATGACAATCTGTGAACAAATGTTCAATGAATATTTGTTAATTTATTATACAGAAAAATATAGCTTATTAATTATGTGATAATTTGATTGTTTTTGCTTTTATGCACTTCACAATGAAAACTTCAAACATAAAACTTTTATTTGATGTAATAACTAATTTACATAATAAAGCACGATCTACGGAGCAAATATTCTGTGCATTTTATTATTAAATCACTAAACATCACATGATCACCATTCTTTATGCTTACACAAACTGTTTACACAGAAGCAAAACTTTTCATAGTAGCGCCATTCAGTGCGAGCCACAAGCTAGAAACTAACCTGAGGATATTGGAAGAGTAGGCAATATATAAAAATTTTATGCAAAAACCTTCTTGCTGCACAGAGTGGCATGACTGTATGGAGAGTTTTTCCTCTGTGTATTTTAGTATAATAGCAGAAATGTGAAATTGTAAGCTGAAAACTCCCAGATAAAAGTTGAACTGTTATGTACATCAATAGTTTACCTACACATCAAGGCCAGATGCCTTCATTTTATAATGTTTCAAAACAATAATTTCTTTGTATGTAATTCCACATTAACACAAAAGCACATTGTCATATATGTTATTATTAATTTGTTAATAATGTGTCATATCTACATACTGAGTTAGAATCCAGGGCTGAACAAAATGTAATTTTTTTTTCAAGTTTTAATCAGGCATAGAATTTTTTTTCAGGTAACTGTTTCATAACAATTCCAGCTTATCATTCACTGTTGGTAAATAAATGAACAACAGTCTATTCTTTGCTAGATAAGTAATACCGTAGGATAAAAAAGCAAATCTCATCATCTGAAAATTGGAAAACCTGGTAATAATTTTTCTTTTACTAATGGGCTACTTTAAAGACTTTTACGTATACTGTATATATAATTAGGTATTACTATATAGCGAATACACATGTGTATACACATATATATATAATTCACTGCATAACAGTCAGGGAAGCCTGTAAAACCAAAGAATACCCAGAATCTATTGCCATGGCAACTTCTGCAGATAAAAGGTGGATTCATCTATAGCAGGTGCTTTGATAACAGATTGTGAGTATTCTATTGGTTTATTAAACTGTAACTTGTTATAGTGTAAACTACATTTGGAAACAAATTAGCTATTGGCAATTCATAGCTATATATATAGGGATTGCATTATCTTTCAAATTATTTCCAAATAAATTTTTGATAAACTAATTAAATACGTTTTGATTAAAAGAATAACTATGTTTTTTTTTAAAAAATATCATTTTACTTTCTTTTATAATAAATTGATTAAAATTTGTATTTTCCAATTTACATTTTTTGTACTTAAAGAGTTGTTGCACTTTTTGTCAACCTAATTAAAAGATTAAAAATATTTACTTATTAAACAAAAGTAAATCTTTTTTAAAATGTGAAAACACATTACTGTGATAAGATTCAAAATTTATATAAGCTACAAATGCTTTTAGTTAGAGTGAGTGTTTGACTTACACATTAATACAGAAGTTAAACATTGTAAAGACTATATTAGTAGAACTGAATGGCAGAGCAGATAGTTCTGCCAGCTAATAATATTGCAGGATGAGCGAATACAAAAAAATATCATTGTATTAAATGCTTGTGTACTCCCATTTCACCACCACCTACCTCAAAGCATCCTAAACATCACCAGCCATCTCCATCTAATAGTTAAACTTGAAGAAATATTGAGGAAAAATACCAAGCTAAGAGTGGATAACTACTTACTAAAGTATTCAAAAAAAATTAATATTAAATCTGTCTGTCAACCACGAAAAATATATAAAGGATAAACTTTGTAATGCTTAATAACTTTTACACGTATCGCATTTTAATGTACACAGTTCCAGTAAAAAGTTGATCGGTTGTAGCACCATTTTTAAATTAACATATTTTTGTAATGCCATAGTTTAGCTATTTAACACAAAATTTTTGAAGTGGTATGCCTAGATCAGTGGTGGCCCATGAAATTTTTAAACAGATACTTTATTACAGGATTTCTACCAAAAACGTAAGGAAAACAAACAGAGCATTTCTACATTTGCAACCACACAACCATTTTATTTTTCCATGCCATTGTTATAGTTTTTACAATAAATATTTATGTTAATTTATAAATGTTAATTACAACAAGAAGAAAAAACAATATTTTATTGCTCATCGTAAATAACAATAAAAATTTATTCATTCTGAAGAACATACCATGTTCAAATAACTATTGGCACGAAGCAAATAAATCTTGGTGAAACTCAATGAAATTCACTCAATATAACGTTTCTGGCTTTACGGTAATTAGCAGCACTTTTGAATAGAATCTCAAAAGCATTGCTTAAAATAATACTTTTTAAGAATCGTTTAATTGTATTTACATAATAATTATATAAAATATTAGATGATTGCTATATTATTGATATTTTCAAGCACAAATTGAATAATTAATTTTTTTTTTTGAGGGAGGGAGGATGCTTCCGCACTTATGAACCAGCTAGCACTAATCTAGATTACAAGTTATGTCATAAAAGGTGATAGTGTGCTTATGATAAAACAATGTCCAATTTTAAATTCTACATGGGGAAAACTGCTTCTGAAATATCTGAACTGATTCAAGCTGTGAAGAACGAGCTGCAAAATCATTTTCAACAGACTGCAAGCTTTTATATTGATTTTTCTATTTTAGTAATATATAATTTATTATTAGATTTTTAATCAGACATAATCGGATTAAAACTATAATCACTTGTAATTACTAAAGTATATTTAATTTTTCACTTATGGTATCTATGATATATTTATTGTTTACCTTTCTGTAGACGACTGCTCTAACTTAAATTTGCCAGTAGAAAGTTAATAATTAAACTTTCCATATTTAGAATTATTGATTACAGAATTTGAAAAATGGACAAACTTGTATATTTTTATGTTATTAGTTCATTAATTATATTTGACATCTTGTTAAATTTGGGTTAACTACCTTTATTGTTCCATGCAATCAAAATTATTTATGCGACCTTATGATTAAGTCGTGTCTTTTCTATTGGGTTTTAGCTGATACAAAAAAAAAAAAGTTTTTATGGTTTAAAAGTGAAGTAGACAAAAAAAATCTATTTTCTTGAATAATCTAAAATCATTATAAAGTATATATGTACACACACACACACACACACACGTAAGCATATATTAAGGCAGCACATAGCTAATTGGTTATATATGCAAATCGCATGACCCGAGACAATACTTAAAATTAAGCAACAAAATATTAGCAATATGTTGTCAAGACAATACACAGATAAGTATTGCCTTGAAGACATATTTCTGATAATCTATTAGCTAATTTTAAGCACTGATTGGAGAGATTTGATTTACATTTGCATGGATTTTGCATAAAAGATGATCCATTTTGTTTAAATATAGCAGCTTAACCTGATATATAAATTAGCAGTATTATATACAAATAAATATAAATATGGAGTAATTTATTTATGCGTTTGGATAAATAACGTTTAATATTACCACTAATTAAGTTTCTACACTAATTTTTCAAATATAGACATCACAGTAAAATAACAAAGCATGTTCTCTAGTATAATCATGTTATGGCTTGCAAGATCATTCTTCAATTAACTGCAAATATATCTGTTGGTATACCAAAGCTATGTTTACAATTCAATTACCTTAAATACCAAATCAAGACTATACTGATTTCAAAATAAGAAATAATCATTTGCAGTAGAGTTAAAAATAATTGCAAAATTATATCTTAAACATTACTTAATTCAACTCAAACGTGCTCAGAACTATATTTTATTAGGAGGTGACCCTCCTGATTTTTCAATTTTTTCATTTTAAACTCGAGGTTAATCCTCCACCAGGTGGATGTTTCCACTGTTCTCCCTGGTGGTCGTTTTTGAAAACATTCAACAATTGAAATTTACATTTTAAAACTTTATTTTATATTAGTGTACAATAAATTGGACTTACTTTTTAGAAATAAATATTTACAAACAAAAAAATCATTCTAAAAAATTATATTTAAACTTGAAAATAATGAGAACAATAATTTTTTTTAAAAGAGATGCTTATCACAATTCAGTGAAAAAAGTTTATTAATGAAATTTTTGTTGATTGAATTTCACTTCTAAATTCAGAATGAATTATTGCTAAGTCATCATAAAGCCTTAAAATTCTGTTCTAAAAATTAAATCCTATTTATAATTACTAAAAATAGCACAAATGTTCCACACTATGTATTTTTAAATATAAATATATTGGGGGGGGGGGGATAACCTAATTAGAATCATGAAAACATTTTACATTTTAATAATTACTATATAAATATTTTGTAAAAATAATCATAAATATTTAAATAAATTACAGAAAATATACATCTTTACTCAATTTTTAGGCTAGTAACAAAAATCTTACATCTCTCAAAGTCCATAGTTTGTTTGAATGTTTAATCTGTAGAATGCTAATTTTCAAATTTTTTTTTTAAAATAAATAAATATTTTAATTTTGTTTTCTAAAGATCTATCAGCAGCATCTCCAATTAAAGAATTTTCCTTTCTTTCAAATATTTATTAAACAAGTACAATGTTTACAGTGACAATTATGTGTACATGGTAAATTGAAAAGGAAAGCTAGAATTACAAACATAAAGAAGAATTACATGATAATAAATAAATCTAAAATAGTATTATTCTGGGCAAGAGGTAAACCTGAATACCTGGTCTACTGTTAGCACACAAGTAGGCTAATTAAGCTCACCCAACTCACCTAGACAAATTGCCTCACACTACCAAGAATCACTTAGTCAATCTAGAGTTTGGTCAGATCACCATTGGAAAAATCACTACAACTATGAAGGCTTAGGTATTTATGCTAAATCTGATGAGTTCAGTTAAAAACTATCCATTTTGATAACTTCAGGATCTGAACTTCTGATTATTAACAAAATCACTTTCAGCAATATCTTAGACAGAAGAAACAAAGCGTTTTACCAGCAATCATTCTTTCAATGCAATCAGAGTCCATGTTTCCTCAAATAATACTTTTGGAGCTAGGAGCATGTCACGGTTTTTAAATTTTATAAGTTTATTCAGACAGAATTTTCCCTCATGAATTGCACCAGGTTGAAAACCATTTTACGAGTAGACCAGAATGCATAGTTGATAAATAATTAAAGCCTAATAGTAGGGATGGATCTTGTCTTAATACTAGACATAAGGTAAAAATTCACTTTAAGGTTATCAGCAATAATCCTTCTAGACCTCCAGAGTCTATGGCATGAGTAAACCAAATGATCAAATTTTGTTCATATTAGTGCATGAGTTAGTAAATGGTTTTCAAATATTAAAATTTATCAAACTAGGTTGACTTATAAAATTTTCTTCTTTAAATTTTTCTTATATTTTTTCCTCTCTGTCCAATATTTTTGCATTTTCCGATTGAACAAACATTCAGCAGTAATTGAAAGTCTTCCATTTTAGACTCATTTCTTTCAATTCTAACCACCATTTTGTTTTCTTAATCATTATTTGATCAATAGTAATTTGGTTAGATTAAGTGTTGATAAATTTAAATCAATCAGGCAATTTCCATACTAAATTATTATTAGACCACAACACTTAAAGAAGAGAGGAGGGTAACACTTTTTGGACCATTGTGTGCCATACTAATATATGTGTTATTATTTACATTTGAATATATTTGGAAAAGTAAATATTTTTAAAAATATATAAAAAAATTCAAGCAGATAATGAAAATAGTTCCAAAAAGCCATCAATACAAACATTCAGACAAACATTTCATAGAAGTGATTTTCATATATTATTCAAGCTATCACAATGGTATAACTATTATTCATTAAAAGTGTATAACAGTATGGAAAAAATGGAGACTCGATTTTTGGGTATATAATTTATATACACATATGACTATGAAAAACCCATTTAGATCACATTTTAAGAAGTATAAAACTATTAATCCAAACTACATAAATCCAAACCTTTCTATTTGTTGAACAAACAACAGTAAAACAAGGTTGTAATCAGACTGCAAATAACTAATTAAGAATAGAATTGCTTAAAATCAAGTTAAAACTTAAATGCTTGTGAATAAATTCTAGGTTAAAAATTTATTTCTATTAATTTAAAAAATGAAAAGGCAAAAATATATCACTTTCTAATATCAGATTGCTATATATTTAGCAAATATATTCAAAAAGATCACATGGATAGTTTTTTATAAAGAAATTAAACTAATTCTGAATGCATAATAGAAATGCAAAAAAAGCACAAGATTTTAAGTTATAAGTTTATTTCCATATATAAATGAAAGATAAAATGAGATTGTAATTTTCTAATGTCAAATCACAATAGCTGTAACTGATATCAAGAAAGAATCACCATCACCATTTTTCTACCCACAATACATTTTTATAAAGAACTTAAACTAATGTAATGCTTAAGCTATATAAAATTTCCAAATAACACATGATCATTATTCTACACAGAGAGTTTTGCTTCTGTGAAAAACAGCTTGTGTATGCATAAAGAATTGTGATCATGTAATTTTTGATGGTTTAATACCAATTATGGTGACTGTGGTTATTAAAGAACCAAAGACACCAAAAAGTATGGATAACAAACTGAGTTCAGATCAATACAACTATATAAGCTGATGAGCTTAGCCTTGAAAACATGATTGTGTTTCATTTTATAGTTAGCTAAAAAAGTAAAATGTGACTGCTGGAGGATTGCATTAGATCCTAAGATCTAGAATGAAATGCTCTCAGATACAAAGCTCCTCACTGATGAAAGCCACAAGCTAGAAACAACTCTGGGGATATTGGATGAGTAGATAATGGAATTTTATGGAATTTATGCACAAACCTTCCTGCATCCATTGTTTACTCTGGCTTGCACTGAGTGGTGCTACTGTATGAAGAGTTTTACCTCTGTAAAATTTTTAAATATCTAATTCTAAGATAAAAAAATTACGATTCTACACTAAAAGTATATTTTCAATAACAAATGCCACAAACAAATTATGTCAACATTTTTCAACAATTAGACTACTTATTAGATCAGCTAAGATTAAAAAAACCAAAAACATGCCATTAATTAAATACCCATAATTGACTTTTATAAGGACATTAAAGTTGTCTTTAGTAAAAAAAAGTGTACAGCTTTTTATATATGTTGAAATTTCAACATAATCATTTTTCAGCTAATATTAATTCATTGTAGATTGAAAGTTGCTCCTATAGTTTAGTCCAGTTTCTTCTAATCTGTAGTTTCTTCATATTGCACAGCACATTTTTTACCATAACCATTCACCTCTCATGTGGTCTGTTTCTAGGTATTTTGCAATCTTTTAGTATACAATTTAAGTCTTTATAATTAATTTATTTGATATTTATATCCCTGATTGTTCATCATCATAATTTTCAACCATTACCATTCCAATACAGGATGGTTTCTCCCAGTATATTCCAGTTCCTCAGTCCATACTATCTTTTCCATATCACACTTTCAAACTTTCTTGTTTTACTTATCCATATTCCACATAATATTTTTCTAGGACTTTTGTGACTGCTCAGAATTCAGTTTAAGATTTCCACTAACCATCTATTATCATCTCTTTTAGCAATAGGTCCAGCTCATCTCCATTTCAGTCTTAATTTTTACATTGTTATCAATGACATCTGTTTACTCTTTTACCCAATATTTCACTTTTTTGTTATTTCCAATATATATTTCTCCAAATTTCACTAAGATCCAAATGTCATATTGGTCTTTTATTAAATCTTCAACTCACTTCCATAAGAAATAACTGGTAAACATATATCTTCAAAACCTTCATTTTTAGTCTTTGGACATATTTTCTTGTAATGTTAAATTATTCTATCAAAAGCAGTTTAATTCTATGGTTAGTTTCTTCTATTATATTTCCATCTCTATTAATAATCTGGCCAAGGGATTCTAATTCATGATTATTAATCTTTATTATCTTCTGAGAAAATCCAATTATATATATATTATAACGATCCGGAGAAGAGAACTTACTGTAAACTGCACTACAGGGCGCCACCTAGGCATTTGTACCTAGAAAAATTTATAAAGTAGGCAAATACATAAGTAAAAAAAAATTTTTTTTAATTTTATTTATATATTTTGATATCCGGTCATTAGCCCATGTCACTAGCTCAGGGAGTAGCAGAGATTTAATAATATAATATCTTATCTAATTATATTTCAATATTAAAAAATAAATAAAATAAGCCACTGCCAGTAATTAACATACAAAAATTTATTTACGCACATATATATATATATAAGATTTAACATTATTATTTTAATATGTTTACTTTAACATTTAACATTATTTTTACTTTTATTTTAGATTTTTAATTTACATTTTAAATTTTATACTATTATTAGTTCACACAGATTTGTTTAAAAATGTTGAGTATAGATCGGTTACATAGATTCCACGGTCAAAAACATTTCAAAATAAACATAAACGATCAAAATACAAAATCATTGATACCGTCAATTGCAGAGGGAAATTTATAAGTAACCCAATAGCATTCACCATAAGATGCTTGCATTAACACCAATAACTTAAAAGACATCTGAATAAATACATTTTAGATACTCAATTGTAAGGTATCAGTATTTACCGAATGTCTATATATATATTGACCGAATATGAAAACCAAAAACATAATCAACCGGTAACGAACCAATGCAAGTGTTTATACCCAACTTAAATTTAATGCATCTTTATTTAGAGTGTCGAGTATGAATAGACTACACAGATTTGCATTTGAAAAGAACATATTCAATCCTTGTTTAACCCTAAGCCAAAGGTTCGCAGTCAAACCAAACTTCAATCCATCTGATATATCGATGTGTTCAATGTAATACGAATACGGCAGCACAATTAGGTTAAGAGAAGAAACTGCTTCTCATCATATAGGAATATTACATCTATCTGATGATGAGAGCAATAAAAAAAAAACTCCATAGGAAGGAACTGCAGTCTCCGTCTTATAATTCCTCCCATAGGCAAAACGAGTGTGTGCGGCATATAATAGCGATTCTGCCCATAGCAAATCTCATACTACATCTACTAATTACACCAATATATCCAATCCATTGACCTAATTCAACTACAAAACGAATAACCTAAGATTACCCTCCCCTAATATAACTTTACAAATCTATATAGCCATTCACGCCCGACTTAAGTTTAATATTTATATAACTAGTTTAATGAAAAACAAAAATCATAATAGAAACTTAAAAGAACAAAAAAAAAATAAATGGAAATGATTTTAAATAAAAAAAAATACATCAAATGACATTATTAATATTAATTTATGTTGGTCAGATAGGATTCTATTTGTATTATTTAAATACGGAAAGTTTTTAATTTAATGTTCATTAATTATAAAGTTCTTACAGTTTTAAACAGTTCATCTTTATCTGTTCCTTGCCATTTGAACGTGAATTCCCACGCCATCCAAGAAAGATTGGTACTCTGTTGGCCATTTTATTTATTCATCCGGAGGTTTTTTACTCCAGCTGGTCCTCAATGTATAAAATGATAGTTCATTTCTCTTTCTTCCTAGCAGAACTGAAGGGATTGAAGAGTGCATCTTTTCAATCCCTTCTCCTTCAACTCCGCACTAACACATATCTGTCCACTCGTAATAACCAACTAATTCTTTTATTTTCAAACCTTTCCTTTTATAATAATTTTGTGGATTAACTCAACATTATGTCATGATGGTGAAAACCTTTTCATTGAGATCCGATTTCCTGATGGATTTCTTTCATTTGCTAAAAGTTTCTATTGTTTTCCTATCTGACCGATGCTTATACATTTAAATGCCCAAAGACCAGTTTACTAATTAAAATAATCATTTCCATTTTATAAAAGATTAATTAATTTGTTTTCAAACTTAAACATATATTTTTATCTCTAAATCTTTTCTGAAAATTTAGTTTTAAACTACTCTTTTTTTAATAAAGTTTTATTTTAATAATTATTTATCTGTGCAATTTTATATATATGCGAGTTTAAGATGATTTTTTTAATTTTCAGTTTTTAATTCTTAAAAAAGAAATTTTTATTGGCGAACTTTTTTTTTATGTTTACTAATAAAAAATAATGTGACGTACGTATGTGCCCGTTACAATATATATATATTTAAAATAGAAAACATGAAAAAATATTATTAGAAAGAATTATATTTTGAATCTCGTCCACCATTATTGTCATTTAACCTATATTTGTTTTCAGTAAAAAATAAATAAATTGCGATTTCTATACTTAAGTTAGAATGCACTGTATCAAAAATAATCATCTTCAATAAAACAGATAAAGTTGAAGGTTGGGTGAATTTATATAGCATATCGTTAATGGGTTGGAAAAGTTCCACAGAATGAAAGATAATTGCAGTGGTTTGATGATATATGAAGTAATTGTGAAACAAGATAGTTGCTTTTTAACCCAAATTATATTAAGAAGTTTGAAACATTGATAAATTATTGCTTTGTTGCAGTATACTTGGCCTTTATGGCTTAATTTTCTTTGGGAGGTGGGGGCTAAAATATAAGAACATATATATAATAAAGAGCAAATATTTTTAACCAAGCTTATTTTATTATCACTCTTTATTTTTTATTTTTTTTATTACGATAAATGCCATAAGAGAAAGCATTCAAATCTTTGTATATGATTGTCCCCATCCTCAGACTGGTTTTGAGCTGTGGCTTTCTTCAGTGAGAAGCTAGGGCATATATATATATACACACACATAAAATTGATACACTTTAAATAAAATGAAATGAAATTTAAATTGTACTTAATCTTACAATTTTTTATTTAAAATGAATATATTTTAGAAAAAAAAAACAATTTTATGGGAATTTAAACCTTGAAAATAGACTGAAATGAAATACATGTTCTCAGTGTGACCCAATGAAGCAGAAACTAAGGATTGATTCACTGTCCAAACTACCTGTAAGAAATCTCTTAATCAACACATGTTATGAAGTGATAGTTTAGCTATTCATCACAAAAACTTTCAGGTTCTAGTCTTTGATTCATGAGATATATGGTAAAATGAGATTGTGTTTTGTACCTTCATGGTAAACTACCTAAAAATATTTTTGCACCTTGTAACTTCACTGACAAACACAGTCTGAATGATTTCAAATGTTTCAGTAGCAGTTTTGCCAAATTTGAAATGAAATTCAATGTTAACATATTGTTCTGTTGAGGATTATATTTCATGATCCAGACCCTCTAGTGCCTTTACAATTGGTTCTCTTCAAGTAGTACGACCTACACTGCTACACAATACATGAATTAATTCAGAGGTCATACTGCTTGAAGAGAACCAGTTGTAGTGTTTTGTAAAAATATTTACACTGACATCCAAGTATAAGTTTTATACTCCAGAAAAAGTAAAGAATATATTATTTATTGTTCGTTAGATCACTAACTGATAAATTTAATTAATGATTAAATTTATGACTTTGCGATAAAAACATTGCTTTCGATAAATGCCAAGAAATATTTGCTAATTACAAATATTTCTTGATACAATAACTAATTGTATAGACTTTAAAACTTACCTTATATGGAAATAAATTCCTACAAGATTAATTAATCATATGTGTAATTAAAAATGCAGAAGATTGCAAGACTGATAACATCAAGGATGAACCTTGGATTATTGGAGGCCAACTGAGGACTATAAATAGTTTGAGCAACAAAGTGCATGCTTCTACTTCCAGTGAGTTACCAAGTGGATGGTTGCAGACAGACAGATGAGTGTAGCTGAAAAAAAACTTAAGTGATAGAGGCAGTGCTCTAGTGCAAAGCCAATGTGTTTGGGTGCAGCAGCTGAACTGAGCCCAAGAATTTGGGGGAAACTGGGGCCAGAGGAAACCATCAGTCATGAAATGCATCAAGGAAAGTGAAATATATATACATATTGTGTTGAGCATGTAGCAACAACTTTTCACTATTATTATCATTTATTGTTTTGTTTGTTGGTATTCAGAATGCTTCCATTTGAATACTCAACACCAGTAATTACTCTTCCTCTGAAAATACTGTGCATATATATTAAATCTTGATAGGCAGAAGATCTACCCTGAATATATATATATATATTACCTAATTATAATGTTGCCGTGACCTTTTGCATTATTTATTTTCTTTAAGCATGACAGCTATGGTGATGTGATTTTCATATAATAACTAGTTTGCTGTTGGTATTTATGGTTTAATATATATGTAACATGTGATTATTCCACTTAGTGTATGAACTTTTATCGCTGAGCTATACTAGACTTCCAGCATCGCCGAAAGTTAGGGAACACCAAAATTCTTGAAATTGTTTACATATATATATATAATAAAAAGGGCATTATAGAATAGTTAGGGTAATAATAACGTTGATAATATATTTTATAAATAACTACAATAAAACAAAAGTACTTTCAGTTAATTTTCTAGACCTTCTGCAACAGAAAGCAATTTAATAAATTTAAGCAAGAAGGATGATTATATAATATAATTATATAAAAAACTATAGGAAAGATTAGTTTCACAATGTTTAAACTTTCAAAGCTGAGCTAGGTTTGAACCCTTCATCATTTTTCATTTGAAAGAAACATATGCAGAGTTTTATGATGTAGTAGTAATGTGATTGCCTGTACGACCACAATTGTAGGTTCAAGTATGAATGGACTTTAAACTTTTTTCTCAAGTAACTGTCACTTTGTTCACATTAAGCTATACAAAATATGAAAGAAAAAGTTTTCAAAACTGTTTTAATTGTAGATTTTGATGAATTAGCTTGAGGATATACTGATGACATGATAATAATTTATCATCAATTTCAACCATTACCAATCAATTGCAGAAGGAAGATCTATCCCAGGTTCAATCCAGTTATTTTTTCAATCCACAAACTCTCTTCCCATTACATTAGTAACCTTTTTTTATTTCATCCACCCATCTCACATGTTCCTTTTAGGTCTCTACAATATTTTAAGATTGTAATATTATTCCATTATCTATACTAATTGCTTGGATTCAGGAATTTTTAGCTCTAAAGAAGTCTGTTTACCACTATTAAAACTGCACAGGAAAAAAAATTATAAGCAAATGCAATAAATAAAATAAGTAGAACAGTGAAGCAATTTAAATGGTTTGGATTAGATTTTGCATACTAAAAAAATATTGAATGATTATTAATTAGAGAAGTCACGTGACTACCAGGGACCAAAAATAATGGATTGAGGCTTTGTTCAAAAAATCTCTAGAGTCTGCCATTTAACCACTATAAAGGCATTTAGAGCACAAAATCAATATGTATAATAAAATAAAATCAAAAATGTTATCCAAAATAGTTTCTTATAACCATGCAGGTAGCTAGGTGTTTCGGAATCACACCTATGATTTTTTTTTTCTCACAGATAATAAATTTTTTAATAAAAATGAGAATATATTTTAAAGCCTTTTTTCTAGAAGTATATATCAACTTTAATTTGCATAGCAAAAAGTATCATAGATGTTTCGTGCATTGGAAGAATATTAGATTCTAAATGAAAGGTCCTCGGATTATTCCACTTCTGATGCACAAATTTCATAAACTCAATAAAACCATTCGATTATTTATTTATTAATTAAATGGGTACAACAGTTTTTAAATAGCCCATTGCATAGCAAATAACTCCCCCAATAAACTCTCAAGAAGGAACAGTAAATGAGAAAATGGGAATGACAATTTCCAGGTTGTGAGAATTTTTGATGTTTTTCATCCTTGTATTAGCTAGGTTTATTTGGATTCACATTTAGTAATATTTTTCTGGTTAATTTAATAAAATCAATAATAAGTATTTCACTATTTTCTTTACAAATACGTTCCAATATTTCTCTGTTGATGCGCATGCGCGCTCATACGTGTATATATTAGTACATTTTTACTGCTAATAGAAAAGTTGAGGAATTTAAAATAATCGATGTCAAACACAGTTAAGTAATGCACTTTAAAGCAACATAATTTTTCTTCGGAAATCTTGTTTTAAAAGTAAAACAAAATTTATAAAGAAATATTATGCGAAGAATTTATGAGTTAAAATTAATGGGCCATTTTAGAAAGAAAAAAGTCAGATATTTATCAAAGTATTTATTATTAATTTTATATATTGTTATTTGTTTTTCTTCTTTGTAACAATTGTTTTTAGAATAATTTATAGATTGTTTCACAAATCATGCAGTAAGATAGGATATAGATTTGAGGGTGCTCCCCTCCCCCCTTATTTGAACCAATTACACGCACTAATAACTCTATGTTCTTGGCTTCTGGATTTACAATATGCTAGCGACTGTGTTATTCTTGACAGGACCAAAGCCCATTTGATATTTTGAATGTACCCTATAAAGAATGTTTTTAGTCAAAAAATATATATTAGTAACTATTTGAAAACCAGGCACTCTTCACAAACCTGAGAGCTTAATTGTAAGTATAGAGGATTTGAACTCAGATTTTCAAGCACCCTTCAACTATCCACAACTATCTCATACAACTGATACACATGACCATACACATGTAGAAAAGATAAACAATCACCAATATACATATTTCATGCTAAACCAGCACTCATCAGTTGGTCCAGATTATCATCTCCCATAATCAGTGCTCAGTTTATGTTAAGATAGCAAATCTTCATACTTTAATGGACAGGCTTCAATCTACTCCAACCTCCAACTTTTCAGCCATCCATATCATTGAAAATCTGATGATGAAAAACCCAAATCTCATGCTGATGCCAATATTATTTTGAATGATATGGATGTCTGAAAAGTTGGAGGTTAGAGTAGATTGAAGCCTGTCTATTAAAGTATGAAGATTTGCTATCTTAATATAGACTGAACACTGATTATATATATATATATATGTGGAAGATGATAATTTGGACAAACTGATGAGTGCTGGTTTAGTATGAAAAACGTATATTGGTGATTTCTACATGTGTGTGGTCAAGGTGCTTGAAAATCTGAGTTCAAATTCCCTGTACTATATATTAGTAACTGAAATACAGGCTTATTATATACCTGCATTCGGTGTTTTGTAAAGCTAGTGAAAAAATTCTAGAGTGCCACTACTGAAATGAACTTTACTGAACAATTTTCAAAAAATTAAAAAAAACAACAACGTATGTACATAAAAATAATTCTAGTCTCTATCTTGTGTGAGAGTGGTATAATGTAAGAATATCGAACTGTCAACACGGATATGTGGATTCGGGTGTTTGATATCTGTAATTCATCTAACAAATGATGATTATTCGTAAAAGGAATGGAGAGGGGATCATAATTTTGGGGTTAGCGGATATTGCGATATGATAAAAACAATAAGAACAAACTTAAAAATAATCTTACTAACTTTAAAAATTGTGACAGATATTTGTTAACAGGTTAATTATAGACAAATTATCGTATCTCTGCTAACTATGCTTGGTGAAACTTAAAACTGACACAAGAGTATAACATTGTGCTCTCATAACATAATCTAGCCAGATGACATATAGAACATTATATAATCATATTATTGTACAATTTATTCATTTATTTATCCTTTATTAGTATGTAATCACTATTTATTGTTAATAAAATTTTTATTGAAATGAACTGTGCATTTTAAAACTAACTACTTAAAGTTGAAATATCTATTCAAACTAAAATATTACTTTATATGTAAATAAAAATAATTAAACTTGGAATAAAACAAAATATAAAAAGATTTTTATAAACATTCTCTAAATAGTTCGCAGATCAAACATCTCCCATTATAGAAATGATTACGTTTTCCCAATTTTTATTCTTTAGTTAAGAATAGCCATTTACCGATCAATTTGGATGGTAAACTGGATTAATTATGAGCTGGCTAAAAAAATCTAAACATGTTGCATTTTCCTCTTTTTAATCAGAATTTTATCTCGGATCGCAAAAGGATGCGCTATTGCCGTGTATTGCGTCATGACGCTCTTCAAAAGGTTCATTTTTTTAAAAAATGAAAATTTTATTATATTAAAAACCTATACAAGATGATTAGTAATTAATGGAGCTACTTTTTAATCTGCAAATTTTAATTACTTTTATTGCTTTTTTTTTTTTTAAATATAATAAATTAGACCCCCCCCCTCTCAAAAAAATTTGAGAATAGGATTGCTGGTCTATAAGTAACAAAAAAACCCGGGGGGGGGGTAATAATGACTCACAAGCAATTAACAAAATTTTTATAAAAGAAAGGAAGGGTTAAAACAAATATTGAAATTTAAAATTAAAAAAAAAAAGTCGAATGCATATTCAGAATATTAAACCCGTATAGATATCCACTTATAGTTTAATTCAATTTTTATTAATTTACAATATTCTCTCTAATGCAATTTCGAACATTATCCATCCACAAGGGTAACTTTCCCTCCCTTTCCCCTGGGAAAGCTTAGGCAAATTGAAAATGATTCACTCGTAATTTTCTTCAGTGAAATTATTAAAGACACAGTAATTTTAAACTACTCAAATTATAGCTTCAAATGTTACAAAAACACCTGGCAGGGTAATTCCAGAATTCTTACTTGAAACTAAAAGCAATACAGTGTATATGTTTTATATGAAGATAAAGTTAAAAGAGATAAAATTAAATACTTTATTGTAGGGCAAAAGCTTTTCCATATCTCTCCACAAAGAAACAGTTAATGAAAAAAACATTATCAGGCTAATCAACCACTGATTGTTCAAATTTTGTTTTTCTTTCTTAATTAATTGTACTTTATAAAGAGTACTTAATTGATCAATAATCGAATGTCTAACTATATTGGCTCTAGATTAGATATCCAGAAGAAAATACTAAACCTATTTAAAATTCAATCTAGTTTTAAACTCTAGGTCATACATTCCTCTGCAACGCAATAAAATCTTTCAAGTAAAGTGGATTCTTACGTAAATACATCTAAATGCTTCTCTATGCATGTTTATGTAAAATGTATTATTATTATTATCATCATCATCATCATCCTCCTCCTAAGGCAGTATGTAACTTGCTTATACAGAATGCTTCATCCTCCACCCCATCTCAAGCAACTTGACCACCCACATATGAAAATGATACATAATCCTCAATATACATATTTTGTACAAAACCAGCACTCATCAGTTGGACCAGATCATAATCTCCCATATATATATATACACAATCAGTGCTTGGTTTATAATAAGATAGCAGTTCCTCAAACTTTAATGGACAGACTTTAATCTTCTCACCCTTATATGTGTGGGAGAATATGATCTGGTCCAACTGATGAGTGCTGGTTTTGCATGAAATATGTATATTGGGATCATGTATCTTTTTTGCATGTGTGTGATCAGGTGTGTCTGTTGCTTGAGACGGAGCGGAAGGATGAATAGACTAAAAAATTCTGAGTTTAAATTCCTCTACTTATTATTATTAACAACAATAGGATAGATATTAAAAATAGTAATAATTGTAATGCACAGTGCTTAAATTTGTGTGTGTGTGTGCACACATTTGTGATTCACTGGAATGAAAATATGTTATACAAGTAAACCAGCAAAGACTGAGAGCCTGACTCAACTCTTATGATTTACCACTTGTAAAATAATGCATGAGGTAAGCAGCTAAGACATAGAATCCAGCTTTATCATGTTATAGTGTTAAAAAAAGCACATAGCTGCTAAGTCTGCATAAAAATATTAAGCCATAAAATCCCTTAATATGAGTTATCATAAAAATAAAATCAATCACAAAATAGTCATTCAGTTCCCATTCAGTGGAAGGGGTATTGTGATGAACATAAAGTGGCTCACAATATATATTGGAATTTTTAGAAATATATGAATTCACAAAATTATGTTATCTGATTTTAAACAAGCTTCTATTGTTCTGATTTTTAAAAATAAAGTAATAGAAGACATTGCAGTAATTGTTGTGGAAAATCATTGTTAGCCACTTCAGTGAAAGTACATTAAGGATTTTCTTTAATAGATTATTTCCTATCATAGATAAATGGTTAATAAAGATTCAGAGTGGTTTAGATATCTAAAAAGCATTAGAGATATAATTTTTATTGCCATGTAAATGGAAGAAAAATGTTGGGAACATGAGAATACTTTATATATTGCATTTTCTTTAGTCAAGGCATTTGATTCAATTAATTGAACAAGTCTACAGTACTGTTAGAAATTATATACCCTAATTGTCCACTATTGCTTATCTATAATAAACAGTTTTTCAATGATGGAATGACATAGAGTATTATAACTATTGGAGAAGATCCTGAGACATTTGAACAAGAGTTCCAACTTTATTTCTGATTTTTATAGTAGTGATTTTCAGAATTGATTTAATGAATAAGGAATCAAGAGGGATAAAATTTTGATGTTGGCATTTTTAATTTAAATGACGTTAAAGACAAAAACAAGAACTTCATCCTTTTTGATTGTGAAATCCTTGCCAATTCAAAATCACAATCTATGGAATATATTCAATGTTTGAACAGAACATATAAAGATTTAGGTGTAGTAAATAATCAAAAATTTTATGTTCTGTATAAATCAATGATGGGGAAGATACATTTTAAGTTTTAGGCTGGACAAAAACCAATTTTAATATTTTGATAGTTTTTTAAATAGAAAAGTTGACAGGTATTGAAGTGCAGAACAATCTCCACTGTACTGTTGTTACTATCAACAAAGTAAAATAGGATATTTCATCATAGTCAAGTAACTACTGCATTTAAATTAGCTGCATGTAGAAAATTATTGTATGGATGTGAAGCTTGGACATCTTATTGATGTAATATAATGGCATGAGAAATATTTTTCATTTAAGGATGATCCATAAAATGTTAGAAATACAATGGCAAAATTACAAAACCAATCAATTGTAATTCAATTTGCTACTAATTTTCATCTTCTCTGAGCCAATGTAATATCTTGGTAAAATGAAAAGACTTGCAAAAAAGGTAGTTTTTTAAAAATAATATTTTGCTTTAATCACATCACTATATGCTATCTATATAATATAGTAAAAATATATTAAATGCATACCAGGCAGTAATAAAGCTAAATATTATTAAAAAAAACTATCTTTTCTGTGTGCATTTTCATTTTACCAGTTAAGACCAATCAATGTGTTTTTTGACTTAGTGGACATGATACTATAAAGTCCAGTATATATTTGACTTGGACATATGGAATGAATAACAATATGACATCCTAAAAAATATTTTACAATAAACTTGAATATAATCATCATAGGAAAGGCAAACTCTATTTATATTATAAAGATCGTCTTAATACATTCTAAAGACAGGCAAAGTCAAACTTTAAATGAGAAGTTTTGGTTGACAACAGAATATATTGGAGATCTACAGTATGATATGATATTAAATTATTTTAGATAGAAAAAAATGCTGATGAAGAAACTAAGACAGCATCATAAAATATCAAACAGAAAAATGGATCAGCATGTTTTATATGTGGGTATAGTTGAGATTAACAAATTGCTTTGTATAATCATCACAAAACTCATCTTTGGTGTGACATGTTTATTATTTTTGTTTTGTCTTTTAACTTTTGTTTCTCTTGCAGCTGGAATGGCCACACTTATGAGTAGATACTGCCATTAATGTTGATTTATGTATACATCTATATAATTTATATAAATATTGTTCAATGTGTTTGTAAACAAACAGAGTAAATCACCCTCCATCAGGCTATGAATTAAAAGCCCTCTAAATATTGAACAATGGATTATATATATATATAATTTAAGGAAATTTATAGTTTTATATACACAATGTTAATGAAAAATCAATTAAATTTTTTGCAAAACCCATGTTTCTAATAATTGATTTCACTTCAAAGATTGTCATCTATATATATGATTGTAAGTTCCTTAAAATTTCTATAGAGAGCATAATTAAATAACGGTAATAGATTACATCTTTATGTGATATTTAATTAATCAATATTTACATGTGTGTGTATTAACTGCTCCTTGCAATAACAGGTTTGAAGTGTCGAGCAATAAATTACTAAAAAACAATATTGTAGTGTTTTACATTGCTTGTTACAATTTGGTCCTAAACTGTTAGACTAATATTAAAGAGTAGCTGTGGTGAGAGCTAAAATATCCTATCTAAGTTTCCAGCCAAAAATATGAAAAAAAAATGGTGGGAGCAGGGAGGCTCAATGTGACCACTTGAATGGATTTGTTACATTCATTCACTAACGGACACCTTAAGCAAATGATATTACAATAAATAAATTAACAAAGTTTAATCTATTATGACATATTTAGAATTACTCATACATTCTAAAGATTTCAAATGTTTATAAGTATACACCTGGGTCTTGTTTTATGCAGTAGATAGGTTCCTCAGAAAATGTGCACAAAAAAATTGCATAAAAATAGACTTAACTTACCTTGAAAAATGGGGGATATGTTCCAGTAATTTTCAGAAATCACATAAAAGCAAAATAACAACAAAAAACTACTTTAAAATTCACATTAAAAAAATAAGAAAATAAAGTATGACTAATAAAAAATTTCAAATATTTGAAAAAAATTAATACAAGACAAACTTTTTTTTATTAACTACACTATTTAATTTTACATTCTTTCATACATATTTTAATCATTACCACCATTTGACAATATGCACTCATATTTATACATAATTATATAATTATAGTTATAAAACAATTACTATGTACAGTGATGTGTGTGTATGTAATGATGTGTAATATTTCTAATTGGTATCATGTTATAATCTTATATGCATGTAATACATGCATAAACATTCTCTCTCTCTCTGTACATATATAAAGAGTGTGCGGACTACTATATCTATTATCTTAGTGTTTTAATTTTCAAAGTAAAAATTAATTACAATAAATTATTTTCTAGTTTATATTACAATAGAAAACATCATATTCTGACATTTTACAGATATAACTGCTACTATACACAAGGCAAACGAGCTCAAATTACACATAACCAATTTAATCTTACATATTGTATTTTCATTATTATCAATTTTGATCACAAAAAGAATAAAGGAAAAGATTACTAATTTTTTTTATTGATATCTTAATGTGGATTTATAATTTTAAATTTTAAAAAAATAATGTTAAAATTATCTTATATATATTGTGCTTTTCTATCATTTTAAAACATTTGCTCAGGTTTAATGAGTTGTAAATATTTAAAAAACATTTTTATAACCTTGTTTTTATTAAATAATGAACTTTAAAAGTAAATAATAAAAACAAATATATAAAGCTTTACTTTTAAATGTTTATTAATGCTATAAAATCAGTACATTATAAATATATGTAATATTTGTGCTTAAAATCTTTTTTCTATAGTTTTTTTATATTTTTATTAATTATTTTTGTTGATATCTTAATAGGTATACATAACTTTAAAATTAGTTTGTCATAAACATACTGTCCGTATTATCTATTGACTTTGACATCCATGAATAATTTTAGAACCAAATACCAAGGACAATGATCTATTGTATCCAGGAATCTAAATGTGTAAGTTTGACTTCTATGCTAATATTGTGACTGGTCACGCCAGCAACACCTGAAGAAGAGAGGAGAATAATACTACTCAAAATATTATTAATCTGTTTTGTCTACACGTGTGTTATTAGTAACAAGTTGTTTGTATTTGAAAGGTTTAAATAAAGTTTAAATTTTTCTATACATTCAACATTTAATGCTAGATGATGGAAATAGTCCAACATATTATCACATTATCTACTGTGATTTTAAGTAACCAGTAGATATCAGAATCTCCAGATCAGTTTCTGTATTTTACTTATACATAGATCATATAGATAAACAAATATATAAATCTATGTTTATTTAAACATGTAACACACAAAAGCAATTAAAATACATCATACTATTCATAATTGAACAAAATTTTACCAACATCTCATGTTCTCCAAAATAAATTATGATCACTCTATTTTTAAGCCATTTACTGCGAGTTTAAGCAATCAATGGACATCAGAAGTTACCTCTATAAAAATCACCATATCTAGACCAGTTTCTGTATTTTGCCTTCATCAGTGAAAACTAGAATTCACATCAGGAACTAATGCATTTCAAACTAATAACATGGTTTTTTTAAAAAAAAAAACTTAAAGCTTTAAACCCAGTCTAACTTGCATGGGTTTTTAAATATATGTATTTAAATAATATAAACTAATAAAAGTTGGTTGCTAAATGCATAAAAGGGTATTATGTACTAACTTTGAATCTTAGTCTGACAAAACCAGAAGCAAACAACCATTAAAGTGGGATTTATAGTATTAAACTATATGACATTCATTAATTATTCAAGATTATAGTGACCAAATCTGTGTTGACTATATCAGCTCTTTGAATAAGAATTTGACAGTATAAAAGTGTGTGGGGGTGACTATTTTAATTCATTAACAGCAAATTAATTTTATATTTAACAATACCATTCAAACTTGAATAAATAATTTAACAAGTAAACATTAAATAAAAAAAGTATTTTTTATTTCATTTATTTGCAAGCTAAACTTTAATTACAAAATTATTAATGGCAGATCATCCATGATTTTAAATATTATTAAAGATATATTTCAAATAATATATACTTTATAAAATCATTTCATTTACAGAAGATACACTTTGATATATAACAATATGAAGGTTTATAATTCGTTTAATTTCCCATTAATTAAGATTAAGGACATTTTTGTGGAATACATTAATTATATGAAGTTGGCATATAACAAAGAGCTTACATTCCTTCAATTTGTATCAATGAAGGTGTAACATTAGAGCTGTAATTAATGCAGTTTTATTTTATTTTAAATATAAACAATATGTATCAGTAAAACATCACATGACCTATCACATCTTCAGCGTGTATACTCCTGTTTCAGTAATATACTTTTCCACTTTCTTTTTGCAACATATTGTAAACTTAAGAAAACAGTCATCTAGCAACTATCATTGCTTTTTATAGTTCATAATGAGTGATAAAAAGATGGAAAGTTATGCTAGTAAATGTCTAACAGGTTAAAAAACCATCATAATGACTCCTAAGATTATATTCTTGCCTTAAAAATAAATTATTCTAGAGTAGAACCTTTATAAATCTATAAAATTAGATAAATTTAAGAATAAAAAGCTCTTGCTATATAAGACTTATTTTTAATTATGCTTTTAAGTGATTGATTTAATCCATGTAAATATTCGTAAATATTTTTTTATGGTTTACATATATATATAGAAATTAATTCATTCATTGCCACACTTTTTCCCAATATTATTTATTAAACTACTGAACATCACATGATCACCATCTCTTATACTGCCTTGTTTAATAATATTATTTATTTTACATACATTGACAGTTTTGACTGATTATCAGTTTTCATCAGAAAAACTATTATTTATAACAATTTTTCAAAGATTGATGATAATTTTAGATTGCGAGAAAATCATATAAAATCAGTACTTTCTCTGCTGACTGATTGGTGAATGAATGTTTGTCCGATATAATGTGTCAAATTCACAATCACTACATTTATGTGAAGGAAGGAATTCCACCTTAAATAAAAAATGCTGGGGAAAAATCAGTACACACACTTTTAATTACAGAGATACAGTACACATTTCATTGTAAAGGTACTCACCCAGCTGCAGAAACAGCCACAAATGCTGATTTGTAATTCAATGCTAAGGCACTCCATACTTTCGTGGTCTGTCAATCCCCTAATATAGTTCAGATGAATGACATACTTAGCAATGTTTAACAAACTTTTACAAATTAACAATGTTTAATTAAAAAAACATTTAAATTAAATTTTAGAAAAAAAAATTGTTAAAGCAACTAACTAAAAAAAAATTACAAATATTATATTTAATAAAAAAAAAATTACAAAAACAACCAGTGTTTTGTATTCCAATGTTAATGAACAGTAACTATTAATAAAGCTAAAAAAACTTGCTACTATTGGAAAAAAAAAATTTTTTTTTATTCAGAGGGCACTCCAGTAAATATATATTTGAAGCCATAAAGCTAGCAAATATAACATATATTTAAAAATGTAAATTTAATAAAAAATTGTTTTAAAAACCAATTATTACAAAAATGTTGGGCTGAAAGCTCAAAGTTTTTGTATTCAGCCGTAACAACCATCTTTCATATTGATGTTCAATTTTCATATTTAAAATCTTTTGTTTAATTTATATTAAATCTTAAAAAAAATTGTTAGAGCAATCAATTAAAAAAACCCTTGGGTCTTTACAAGACCAGGTGCATCTGGTAATAATAATAATTTTTTAAGTGTTAAAAAAAATATATTTATTTAATACTGCATCAAATTATTAACAGCACAATTTAATAATTCTTATCTATTTTTATTCTTTGTCTTTTTATAGAATGAATAAACAATATTTGGAATGTTTTAATGATTTTGTGTATTTTCTCTAATATAATTAAAATGGCTGCTCTGAGATTAACAAATTAGTAATTAATAAGTTAATACTAATATCACCTAACCTTATATATTTATTCATACACTTCCAAGAGCAATTATCTTCATTCTACTCTAGTGCCATCTACTGTACACATGAGTAATTAACAGGTAACATTCCTATATCATCTGTTGTTCATTGATTAATTAAACTTGCAATAGATGACTTTAGAATAGTGTGAAGATAGTTCTATTAATTATTAAGTTTTATTTGCTCATTGAAAGACCCCCCCCCTCTTTATTTTGTATTTAGCAACCAACTTTTATTAGTTTACATTATTTAAATACATATATTAAAAGACTAGCAAGTTAGCCTGAGTTTAAAGCTTTAAGGCTTATTTTTAAAAAATTCACATTATTAGCTTAAAATGCACTGGTTCCTGATTTGAATTCTAGTCTTCACTGATGAAGGCAAAATCCAGAAACTGATCTGGATATGGTGATTTTATAGGCTATTCTCTTATACAAAAAAAAATTATAATAATTTCATAAAATTTTATATAACTATTGACTGTGATATTTTAAAAAAAGGATTTCATAAAGAGTTGAAACAATTTTGACTATTGTTTTATTTTGATAATAGCCTCCAAATAATTGAGAATGCAATGATTTAGTAACTAACATTTTTGAAATATATTTACATATAAAAAAGAAACAAAAAATTCAAAGGTTTTACATATGTCTGCATATATGAGTAATATAATAATCATTTTTTAGTAAACCATTTTCTCATCCCACATAATCTATTATTCACATGATCACTTTTGATTTCTTGTCATACCATCTTTTTCAAACTATTTTATTCCATTTGGGGTTTAATTATCTCTGTTGATGACTTAATGTATAATTTTTAAAGTAAATTGTATCTTGAATATATTTGTATTGTTTTTCTGAAGGTTTGTGATCATGGTGTTCTAGCTGTATTTTTATATTGGACTATTTCCATCATCTAATATATGTGTTGAATGTCTTTAGAAAAGTTAAATTTTAGTTAAATATTCCAAATGTATTCAACTGTTAGTAATATCACAGCAAACAAATGTTAGTAATATCACAGCAAACAGGTTAGTATATGCACATTCAACACACATTTTAGATGGTGGAAATAGTCCAATATAAAAATACAGATATATACGTATGGGTGTATTAAAATTTTTTGGAAATTACGCATTAGACCTGCCATGAAATATCACATATGAAAACAATCAAAAGCACATTAATCAAAAGAAAAAAGATTTAATATTATACGTCAATATTTAAAAATCTTTTTTTTATTTGAAAAAAAAAACTCTAACATATTCACACTAAAAAAAAAGGACTTTGTAATGGAAACAATATATAATAAAAATACAAACATTACAACAGATATTACTAATTAAATGTATTTGTTTGCGACATCATGGCCAGTCTAACACATAAGGACCAAAATATGTATGGTCAAAGGCATCCATTTGAAAGCTTGGGACAAAATTGCTACAGGAGACTACTGTATTATAGTTTAATCCATGTGATTAGTTACATTATTAATGAGGTGTGAGGATGCATGCTATTCATTATATTCTACAAACTGTTTTTTAGATTTTTTTTTAATAATGTTTCATTTTTTGAAATTAGAACTGTAGTAATTACTATGGAAATATTAGATGGATATTCATAACTCAAAGATATGACAGATTAAACCTAGTTTAAACCCAGATCACAAGATGATTACTTTTATTTTCTTACAGAATAAAGAAGTTGTAATAAGCACTGCAAAAGTATAGAATGCAAAAGAAAAACCAACATACAATTTTTTTTCAATACAAAAATCATTACATAAAAAGGTGTTAATTAATTACGTCTTGTAATTTGTAATTTTTGATTGCATTGGTTCAATTACTTCATCCTTTAAAAGGTGGCCAATTTTGCCTTTGTGAATATTTCAACAATAAAAAATTTGATTATTCAAAGATCCAAACCAGACCAACTCAACCCCAATGCGGAGCATGATAAAGATTTTTACGTATTGACATATTCTTAATGAATTGTTGGAGCCTTGGAATTTCACATGATTAGTATTAATGTGAAAGTTGAATGTTAATAAAAAGATGATAGAATACAATGGACAGCAAAAAAAATAATCTAATGAATACTTGACAACATTAGCTTGAACATGAAACATAAAGATTCATTTAAAATTGTGCTAGTATAAACCAGAAACTAAAGTGGTTGGTTGAAAGTCATGTGATTTTCAAGTACTACAAATGACTATCTGAACTTTGATTTAGAAATTGTTCTCAGGTTCTTGACTCTATCTCTATGCTAAATACTGAAGGTCAGTCGTATTATGGATCTAAATCATTATATAATTAGTGTGGGGAGTGGATAATGTTAAAAAAAGGTAACTAGCAAAAAGGATCATGAATGTCATCCTCCTCCCATAAGAGAATGACTTTGAGCAGTCTGAAATTTTAACAGATTATAGGACATTTTGGGGGAATACCCTCATAGAATCACTTAATGATATTAGAGTCCTGTATGATTTAGTGTGTAGTAAAGTGGCAAATTTTAAAATTAACACCCACATATATGCCCAATTCTATCACTTCTAGTACTCAAACTTCTTATGAACTTTAAAGAAATAAAGCCATTTAATTATTATTTCTTAGAACACAAAATAATTTACTGAATTGTACGATATAAACTTCCATAAGAACAGTATGCTAATGCCTGGCAAATGTTAACATTCAACTTGTTATTTTTAGCAACAATCAGAGATCTTTCAAGAGCCAGCTGTCATATATAGGAACTAATTCAGACATCTTTGTGAAAATAAAATTAATTGAATTTCAAATATTTACAATAATAATATAATTTTAACATTACTTTATTTCCAAGGCAGAGCCAATAAGCACCCATTTTTAATGATAATAATAATAATAAATTTTTAAAGTCAGGCTTTTATTTGGCACTTGTATTTATTAATATAAATTTAGATGATGATTTTGATCTATTAAATTTGATATAATGATAAATATGTTTATAAAATGTTGATGTGACAATTAAAAGACTAGCAATATATATTTTTAGTAATAGATAAAAAAAATTTTTTATATTAAATGCTTTTATCGATAGTGCACTAAAAAGAAATAAAAAAATTGTTTCTTCAATCACAATAGCAAGGGATTGACTTAATTAATTTCTGGACCCACCCACTCCCATCCTATGGTTTTATTTCAAGTTAAATCTAAAAACTCCAATTGTGGTTGAAAAAAACAATTATTTTATTTTTTTTTAGTGCACAGTCAATAAAAGCATTTAATATAAAAAAAATTTTAGCTCTATTATTTTCAAGTTTTTAATATTGGCACGGTAAATAAAAATTTAAAACTATATTATAGTTGATATATATATATCAGTAGATGTTTCTGCTATGAGTTAAACTGTATACCCCTTATGCATGCATCATATTTGATATATATATATATATTATAATACATGTGTTATATTGTAAGTGAACTTCATTTAACATATATAATTTTACTTTAAATCAATATCACACATATAGTATATGTAAATTATTACATATTTCTGCAATAAATTAATATATATATATTATAACGATCGAAATGTAAGTGAAGATCGAATCTAACCACAAAACAATATCTGCAACTACCAGGGCGCCATCTAGGCATTTGAGCCTAGAAAAATTTATAAAGTAGGCAGATACGCGCTGTTAAGATTCCACTTTATTTAAATATTCCGATCGTTAGCCCAAGTCACTAGCTCAGTGGAGTAGCAGAGATAACAAAATATAAATTTCATATCTTAAATATAAAAGAATAAAAGCCACTGCCAGAAATTAACACATAAAAATATTTATTTACGCACATATAAAATAATATTTAAATTTTGATGAATAAATTTAACGTTTATATTTTTATATTGATCTTTAATTCTAAATTTAAGTAGATTGCAAATAATGAGTTTACTATTTATTTAGCTAGTCAAGTATGAATAGACTACATAGATCTGCATTTGAAAAGAAAATATTCTTCACTGATTTAACCTTAGGCCACAAATTTCGCAACCAAACTGGCGCCAATCCATCTGATACATTCATGTATTCAATGTAGCATGATACGACAACACAAAATACTATACTGTCAGGAAAGTACATCTGAACAATAAGTAGAAATAGAGGAGACATTGACTCTCCACCAACAGGAATGTGACATCTGTTGGCAAGTAGAACAATAAACAAAAAACTCCATAGGAATGGACTGCGGTCTTCTGCCGACTTACAAACCCATCCATAGGCAAACAGAGGGTGTGTGGCGTATATCTATAATCCTGCCCATAGCGGACCTCATACTACATCTACTAATTACACAAATATATCCAATCCATTGAACCAATTCAACTACGAAATGAATAACCTAAGATTACCCTCCCTTAATATAACTTTACAAAACTATATAGCCATTCACGCCCGACTTAAATTTAACATTTAAATACGTTCGCACAAATGCATTTTATAAAATTTGTTTTAGAATGTTGAGTACAGATCAGCTGCACAGATTCCACGGTCAAAAACATTCCAAATTAAACACAACCGATCAAAATACAAAATCATCGATAAACGTCACTTGCATAGGGAATATACAAATCCCATTAGCATTCATTGTAAGATGCTTGCAGTGATATCGTTGACATATATTCTAATCGAATGTGAAAACCACAACATTATCAACCACTAACGAATCTATGCAACGTCTATACCCAACCTAAATTTCATCATTTAAAATTTAAACAATAAACAATTTATACAATAAGAAAAAAAAATGGAAATGATTTTTATCAATCGGAAAACATATAAAATTAAACATTATTAATTTGATTTTAAACTTAAAAGTCAGATAGGAGTTCATAAACTTGAACAAAAGTTCTTAGTTATTTTTAAATTTAGAGTTCATGTCAATATAGCTTACAGTAGAAGAGTCCAGGTTCCTGTTGGCAATTCCTATGGCATCTCCATTGGAAGAAAATGTTCTGGAGGTAGCATTAGCTGGTTCCATTCTGGTATCACAGTCTTTTCATTTTATTTTTTTTTAAAACAAACAAAAAAAATGAGAGAGAATGGCAAGTGCATCTTACTGTTGTCATCAAATCAAGTTGAAAAAAAAACCCTCTGGAACTCAATATTTTTTCTTTTTATAGTCCTCCTATGGATTCCATGAACAAAAACGTCACTGTTCTGTTTTTTCGTTATGGTCCGGGCCTTTATTTGCTTCCATTGGTCAAGCTAAAATCTCTTTCTTCTCTTATCTAACCTTTCATCTGACTTTTTAACTAAACAGCTTTTAGATAATTAATAAACAATCATTTCCATTTACAGATTACAGGAATTAATTAATACCTGTTTTTATTTTAACTTACATTATTTTTTTATTAAAATATTTTTATATTTCAATCTTGTATTTTTTTATTAAAAAAAATACGTTCAAATACTTTTTTTTTTGTTTATTTTTAAAGTTTAGCATCTGTGCGAATATATATATATGTTTAACAAACATTTTAATTTTAGCGTTTAGTTTTTTCCTTTTATTTGCGAACTTTTAAGTTTTTATTTTAAATTAATGTAACAACATATTTATATATCGTTACAATATATTCATAATGTTATACAATTTCTACTTTTGTTTTAAAACTTTTTTTTTTTTTAAAAAAAAGTAAACTAGAAAATTTGCATTATTTAAAACAATATCGAAAAGTTTTAAAAATCACAAATTTTTTCTTCAGTATTTTTTTTTTAAACAACTGTTTTAAAATAAAAATAAAGCTATCAATTTAAACAAAAAATCAGTTACTAATTTATTCTACATATATAATTATGTGCATATACAAAATCTAATATATACATTAAGAATTTAAAATTTTAAAAATATTAAATAGAAAGAAAAAAAAATTAAACTGCCCTCTTGCAACCATTATTTAAAACAAATGAAAATTTTAAGAATAAAAGAACTTTGGTTTCAAATAAATCATAAATATCCAAAATGCTTCAAATGTTTTTATGAAATGACAATATTCCTGTAATTTCCAATTGTTTTATGTCAAGTTTAGATTCTTAAGATCTCTAATAATTTCCAAGAATGGCAAATTAAACAAGATTCAGTTTTTTCTACTTTTTAGTCAGATTACTTTATTATTTTTCTATTTTTTAGTTGACTAGTACTGTTTACACAAAAGCAGTATTTTAAAACAAAATGTTTTTTACATATTATTTATTTAAAGCTAAAAACAAATCTCAGCTGGAGCTAAATTCAAAAAATGTGGACATACAGACAGAAACATATACAACTATACAAGTTTATAAAAAAGCATTTAATTAAAATTGAACTGTTACTAATTGAACTATTACTAAATGTGATTTTCGCCTCTTGAACTCTTTATAATAACAGCATGTTTCCAGCTTTTATTTTTTAGGTCACAATTTTAAAGCATGTGTTTTAAAAATGTACAGATAAAAAATATAAAAGAATATACAGAAGAAACAGAAAATAAATTGATCACTACAATAATGAATTAAAGCAATAAAATATATGAATATCAGATTAATCCAGTTTACATATTGCTTACAAGCTTGAAACTAGTCTGGAATATTGGATAGGAAAGCATAGGAGATTTATCATGCACTATTTTCCAGCATTTAGTTTATAAAATTTGCTATAGGTGGCATAGAGGTAGTAAAAAGGAAAAAAAGAAATACTAGCAAACAACTGCTGGAAAGTTGAAAAGAGAAGAATAAGTAATAAAAGAATCTAAAAAAAATAATAAATTGAATATGCTATAGTACATGAAATCAAGACAACTGGAATGTTACAAGCATATACAGATGATGTATGTCAGGAAAGAATATGAAAACAAACATTAAATAAGACATTTCCAGAAAAAAAAGACGGAAGGCAATTAGAAATTATGGATCAATAAAAAAAATTCCTAATGAGATACAGTGTTTAATTTTTTTATGTTTATTTTTTGTTTCACTTGTTTATCATTATTTTTATCATTACATTGTTTTAAGATTCTAGTTTTATTTTAAAAATTTATTTTTAAATTAAAATATGCAATAAAATTTATGATATTTGCAATGCATTTATGATGGGAAGAAATATGACTTAAATTAAATCTTAAAACTATAAACAATTTAGAAAATTGCTCAGTTAATAAAATAATGGTAAAAAATAAAATTAGAATTGCTATACAGTAAAACACTATTAATATCACATGACCAAAAACTATCACATGATCAAAAACATCACATGACCTTAGCTTACACATATTGCTATTCATTAGCATTTTTTTTTTTAATTCCTCCTACACACACAAAAAAGGCTTGGATTAAAAAAGTAAAAAAAAATTTTAATTTATAAAAAGTAAAAAAATGTTTGCTATAAAAAGATGCTTTACATCCTTTCTTTAAAAAAATCGAAAAAGCTCCTTACTGATAAAAGCCATAATCTAGAAAACAATCTAGGGATATTTATATAGGACAGGATTGGATAAGGAATGAAAAAGCACCATCATTTGACATCTTAAGCAAAAGAGTAGGGAAAATTATAAAAATCCAAAATTCCTGGTACCAGAGTTTTTTCAGATTTCTGAAATTTTTCACATTTCAAGAATAAAACCTTTACCCCCCCCCTCTTAAGTTTTATTTTGATTTATTGCTTCAATTACTGTTATATAAATATTTTATTCTGATATATATAAACTTTATAGATATCATAATAAACACCTCCATACGTCCCCATTCTTTTTAAATTCATATAAATAAAGATATAATAAAAGACAAATGACCCTCAAGATGCATTTCGTGCTGAACTAGCACTCACCAGTTGGCCCAGGTCACTTTCTCTCATATATATCTTTATTATATGCAAAGTATTTATCTAGAGTAAATTGTTACATTTTCATTTACCATTGTAAACTTATGCTTATTTTTAATTGTTATATTATTAAAATAAATTTATATAACATACAAAAAGTATTGAATCTTAGATACTAAAATTAATATTTATTTTAATTTTTAACAAAGTGGTTTTATAATGCAGAGTAGGAAAGTTTATTATCGAAATTTGAAAAATTCAAAAGTTCAAAAAAAAACACATTAGAACCAGATATTTGAGATTAATCTGGAACCAGAGATTTTGGATTAATTGGAGGCTATCTCTTTTCTGCTTATAGTTAGATAAGGTGTTGTTTACAGATTCATTATAACTGAAATTAAATAAAACTAGTCTAAAACTCATGCACTTTTAAACAAGTAGACTTTTGAGGTAAATTTTTTTTAAAAAAAGGCAAAATAAATCAAGTAAGTTTGCAGTTAGAAACATTATTATTTGTTCTATCTAGTTTTATTTACTATTTGTAATCACATGGATTACTTTTTTGTGGAAATAAACTATCATCTATTTGAATTATTAGGATTCCTTAATAGCTTAGTGATTACGTTGATCATAATAAAACCAGAAATCACATTATCTGTTGTTTTCTTCCTTTTTTATCATAAACTTTCTAATCATGGTCTTTTTTTTATTTATAAATAATTAGATAATTTATAAAAAAAGACCATGATTAGAAAGTTGTCAAGCGTTGGTGGTCGAGAGGTCAGCACAGCTGCCTTACAAGCAGTTGTCCTGGGTTAGCGGGTTTGCTTCCTGGCCAATGCTATGACACATGAAAAAAAATTAGATAATTTAATAACACTCTTATAAAAACAAAACATTAACAACCTCATTTCTACTCCAATCAACAGTTTGTGTTTAATTTCATCCCGTATCTACTTACTAATCTTTACTTGCCATTCCTGATATTGTCAAAAGATTTTGCTGCCATCATAGTTTAAAAGCAACAGAATTGTTCTTCAATGTTCAACTTCCATATCCATAGAAAATCACAAAAAATACCATAACTTAAACAGTTCTCATTATTATTCTTAAAAACATGCATATCCTCAAAGATTTTTCTAGACTTTCATAACAACCCTTCCCAAAATCAGAATGCAGTGAAGATCTTACTGATGAAATTTTTATTGTTGGTAAATGATCCAATGGAGACAAAGAAATGTCAGTGTCTGTCAATTTTAAAGTCAGGTAATTTCTATGTTATCGTACTATTTGTCTTTTTCATGTTTAAAAGTATGTAAGTATTATAAAAAGTAATGATAAACAACTATTTATTGAAATAAAGAGAAACTTAACTTTATATGCTTTCTGAACTTAGAGAATTTATAAATGATGTTTACAAACACTGCAAAAAGTATGAAGGGTAGGGAGAATGATTATTTTAGGGGGGATGGTACATATGAGCATTTGAAGAATGTAATAAAAAAGGATCCATAAAAATTATGTGGAATGATGGATGAGATCTTAGTTGCAGACAATAACTGATAGTGGTGATGAATGTAGACATAAATTGTGCAGCATTTTATGATCATTGTGAATAAATTATGCAATGGAAAACACAGCTAATTTAAGTAAATTTTGAGATTTGATTTACAAGTGTCAAACTTTCTACATTCATATCTTTGATAATTCCACTTCAAATAAGTATAATAATGATTATTACTAATCAGTTATTTAGATTAGAGATTATCATATCATTCCCAGTTCAAAGAAAAACTTTAAACCCTGTTAAAGATTAATATAACTGTTTTTAAATAAACACAATAAATATGAACATCTTCATCTCTTTTTTCCCATGTAATTTTTTTTTGTCATTATAAAAACTTTTTTTATTTAAGATAATTGTTTGAGAAGTTCATTTAACAATCATTAATTAATAGATTAATGATATATTTCATCAGTAACTTGCTTTAATTAAAACCATTATTGCAGTAATTTTTCTATCACTCTATTCTCATACTATCTATGTTAAGCTTGAACAATAATGGACTTCCAAGTCTGTGCAGATTAGCATAATGATAAAATAATATGAAAGTTAAATGCTACTAAATCAAAGCTGTCACTTCCAATCCTCAAACATTACATGACCATCTCACCAATTAACTATTTATAAATATTACCAAAATCACACTTTTCTTTATTTTTGCTGTAATATCCTATAAATACAATTTATCCAAATCACTTCAAACACTTTTTAGCAAAGCTCTTTATTTGTACATATACCTACATTTCGACTGACCTGCAGTCTTCTTCAGAGACTTTTTTTTTTTGATAAATTGTCTCTGAAGAAGACTACAGGTCAGTCAAAACGTAGGTATATGTATATGTACAAATAAAGAGTTTTGCTAAAAAGTGTTTGAAGTGATTTGGATAAATTGTAATTAACTATTTACTTATTTAATGGACATCAAAGAGAAATTCAACTAGATTTTAAGACTAGTTTATAGTTGTGACAATCTGGCAGATAGTCAAATTTTAATTACAGTATGTTAAGTCAGATGTATATATGTAGTTCGGGGCAATGGTAGAAAGATGTTTCAGAGTTAAAATTTTCTGGATCAAGATTTAAACCATCACTTCTAGTGTACACATCTCATATGACCTCTCAAAACACTATTTGATTATTTTATCAAGTCAATTACAAAAGTGAAATTAAAACAACATGTACATAAAGATTTATTGCATAAATGTAATCAAGAAGAAAGTTTTTTTAATTAAAATGCAGCAAACGTAAATTTAATTTTAAAAAGTTAAGACTTAGACATCAATATATAGAATATCAACTCGAACTTTTTGTTCACTAGAGGGAGCCATTGAATCTGTTTGGAGATTAGTTGCATTCGTAAATAACAACAACAATAATAATAATAATAATATAGATTCTAAAAATGAAATCTTAAATTGGAAATAAAAATCATTATTGAATATTATAGAGAAAATATTTTTCTTTCATCTAGTTTTTAATCTTAGAAATAAAGATTTCTCTCTTTGTCATCGTTACTAACTCTAGAAACCCAATAATTCTTAGTAAAGTAAACTTAGTCAATCAATCCCTCCTCCATTCTATTATAATCGGTTAAGTAATAATTTAAAGATTTGTTATTTTTAAATTCATTCCGTTTAGATTAATATTACGAAATGCATGAAGCTTAAATTTGCATATTGATATAAATTGTTCAAAAGAAGTAGATATTAAAAAAGGATTCACATTTTTTTTATATTACTGCTTGATCTAAGAAAAGCTTTTAAACTTACAAAACTAATATTCCACTTCACTAAACGAACATAAACAATATATAGTAGGAAATTTAAACCTTGGTAACACTTATTATACAAGAGTATTTGTTCACATTATATACATTAACTGTGTTCAGTCAAAGCGTTGTTAGCTGAGAGATCCTCGCAGCCGCCTTGCAAGCAAGTAGTTGGTTGCAGACGGTTGTGGGTTCGCGTCCCGGCCGATGCTATGACATATGGGGAAAAAAAATTGTAGTCAGTGTCCTGAAATAATACTCGAGCTTGGCATTATAAAAATTAGTATCATTAAACGGTAGTTTTTTATGTTGAAATAATTAAATTGGCCATATTTACATATAATAATTAAGAATTCTTTTTACTTTTACGATGCATAACTAGGCATTAAATAACCGAATAGTTTATTACTTGGAAATTCATAAGAAATTTGAGCAATCCATAGATAGTGACAAGGAGGCCAGTGGAATTTTTAAGCAGGGATGTTTTATTACAGTATTGCTGCCAAAATATAAGAAAGGAATACAAAACAGAGCATTTCTAAAAGTTTTTTTTTTTTTTTCTGGGAATGCTACAGTGCCTATGGACCAGCCACTACTGAATACTGAGCTCCAGAATATCTACCACTATACCAAAACAGGCAAAACAGTAGAAGTTGTTGCATTTAGATAAAACCAGAACTTTTTTTTTTTTTCATGTGTCAAAACTTCGGCCGGGAAGCGAACCCGGGACAACTGCTTAAAAGGCGGCTGTGCTCACCACTCGGCCACCAACGCGTGACTAAAAACAGAACTTTTATTCTACTTCATGAATTAAAGGCAACAGCCAATCAAAACCAGCTGCACAAAGTGAGACAATAACACGTCAGCACAAACAGGATATTATTGTTTCCGTCTGAATAGCTGTTTTGACTGATACTATTGCTGCAGTTTTAAACTAAAATTAAATATGGAATCCCCATTTACTAAAAAATATCCATCATCTACATCTGTTAAAAATATATTATCATATATATAATCTTTTTTTGGTGAGTTCAATAATGTATTATTTTGTTTAAACTCCCAACATAGAAATATGATTCATCATTGCCAAGGTTTAAGGTCTTAAGAAAGAATTGTTAGATCTTAAGTAATAATGAGATTGAGCATTAAATAAAAAACAATCATTCTTATATATATTTGATGGTTGATTGTTGGAAGAGGTGAATTAGTAAAATGTTTTTCCTATTAATTGATTAATTTTAGAAGAGGTAAAATAAGTGGTCTACACAAGGCTGGAATTCATCGTGCTTTATCACATTTATTTAAACATCCGATCTCTAGACTCTTTCAAATTAGCAAGTAAGTATTTTAGCATTACTAAAATCAGTCATGTGAATAACTTTAAAAAAATATGCAGTAAAAGCTGATGTATTTAATTTTTCATTGAAGGCTTTTTTTATGCTTTCTAGTTTTGACATTAATTCAGCTATTGAATTGACCTATGTAGCTTCTTGAGTACTGTGAACATGGAATTTCATAAACACCTTAATATTCCAAAAGAACTATGTCTTTAGATTTATGTAAAAAATCACCAAGTGTTTTGCTAATGGAAAAGGTAATCATTATATTGAAATTAGAGTTTTCTACTGATCATTAATTCATCTATTGAATTGACCTATATAGCTTTTTGAGTCCAGTGAACATGGAATTCCATATATATCTTAATATTCCAAAATAATCAATTGTTTTGCTAATAGAAAAAGTAATCCTTATATTGAAATTAGATAGTCTTCTACTGATTTTATCAGTGACTACTTTAATACAAGGTAAAATCATTCTATAACTAGTTGAATTTGTCAATTTTATCATCTTTTTATCTTGATATTAATTAGTTATAAAACTGAAAGAAATAAAAATTTTAGTAATTCACCTACTCTGAATAATCAACTATCATATATATATATATATGATTGTTCTTTACTTTATGTTCAATCTTGTTATTACTTCAGATCTAACAGTTTTTCATTAAGACCTTAATTTGACAATGGAGAATGATATTTCATAGAAATGGCAGGAATTAAAACAAAATAACACACAGTTTAACCCAAAATAGACTTTATTTACATCATATAACTGGGAAAATATTAAATATATTATATAAAGTTAACTAGAATATAGAGAATAAATTATAGTAGATTTAAAGCAAAACTTAAATATATTGTGCTGTTTTATTACAAAAACTAATAATTTTATAATTAAACCACTAAACATCACATGATCACTATCTCATACTAGCACATTGTTGGCACAAGATGGCACTACTGTATGGAGAGTTTTGCATTGTTTGAATTCATTATTTAATATAAAATAATAGCAATCTTTCCATACAGTAGTGCCACTCAGTGCAAGACTTAGTAATTAATGGATGCAAGGTTTGTACATAAAACCCTTATCTCATGGCTACTCATTCAATATCCCCAAACTAGTTTTTAGCTTGATTCATCAGTGAGGAACCTTGAATCTGAGAGCACTGCGGTCTTAGGATCTAATGCAACCCTCCAGTAGCCATCTTTTACCTATTCAGTTAACTAAAGCTATGAGTTCAAAATGAAAACAATGTTTTCAATCCAAGCTCATTCATACAGATGTGAATCCAATTCAGTATCTATGCATTTTGGTGTGTTTAGATTTTTAAAACTAAGTCATCAGCATCCTAAAGGCAGTATTGGTATAAAATCACCATAGGATCACTTGATCACCATTTCCTATGCTTACACAAGCTTTTATAAAAGTAGCAAACTCTCCATACAGTAGTGACACCTAGTACAAACCTTAATAATCAATGAATATAAGGTTTGTGTATAAAATTTCTATCTAGTACCTACTATTGTCTACTATATGACTATACATGTGAATGCGCATGGACTGAAAAGATTATTGTTTTCATCTTGGACTCATAGCTTTATAGTTAATTAAATAGATATAAGGTGCCTACTGGAGGGTTTAAACCCTAAGATCTAAGTGCAGTGCTCTCAGATTCAAAGCTCCCTATTGATGAAAGCCATAAGTTAAAAGCTAGACTTCGGGTATGCACAAATCTTGCACTGGGTAGTACTACTGTAATGATAGTTTGCTATTGTTTTAGAAGCTTGTGAAAGCACAGGAAATGGTGGTTGTGTAATATTATAGTGGTTTTATTTGATATAGATGTCAAAACACTGCAAAATATTTTAAATACATCATACTATTTAGAGTTGAATAAAAATTCAATTTTCTAGTGTCAATGAAAGAAAATATGTCATTTTTACTTTCTTTACCAGCAATCTAAGTTTACCTTTTTGTGTTATCATTTGTATAAAAAATAAAGGATTAATATTCTCTTATTCTTCTCTTTCACTTTTTTTGCTTATCTTCATATAATCATATATATATATTGCTTATAACACTTCTTTCATATACACTTTAATGCAACAAATTTTCTTAAAACCTTTATTTTTCGTACAGTTTCGACTGTCCAGTAGTCTTCATCAGAACTCTATCTTCTTCTCTGCTTTAATTAAAAGTCATTTTAATTAAAGCAGAGAAGATAGAGCTCTGATGAAGACTGCTGGACAGTCAAAACTATAAAAAAAATAAAAAAGTTTTTAAGAAAATTTGTTGCATTAAAGTGTATATGAAAGAAGTGTTATAAGCAATAAAGGATTAACTAAACTTAACAATCCACAAAAATCTGGTCAAATAACTTTTATTAATTATATAATTGTTAATTAAGAATACCCATTATTTTAGATGCTGTTAGAAATATGATTTTTAAATATATTTTTTTAAAATTTGAATACCCATAAAGGTAATACACAAATAGGTTCACAAAAATGCATGCTTCAGTGCATCAAAGTAGTAAGTACAAATAGTTCTTTTCAACCTATATAAAAATTATGAAACTGATTGGATCCTAAAAGTCAAAGTGCATTGTTCCAAAATCTAAAGCCCCTTACTAATGAAACCATAGGGATTATTAAGCACTATTATCAGGCATATGTTATTTAGCAAAGCTTACAATAAATGATACAGAGATGGTGAAGAAAAATGATGTTGACCCTAATTACAGCGCCCTCTACAGACTAGACAAAAAATATAAATAAATAAAAGTGTAAATAAAAAATAAAAAACATTAAAATTTGTAAATTTATTTAATTTTACAAATCATATCATTTACCATACGGCAGCAACATTTTTAATCTAGAGACACTTTAACTAATTCTAATTAATGATAACAAATATTACAATCTTAGATTAACGAGTCAGTTTATTAAACACATTCACTTCTATTTTGAAAGCACAATTTTTTCCCCCTAATGTCTGATATAGTACAGTATTTCATTTAAGAAAATGTTTTTTAAGCTTAAAGGTGAACGTTTTACAAGATTTAAGGGAATTCATAAAGTATATTTCTAAAATAATAAAATATTGATTTGGCAAAAGAAAGAAAATAGTGTTCCAAAATGAGCTATATGGTCAAAACAAATAAATGATCTATCAGCAGAGAAATAATAAAAAGAGAAAAATATATTCATGCCACTGTTATTTATAGTCCTGAAATCATGGCTAAAACATTTTTAAGGAAAGTATTGAGTTTATGGAGAGAAGATATGAACTGGGAAAACATTTCTGTAGATATTTTTGTCTCAGTAAGCTTAATATTTGAATCAAATGTTTAGTCAAAAATCTGAAATTCATAATGACAAGTGGAGGGTGGCTATATAGATTCTAAAGTCAATACAAATTTAAAGACATCAAAGTAGTTGGAGATATTATATTTACTAATAATGAGGTTATGTTTCCATAAATATAAAAAAAAATTATTGAAGAAAAAGAATATCCAGCCCAATGATTTAATTGTGGTGACAACTGAGTCGTTTGGATATATCAGTATCTCAAAAAGGTTAATAATTTGATACTTCATTAGTAAGTCTGTTACTACTAATACTACTATTATTGTGAATGAATGTGAATAAGTGGATACATAAATAGTATATGTATACACAATGTCAGTTAAAATGGACTTTATTATCACATTTGGGCAGTGAAAAGTATTTTGACATTTGATGGCCAATGTCATTCATGCCAAAATTAATTCCAAAAATAACTACTATGGTGTTTCTTGGATATCACAAAGGTATGAAAATTATAATATGCAGCTTTATTATTAAAGATCTAGCACATGATAAAAAGCATCTGTGTTATATATATGCATGTGTCTGGAAAAAGACTACATCTACAGAATAGTAAGCAATATGTATTGCAAACAAATCTTGTAAATAAACTGTGAACTATTAAGTATTTTAATGATATATATAATATGGCTTGATTGTATTTGAATAAGTTGGAACTATAACTATATAACCTTCTTTTACCTCTCAAATTAACTATTAATTACTAAGTGTATATATATTCAAATTTGTGTGTGTTTGTTGATTTGTGTATGAAGTGATTTATTTCTGTTTTATAATCTACATTCAATAAAATTCACAATATACATAGCCATTATTATTATTATGGTGAACTTCATTGAAAGTGTACTTAGTTTTAAGTTGTAAAGAAGAACGAAGCCATTTCATTATGCATATAAACTAATGTATGCAAATTTGAATTACAAATACAAACAAAGGAAAAAATCAATATTATACATATACGTTTATACTAATTTTGGACTAAAAGACTGAAAGCCATTTAAAAAGATAAAAATGGCAGAAAACATTCCAATTGTGTTTTCTTCAAAAACTTTTTCATAAAATTTTCATAATTTTGTAGGAAATTGACCCCCTACAAAATATTGACCACTAATGTCTCTTTTTATACACAACAAACTCACAGATAAGTCTATAATGATCAACAGTTTTTGAATAGTCAATTGCATGGGGAAATAACAATCTTCTAAATGCATTAATCATTAGCAGATCATTTTACTTTCCCAATAGAAACAGTTTGGTGCAGAGTTATGAATCATGGCTATAGGATTTGCTTATATTTCAGCTTTGACAAAGCCCTAAACTTGCATAGAGAAAGGATTTCAAATTTTGTAAACAGCATTCCATAATAATTTAATTATTAGGAAAACATTCACTTAGTCACTTATTCCAGCATTCTATTAAGGCATTCAATCTGAATTAGGTGAAACTCGTAAATTTCTCTGTCTAAAGTAATGACGGTCAGAGAAAATACTTTCATCTGCTACATGCTTCACATTTTAATGAGCTGTCTACATGTTATTAGACTCCCTGGTAACCATTATGTATTCCTTATTATGCATTATTCAATGCATTACCTCATGATCTCTGATAATATCAATGAATCACATATTGCAGTATTGACATAAATTTGACCAAAATAATGCAAATTTTACAATACTACAAAATCATGTTAAGATTAGTTTAGTTTATACTTCAACAGTACTTGACTGCAGTAATTAATTCATTTCAAATCACTTTTATGTATTAGCCATCCATGTAAGGATGCATAATGGGTGCAATATAGCAGTGCATCCTATTGAGGTTGGCCAATAACTAGAAATGGTTTGACAATCCTTTTTGCACTACACTCTGGTGACAGCTGATTATCTATGCTTTGTGATGTGAAATAAATTAATACTTTTAATATAGCATTTATATTTTATGTTTATAATATGAAAATTTATTACACTGATCTGTTACTATTTATATATATATGTCAAATACGTTGACTGGGAAGTGAACCCGGGCCAGTTGCGTGGAAGGCAGCTATGCTAACCACTAAGCCACCAACGCACTGACTACTATTTTGTATTTTTGTTTTGTTTTAAATTTCAAATTGCAATAGTATTTATTATATTTCAAAATGCTAGTCAAAATAATATTCATTGTTACCTTCCTACGTTTTTTCCTGGGAGGGGGGGGCTTTGCTAATAAACTATTTACTAATGCAGAAAGTGGTCCATTCCTACAATGTATGCATTTTACGAACATTTGCTCATCAGACGAGCTGAATGAATCAAACACCTGCAGTATTTTCTTTAATAAGCAATTTTATTTTTTAAATTGCTACAAAAAATAAATATCATATAATCAGTTGCTTGTAAGTCCATATGCTATTCATTTATTCAATTAACAGTTTGACAACAATTTCATTCCATTGATTAAATCCATTTGGTATTGTATTTGGACAAAGAAGTTCGTTAGGGGTCGGTTTTACTTGAAGAATTTCTGGATTAAATATTCAAAAATAGGGATCTGTATTTCAAGCGGCACTCTTTTACTTGTATATACATATAAAAATATATAAATGTGCATTTACATATATGTGTATTAATATCCAAACATCTAGGGGTTTTATGACTTCTTAATTTCTTTTACCTACGTTTGTTTTCTATATAAAAAGCACGATTGATTATTTGATCATTGAAAGAGCTATTTTTATATTTTCTATGTGAATTATTGGATTAATTTTATTAATAAACTCTAAAGACCACTGTGATGTTAAAAGATTTTAATAAATAGAAGATTAAAAATTATTATTAAATATGATAAAATCTTATATAAAAACATAATTACAGGAAAGCTTTATCTTGTTTACAACATGACGAATTCTTACAAGTGATAGCAAAAATCTGTTCAATATTCAATTACAATGAATCGAAAAATGGTGAATTCAAATTAGTACAGTATATACCAAAATGTTTTTATATAATTAGTTGATAAAAATTGTATCGACATATTATGGAGAAATGAAATCAAATTTAGTTTTACTGATAAAAGAATAAAAAACTTGCAATTATTAAAAGAAATTGATAAAATGATGCTATAATCTATTTCACGTGATTTATTTATACTCATGAAATTTACTATATACTGTATATAAATATTTGAAAACCAGGCACTCTTCATAAACCTGGGAGCTTTAATTGTAAGTATAGGGGATTTGAACTCAGATTTTCAAGCACCCTTACTATCCACACTATCTCATACAACTGATACACATGACAACACACATGTAGAAAAGATAAATAATCACCATTACATGTATTTCATGCTAAACCAGCACTCATTAGTTGGTCCAGATTATCATCTTCCACACATATATATAATCAGTGCTCAGTTTATATTAAGATAGCAAATTTTCATACTTCCATAGACAGGCTTCAATCCACTCCAACCTCCAACATTTCAGCCATCCATATCATTGAAAATCTGATGATGAAAACTCAAATCCCATGCTGATGCTAATATTATTGCAAGAAATATGTATATTGGTGATTATTTATTTTTTCTACATGTGTGTGGTCATGGGTATCTGTTGTATGAGATAGTGTGGATAGTTGAAGGGTGCTTGAAAATCTGAGTTCAAATCCCCTATTCTTATATACTGTATATATAAAGAGAGGGAGACGAAGCTCCATCTAGCTGTGAAATTATTTAAAAAATAAACCACACATTTAGCAAGCTTATTGCATATATGTGTAGAGACGATAATCTGGACCAACTGTTGATTGCTGATTTAGCATGAAATACGTATATTGGTGATTATTTATCTTTTCGACATATATGTATTCAAGTGTATCACTATTATGAGATAGAGTGAAGAATGATGGGTCATGTGAAAGTCTATGTTCATATACCCTATATATTACATATATTGATACAGGTATATAATAAGCCTGTATTTCAGTTATTGCAAACTAAAAAATATAACAGACATTGTCTTTTTCTGATTACTTTGTATGTTTAAGAACAAAGAACCATAAATTTATAATTATATATATCACAAAATAAACCAATAAAATCTTGCAATCAATTGACAACAGTTGATGTCCTTTACATATGATAACCAATTGGTTATGCACCCTTATGGTTTAAATATATATATATATATATAATTTTATATTTTATTCTTTCTAAAGATGTGTAGTTTAAAAATATATAGGAAAATATAGTTTTAAAAGATATACTACTAAATAATTACACATAAAAACATTTATATTACATATTTATAAATACAAGCTATATAAATCATGTGACATATGGCTTCATATCATTAATATAAACCTCTAGTAGAAAGTACACAAATAGGAAGCTAAAGAAATCATTTGGATTGTTCTACAAGTAATCATTACTCAGAACATTTCAAAATCCACTTTCAAAAAATAATATATTAAATCATTTTATTCTAGATCATACTTTTTATTTTTTACTATGTATTAATAAATAAAATCATTACAAAAGTAAAATTTTACAAACTGAACAATGGTTGTAAAATAAAAATCCAAAATGTTATAAAACCATATATATATATTGTAACCATTATATTTTAGTATAAAATATAATAATTGATGTAACTGGTATAAAAATTTCTCTGTCTTCTTTTGGTGATTTGATTGGCTTGATTTGCACTTTGAACAGATTACTCTCTTATATTCAAAATAATTTATTAGAGAGAATGGGTAATGTTTTGCCTTACTTGTCGTCTATATTATTTTAATAAATTTAAATTGCTTCTTTCCATATACTAATTCATATCAAAATGTTTAACTTTTAAAAAATTTTGACAACACATTAAATTTGGTAAAATATTATTAAAAATAATAATAATTTTTATTTGTTTAAAATGGTCTTAAAAATTATTTCCATTGAATTAAAAAAACCATTTGTTCAACTAAATTTAATTATTAAAAATAAATACAGTAATTACGTATGCATTTCAATGTAAAAAAGAAAGGAGCGCGAATTTAAAAAAAAGATCGTCTGATAGTGTTGCTTTTGGGGGGAAAAAGAAAAGAAAATGGTAAAAGGCAAATGGTGTAAATATGATAAGCTTATTTTAAAATAGTTAACAAGTAAATGGATTACCATAAAGTTTTCTATAAACGTAAAAATAACATAGTGGTATTTAATAATAAGATGAATTGCTAAATTTAAAAGTCTGTTCAAGTCGGCTAGCCAGGTGGATCAAATCGCCAATAATAATTTTCCAATATTACATTTGAAATATGTCGGAGCTTTCCAGTTTAAAAGCAGAATTAATTGCAAGATTTTGGTATGTTTTAAAATATTTATTATTCTACAATTTGGAAAAATTAAATAAGTATTTTAATTACAGAAGTTTTATAAATATGAAAATTTGCTTTTTAAAAAAGAAGAAGTTGAAATTAAAGTAAAATGTTAAAGTTATTAACATAGTTTAATATTTCCGTTTATAATTTTAATAAAAAATATAGTATTGATTGATATTTAACTTTGCAATGCCAGTAAAATATTTTCTAGTTAATTTGTTTACCATTTGGATAATAAAAACAGTCTTCAAATAATTAATCAAAGCTATTTTCTAATTTTATCGTCAGTTTGGAATGATTAAATTAATTGCTATAATTAGTATTCCTAGATTTAAGTGTGGATAAATAAATATTAGCATGGATGTGATAAACTTGGAACAGTTTTAATAGAGAAATGTAGAAATTAATAACTTATGAAAAAACATTTTCATTTAAACTCTGCGTGTCATGTTTTGGAATTGTTTCATGTTTATGGAGCCACGTAAAATCGTTAATCTAATAGTGCTTATAATAACTAATACAAATGGATAAAATTACATGTATGGAATTCAACTATAATTGTAGTTATTACTTCGTATATTTATTGTTCGACACATCGTACATGGATTTCACGGATCATATTTGTAGTTATAAAATGCTATACAATTTAATTTGTGATACACACACCTGCTAGAATTCATGTATTGAACTATAAAATGCTATACATTTAATTTATATCACACACACACCTGTTAGATTTTATGTATTTGATGAATAATGCATTACTTTAATTTTATCATTATATGAACTTGCATGTGAAGTTCATAAGTTATATTTTATTAAGTTTAAATTAATAGGGGTTGAATAAAATACTTATTCAAGAGAATAGCGCTTGCGAAAAAGCTTGAAAAGTACTAAATGAATTTATGAGATGTATCAATTTTTCATGAGGTATTTTGTGAGTCTTTCCAGATTTCTATTCCTATACCAATATTACTTATATTATATTACATATGTTTTATTTTAAGCAAGATAAGTTAGTACATTAGTTGTCCTGATTAGTGTAACATTTTATTATGCAAGAACCCACATTTGTTAAAATGTTAGTGTTTTCTGAATGGTCAGAATAACTGAGGAGGATGATTTTGCACTTTAATGTGAAGTAAATAGTAATGTTGTTTTATAATGTTAAAAGGCATTAATCTGTGCCGGTGGTTAATCTGCAGATTACTTAATTGCCATTTTTTTTGTATTTTACACTCATTCCTGTGCTGGTGGTTAATCCACGGAATTGTGTAATTATACTTATTACTTTATGATGGTGTATAAATCCACAAAGCGTTTAGTGTTATTTAATTCCTATGTGTAGATGAATGCATCCTCAGGAATATGGTTTTACTTCATAGATATAAGTTGGGCAAAGTATTTTAGTTATTCTGCTAAATCATCTTCTTCCATTTGTAAGTATAATTTATAAGTTAGATCATTAAATTGTAGCAGGACATTCTATTCAAGTTACCTCATAATAATTAACTGTTGGTTGATTATTATTTACCTGAATGTAAGTTTAAATTTTCACTTTATTTAATGATTGCATTATAGCTAAATCCTACAGATATAATATTATTTATTATATTATTATAAGTTACGGTATAGATTTATTGAATCTGGAAATGACATTAGATGTTTCATGAATTGATGTTGAATTTAGTATAATTTCCTCAATACATTCATTATATCAAATTGAAATATAAGGTATGATTAGGTTTTTAAAAAACGTACCTATGATATGTTATTGAAGAAAGTCAATGGAATTATAATTTATTTATTTTATTTGTTTATTTATGTCTTTAATTATAACATTAGAATTAATTACTTATTATTCATAAATTTGTAAATAAACGTTGATTTACAATTAAACTTACTGTGCCGTTGCTATTTGTCATTCGTAAAATCAGAAATCATAAACCTTGGATAGAGCATACATTGAAGTACATACTATCGTCAACATGATATAAGAGTTTAGTGATATTTTGAGAAAACATTTGGATGGTTTTCGTCTTTGGTAGTTTATGATGTGTAAGGTACAATAAAATCCCATTTACCTTTTCCATCATTTTAGCTTTGCATAGTTGATTCTAGTATACAACATAAATTGATTATTAAACCTGTAAACAGATTTACCAGATAATGACATGATTGAATATATTTACTTAACGTTTTTAAATTGTCATTTGTCAGTATAATAAGAGTCTCAGTGATATAGTAAACTATAAAAAAAGAACCCAATGATTTATGTTTATTTATTGCAAAGCTTTACCTGGACTAGCATTTGTATTAAAAATCATATAGATGGTTTAAAATTTCATAATCTTATGTAGTTCCACAAATTATGCCATCCTGTACATGATCGGCCATCGGGTCTCATACAATGAAAATCGCAAATTAAGGTTTGAAAGATAATAACATTACATACTTATGATTTGTTTAATGTATTTTATCATACTACTATGATAGGTCTTCGCGGTACACCCTGGCTGCGATCAAATTAAATCATAAAAAGTTTATGTTATATCATTGGTTTGGTCTGTGGTAAGTTGCTCCAGATGTTGGTTGTGGTCTTTGGTGCATAATATAGATAGCATGATATGCTTTTGGTTACAGCTCTTAATAGCTGACAATGTGCAGCGGGAATTGATCGGTGATCGAGGTTACAATTCTTAGCGCACTTATGTTTTGTTGATGTTATGTAGTTGGGACAACAATCGAACGGTTACAATATATATATATAACCATTAGAAACCAATCAACACTTAGACAACCTCAATATAGATAATAATCAACAATCTCAAATTGCTGTCAAGGCAACACTCTTTTAACAATATATATATATGATTAGTTGTTTTTTTATTTAAAAAATGCATCAAATTATCCCTTAATTAAAACTATTTATATATTCATGAATTGCTAATGTGATATTTTTCTTAACACAATTAAGAGTAATTTATTTTTGGTTGTAAATTAATACTTTTAATTATTGTTTAAGTTAATAGTACTGTATTAATTAATTTATTAAATAATTTAATCTATATTTGTAATTAATAAAAAAATTATTTACAAAAGTTTTATTTTATGATGTATGCTTTTTTTAAATTCTAAATAAGTTATATTGCTTATTTTAAATTGTTCTATAAATATTTTGTGCATTAGACTTTACTGCCCTCTTTTGTCTATTTATGTAAATATATATTTTTATTTACTTTAATAAAAAAATGTTTTATGACATAAATATGTATATTTTCTTTATCAAAAAAAGAAAAAAAACATTAAGTAGCAGGTCTGTATTTTTCAATATACAATGCTTCTTTAATTGTTTGTTGCAATAATATATAAAATTGCTAAAAAATATTAATTAAATAGTTATTTGCTCAAATGTTTGTATGATATGTGAATATTGAAAAACTCAGAATGAGCTTTAATTTAGATTCATTAGCTCTTGAAACTGACAATCTCTTATTACTATGCTAAATTGCTCTGAATATAAATTCATCTTTTTTTTAATTTTGAAATTATAATGTTCATGATCTAATTTTTTATCATTTAAATGTAACATAATTAGCAATTTATTTTTTGTGTTTCCAATATAGACTGTTATACTTTTACTCTTATAATAGTCTTTACTTTATTTCGTATACACTTTTTGGGTTTTTACAATTTTTATTTATAAGTATAGGGGATTTGAACTTGGATTTTCAAGCACCCTTTGACTATCCACACTATCTCATACAACTGATACACATGACCACACACATGTAAAAAAGAGAAATAATCACCAATACATGTATTTCATGTTAAACCAGCACTCATCAGTTGGTTCAGATTATCATCTCCCACACACATATATAATCAGTGCTAAGTTTATATTAAGATAGTAAATCTTCATGCTTTAATGAATAGGCTTCAATATACTCCAACCTCCAACTTTTAAGCCATCCATATCATTGAAAATGTGATGATGAAAACCCAAATCCCATGCTGATACCAATATTATTGCCATGCCCATGTTAATCTCAAGTCACTCTGACCCCTCATGTACAGAACCTTATCCATTTAAATAGATTGCAAAAACATGATGTATATATTTAGAAGGGGCTTGGACTCAAACTTTCAAGCTCTTTACAATTATGCACTCAATCTTATAGAACTGATACACATGGCCACATACATGTGAAAAAGATAAATGATCTCCAATATACCTATATCATGCTGAACAAGCACTCATCAGTTGGTCCAGATTACCATCTGCCACACATATATATATACTCAGTGTTCAGTTTATATTCAGACAGCAAATCTTCAGGACAAGCTTCAATCTTCTTTACACTCCAACTCTTCAGCGATCCATATCATGGAATCTGATGATGTAACACTCAAAGGCCTTGTTGATGCTAATATTACTGTCATACCCATACTGACTTCAAGTTACTCTGAACCCTCACATATAGATCTTAATATGTCTACATATTAATATTTCCACATATTAAGATCCTATATGTGAGGGATTAGAATGACTTAAGGTATGATCATCTGTAGTAGTTGTATAAGATTGAGTGCATAGCTGTAAAGAGCTTGAAAGTAGTCTGCATTCAAGTCCCTTCTAATTACATTAAGTTTAGTGTAGACAATATACTTATATGTAAATATTATATATACACTGAATAGATTAATTTGCCAATTTCTTCACATAATAGTCATAGTCAAAATATATTGCATACACTAATTGGAGCATAATGAGATGAGTGATTAGAACTCAAGTTCAAGATTTATGCTAAACAAATAATAAAAAAATAGTTATCTTACTAGCAAAAAGCAAAAATTATCATTTTAAATTAATTCACAATTTTTTATTATTTTTTTGTTTATATTTTTTAAATAGTTATAAAAATTAAATAGTGAATGTTAAAACAGTTAATATAAGGGGTTCTGCCTCTCTTTATAATGCTGTTAAATCCCGAAATGCTGACAAGCTTGCTAATATTTACACTCTGAGTGCTTTAATAATAGATTTTAACCTATCACAATTTTTTTTTTTTTTAAAGAAAATACTTATTTTAATATTTTTTCATCTATTTGATTGTATAAAATATGCATTATATATGAGAGAGTTACCATTACTCTTTATAATAAATATTCTTGAAAATAAAATATTTTTTCTATTTATGCTTTGTTTATAAACTTGTTTTCATAAAGTATTGTTGGTTTTATAAATTATCTGGAACATGAATGACATTTATGAATATGTCAACTTAAAGTGAAACGGAATTAATGAAAGTCAAGTGTTAAAATATAATTGCAAAGAAATCAAACCGTATGTCACATGACCTAATTTATTAAGCTTGCATTTCAAATGTCATCTAATGAGCATGCCAATAGCTCTTAACAAGATTTTCAGAATATCCCTATCCTCAGACTGGTTTCTAGCTTTTGGCTTTCCTCAGTGAGACACTAGGATATTCAAGCATTAGATTTAAAATACCAGGTCAAGCCCAGCAATTTATTTAATGGTTAACTATTAAGTAAAATATCTGAATTTTTCTGCCATCCATATGTCTTGAAATCCAGCTATCTAATTTAAATAGTCATATGGGATTGAACTAAGTTCAGATACATTATAAACTGTTCTGAGGATAGGGATATTCTGAAAAAATTGTTAAGAGCTATTGGCATACTTATTAGATAACATTTGTAATACAAACTTAATAAATTAGATCATGTGACATATGACTTCATTTCTTTGCGATTATATTTTTTGCACTTAAGGTTTTGGTGATTTTATATTGTCAAACTATTAATATATGGTATATTTGAACTTGGTTCAGTCCCATATGGTTATTTAAGTTAGATAGCCGGATTTGAAGACATATGGATGTCTGAAAATTTCAGATTTTCTACTTAATAGTTAACCATTAGATAAAGTGCTGGGCTTGACCTGCTATTTTAAATCTAATGCTTGAATATCCCAGTGCCTCATTGAGGAAAGCCAGAAGCTAGAAACAACTGAGGATAGGGATATTCTGAAAAGCTTATTAAGAACTATTGACATGCTCATTAGATAATAAGTGTTAAAATAATATAAGTATATTGTAAAATAAATAGCAAAAATAGGTATGGATATAATAGTAGTAAAATTATAAAGTAGAATAAAATTTAAACATATTAAAAACTGAATTATTAAAAAACACATTATTCATTTATCATTTTCTCTTATTACAGATATCTCTGGTAATGTACATAGTTCATATGTTATTGACAATATATCATCGTTACTGAAATGAAAGATCTTTGTTTTTTACTGATATTCTTTACAATAAAATGTCACATGACCTTTTTCTTATGCTTACCCAAGCTATTAAAACAATTGCAAATTTTTCACACAATAGTGCCATCTATTGGGAGCTGTACCAATCAAGAGATGCTAGAAGGTTGTGCATTATAATCTCAATCCATAGCCTATCTTTCCAACATTCTGAGACTAGTTTCTAGTGATTGGTTTTTATCAGATCCAAGGCCTCCCACTGGTGAAAGCCATAACTAGAAATCATTTTGAGGATATCGTTTAAGTAGGCATGGATTAGGACTATAATGCACAATCTTCTAGCATCTATGGTTACTACAGTTTGCACTAGATGGCACACAATTGTATAAAAATTTGCTACTGCTTCAATAATAAAATATATAAATTAATGATAAACTAAATCATAGTTTGGACTTTATAAATTAGATCGTTTCCAAATTATATCTACAGATTTAAAAGCAATATTATCTATACCACACTGAGTGACTAATCTATATTTTATAACATATCTTTTCAAAGGCTTGTTAGGAATACAAATAACACACTGTTTTTAAAAGCAAGCAAATGTTTACAATTGGATTAGCTGTTTTTCATCTGAGATATTGCAATGGTAGCAAGTGGTACCTTTTAGTTTTTCTTTTCAATTCGGATTTATTAATCTTCAGTGTGGATTTCTTTCTGACAGGATTGAATGCAATTGAAATTGAGACCAGCTATCAATGAAACATTTTTGGTTTGTTTTCTCCTTTGTATCTTTGGCATATACTATCCTGTTTATTTTTTTGAATGTGTTAGAGAGGTCTTTTGGGGTCATTGTTATATATGGATTTACACCTTGTACACCATAAGGCATAGATGATAAATACCCTGAAACTGATGTCGGCAAAGACTTTTTTTTTGAATGAGTCAAATAGGCTATATATTATTGAATGAATGTTATCAAGTTCTTGGCATAAAAAAGTTGATCCAGCATTTCATATTTGATGCAAAGATAGATGTTCTACATTTTGGCAGTTTCTTTTATATGTGTGGGTAGTGAATCAAGGTTAATTTTAAGTAAAAAAAATCACAATATTTTGGTTCAAATAACCAGAAATTCAATTTATGACAAAATTGTTTGATGGTGATGTCAGGCACAGTTTTATCATAATCTTGTATAGGATGTAAAAGTGAATTTTTCAGTACTTAAATTTATTTTGAGTGATTTGAAAACCAAATGTTTTATAGACAATAAAGGAGTAGTGTCTTCAGGTATCCTTGAATAGGAGGTTTATCTGCGGGATTGATTTTACAGGATGTTTGTAAATATGGGATTTTTTTTGCACATGCAGAGATTATATTGTTTTTTTGAGGGGAGGGATTCTGAATATCTAAATTGAATGATGTTCTAGACCAAATTGTGAGAGTGAATTTGTGAGATGTTTTATGGATCTCAAGATTGCCTTTTCCCCCATAAGAATTTCCTGCAAAGTGAGTCTATTCGATTAGAAAAAGCTTTGGAGTAAAGTGTTGTTGGAGTGTCATACATGATTTTTGTCATCATCAGCATGCTAAAAAGTGATATCTTAGTATAAAGTGATTGGTTGAATTTTATTAATGAATTGACTATAATTTCTATTTTATTTTTTAAGTATATTTTCTATAAGTGGGAGCATTGGTGAATGATAGTAGTAAAAATGGAATCTAAAGAATGATTTAGTTTTGCCTTTAAAATGTTTTATTATGCCACTACCAGCGTAAATGTGCCAGGCCCAGTATTTTTCCATGGTGAATGTTAATTTATATTTGTTTATATACTTTGAATAAATCCTTAGAAGTTTAAGAATGTATTTTTTTTTGGATGGCAAAATGATTGAGAGATTATTCATGTAAGCTATAAATAAGAAGTTGGTGTTTAGGCAGGTATGTTAATTCCAAGTATTTCATTTTTTTGTGATGTTTATTAAGGGTTTATATAGTCAGTAAGGCACTAAGAAGGAATCTTTGTGTGATGGAATGATGAGGTATAATTGGGAGTATGATTTTGCCATTTAGAGTAACATATATTTTACAGTTTAATAATAGATTAGCCAGTAGATATAAGGAGGCGTTTGGTACTTTATTCTGTTTTACAATTTTAAGAAGAGTATTTATCAATATCATGCAAAGACCGCCTCTATGTTTAGCTGAATAGCAATTGGACTGTATTTTTTGTTGTTTTTTTATTGTTTCTCTAGTTGTTTTGAAAAGAAATACAGCCTGTCCTGTTGATGATATTTTTTTAATAATTGCATTTTTGATCATTTTGGTATAATATGGAGCTCTATTTCATCTTTGATCACTGATTCTATTATTTTGATGTCAAGGGTAGATATTGAAATTGGATGTAAATCTGTTACTGTGGAAACCATTTCTTTTTTTTTAATAAATGACATATGAGTTATTTGATAGTGTTCTGGTATTCTACATATGGCTTTAGATAAAAATTTGTAAGGGCTGACATGTATTGAGCTCTAAATTCATTAAGATGTGTATATACAAATATAGGGATTTCATCCATTTCAAGATGGCATGAATATGAGACTCTTATTTTTTATATAAAGTCATTAGAAGTTGATTTTTTTTCTGGTATGCTGTATGAAGGTTGTGATAGATTCAGTGAAAGATTTTCTTGAAACTTGACTTTAAGATGTAACAATATTTGCTCCAGCATGAAATCTCCACAAATAGTATCTTTCTGTATTTTCATGGCAGATGGTACTCGAACTGAAGGGAGTTGATCTAATGACATATATAATTTTTGGTTAAGATGTGTGACTTGTTTAAGTATATTTTTATCTTTTTTTGTTGCTATGTGTTTTTTAAATTGTTCTGAAATAGATTAGAATGTTTTCTTTAATTCTACAAATCTGGGGCACGATGTTAAAATGATTTTGTTGTGTTATCCATAAGACTTAGAAGTTTTGTTGGGGATGGTTTGGTCCTGGGTAGATGATTGATATTGAATTATAATATATTAACAAATGCATGTCATGTTTGGACAAGATCCATAGGTATACATTTCATTTTGGGCAAATAAATTTATATTTTTGAGAAAAGAAATTCAGGAATGCATAATAATGAAAGATCTGATAGTTCTTCCAATAATGATATTGATTTGACATTGAAATTAAGATTCAGAGATAGTATAACAACTCCATGATGGAAAAATGTTCATTATGTTATGTAATGTTGATGAATAGAACACCAAGTCTATTAGCAATGAGTATCTACCATTATTAAAAGATATCGACTTTTCTGCTAGAAATCCCTTTCCAATCATTATTGGGAATGAAAAAAGATGAAACCATTTATAGGTAAAGTTTCATATAACATGTTGAAATCCCCTACAAGTAATATTAAATGTGGAAGTGTTCTCAAATTTGGAGTTCAAAATTAGAATTAATCTGTTTGGAATGATGGGGCATGGAAGAATGTATATAATTGTTAGGATTAGTATTATTTTGTAGTAAAGAGTGATAATTAAATATATGCATCAATATATATGTTAAATGAGTTGAAAGGGCATTTTTTATTAAATGATGATGCCTATTCCTGCTGATGGTGTGTCTGATGTTTTTGAAAAGGCCGTGAACCCTTTATTATATGGGTTAATTTGTGATCCACTGTAAATTTTTTTTATGATGCCAAATATGTATGGTTGGACAATATTATACCATTTAGTTAGAAGTTTAATTTTTTTTCAGGAGTTATATTAAGTTTCATTTAGTGTGTGTTTATTTTCTATATATATATATATATATATTGTTAAAAGAAGGTTGCCTTGACAACAGTTTGAGATTATTAACTGTTATCTATATTGGGATTGTCCAAATGTTGACTGGTTTCTAATAGTTATATATATATATAGTTGACTTACCAGCATTATTGATGTTATTATCTATGACTTTAAAAAATACTTTTTAAAGTGTGTTGTATTAGATTTTATAACACTACATAATATGATCAAAGATAAATAGAAAAAAATAAATTCCGTTAGGTGTACTGGGTTATTGTTACAATGTGGATGATAGCCAATCATTAGTATCACCTGATCTCACTTGCTTATATTGATACACTTACCATTTCCATAGAGCAATGTTCTTCATCTAATGATAATGGTAAAGTTGCAGAGTTTTTAGGATTGTTTAGTTTAACTTTTTTAAGTGATTCAACCGATGTAGGAAGTATTTCTTCACCACTGTCATCCATTGCTAAATCCTTTGCTTTTTTTAACTCTTACTTTTCCTTGCAGTGTTTATAATTATCTCCTTTGGAATGATAATGAAAATATCCATTATATCCAGTGATGGTTTGTTTAGGAAGATTATTATAGGTGCTATATTGGCAGGGGGATTTTGCATTAAAAAATTGTCATTAGATTTCTCTCTTTTTTTTTTTTTTGGTATTAGGATTGACTATTTGTGGGGCTAATTCTTATGCTATTTTTTATTCTCTTCTGGTTTTGACATCTGTTCTAGATACTTTTTATTTTCTAATTCTACTTGTTGACTAGTGCTTACTCCCTTTGGACATTAATGGATGGGTGTTGCTCTCGTGTTGCATTGAATGCAGTATAGCTTGGAGCAGTTGCTGATAAGATGACTACACTGTTTAGAATAAAAGCACTGGAATTTTAATCCACTTATTATTAACAATTATTAATAATAATGTAGCTTCTTGATCTGTTATTTGTATGAGGATATTATTGCGATTTATATTTTCTCATAATTTTACTTTACATACATAACTATTATTAAGTAGTCTTGCATTGGTGGTCGAGAGGTCAGCGTGACTGCCTTGCACTTGCAGGCAATTGTCCAGGTTGCGGGTTCACGTACCGGCCGATGCTATTACACTTAAAAAAAAAAACTATTATTAAGTATTAGAATAGGTGTATTTTTAATATACGTAGATAAAATCGGCAATGGAATAATCAAGGTAAGTCATCATCATCATCATCATCAACCATTATCAATCCACTGCAGGATGAAGGTCTCTCCAAGTTTAATCCATCTTCTCCGATCTTTAGCTTCTCTTCTCCACATCACCCCTGCACACTTTCTTATTTCATCCATCCATCTCACATGTGGTCTCTTTCTGGGTCTTTTACAATCTCTTGGAATCCAGTTTAAAATTTCAATTGTCCATCTATTATCATCTCTTCTAGCAATATGTCCAGCCCAACTCCACTTTAATCTTTTAATTTTTTCAATTAGGTCAGTAACACCTGTTTGTTCTCTTACCCATACATTGCGTTTTTGATCTCTTATTGTTACTCCCAACATACATCTTTCCATACTTCTTTGAGTGGTCTGAAGTCTCCGTATTGCTCTTCCATTAAGTGTCCAAGTCTCAGATCCATAAGTAAGAACTGGTAAAACACAACTGTTAAAAACCTTCCTTTTCAAACACATAGGCATATTTCCTTTTAGTATCAAGTTATTTCCACCAAAAGCACTCCAACCAAGTTTAATTCTATGATTAATTTTTTCCATTATGTTTCCATCTGTTTTAATAATCTGACCAAGGTAGTTGTAACTGGTAACTTCCTCCAATTCATCATAATCAAGCTTTATTTTCATATTTTGAGCAAATTGATTAAACATTACTTTAGTCTTTTTAACATTTATTTTTAGTCCTACTTTCCTACTTTCATCTGATAATTCCTTCAACATATCCTGCAGCTGTGAAGCATTATTGGCAAAAACAACTACATCATCTGCGAAATCTAAATGACTTAAATAATCTCCATTTATTTTCACTCCTTTAGTTTCCCATTTTAATCCACAAAATACTTCTTTCAGCACTGTTGTAAAAAGTTTTGGAGATATGGAGTCACCTTGTCTTACACCTTTCTCAATGTTGACTTTCCCAGTATGATTATGTAATCTAATTGTTGCTGTTGCATTTTTATAAATATTCTTCAAAATATGACAATATCCTGGATCTATACCTTGATGATCCAATGCTTTAATCACTGAAGAAATGTTTATAGAATCAAATGCCTTTTCATAATCTACAAATCCAAAACATAATGACAACTCATATTCATTCGTCCTTTCTATAACTTCTCTCAACACCTGGATATGATCTACTGTACTAAAACCACTTTTAAATCCAGCTTGTTCTCTTGGTTGGTGGAAATCCAAAGTTCTCTGTAGACGAGTTGTAATTATCTTGGTAAAAATTTTATATAAAACTGATAAAAGGCTGATAGGTCTGTAATTTCTAATATCTTCTTTATCACCTTTTTTAAATATTAATATTATTACTGCATTCTTCCAATCTTCTGGTACATCTTTATCATTTAGACATTTGGTATATAACTTTGCTAAAATTGTTTCTATTTCTTCACCTGCTTCTTTTAATATATCAATTATAATTCCAGCATTACCTGGAGCCTTTCCTTTCTTCATACATTTAATTGCGTGTCTCACTTCTACATTTAAAATTCTGGGCAATTCGGAAGATGTAATAGATATAGGAGGTACTTGTTCTTTATTACTATTGTTTAGTATATCTGTGATATGATTTTCTTTATTTGGGTTAATTAAAATTAGCACATATTGATCCAAAATTTTAATTTCTTTTTCTCGTCATTATCAAATTTTATTACTAAATATCTTGGGTATGAGTTTCTGCAATGCATATGATTATATTGTATAGTTTTTTTTCTTTAATCTTGTTAATAAAAGTTCTATAGAAAATCCATAGAGAAAATAATCTTTACCTGTGATTGCCATTATTAATGAGCGGTCCATAAAATATCTATTGAAAGATTTAAAAAGATCCTTTGGTATAATAGCTTTGAAAACTTCTGAAATTTTTGTTAAACTATCATTGATCTAGGCTTCTTGTGGATCTATAGCATTGAGATCCATAATCTTTGATAAAAAAAAAATAGTTTCATAAGATCTCTAACGGTTGAACGGTGAAATCTAAAAGTTGGTTGTATTCTCATTCTATTAACTGTTTGTGATTCATTTTTATTTCTCCACTCATAGTTTTTAGCAATATTCCACATGTAGTCTGTGGCGGCAGACATTTTGGCTAGATACTGATTTTTACTGTCCATTTTTATATATAATCCTATGCGATTTTTAGATTTTTTTTAAAATCAAATTAAAAGGATTTTCTACATATATTTTATAGAAAACTTACTTTACTGACTTGTATCTGTAAATTGTCAATATTTCACTGGATTTACTAGCACAATTTGAAGCTTCTCCAAACACTAACTGCTCTGGTGAGTATTACTATTTTATAGCTTATATATATATACACACACATATGGTGCAATATCTACCTGTTCAAATTCAAGTCAAGTAAATTTAAAATTTTCTTTAATATATTCTGATTTACCTTTCAGATAGCTGAACTATAACAGTTAACTATCCAATATTGGTCAGTAAATGGATATTTAATGTCTAACTATTTTATAAAGGGTTATTGGAAAGGTATTTGTCCTATAATGAACTATTTACAAAAAAATAATTTTTATATGCAAATTGTTTGACTATTAAATTATAAAACAAAACTTTCCAGGTCTTAAAATTAAAAATAAATGTTTATTTATATCATAAATCAATATATTCTCATAACTCACACAAACTCATATGTAAGAAATAAAGAATTATGTGTATTACAGCAAGTATAATTACATTTGCACGTTTAATAGAATTACTACCAAACTACAATTCTCTTGAGATTTTGCATCTTTAAATTTTATATTAACTTAACCCTCTATTAAAGTGAATGCTTTATTTTAAAAATTAAAAAAATAAAATAAATTGTATCTACAAAGTGATAAGTTATGGGTAACTATCACAATACTGATTGAGTGATATCAATTGGATGATCATAGGAATGTATTGTCTTCTCAATGAACTAACTGCCTTCTGACAGAGTTCTTAGTGTATATATATATATCATATGATTTTTAAAAATAAAATTGTCCATTTACCAGAGTTTTCCCATATGAATAACCAAATAGTTATAACAACCCAATAAATTTTTAGGTAATTTTTAATTAAAATATCTATTAACACTTTATATTGGACTCTTGGCACATCATCGATGATGTCAAAAATCTGAAATTGAGTCTGGGATGAATAAACTTGAAAATGTTTCCAGCAAGTTTGGATTTTTTTTCCAAATATCTATCCTATCTTCAGCCCAGATAACCATCTAATATTGTTTGATAAACTGGTATCTAGTTTTTCTTAGCTTGAAACTAAAACAAGCTTGAAAAACTTGAATTTTTATTCCTCAATAATTTTCTTTACTGTCCCTCTTTGAGGTACTATTAAAAAAGCCTTGGTTTTCTTTTCATTTCACTTAATATTTATTTATGGCATAAATAAGCCATTCATATTTCTTTAGTATAGTTATAAACATATATAAAATATTTTATATACATCTTCACTCATATTTAAACTTATGTTTACTTAACTATAGACATAACAAATATCAATAGATCATTTAATTCTTTCAGCCAACTATAGTATTATAAGCAAGAACAGTTCTTTTTATATTCTAATGAATCTTTCCAAATACATTCTTGTATGACACTGTCATACTGCTTACAATAAGCTCTCTATGGAAGAATATTTCTTCTGTGCCAAAGTTAGTTTCAATTTTTGTTCTTAGATGGCAGCTGTAATCAGAAGATAAAAACAGTTCACAATAATTTTTACTCTATGTTCAATTAAAATGTAGAATAAATTTTTTATTTCAAATATATTTTCATTTTTAATGATATTTTTGACTAAACATAAAATATAATTTATTTTTATAATTACTGAATAATTTTTTTAAGAATTTTGTGTTGACTTTTACTTTAACTAAAAACCCAGATGTCTTTTTTTTCTTAAATGTAATTTTAATATTTGTAAATTATTAAAATACTTTTATTATAATTATTATTATTCATTTTAAAAATATTTTAAATAATAATCAAGTTAATATAATTTTTTTAGTTAACTTTTTCAGTCTGAAAAATTCATATGAAAAATTAAGCATATATTTGAAGCCTCAACTTTAATTACATTTAATGTTCTGCATAGAGTTAATCTTATAATAGATGGCACTAGCATTGAGAAAGGAAAACTATTCTTATTTTACATACAATCAATCTGATTTTTTTTATATAAATGTGTTTCCTATGTGGTTTTCTTTAATGATGTACTTGTCTCAATAAAATTGCTATGTGATTTAGCACAGTTGTAGAATGGTGGGTTTAAAGATAGACTCCTTGAGTGAAACTTAACCTGTCACTTCTGTTGAAAAGGTCACATGATCTTTTAAAGCAAACTGTTCTATCTTTTTATCTCAATAAAATTTGATACATTTTAGAATATATGTTAAAGGGACGGTTAACAATGGTACCCTCCCCCCCATATGACCATTTAAATAGTTGTTATACTCTATTCCCCAAACATCTCATTATCTGATTTCTTTATGATAAATTAATAAGTATTAATACATATGTATTGCGTTTATACAAATTTGAAATTTAATTAAAAATGCACAGGTAATTAAAACTTCCTGTTTAAGAATTTACGTTACCTTACAATTATCTAAAGTGCGTACTATTTTAATCGCTAGTTTCAATATCCTCTCCCTTATTATTTTCAATATTCATTTTACCAACAGATTTGAAATAAAAAGCATTGTGTATATTATTAATATCTGCAAGGGAAGAAAAAATACATTTGCTTATATTAATGTTTTTTTTTAAAAAAGACTGTTGATATGTTTTAATCTGCGTCAATACTCCGTGGCTGATTTGATTTTTAATTAGTTTTTGCAATCGAAGTTCAAATGAGAGAGCAAAAAAAAACACGCTCTAAGTCATCGAGTCATCATGTTTGGGTTTACTTTTTCTTTCAACAGAATTTAAATCTAAACATGATAGACAGATCTGTTTTATTTTCAAAAAAGAATATGAAAACTTTCATTGCTGAAAGATAATTAACAGTTCGAAGTGGGGGAGGGTGTAATTTTAATTTAACAAATATATATTCAATAATATACTAATAAAAACCTAAAATTTAAAATACAATTGATGCTTTAATATTAATTCTATTTATTTATAGCAAGTTTTATTATGTACGTTCATTATTTGCTATATTTAAACAGTGACATTTGCTGCATAGGCTAGAGCATGCCATTTGCAGGATGTGCCGTACGTAAGTGAGCAGAAACTCTTAAAAATCAAATAAATGCTGCAACAATTCAAAAAATTATCGGCAAATGTCATTTTTGTGTGTTCCCGGCAAGCTTTTTGAAAGAAACATAATTATATAATAAGAAATCATCTCTATTCACTCGCATCCTTAAACAGTGATGTTATAACTGAAATACAGGCTTATTATATACCTGTATCAATATAAGTAATATATAGGGTATATAAGCACAGACTTTTACACGACCCATCGCTCACCACTCTATCTCATATCACTGATACACTTGAAGACGTATATGTCGAAAAGATAAATAATCACCAATATATATATTTCATGCTAAACCAGCAATCATCAGTTGGTCCAGATTATCATCTCTACACATATATGCAATAAGTGCTCAGATATATATTAAGATAGCCAATCTTCATACTTTAATGGACAGGCTTCAATACACTCCACACTCCAACTCTTCAACCATCCATCCGATTGAAAATCTGATAATGAAATGCTCAAAGGCCACTCTGAGGCTGAGATTTTCAATTGGATGGACGGTCGAAGAGTTGGAATGTGGAGAGGATTAAAGCCTGTCCATTAAAGTATGAAGATTGGCTATTTTAATATATATATATATGAGCACTTGTTACATATATGTGTAGAGATGATAATCTGGACCAACTGATGATTGCTGGTTTAACATGAAATAGGTATATTGGTGAATATTTATCTTTTTGACATATATATGTTCAAGTGTATCAGTAATATTAGAGTGACGAGTGGTGGGTTGTGTGAAAATCTGTACTCATATACCCTAAATATAAATAGTGATGTTAAAACTGCAATGATATACTCAACAATGATAAAGATATATATATATATATAAGAGAATTTGATCTGGGCCAACTGATAAGTGTTGGTTTAGCATGTAATTTGCATCTTGGGTCATACATCTCTTCTACATGTCATTGGTCATGTTTATGCTTATAACCTTCCACAAGGTGTTGAGATAGGTGCTGGTTCAGCACAAATTGTGCATCTTGGGATCATATATCTCTTCTACATGCCTTTGGTCATACGTTTATGCTTATACCCCTCCACAAGATGTTAAAAGCAGATAGAAAACAGTTCCTACCTTAAGTGAAAGTAGTGTACTGAAAATTACATTACAAAAATATTATTTATTAAATGGATAATCTGTTGTTTAATGAATGATTAATACAAATTATTAATATACTTCCATCAAATGATTTGTATCAAAGTTGTAAGGGCAGAACATTTGACACTTATCAAACTGTAGTAATTTGCTATATATATATACTGAACAATAATAAAGGTATGTGTAAGAGATTTTGATCTGGGCCAACTGATGAGTGCTGATTTAGCATGAAACATTTATTTGGGGGATAATACATCATTGGTCATATCTTTATGATTAACTCCTTCACAAGGTATTAAAAGTGGATATAAACCAGTCCCTAATTTGCGTGAGTGATGTACTAAAAATTAGAAAATTACACAACAGAAATATTATTCATTAAATGAATATTCTCTAGTCTAATGAATGACTAATAAAAATTTATTAATAAGAATGGCCGTCTTATTTTCAAACTCAAATGCACTTGTATGAGAACAATAATGAGGTGGGATTACTTTCTATATAATTACAATCTAAACATTGTACTAGTAAAATTTACTGATTATTAAGAAATCATATTAATAAATAACTTTGCAAATAGTAGAAAGTCTTAGCGTTAGTTAGATGGTTTTAGACAAAAGACACCAGCAGTGAATGTGTTTAGTTTTAACAACTCACATTAAAAAAGGCTTTTAAAATAAACTAAAACTGGTTTTGTCTTTATTGACTTAACATCAGTTTATGATTGTGTTTGGAAAAACGGACTTTCTAAATGTTTCCAAATTCTGAAATGCAGGCAAAATGCTTTCCAGTAATTCTAAATAAAAAACATTGTAGATACAAAATTATACAAAACAATCTGCTACAGGATTGCTTTTTCATCTGCTTTAATATATTCATCAATGATCTCCCAGATATAGAATTCAAAAAATTTAACTACACTAATGATATTGCTTTGACTTCTCAAAGGAGGTTATTTTCTGAAATAGAAGTCTTTCAGCAATGATATAAAAACATTCAAAATCTTTTTCAAAAATTGGAATCTTATTCATAATCCAATATAAATTGGAATCTTATTTATAATTCAATATAAACAGTATGTTCAATTTTTCATCTAAAAATTGTGGAATCATCTCAAAGTCAGAATATAATCTTTTCTAATAATAAACAAAAATGCAAACCTTGTCCACCCTATTTTGGAATAACCTTGGACCATAACCTAACTTATCTAAGGTTAAATGAAAATTAATTCATAGGAATAACTTTCTGTGGAAAGCTGGCTGGTACTACATGGAGTTGTGCAAGTATTTTATGCACAGCTTTTTTAGCATTAGTATATTATGCTGGTGAATATTGTGTCCTTGTTTGGACAAAGTTCTCATATTAAATTCTGGATACTCAAATATTATCATGAGAAATATTCATGATACATTCAGGTCTACTCTCATTTACAAAGGCTTCCTGTTTTTCACATATTCCTCTGCCAAATATCACAAAAGAAATTGCCTCACAGAAAATGTATAAAAATCCATTCAACAAATTGGAATTCCAATAACTCAAAATACAGTTTCACCACCTAAAAATTTGATCTTTTCTTTTTGAATCTCAATTCACAAATTTATAATTGAAGAATTATGGGGTAAAAATTGAATTTTTATGAAGTTCCACACAAATTTATTTTTCCAGATCCAACAAAAAGCCAACTTGGATTACATCTTCCTAGGCATAACTGGAGTCTTGATACTACATTCAACACAATTCATGATCATTGCACTCATAAATGTGGACAAACACAAACCATATAGTTAATGACTGTTGATTCTATGGCTGCAGTGGATGAATTGAAGGACTTAATAGAATCTTTAATAAATTTATTTCCTGGTAAAATCTCTACAAGTCCTTTTATGATATTTTATTAATCCTTTTATTAAACATTTCAATAAAATTCTAGATATTTTTTTGGGGAGGGGGGCATAAATTGAATTCCAAAGTTTACAATCATACTCATACTTTGTAATTCATTTACTTGTGATCATAAAAATGTCATATATATCCACAATAAGACACCAAAATACTTTTAATGACTATCTATCTACTTATTTTTTCTGCATAGTCTTTTGTCTTCCTTCACCAACACCACCATTTTCTACCATTTATGAAGTGCAAAATGAAATATGAGCTGCTTTATACCAATTTCTATGATTTATAGCTTATCTTTTCCACATCACTAGAATAAACTTCTTTGTTTTGAACAATTCAAAATACAGCAAAACTCTCCATATAGTAGTACCATCTTGTGCTATCAAGAGCAATCAATGGATGCCAGAAGGCTTGTGCATAAAATCTCTATCTAGTACCTACTCATCCAATATCCCCAGACTAGTTTCTGGCTTGTGGCCTTCATCAGTGAGGAGCCTTGGATCATGTGATGTTTAGTTCTTTGTTTTGTATGTTCATATCACAAAATCTCTTTTTTGTTTCTTTACAATCTTTTTTGAATACAGTTTAAGATTTCAACCATCCACTTCTAGTCATCTACTGATATTTGTTGTTCAGTTCTTCATTTTTTCAATGATGAAATCTTTTGTTGTCTCACTCTTCTATTTTGATCTTTGATAACACTATCATATATTTTTTTGTATTTCATAATGAAGATATATAGCTTCTTTGTTGTTATTTTATTAAACATTCAAGACTCAGATCTTTTCAGGCATGTATGAATATTCCTTTTCAATATTATCACATATACAGACTGGGGGAAAAAAAATTGACCTTGGAATGTATCCCAAATTAAAATTATAGTAGACTGCTTCTACTTTAAAATTATTTTTGCTTAAAAAACTAAATTGATTACTATTATAGCTATTAAATGTCCTTAGATCCATAAGTGAAGATTTTATTACTTATTTTATGAAGATCAAGCAGAGAGCTAGATTAATATTTCAGTGTCCTATTGCAAATTTCAAATGATCATAATTGTAATAAGGATTTATTCAAAAATGATAAAATTGTAGATTTCTAAAGGTTTTTTTTCTTAATATTACTTCCAACTCACGTGTTTACTTTTTTTTTCAGGTACATGAATTCATCAAAATTATTTAATAATGTCAAAATAGAATGACCTCTTAAACTCACCATTGTTGTACAACAATCCTGCTGTCTATCTGTCTATATATCTATTTATATTTATCTTATTATTATATCTATTTATATTTATCTTATTATATCTTCTTTTATATTTATCTTCTTCTTCTTCTTCTTCTTCTTCTTCTTCTTCTTCTTCTTCTTCTTCTTCTTCTTCTATCTTCTTCATCTTCTTCTTCTTCTTCTTCTTCTTCTTCTTCTTCTTCTTCTTCTTCTTCTTCTTCTTCTTCTTCTTCTTCTTCTTCTTCTTCTTCTTCTTCTTCTTCTTCTTCTTCTTCTTCTTCTTCTTCTTCTTCTTCTTCTTCTTCTTCTTCTTCTTCTTCTTCTTCTTCTTCTTCTTCTTCTTCTTCTTCTTCTTCTTCTTCTTCTTCTTCTTCTTCTTCTTCTTCTTCTTCTTCTTCTTCTTCTTCTTCTTCTTCTTCTTCTTCTTCTTCTTCTTCTTCTTCTTCTTCTTCTTCTTCTTCTTCTTCTTCTTCTTCTTCTTCTTCTTCTTCTTCTTCTTCTTCTTCTTCTTCTTCTTCTTCTTCTTCTTCTTCTTCTTCTTCTTCTTCTTCTTCTTCTTCTTCTTCTTCTTCTTCTTCTTCTTCTTCTTCTTCTTCTTCTTCTTCTTCTTCTTCTTCTTCTTCTTCTTCTTCTTCTTCTTCTTCTTCTTCCTCCTCCTCCTCCTCCTCCTCCTTCTTCTTCTTCTTCTTCTTCTTATTATTATTATTATTATTATTATTATTATTATTATTATTATTATTGTTGTTGTTGTTGTTGTTGCACATAATTTCTTTTTTAAAAAATTGTATTGTTTTACAATGCATGATACATGCACAAATATTTACAACTTTTGGTGCTTATTGTTTGGTTTCGTAATTTTATTGCTATATGACATTTACATCTAGTTTTAAATATTTAGCTTAGACTTATGCAGTTTAGCATATTATTGGACTTGACATCTAAAAGGTTTCTGGATTGGAGTCCAGTCACTTTGTGACATGATACCTGAGTGACTGATCATTTGATTAATTTGTCCTGTAAAGATTAAGGCAATGGCTGAATGACATACTCAACAGATATAGATTCCAGGTTTAAAGCTTAAGTCATCATTTCTAAGTGTTTATACAATTCACAATTTACCAAGCAAAACCCCATTTGGTTATTATTAATTTTTGATGTAAAGAATACACTAAGTTAATTAAGCACCATAAGCAGGTTTCAGAAATAAACAAACCATTCTTACATAAGAACAATGATATTTGATCAATTTTAAGAATCAGCATTACACAACTTATAATTTGATAAGAAATCTTGCTGAATGTGTATCATTAGCAGAAGTAAGTCAAAAGTTACTTTTAGTTCTTTCCATGTCAACTTGTGGTTGCCATGGAATTAATATTTCTTCAGAATGATTGTATCACTTTTTATACTTCTCAGGAACATATTTATTATTGTAATAATAATCTGTTTATCTCATTTAGTAATTATTCTATTTTTTTTTGCTAACACTCTATCAGAGAATTATATTCTTTCTAATAAAAGAGATCATTGGACATGTAACCCAAATCAACCAAATCAGATTAGAATTAATCCTAATATAATTAAACAGCTGTTCAATTGTTTTTTTTTCATGTGTCATAGCTGCCGGAAGCGAACCCGCGGGACAACCGCTTGTAAAGCAGCCATCGCTGACCTCTCGACCACCAATGTTTGACAGCTGTTCAATTGTTTTAATTTCTTTTTAGACATATTTCCGCTTCAAAATATGTCTTCAAAATAGCCCATGCCTGATAACTTTAATGTGTCAAACCATCGATCAGAAGCGAACCCCGGGACAACTGCTTGTAAGTCAGCTGTGCTAACCACTCGGCCACTAATGCTTGACATGCCTGATAATTTGCTGCATATTTATATTACAATGCTGAAAAAAGTAATTTTAGTAATAAAAAAAGCACATCATTTAATCAAATATTAAATGCATTATTATATGCAGACAATAAAAAAATTAACATTTTTATGCATATAAATGCATTGAAAATTAAAAAATAAACTTTCTCCACCTTTCATAGTATTTTTGATGTTTAGAAATAGTCATTTTTTTCAGCTTGAACTGTAATTTCTATTTTTAAATATGAGTGTTACCTAAAGAAAAATTTAGACTTTTTAGTGCTCCTCCACCCTTAATGTATTTATGTAAACAAAAGCACAGAATCTCACAAAATTAAAAATTAAAATTTGCCATTAATTTTTTGCTAAAGTTGTTTGCAAATTATAAAAACAATATGTTGTCATCATGAGTCATCATCATCAACAAGCATTATTAATCCACTGCAGGATGAAGGTCTTTCCAAGTTCAATCCATCTCCGATCTTTAGCTTCTCTTCTCCACAGATACCCCTTCACACTTTCTTATTTCATCCATCCATCTCACGTGTGGTCTCTTTCTGGGTCTTTTACAATTTCTTGGAATCCAGTTTAAGATTTCAATTGTCCATCTATTATCATATCTTCTAGCAATATGTCCAGCCAATTCCACTTCAGTCTTTTAATTTTTTCAATGAGGTCAGTAACACCTGTTGTTCTCTTACCCATATATTGTTTTCGATCTCTTCTTGTTGCTTCCAACATGCATCTCTCCATAATTTTTTGAGTAGTCTGAAGACTCTATATTGCTCTTCTATTAAGTGTCCAAGTCTCAGATCCATAAGTAAGAACTAGTAAAACACATTTATTAAAAACCCTTTTCAAACACATATGCACAATTCCTTTTAGTATCAAGTTATTTCTACCAAAAGGACTCCAACCAAGTTTAATTCTATGATTAATTTTATCCATTATGTTTTCATCTGTATTAATAATCTGACCAAGGTATTTATAACTGCTAACTTCTTCTAACTCATTATAATCAATCTTTATTTTCATATTTTGAAAAAATTCATTGAACATTACTTTAGTTCTTTTTAACATGTATCTTTAGTCCTATTTTCATACTTTCATCTGATAACCCCTGCAACATTTCCTGCAGCTCTAAAGCATTATTTGCAAAAATAATTACATCATCTGCAAAATCTAAATGACTTAAATAATCTCCATTTACTTTCACTCCTTTAGCTTCCATTTTAATCCACAAAAAACTTATTGCAGCACTGCTGTAAAAAGTTTTGGAGATATGGAGTCATCCTGTCTTATCACCTTCTCAATGTTGACTTTTCCAGTAGCATTATCATTTCTGTTACAGTGGTAAATGGATAAAAATCGAATTACAGATTTATTAGATAAACCTAAAAAATAAAGTAAGTTAAATAAGATTGTATAAAAATTATAAAATTTTCACACTACTTAATTTATCTTAATTGCAATAATAATAATCTATTAGCCTGTTGCTATGAAGGTCATGACACTCAAGCACTTGAAGTGGTACATTAAACTTTGATCCAATAATCCTAATTCTCACTTTATCAATCAAGCAAATGTGTTCATATAATTATTTAAAAATATATAGTATAACTTATATAATTTTGTTTGATTTAAATTATAAAATGTTTTTGTATCAATAGTTCTCAAATTTTTTGGACTGAAGGAATTCTTACACAAGAAAAGAAATACATGTAAAGGATTCTGTAAAACTTATATACTTACATTATGAGCATTTACTGATGATAAAATTAATTTTAAAAGTCTTTTAAAAATTAATATGTGAATAAATATTCAAAAAATATATATTTTACATCTGTTTATTTACTCACTATTTTACTGCATAAAAAAAAAAAAACTAAAAATATTCTAAAATTTCTCTGACAAAGTTTGAAGTAACTATGGTTGGAAACCATGGGCTTTGTAGTGCATGGTTTATAAAACTGTTAGATTTTAAATTCTGTTAAATATTTTATATAATTCATATTTTATGATATGAAAACGTGTATTTTTTTTTTTTGGTCTAATATATATTTTATGCTATCAGAGTATATATTTTTTTGTTTAAAAATTAAAATACATAAAGTTGTGCAAAGGGGTTCCTAGTTTACTGTGCCTTTTTAAGATTACTTCATTTTTGTTGAAAACACTTTCATTAAACAAAATGTAATATTCGTAATTTTATTTGTTACCTACATATTCCTGTTTAACTAGACTAATTAAATTTCAAGATAGCTTTTGATTTAATATGGGTGAATTGATTTTGTATATATATATAGCTGAATAAGAGTAATATTCCAAATTGTTTGATATAGTGATAAAATTGGCAGACTCTGGAGTTCAAAGTTCATGGGTCATGACCCAAATTTGTTAGTTCTGATGCTTCAACTTCTGTGTAAATTTAAGAGCAATAAACCATTTGATTACATTGTTAAAGATTGTTTTTCTTCTTGTTAATTTTTTTTTAAGCTATATTTTTTCTCATGTGTCATAGCATCAGCCAGGAAGCGAACCCGCTAACCGGGATAACTGCTTGTAAAGCAGCTGTCGCTGACCTCTCGACCACCAATGCTTGACATATTTTAACACCCATAATAGCTAGTATAGTCAATATAAAATATATATATATTGTGTACAAAGCAAAAGGTTGTCACAACAAAAAATATCTCAAGAAGTTTGGAATTGCCATGGAATAACAAATTTGAGGACTAAAGGTTTTTGAATTGCAAATCAAACCTATCACTTCTGAGGTTCAAGAGTAGTTATACGACCTCAAACTGATTATTTCTTATTACAGCAAGAAATTATAATCTCTCTAGTATGCTAAAAATAAATGCACATTTTCACAATTCGGAAGAAAAAAAAAGCAGAACCAGTCAAGCGTTGTTAGTCGAGAGGTCATCGCAACCGCCTTGCAAGCAAGTAGTTGGTTGCAGACGGTTGTGGGTTCGCGTCCCGGCCGATGCTATGACATATGAAAAAAAAAGCAGAACCAATATGCAATAATATATTTTGCTTTAACAAACTTTTTATTAAAATATATATGTATGCACAACATGCTGAGAAAATTCTTGGATATTTTTCGAAATGTGCGTGAAAGGACAACGTGTGATTTCTTTTCATTCTATATAGATATATCTTTAATGCTGGCAAAATTAAATAGTGCATTAGGACAAAGACTTTTGTTTTAAATGCCAGTTATTTTAAATTGGGAAAACTCAAAAGAGGAGTTTCCATGAAGCAGGTATTGATGGATCAGCAGATCTTTTCTCCATGGTAGTGCATGTAAAATAAAGACAGATTTTAAACTTGATAACAAAAGAAAAGATATGCTCATTGTGATAAATATAATAATTTTGTAGATAATTTTAGAATGAACTCATGTCAAGTTTTTGACAGACTATCGAACAGCTAAAACTGTTTTCTAAAAGAAAACAAATCTATTACAATGCTGTATAATAAACCCAAAATATTCCAGTTGTATTTATATATTGGACTATTTCCATCATCTACTATTAAGTATTGAATGCCTTTAGAAAAATTTAACTTTCTTTAAATTTTCCAATTATATTCAATTGTTAGTAATAGAACACAGGTTAGTATATGCACAACGTTTTGAGAAGCATTATTCTCTCTTCTTCAAGTATTGCTGGCCTAACCAGTGATAGTACCAGCATGGAAATCGAACCTGGACTCTTATATTCTTGAATATTGAATTTTAAAGTAATGCTCTAACCAACTGAGCCATCCTGCCAAGTGTTGCCTTAAAATGCAATACCGAATAATCTAAGGGCCCAGGTTTAATTCCCATGCTAGTACTGTCATTAGCCAGACCAAAATCCTTGAAGAAAAGAAAAGATAATACCTCTTAAAACATTGTGTATGCATTAACCCAGGGGTCCCCAACCTTTTTGCACTTAAGAGCACATTCTATAATACCGGCCAGGTTGTGGGCACCATTTATTTTTTTAATGTAAATTTATAGTTGGATTTTGTTAATAATACACATAATGTACACGTAATGTGCAAAAAGATATTTATTTCAAAAATAAAATTTTAACATACAATTAACATTTATATTTTTACCTGTAAAAGTATAGTATGCCCTACAATTTGATTACAATATAATACAATAATTTATAAGAAATTTTAAAAATTAAATTTATTTGTATTAGATAAATAATTTTTTATCGTGATCTGATAGCGGCGGGCACATGTAAAATGGTCTGCGGGTGCCATGGTGCCCGCGGGCATAGGGTTGGGGACCCCTGCATTAACCTATATACTATTACTAACAGTTAAATGTAATCAGAAAATTTAAATAAAGTTAAATTTTTGTAAAGACATTCAATATTTAATATTAGATTATGGAAATAGTTCTGGAAATAGTTCTGGAAATAGTTCAAGATATAAACACAATAACTTATCATCATCACAAACCTTCAGGAAAACCCAAAATATTTCCCTTTATTTTACAACAACACACCAATACAAAACATGTAATAATATAATAATTTGCTTTTTAAGCAATGTATTGAAAATCCCAATCACTATTTTCAATCACTATCAAATAACAATAGGATAAAAACCTCCTAAACTTGATAACATATCTTTCCCATAATGGATTTTATTCCACCATCCATCTGACATGTGGTTTCTTTCTAAATCTTTCATAATCTCTTGGAATTCAATTTAAAGCTTCAACTGTCCACGTCTAGTGCCATCACTTCTAGCAATATGTTCAACATAGTGCAATTTCAGTCTCTTTTTAATAACATCACTGTTACCTATTTGTTACCTTATCCATGTATCTTGCTTCCAATCTTTTCTTGTTTCTTCTAACATATATCTCTCTATAGTTAATAAGAGTCTAAAATCTGATATTGCTTGCCCATTAAATATCTAAGTCTCAAGCCCAGATGTAAGAACTGGTAGGATATATATGTTAAAAACCTCTCTTTTCAACATGTGTGCATATTTCCTTTTAACTTCAAATTATTGCCATCAAAAGCAATCTATCCAAGCTTAATTTTATGATTAATTCATCCATTATGTTTTCATCTGTATTGATAATCTGACCAAAGATATTTATAACTGTTAAAAAGTTCTAATGAAATCTAATATGTAATTCATCTTTATAAAGATCAGTGCATATGCAATGCTAACCACCAAAACTATAAACAGTAAATTTTATTTTACTCTGCATCAGAGGCCTCTAGTGTATGATATCAGACACAAATGTTTGCATAGAGAAAGGTAACCATGAGTTAGCAGCTTTAAAAGTTTGACATTCTTTCAATTACCTAACTAATCCAAATAGTATAGTGGCTGATCCATCTAACAAAAAATACATATCTAGCTTTGATTATTGTCTGTGTGGATATATATAAAGTTTAAATTCAAATAATATTTCAAAACATGTGGGTTTAAACCTGAAAAAAGTTCCAAGATTTATTTCACCTGGGGTCAGATATGTTAACTATTAGCATTAAGACTCTTTATTTAAGACAATAAGGCAATATATTCAGATTAACCAGGCAATTGCAAACAATATTCAAATGTACATATGATGAAAGTTTTTTCATTCATCACAACTGTAGCACCTAAGTTATAATAAACCAGACAAAAATCTTTACTCAATGTTGTCCTATATATCCAAATTTGTTTCAAGCTTATGACCTTCATCAGTTAAGAGCTTTGGATCTTGGATCAGTGCATTTACACCTTTAGGTTCTAATGACCTTTCTCCTAGCAGGTATTACTTAACCTCTTTTTCCAACTATCAAGCTATCTGCCAAACTGAAAAACATATTTTTTATGTAATCCAACTTGTTTGTGTAATCATATAAGCAACAAACCAGTTCAATAACTATATTATGGTGTCCATTTTTTTCACAACTACAGACATCTTTATCTTATGATCAGAATTGCTAAAAAAGAAATATCTTAGATTCCAAACTTCCTAATGCACTGTTCTAAGATTTAAAGTTTCTCACCGAGGAAAGTTTAAAAACATTGTGCTATATAAAATAATATCTTATTTACCAATGAAATTTATAAGCTTGAAACTAGTCTGCCAATAATGGATGAGCATTGGATAGTGACTTATTAAGCTTACAGTAGGTGGCATAACTGTGGTGGGAAAAAAATATGCTGCTGAATCAGCAATATTTATGGTGGAACCATGTGATATCATGAAAGTTACTTATAAATGAGAGTAGAAAAATCTAAGCTTCATATATAAATATTATGCAATTTAAAAGATAACCAAAAATATATTGAAAATTTAAATGCCAAACAAATGACCAATCATTTCATTTATTTTTATTTTATATTATGAAACATACATTTAATATAATGTTATAAGGTTTATAATTGGTCATATGTTTATCCTTCATGCTTTTTATTTTCCACAGCATATTTTAAGCTAACATTTTATATTAGTAACTCCTTTGTATTACAAGATTATTAATTTTGTCTTGCATTGGTGGTCGAGAGGTCAGCGTGACTGACTTGCACTTGAGGCAGTTGCCCGGGTTGCAGGTTCATGTCCCGGCCGATGCTATGACACTTGAAAAAGATTATTAATTTTTCAATTTTTTTGGTTTTGCTATCCAGGGTATCTAAGAAGATACACCGTGCGACAGAAATGCTGGGGAACTTGCTTTGCACACATCGATTTACATGATTGTGATTAAAAAATAACCTTTATTTTATCAATATATATACTACATACGTAAAGATATTATGAAAACATAATTGCAATAAAGCAAAGATATATTTTCTAATGTACAATTGTTGAATACAATGATAGGCTCAGCACCAAACACATATAATTTCTTCCCCAACATCTGAAACATCATAGTTTTGTTTTTATAATCAGCAAATTGACTCTCATTTGACAAAAGTTTATGCTAGGACCATTACTCTTTATTTAATAATAAATGTATACCCATTCTAGATGACAAGACTGATTAGCTACAGTTTAGCTACCTAAAAAATTCTAAGCCTTTCTAGAACCTGTAATTTTTTTCCAAATTTCATATCCCAATTTGAACCCCAAATTATGGGCATGAGAGACAGAAGTGCTAATTACTATATCAAAAGTCCCTCATGGTAATGTAGATTTTAATATTACCCCATTGGCAAAGAGCGATCACATTCAATTACTTTTCAATGTTTCTTTAAATATAAAAAACTATAATTTTTTTTTTGCTATAGTATAAAATAGAATTATAATATAGGAACTTGATATTTAATAATGTCATTTATTAAAAAAAAGAGTTCATATCAATATTTTTTCAAAATATGTCAGAAGTTTTTATTAATTGTAGTCTTTAGAAAAACTGCTTTCTATCACTCAATCATTATCTTATAAAAAGCTGTAATCATAAATGAAAATTGCTAAATGAATCTCATGATGCAATGGTTAACCCTTTTTATCCCATAGTGGCATTCAATTCCAGGCCATATGTTTTGACACTTTGTTTTCATATAAAAAGCAAGCTTAGAATACCACCTCCCTCACACACAAACATATTGTCCACAGCAAACCCAATTACACATTCAAAAATAGTCAATATATAAGTATCCACCTATTCTTAAGTACAAAATAAAACTACAAAATTAATTTAGGTTAGGCAAGTAATCTAACAATCAATCCATAGAAAAACGAAAAATAAAATAATTTTATACATATACAGGAGTAATTGAATTGTAAAGAATAAAATTTGGGCCTTAATAATCATATTTATAATTTTTAATACTAAATATTTGAAACCAGGCACTCTTCACAAACCTGGGAGCTTAATTGTAAGTATAGAGGATTTGAACTCAGATTTTCAAGCACCTTTCAACTATCCACACTATCTCATACAACTGATACACATGACCACACACATGTAGAAAAGATTAATAATCACCAATATACGTATTTCATGCTAAACCAGCACTCATCAGTTGGTCCAGATTATCATCTCCCACACATATATATAATCAATGCTCAGTTTATATTAAGATAGCAAATCTTCATACTTTAATGGACAGGCTTCAATCCACTGCAACCTCCAACTTTTCAGCCATCCATATCATTGAAAATCTGATGATGAAAACTCAAATCCCATGCTGATGCTAATATTATTGCCATGCCCATGTTGACCTGAAGTCACTCTGACCCCTCGTGTATAGGACAGTATCCATTAAACACATATAAGAGGGATGGACAGGATACAAGCTTAATATGTAAATATTTGAAACCAGGCACTCTTCACAAACCTGAGAGCTTGAAAATCTGAGTTCAAATCCTCTATACTTACAATTAAGCTCCCAGGTTTGTGAAGAGTGCCTGGTTTAAATATTTACATATTAAGCTTGTATCCTGTCCATCCCTCTTATATGTATTTAATGGATACTGTCCTATACACGAGGGGTCAGAGTGACTTCAGGTCAACATGGGCATGGCAATAATATTAGCATCAGCATGGGATTTGAGTTTTCATCATCAGATTTTCAATGATATGGATGGCTGAAAAGTTGGAAGTTGCAGTGGACTGAAGCCTGTCCATTAAAGTATAATGATTTGCTATCTTAATATAAACTGAGCATTGATTATATATATGTGTGTGTGTGAGAGATGATAGTCTGGACCAACTGATGAGTGCTGGTTTAGCATGAAATACGTATATTGGTGATTATTAATCTTTTCTACATGTGTATGGTCATGTGTATCAGTTGTATGAGATAGTGTGGATAGTTGAAGGGTGCTTGAAAATCTGAGCTCAAATTTTTAATACTGTAATTTAGAGTTTAAACATAAATGTTTCTTTGACGCTAGTAATTTTATTATTATACTAGAGTTTGTCCTGTCACTATCAATGACCAACTTTTGGAGCTCGTTCCGCTTGCCCACACCCTTTCAGCTAAGTTTATAGAAAAGTATTTATTTATAACACTTATTTCCAGTATTACATTAATGTTGGATAAAATTAGAAAAGAATGAAACCAACTATATATATATAGAATTCAAAATCATTGTCTCTTAAGATTTTTTACAAAACTTCTTAGGCTGAATATGTATTCCTAAGTTTATTTCTGAAAACAAATTATTTATTTTCAAAGAGAAGAATGCTTGAAAGAATGCAGAAACAAAATATTTTTTTATCCAAAGACAAAAGATTTAAATATGTTAAAATTTCCTTTCCATTACCTACATAAAGATTCTAGAACATTTCATTAAAAAAAAATTTTTTTTTTAAAAAATCACTCTATAAGTTGCATTTATACAATTACTTACAAAATTAAGTTATAAATATAGGGGTTTTGAATTCAGACTTTCAAGCAACCTTAAACTATCCAAACTATTTCATACTACTGATACACATGACCACACACATGTAGAAAAGATAAATAATTACCAATATATGCATTTTGTGCTGAACCGGCATTCATCAGTTGGTCCAGATTATCATCTCCTACACACATATATATATAATCAGTGCTCAGTTTACATTAAGATAGAAAATCTTTATACTTTAATGGACTAGCTTCAATCTACTCCAACCTCCAACTCTTCAGCCATCCATACCATTGAAAATCTGATGATAGAATGCCCAAGGCATTCTATCATCTTTTCTACTTGTGTGTGGCATGTGTATCGATAGTATGAGATAGTATGGATAGTTGAGGGTTGCTTGAAAGTCCGAGTTCAAATCCCCTACATTTACAATAAGGCTCCAGGTATAATTGTAATATATATATATATATCATATTTTTAACATTTAAAAAGAGAAAAGATTATTCAGTATTAAGCTCTTTAAATCTTGCTATGACCAGAATCATAGCTAATAATCTGCAGAGTGCTTGCAAGATTTAAATATCAGTGTGAGAACTCCTCCCAACTTAAACAGACTGCTAAACAATATGAAGAATATGTTGCCCCAGAATCAACCCCCCCCCCCCCAATATATAAAAAATTGGATGCAGCAATTCATCTCATGTGCAGTATATTATGGGAAGGTTCATGCAAACACTAAGAATTGCACAACATAAATATATAAAAGCACTATAAAAAACTCTGAGCAAAAGTCAATTTTTCTCGGACATGAGTAGGAGTGTGGTCGTATTTTTGACCCAATAAATGTAAACATTGTATGTGATGACAGAAAATGCAAAATAAAAGTGTGGTTCATCTCTAACAACAAAAAAGAAAATAGCATTACATTGTCCAAAAAGTGAATATTAACATTAATCATTTACATAACACCCATCTTATTTAAATCTCACAATGCAATATATAGATGAATAAAGTCTTACAAAATAGCATATTCATCTGCTACATCTATGACTTTAATTTGGCTTATTGATATTTTATTTCTTGTAGTTTAAGAGTTTTTTCTTAAGCATGAGACTTATAACAAACTTAGCTAACCATTTAACATTGGTTGGTTAATGGATATTTAGCCATGAATATAAAAACCATTCAACTCAACATTTGGCAATTGGAAACTTTGGTGGATAGTGCTTCCTTGCTCATTATTTAGATGGCTACTTACTTTAAAAAGGCTACTTGCCTTTACATATACATATTACTAGTTTAAATATGCTTCTTCTTTAGATTTTTAAAAAAGGTAGATACATTTATAATCTGCACAAAAATATATGACTATCTTTTTTAGTCTGTTTTAACCAACATCAAACACTCTGGTTTCTTCTCCAATCCACATCAGACAAATCCAGGACGTCTTCCGTCAGCAAAAACGACAACATAAATGAATAAAATGTGCACTAACAGTATTCCACATTACTGTGAAAGGTTCATGGCTAAGAGAAATATACTTAGAAAAGAAAAAAATCTAACTAGAAAGCAGTTGCTTGCACTGCCATCTAGTGATTACAGATATTACTAATTGCTTATATTACAACTTCCAGAATAGACATATGTTACTAGTCTTTGATTTACTCAACAGTCTGTATTACGATAGAGAGAAAGGGGGTAAATGAGTTGACGGTACAAAAAGACCTTTAGAGGCAGGTCTAACTTGATTAATGGGATTTCTGATCTATGTATAAAAGCTTGTGTCTCGGTCTAAAAAAAAACCATTTTATATCACATTGTCTATACTACAACATCCTTTTACAATACATTTAACATTTATTTTATTTTCTCCTCTTTTTTTTTTGTAATGATGTTCTATTTTTAATTACAATTCATTGCAAAAATCGATTTCAATAAACAATAGATGTGAATCTTTTTTATCTAGTACAAATTCATTTTTATTTTTTCCAAGCGTTGTTTAAGAATTAAAACTATCAAATAATCAGGAAGCTCAAATATTATTTCTAAAATAATAACTTTTATCATTAGAATGCATTCTAATTTAATATAATAAAATTATATTTAAAAGTCTTAAATGAAAAGCTTAAGGATTATAAGCAAAAATAACATTTATCAAGCATTGGTGGTCGAGAGACCAGCGACAGTCACTTTACAAGCAGTTGTCCCGGGTTAGCGGGTTCGCTTCCCGGCTGATGCTATGACACATGAGAAAAAAAAAAACATTTAAAACAATGTTTTTATATCCAACTCTCCATTTATCTACAATATATATTTTTTAAGCATCTACTTGCCCGACTGATCATTCATCTGACTAAGAATATATCTATATATGTGTGATTAAATGATGCACCATCCATGTGGAATATCTTTTAATTACCAGAATATGAAGCTTATACCTGGCTCCTACTATTAAGGCCCTATAACAACCTGTTACAGTAGTCATTTCTTCTCATATATATTCTGCCATTGATCTAAGCAAATTTCTAGTTTATTTTTTAAAAACTTCCTAAAAGTAATATCACTGCTTTTGGTGATTTAACTTATAAGTTATATAATAAATAACTAATTCTACCATATTCACAATCATGTGATTTCTATTATGAATTAACTAAGCACAGACCACATGTAAAAAAATGGATAAGAAAGTTTGCTGGAGTGGTGTGTTGAAAAGAACCAACCAGTCTTTTTTATGTGGAAAGGAAGGAAACTTAAAGAGCCACAATTAGCCTGCTACCAAATACAGTAGCTAAAAAATGTCTAACTGTTTGGAAAGAAGGTGCAGACCAAATCCTGCACTATACCTTACGCATAAAGTCACATCCGAGGATAACTTCATGTATAAGACTATTAAAAATTAGAAATCTTTTGGCATACACATTTTTTCTCAATCCAAATATGAATCCATATGTACTTGAAATGTAACTCCATTTTACAATTCTTGGCTTGTATTGCTTGTAGGAATTTAATGGCAAGATTCTTATCTGAAGATCTGTTATATTATTTTGGCAGATATTTGTTCCTAAATTTTCTCACATATTTCAGGATATTAGGCTACCAGAAGCCATTGATGTGCTACAATAATTCTAAAATTATTTTACTTTGGAGCATAAATTGTGGAACTCTATCTTCCCAACTGCATACTAGATCTGTGATCTTTTTCCATGAACTCATCTCATGTTGTTTGTCTCTCACATTTCAGAATATTGGTTAAAATTTCAGATGCATCATTTTAACTCTTAATGATTAGCAAAAGATAAAACTTGCTAAAGAGAGCTTTTTTTTTGCTGGTAAAAGTTTTTATACTAGGAACCAATTTTGGAATGAATTGCTATTCTACATGCACTTATTAAATCTTTCTGTATATTTTTCAATTCTTTCCTGTTATTGCATGCATATTGAAAATCATGCTCACACACACTATTCTTAGGTAATTATTCATGAAGGAAAGAACATATATATCATAATCAGAAGCTAACAAACTATCAAGATTTTTTATTAATACAAATAAAATAAATAAATTAATATATATATACATTGTGTAATCTGAGTGCATACATTTGTCAAACATTTTCTAATTAAATAAGTTTTATTTTTACTTTATTTCACTATTTACCAATGCCCATGGAATATTATTTCTTAAATTATAGGTTTGACAATATATGACAAATGCATTATTCATGCAGATATGGTTAGAATGTTAACATGCAAATACATATATATATAGAAAAACCATTAAATTCCATATCTTTATACAAAAAAATCTTGATCTCTTCTTGTGAAAAGTTCTCTAAAATCTTAAAATAGAAGAAAAAGCTATATTATATATAATGAAACAATCTCATATAAATTTTCCATATCAAATTTGTTTTTTAAAAAATAATTGCATTTCTTATTATTACTCTTTACTTAGATATTTTATGTGCACATTAGAATATTAAGAGTCTTGTAAAAATATTGAATCTTGAAACCATCTGTGAGCATTTTGCCAGGTGATTTTTTTTTAATTGGAAAGTCCATGATTAATTTGCAAGAGACTATTTCTCTAGCATTATTCTGTAGGTCTTGTGTGATTTATCTATCTGTACCATTCTTTATGCTATGTTTGAGTATATGCATAATGAAGCAGTTTTTTGATTATCTTTGTATCCCAAAACTAAGTGCACTTTGCAGATTAATTTCATTAATTTATTGATATTCTTTGTTCTTGATTGGTATGTTGATAACAGAGTATCCAAGGTACACAATCCCAAACACAATTTACACATTCTTTGATACAGCAGACAGCAAGAGTCAATGTTAGGCTTTGGCACACACCCAGTCTTCAAGGCACTACGAGGGTGGAAAGTGATAGCCCTAATGTATGACTAGTGGTCTATAAATATATACATGACTTTTCTCATTGCAATGAGAAATATACTGAAAAGTATTTTTGCACACTTTTTTCTGTAGATTGAAGATTAGTAAGATTTTCCCCTCTCCTATTAGTACAGTTAGGATTTACTTTAGAATTGCTGCTAAAATTCTCTTATTTGGTTAAATTCATTGACTGAAGCAAATATTTAATGGCCAAGGGCTTAAACTCTTGCTTGACTGGGAAATGAATGTTGGGATATTTTTTTTAAATCTTATGCTTATCTGAACTGTCTGTCCTTGCTAACCTTTTTTTTTGCAATGTCTCTTCCCTGTTCTGCAAAAATCATGTTTTGCAAAACTCAAGCTAATTGATCCTCCTTTTCTGGGAAAGATCAGAGGCTTATTTTTTTTTATGAATAAGAAAAATTCAGAAGATAATCTACCTTTCTGCACAGGAAAAACTTAGATGTTAATCTGTCTTTCTACACAATGAGAGCTCAGAAGCTAATCTGTCTTTCTGCACTGGAAAAGCTAAGAATCCAACCTTCTGCACAGGGGAAGCTCAAAAGTTAATTTGCTCTTCTGCCCGAGTCATTTTTTCAAAAATATTTCTGATTTACCTTTTTTTATTATTAAATCCTTAATCACTAATGGCATCCTTGGACCATTGGTTTTTTCCAAATTGTAACATTTACTATACGTATTTAATTTTTATATAAATTAAAAACATTCTTTTTTGTATTATGACAAAAACTGAATTTTCTATAATTAATTCGGGCTATAAATATTATTTTTATCATCAGTTAAATATTTTTAAGCATGCATTTTTGGAAATTATTTTTTAAAGTAAACAAACTTATCGCTATGAAATATGTTGGTATATATTCACTAGACTAATCCTTTTGTCCACTATAATCAAAAGTAGAAATTTCCAGCCAATAATAATTCCAAGTCATACCACCTTTTGACAATCAAAATGCTTTAAATAAAATAAATGAGTAATGAAAATTATTCAGTGCCTTCAATACATATATATTTAGAAAACACATATTTTTATATGCCATAAATTGATATTTATTTATTTATATCTACTATATATTATGTTCAATTTTTTTGTGACCATTGTCTATTAATATTGCATATTTTAAAACCTAACATTTATACACCCTTTCATTAGCGTCATCTAGCGTCGAAAAGAAAAAAAAAACAAGTATTAATAAAAATGTAAAAACGATTCAAAATCACCCTTAGGCAGAGGTTGACTAGAAGACAAATTAAATCACTAAAAAGTTGATCGTCAAGTAGTTTTAAATGTTGTACTCCAATAATTTTAATCACTGAAATATCTTGTTAAAATATTAAACCAGTATTTTAATTATAAAATATAGTTTGATAAATTATATTGATTGCATTATAAAATTGTGTGTGTGTGTATACGCATTTGCGTGTCGCTTTCATTATTTTAATTAAAATTAAAAAAAAAAAGTTATTTATTATGTTGTTTACATGTATATATATGGTACAGCTTATATATATATTCCGATTAAATCTTTAGCGGATAATGTCTTAAAATGCAAGCCTTACTATCACGTGACTTAGAAAATTATCAAAAGATCTGGAATCAATGTGTTTGTGTATATGTACACTCACATATCTCTAGAATATTCCAGAAAACTTTATGGTTTATTAATTTTTCAAGATGTATGTCATGTATGTGGCAAAAACGTAAAATAACACACGTTAATAGGGATGTATGATTATTGAGTTTATCTTTACGGATTTTCAATTTCACATCTCCGGGCTTCAAATTTTATATCAATTTCTCAAATTTTTTTTTTCTTTTTAAAGTCTTATTATTGTCCTCTTTTATTTCTTTTGCCATTACACGTATACTTAGGAGGAGACATCGATTTTTCGGGCCTCAGACAGAGGCATCGCGCTCAGAGAAAATCCGCAATTCGAATTTATAAGATAATTAAAAATTATACACATTTAATATTTGTAAAATTTAGTAAAATTTATACGATTTTTCAATAAAAATAATTTTTTTTTGCGAATTTTTAACATCAGCAAACCTCGTGCACAATACTGTGTTTGAGTTTGTATGTAATGTAAGAGAATCCGTAAATGAAGCTAAAGAAACTTAAGAAAAATAATCCTTCGCAATTTTCTATTTATAAAATTATAATAATATAAACGAATCAAACATTTAGTTAGTGCAAAAGCTTTATCATTCATCCAAAACTGATTTTTATCAGTTAAAAATCGAACTAGAAACCTTTAGCTGTGTCCAACTATTCTCAACGCGGGCAAATTATTCAGGACAAACTTATAATAAAAAAATATAGAAGTGAATAAACATTTAACATCTGCATTTCAATCTCCATTTTGCGAATCATTTAAAAATCCTCTTCCAAAGCAGGTTCCAAACACAGCAATATTATTTTTGATGGCGGTAGTCACATAAACCTGTAAAATTTAAATTAATCTTTAAATTGCTCTCTGTATAAGCTCTTCATAAAGAAATAGTGACTGAGGAGACAATATCAGATTTGACAATTGCATTGTAGTGAGGATTCGAGGTTTTTCATTCGACCCAATGGTTACTTAAGTTTTTTTTTCCACGTGTCAAAGCATCGGCCGGGAAGCGAACCCGCGAACTCGGGACAACTGCTTTTAAGGCAGCTGTAATGACCACTTGGCCATCAACGCTTGACTAATTGATTTGATATAATCCATTTAAATGAATGGAAAAAAATTTCAAAGATTAAGCGTAAAAAAATTACCAAACCTAGATTCGAATGAGGCCTATTGGCATATACTATATAGTAGTTTTTTTTTTTTATTGAGAGTTCTTAAGTTCCAACATCTGAAGTTACAAAGGCGGAATCATAATCCATGGACTTTTTTTAAAATTTATATCCTCTACTACTGCATTCAACCATGCAGATTATCATTCACTATAAAATAACTAGCACATATTTCTTACAGATTGTTTGTTTATATATTCATAATATAATATTACTATTAGTAAGATAATTTACATTAAAAAAAACAACTAAATTGTCCCTATATTGTTCATATAATTTATTTTTCTATACAGAAAAAAAATTTAAAACAATTAGTTGCTTGGGAGGTCGTGTGAAGTTTCATTACAATAATTAACAGATTAAGCTTCAATCTAGAGTACTTTAGTTCTCAAGTCCATCGCTTAACTTTAATGATTAGACGAGAACCGTTATATTGAAGATAGTATGATTATAGGCAGTTACTATTTAAAACCTATAATATACGTAATGTATCACTATATATTGTTTACCTGTTGTAATTTTTCTGATCTCCGGTTAAGAAGAAAAAATCACCATCTTTCGGCTTATTTTAACGTCGCTTATTATTTCCTTAACATTGCCTTTCAACACTGGTAATCAAAATGCGCAAACAAAAATGACTAATAGCAGTAAAAACTCTATTCTTTGAAAAATGTGACAGATAAGCGTGCCTCCCCACCCCTCTCCCTCTTCTAAACTATATCAGCCTCTCTTAGCACTAGCAGAGGTCAGTCAACAAATTGTAAATACTCTCATTTATGCAATTAAACAATTTTTTGGGTCATCCCGCAGTAGAAAGTCCAAAATCTTTCAGGAGATGCTTTTATTATAGATGTTATTAAGTTATTTATATGCGTCTTAATATAAAAATTGAAAGTTGTTTTCTCTAAACAGACGTTAATAGCACATTGCATAGGCAAAAACCTCTCAAATTTCACCTTGCGGTGAGATGTAACAGAGATGATAATAACAATTAATCTAGGCAAATAACAGGCTTTTATCAAACTTTAATGTAAAAATAATTAGGTTCCCTTTTATCATCATCGGCCATTCACAAACGATCATGGCTAGACAGTTTATCAGACTGACTAACTGAGTAAAACAAATCCTATGCTTGATTAAACCTCAATTAATGCCCAGATTTTTTCCTAATTCGAACTCAGATTCTTGATTTATTAAACAACATGATGTAGACTGCAAATGAAGTGATTATATAAAACTCAATTTAAAAAAAATCGGATGCTTTATCAACGTTTAGGAGTTCATCAGAAATTCGAGCACTCAAAAAAATGATCAGGCCAGGACTATGATCCCATGAATATTAAATTCCAGAGCCTGCCACTCTACAACTTCAACAAACAACGCAACGCAGTTTACTATTATATGCAATGTACAAACATTTATTATTTTCGTTTATATTTCAATATTTATTCATTAAAGGTCTCACCCCTTGGGTTATCTTTACTTAAATCTAACGTATTCATTGCAATTCAAATTTAGAGTGTATTCCTTCAGGCACCTGCATCTATCACGCTGAGACTCAATTTTTTTTTTAGTTGACTTTAGGACACAACCTTGTAGCAGTTCTGTGTGAAATTTATGTGAAATTAAATTCCATACATTCTATCATATTTCAGCTGGTCAAAAACTAAAACAAATTAAAATTATTATTAACTCTTGCTTTTTTTGTTTTTTTTTTAAAAAAAGGAGATTTAAAATTGCGTCTAAGCTTTTATTTTAAAGAAAAAAATTATTGGATATGCACACATTTAATATATATAATACAACACAAAGATATATAGGCATTCAATTTATTTAAGGACAGAAATGAAGCATTTTTAGTAAACATAATAATAAACAGCTATTCATAAACGAGTACATCCACTCCAACCCTAAAAGAAAAGAAGAAAAAGAAAACTAGAAATGAGTTTTGCGATGATTGTACAAATCAATCTATGACCAAAACAAATATGTCCACATACATATCATCTTGATCCATTTTTCTATTTATTTGACGTTTTATGATGAAGCATTTTAATTTCTTCAGCGGGCAACTTTTTTTTTCGAAACACTCCATCTCCATGTGTAAGTGTAGCACTCCAATGTATTCTACTCTCTGTTATAATCTCTCAATGGGACAAGTGACATTGTAATTCTTTAGAATGTCTTTTTTGAGATATTCCTTATAATGTAGATGGGGTCTGCTTTTATGAAATTGATATTCAAATTTATCATAAAACTATTCTTTTTATATGTCCAATCCAATAGAGGTGTGGTTTTACAATGGTGAACTCAGTAGCATGACTTCCAGCAGGCTGAAGAATATTGATTGTTTTTTATGATCTTGTATTGTATTTGATTGTTTTTTATGATCTTGTATTGTATTTATAAAATTTTATAAAGCATCCTTATGTGAAATAGTGTGTCCAAGTTTTCAGTTCTATACATTAAATTAGGGTAAAATATTAGTTCTATATACAGTTAACTTATTTGCAGTAGTTATTTCCCTGTGATGAAATAAATATTCTTTTAACTGTTAAAAATAGCAGCACTTTGGAGTCCGTGTTGAATTTCAGCATCTAACTCCCTTTATTGCTTATAAAACTACCAAAGCATTTAAGCTGATTTACATTCTTAAACTGATAGCCACTCAAACTAAGGATTTTTTCTTCAACCACTGATTAATAAAGTGAGTTTTCTAAACATAAATTAATAAACCAAAATCTTTACATATAAAAATTGTATAATCCAACCAGGAAATTATCAAAGAAAAATATCTGTGTTCTAGAAGTTTGTAACTAAAACATAAACATTTAATTGAAAGAATTAGGCTACAGAGTGTCTATTTCTTGACATGTTACCAAAACAGATTTCATGAGACTTTAAATTCCCAGGAATAAAATGATTACAAATAATAATGGTGAGTGAATAGATAAGAAAAGTTGCTGGGATGATGTGGAGGAAAAATGTTATCACTTGAAAAATGGTCAAATGTTATGAATGATAGTACATTCATATCACAAGTTCACAAAAAAAAAATTATTGCTTGTTTATATGAGGAAATTGATTCATTTAATAATTTGCATCACTAAAAAAATTACTTTGATGGGTGGGTTATCTTTGTCTTAATAGACAGATCATCTGATATCAAGAGTTTAATAAATTTCAAAGGCCAACAGTCCAATGTTTATCAGAAATGCATGAATCAAATGGCAATTATAATTTATATACAAAAACAATTTAATTTTTCAACATTTGATCAAACAATTTTTTACAAAATCCTATGATAAGTCATCATCATCATCATCAACAACAACCATTATCAATCCACTGCAGGATGAAGGTCTCTCCAAGTTCAATCCATCTTCTCCAATCTTTAGCTTTTCTTCTCCATACCACCCCTGCACACTTTCTTATTTCATCCACCCATCTCACATGTGGTCTCTTTCTGGATCTTTTACAATATCTTGGACTCCGGTTTAAGATTTCAATTGTCCATCTATTATCATCTCTTCTAGCAATATGTCCAGCCCAACTCCACTTCAGTCTTTTAATTTTTTCAATGAGGTCAGTAACACCTGTTTGTTCTCTTACCCATATATTGCATTTTCGATCTCTTCTTATTACTCCCAACATGCATCTCTCCATACTTCTTTGAATGGTCTGAAGTCTCTGTATTGCTCTTCTATTAAGTGACCAAGTCTCAAATCCATAAGTAAGAACTGGCAAAACACATTTATTAAAAACCTTCCTTTTCAAACACATAGGCATATTTCCTTTTAGTATCAAGTTATTTCTACCAAAAGCACTCCAACCAAGTTTAATTCTATGATTAATTTCATCCATTATGTTTCCATCCATATTAATAATCTGACCAAGGTATCTGTAACTATTAACTTCTTTTAACTCATCATAATCAATCTTTATTTTCATACTTTGAGACAAATCTTCACTCAGAAATGATGGAAATAGTCCAGCATATCACATCTTATTACTTTAGTCTTTTTAAGATTTACCTTTAGTCCTACTTTCATCTGATAACTCCTGCAACATTTCCTGCAGCTCTAAAGCATTCTTTGCAAAAACAACTACATCATCTGCAAAATCTAAATGACTTAAATAATCTCCATTTACTTTCACTCCTTTAGCTTCCCATTTTAATCCACAAAATACTTCTTGCAGCACTGCTGTAAAAAGTTTGAAGATATGGAGTCACCATGTCTTACACCCTTCTCAATATTGACTTTCCTAATATCATTATGTAATCTATTTGTTGCTGTTGCATTTTTATAAATATTTTTGAAAATATGATAATATCCTGGATTCAATGCTTTAATTACTGAAGAAATGTTTATAGAATCAAATGCCTTTTCATAATCTACAAATCTAAAGCATAATGGCAACTCATATTCATTTGTCCTTTCTATAACTTCTCTCAATACCTGGATATGATCTACTATTCTACTGTACTAAAACCACTTTTAAATCCAGCTTGTACAATAATAATTTAATATTTTCAATAATTTATAAAAATAAATAAATGTGCAATCATTGAAATTAATAAAAAAAAAACACTTGCAATTGAATTGTTAAATCTTACTTCAGAGACCCAAATCTTTAATCATAGTTAATAATGTATCACTAAATTACAATTTGTGTCAAATAGTTTTCTCAATGGGAAAATGGCTTTTTTTTAAAGAAATGCTATCGCTCTTACACACTTTGCTAATTTAAGACCTTAAATTTTAAAGCCAAGTCAATTTGTTTTCACAAATAAAATGTTGGGTTTTTTTTTTTTAATTTTTTGCATTGCTTAGCTTAAAAAATAATTAAAATTAATTAATTAAATATGCCTTCTTTTGCATCTTTTAAATTGTTTTTTAGTAATGTTTTTTTAACAATTTCAACTATTGAACAGTCTTCCTCAGAAAAAAAAATTGCATAATATTTAACATTAGGCACAAATTTTACAAACCATTAATATAATTATTTCCTCTCCCAATACCTTCAAAATCATTTAAAATGTATATTAATAACCATTTGTTTATTGTTGAGAATAGAAATTTGCTATATGATGTTTTATTGTTTGTGTGAAAGTTTGTAATTGTGGCATTTTACTAGTAATGGTATTTTGGAGTATTTCCAACAATTAACTAGATGGTGGAATTTACCACTATGAATATGAGACAAATGGCCTCGAAAGCGCTTAGCATATAATAATTTTTGGAATCTTTATAGCTTCTCATTCAAGTGTTTCATACGCTTCTTAATTTGTATTTGATTGGTATGTTTATATTAGAAAAGATGATTGAGTTATAATAGAGGTTTTAAAAGAAATAAAGTATTGGGTTTTAAATTATAGAAAATGAATTTTAAATATTTTACTAACTAAAGATTATTAATTTTTTTTTATATAAATAAGTAAATTTATTTTGCAAAATAAAAGTCACATGACAATTATAAATTTCTTTTTAATTTATTCAGAAATACATATTTTTAAAAAGTTATGTAAATATATATCCCTTCAAAAAACAGTTTATTTTCCTCCTTCTTTGACATTAAAATACTTTTATGATTTTAAATTGATAGAAATAAATCAATCTTAATTTTTTTTTTACAGTTGATAAAGTATTATATTTAATTTAAATATATATGTGACATGTTTATGTGCACATTTCTTCATCAGTAATAACCATTTCATATATATATGACAATAGATGGCGTTATACCAAAAACACCTTCAAGCGTTTGTTTACATAAACGTTTATGTAAACAAACGCTTGAAGGTGTTTTTGGTATAACGCCATCTATTGTCATAAATACAAGCGTATGCAAGTTTTTAACTTGTGTTTTTTGTTTTTCATATATATATATCACTTTTATGTACATGGTACCTTTTTAGCAATAGTGAAAATTGCATTTATGTTTTTAAATTTAGTGTATTATATTCATTTAATTAATTCAGATTGCGAAAAACTTTATTTACCCTTCAATTTAAAAAATATAATATCAATTTACAACCAATAATAGCTTTAAATAAGACCATGTCTTATATTAATTTTTGTTCCAAAAGACACCATAGGGATTATTTTAAGTGGATGTTTTATTTTTTTTCATGTACCAAAAATCTACATTTATTCAAATACAAAAATGTACATTTATTCAAGTACCTCTGTAAGATTTTTACCCCAGGACTCCCCCACAGTTCCTTTCTTGTACCTCACTAGAATAGATTTTTTTCCCACTCATCCTACCTGCAGATCAGAATATTATTCCATTAAATTCACCATTAAATCATGTGTTAACTGAAGACTTGCAAGATGAGATGGGAGTAGTAATCAAAATGATTACAATTAAGAATGGTTTGTCCACTCAAAAGCAACAAAAAATGAAGGCACATTCAAAATTACCTCATAATAGCTCTGCTTTGGTATTCTTTTTAAAAACTTTTTAGAAGAAAGATCGAAGCTAAACTTTGATTATTAAAATCACCTTCATTATTTTAATAAAGTCTTTTAGAAGATGCTTACGAAATCAAACTACTTTTTCTTTTGACTATTTAAAAGCTACCATGGTGAAATGCTACAACTAAATCAATCATTCTAAATCTAAGTGTTAAATATAAATAAAATGAGTACCTAAAAATACATAAATGAAATTGTAAATTGTTCAGTATACTAACTTGTGGGATATAAATTGCTTCTCTATACAGATAGAATTACATTTGTCAAAAATGATTGATGGGAAAATATAAAAGAACCATTAATTTATATTACCATTTATTTAAAGAATTAAGGTTAATAAATTTGTTTATTTGTACATTCCTTACTTTGTAATTTGATATGCCCATTATGTGTTTCAATGGGCAAACAAAAGCCATCTATCTGGCTAACAATCTTAACTGGAGCTTATGTTTGGAAGAGGGTTTATATTTTAAACATCCTAAAAAATCATGCTAAGGCTTATTTTCTAGTTAGGTCTTATTTTCAGGGAAACACAATATTATATTTTTATAACTTTCTACTTTTAATTAGCAGTTTATCAAAATGAAATCTGGTTTCCATATTGAGACAATTCATTTCACAAACTAACACATGATAAATTGTAGGGTAGGCTGTAGGACAACTGTCATCCATCTGTGCCTCGATAGCTCAAGATATAGTTTCCCCATCTTAGAATCATTTCAAAATTACTTTTCTGGATATTCACCCAAGAATCTATAACAAAGAATTAAGAAGAAGGGGGTCAACTTCTTATGAGATTCCAAACAATTATTTTTTTCCAAATCCAATAATAAACTCCACTGGATTTGTTCTTCCTAGGACAAGGTCATTGCATTCACCTGCTTCATCAAGAGAATTTAGAATCCACTTATGCATGAGAAACCATAAAAACACTGTCATTAACCTATCTCAATAACTCAAGATAAGGTTTTTCCTCTTAAAACTAATTTTAAATCCATGTTCTCTGTAAATGATCAATCAAGAATCTACAATGAAAGAATTATGTTGTTCCAAGCATTTTTTTTTCTAAATCCAATAACAAAGCCAACTGTATTTGATCTTTCTTGATATTACTGGATATTTTCATCACAAGGTTCATATCAATCCACAGTTGGCTGCTTCATAAAGAAAATTTAACACCCATTAACCTATGTATGTGCAGACAAACACAAATCCTAAAATACGTAGTTAATGACTGTCAAACCTACAGCTATAATAAAAAAATTGGAGTTAAACCTTGTTAGTGATTAAATCTTCTGTTTGGAATCTCTACAGATTCCTTATAGTTTAAAATGTAAACTGTCTAAAAAAAAATCTATAAATCAAATAATTAAAACAGGCATAACTCACTATATATATTGCCACACACAGCAAGCTAGAGTAATCAATGGATGCCAGAAGGCTTGTGCATAAAATCCCCATCTAGTGCTACTCATCCAATATCCCCAGACTAGTTTCTGGCTTGTGGCCTTCGTCAGTGAGGAGCCTTGGAGGGATGCATTAGATCCTAAGATCTAGGTGCAGTGCTCTCAGATCCAAGGCTCCTCACTGACAAATGCCACAAGCCAGAAACTAGTCTGGGGATATTGGAAGAATAGGTACTAGATGGGGATTTTATGCACAAGCCTTCTGGCATCCATTGATTACTCTAGCTTGCTGTGTGTGGCAATATGTATAGTGAGTTCTGCCTGTTTTAATAACAGTTATACACAAGCATAAGAAGTGGTGGTCATGTGATGTTTATTGGCTTAAAATCAAATAATTGATGGCTATGTTATTTATCTATGAAATGACTACCCGAAAATTTTTTAATTATCTAAAAAACAATAGCTTCGAACTCAACATGGGTCTATTCTTCTGATCATAGGAATGACAGATAAATTCACTAACTGAACATAAAGTCCCATATATATTAATTGTGTATATGTATACATGGGCAATCCCAATGTAAATCATAATAAATGTATTGGCATGTGAATCTGTTTTGCTACATTCACATATAAAATACCAAAATTGGTTGCTTAACAGATTCTCAGAGCTCATCATATTGTTTTATTTACCTGTACCTAGATTGAAATAATATTTTAAATAGGATCGTTTACGAATTCTACTAGGAAAGATATTTTGACATTAAGCCAATTGTTTTTACTTATTTTATAAAATACATTCTTTTGGGATTAAAAGCTTAATACATACAATATTGCTAAAAATAACTTTATATATTATTATTTTCTAAAACGGTAAATGTAAACAATAGTAATAATATGCCAATATATTTTTTGCCTCTTTTTAAAAAAAATAATAGACATATTTTAATTATTTTCATTAGTCATTTTTGTTCCATTCTCTACTTTGTTAAACGATAATTTACTATATACCTTATTAATATAAGTATTTCATGCTAAACCAGCAATCATCAGTTGGTCTAGATTATTATCTCCACACATACATACAATCAGTGCTCAGCTTTATATTAAGATAGCCAATCCTCATGCTTTTAATGGACAGGCTTCAAACTACTACAATTCACAACTCTTCAGCCTTCCATTTTATTGAAAATCTGATGATGGAACGTTCAAAGCCCACGTTAGTAGCTGAGTGCTGAATGTATATATGTGTGGAGATAGTAATCTAGGCCAACTGATGATTGCTGGTTAAGCATGAAATACGTATATTGGTGATTATTTATCTTTTCAACATGTGTGTGATCAGGTGGGTCAGCAATATAAGATGGCAAGGAGAGTTGAGGTTTGTGTGAAAGTCTGAGTTTGAATCCCGCATACATTATAGATATATATGCATGTTTAAACCTGTATAGTGTATTAATTTATATACATTGTTAGTAGATCTATACATGTCTCTATTTTTCACCAAATGATTTCATTACTTTTTAAGCCATGTCATATCATACCACAAATGTGTTGTGTGTGTGTGTGTGAATGATGTTAATATACTTCAAAGATTTAATTCTGTTTGTTAATTGGAAATTTTTATTTTGAAATTATTATTGTTGTGCTAATGCTTAATAGCTTAAAGCAAGGATAGATAATCTGTGGTTCACAGATCATTTGCAACCCTTAGAATAATTTGGAGTGGCTTTTGTAAATAATGTTGACCCCAACATAATTTTAGTATCGTGATTCCCCAAAAATAAAACTTAATGAGAAAATAATCCCAAGTATGATTTTTCAGAATGGTAATAATATAAGCCCTACCCCAAATATAAGATCTAGTTAAGATTGTTAGCCTGATTGATGGATATCCTTGATCCTGTACAGAATTATAAAGTAATGAATATAACTTTCAAAACGTTTATATATATATATTACAATTACTATAAGAAAAAAAAATACTTTCAAAACGTTTATATATATATATTACAATTACTATAAGAAAAAAAAATACTTCTAATTAAAGTAATGAATATAAATATAGATTTCTGTACTTGAATAAATGTTACTCGAAATTATTTTGCAGGCAGGCTCATAATTAATTATTTTAATAAATGTGCAAACCCAATTATTCTTTTCATTTATCAATACACCTTTATTCAGTCTGATGTGAGAATTCCTCTTTCATCCGATGTCCAACCATATATTGTATATTGTAACTAAATCAACATCGATATCCGAAAAGGCTGAAATTTATTACTAGCAAGTAATCTAAGTTCACAAAAATAACCAAGCCAAATTAACATTTCATATGTAATTTTAAATTAAATATTACTAATTTCAACAACACATACATGACTTTTAATACTCTATATGAGAAACAGGCAAAACTCACTATACGTATTGCCACACCCAGCAAGCTAGAGTAATCAATGTATGCCAGAAGGCTTGTGCGTAAAATCCCCATCTAGTGCCTACTCATCCAATATCCCCAGACTAGTTTCTGGCTTGTGGATTTCATCAGTGAGGAGCCTTGGATCTGAGAGCACTGCACCTAGATCTTAGGATCTAATGCAACCCTCCAGCAGCCACCTTTTATCCCCACTTAGCTACAAAATTATGAGCCTTAAACTGAAAACACCTTAATGTTTTCAATCCAAGCCCATTAGCCTATATAGTCATATGGGTCTGAACTCAGTTCACTCCCCATACATTTTGGTGTCTTTGGTTCTTTAATAACCATAGCCACCACTATCCTATTAGGCAGGATTGGTTTTAAGCTAATAAACATCACATGACCACCACTTCTTATGCCTGTTTTAACAACAGTTATACACAAGCATAAGAAGTGGTGGTCATGTGATATTTATTGGCTCTATATGAGAATAACAAGAATGTTCTGTGATATGATATAATCCTAAATGTGATATATTCAAGCATAGCAAAAGTTGTTTACATGCTCATTGGTAATATTGAGTAAATGTAGATTTGTGTACTTGAATTCACAACTCATTGACAATTTATTGACTATTTTAGCTTTATGCTTTTAATGTTTGAATATTACCATTTTTTGTACATGAAAAAAAATAAGATACCCCTGAAAATAAGCCTGAAGCCCTCTTTTGGAGCAAAAATTAATATAAGATGGGGTCTTATTTTCAGGGAAACACAGTATGTTTGTTAAGTTTGAAGACAAAAATTATTTATGCAAAAATTTATTAGCAAATCAAAATGTTTTTATTAACGACGATTCCAAAAATGAAACTCTTGTAAAAGCAAGTTTTGATATTACTGAAAAGATAGCTCAAATAAACAAATCATTAGTAATTTTCACAGCATGTATATAATTTACTATTGCTTGAATGTGTAATGTGAAGGATTATAATCCTATCATGGAACACTCTCATTCTAATAGGCTACTCAGAATTATTTTAGCGGCAGACTCACAACAACAAATCATTTTTAATAAAATTGCAAGTTCAATTTTACTTTTCACTTATTCATTCAATCCTTATATATTATTTTTTATAAATCTCATATATTACTCTAATGCAATTTTTATATAATTTCTCCTTTATTTTTCTAACAGTTTCGACTGTGCTGCATCTTCATCAGAACAGTTATTCTTGCTTATTCACTCCTTTTGAATGAATGGGTATTGATAAATAAAAAGTAAAATTTATAACAGGCAAAACTCTCCATACAGTAGTGCCACTCAGTGCCAACCAGAGTAATCAATGGATGCCAGAAGGCTTGTGCATAAAATCCCTATCTAGTGCCTACTCATCCAATATCCCCAGACTAGTTTCTAGCTTGTGGCCTTCATCAGTGAGGAGCTTTGGATCTGGTTGGCACTACTGTATGGAGAGTTTTGCCTATTTTAATAGCAGTAATGTGCTGGCATGGGAGGTGGCGATCATGTGAAGTAAAATTATACTTGCAAGTTTATTTAAAAATGATTTGTTGTGAGTCTGCTTGCAAAATAATTCTGAGCAGTATATTTGAATGAGATCATTAGCAGTGGATGATTTATTAAAAAGTGCTTGATTAAAACAAATGGAATTTTATAAACCCCTCCTAAAAATCAAAATAGATTCAAAACCATTAGCTTATTTCAAAGCACAATTACACACTGGATTGAATTATTTACTTCATTAAATTGTAAAATAATATATATATATATATATATATATATATATATATATATATATATGCTGTATGCACAGATAATGAAGCTAGTATATATAATTGAAAGCAAATATAAAATACTACTTTAGCTGAGTGCTTTCGAGAGACTTCTTGCTCTCATATTCATAGCTAGTATCTTGTTAAAAACTGCATTGTTAGAAGAAAAAATTATGCAAAATAATGCAAATTAGTTACCTGAACTCACCCTCAAGTTGTGTGTAAAATGATCTGCCCACAAGCTAACTGCCAAGCTGCATATTATGGGGAGACCAGGATCAATATTGCCAACAGAGTGGTTCAGCATAAATACCTTTACAATAAAACTCAAACCAAACAGGAAGGCAATTCCATCTTTGCTGAGCATGAAAATACAACAGTGCATTGATTCGAACTCATGTCTGCTAACATCATTTGTTCAGAAAGTTAGATGCTAAACGCAAGATCAGAGAAGCATTACACATAGCAAGCAATAATAAGTCCATTAATTGAAGAGAAGTCTGCTTTCCCCTGTCCTAAAAATGGCAGTTATAACTAATTTGCACAAATTTTCCTTCTAAAAATGCAGTTTTTAACTAGATAATAGCTATGAATATGACAGCAAGAAGTCTCTCGAAAGTGCTCAGCTAAAAGTATTTTATATTTGCTTTCGATTATATATACTAGCTTCATTATCTGTGCATAGAACATATATATACAGTAATTTACAATGGATTGAAGTCATTTGTGAAAATTTGAAGTCAATTAATGGCCAATCAACCAGATGAACATCAATTATATTTGATGTAAGCAAATTAGATGTAGCTCAAATGTTTATACGAATTATCTTTGGAAATTTTGCAATTATTAAAAAATTTTAGCAATAAAATCAATGAAGTCACAAAGAATTAGAGCTGTTGTTTTTTAAAAAAGTAAAAAATTCTCTGGAAAAATATTAATTACTGCTCAATAAATGCATATGTCAAGTGAAAGAGGGCCAAATAAGAGAAGTATGAAATTAGATTAAGAACGTTCAAGATTATGTTGATGAGTAATTTCCAAAGCAGCTTTTTACTATTCACATATTGCAAAATTAATCAGCAAGTATTATACAAAAATGTTTTATATATTCTATATTATACTCAAAGAAGCATGGAGAAATGCATATTGGGAGTAACAAGAGATTGAAAATACAATATATGGGTAAGAGAACAAACAGGTGTTACTGATCTCATTGAAAAAATTAAAAGACTGAAGTGTAGTTGGGCTGGACATATTGCTAGAAGAGATGATAATAGATGGACAATTGAAATCTTAAACCGTATTCCAAAAGATTGTAAAAGACCCAGAAAGAGACCACATGTGAGATGGGTAGATGAAATAAGAAAGTGTGCAGAGGTGATGTGCGGAAGAGAAGCTAAAGATCAGAAAAGATGGAACTTGAAGAGACCTTCATCCTGCACTGGATTGATAATGATTGATGATGATGAATAATTATATATGATCTAGAAAATTGAATCATCGATAAATTTGTAGCATTTCTGAAAGAATTAGGACCCAAAACCATACTGATGCATTGTACCATTGTAATATTCAATGGTTATACTTGGGAAAAGGTCTTTAAAATGTTGAGACAATGAATTGAATTATTTTCAGAAAATAAAGCAATGTGATGATTTTCCAGATAAATGGAACCATGATTTTGTCTTCATACTTTATATAAGTTCTTGAACATTTTAAATTTAATATTATAAGACAAAAACCACTATGATTATAATATGATTATGATACTGAATGTTTTATATATGAAATTAGTTATTTATTAAACAAAAATTTAAGTCAGTTAAATCATTTTTCAATATTCAAGTCATTGGAAAATATATAAAGACCTAAATTCCTTTTAAATGGAAAAAAAATTGATACTATATCACCATCATCATCAACCATTATCAGTCCATTGCAGGATGACGGTCTCTCCAAGTTCAGTCCATCTTCTCCAATCTTTAGCTTCTTCACATCACCCCTGCACACTTTCTTATTTCATCCATCTATCTCACATGTGGTCTCTTTCTGGGTCTTTTATACTCTCTTGGAATACAGTTTAAGATTTCAATTGTCCATCTTTTATCATCTCTTCTAGAAATGTGTCCAACCCAATTCCACTTCAGTCTTTTAATTTTTTCAATGAGGTCAGTAACACCTGTTTGTTCTCTTACTCATATATTGTGTAAAAGTGTTCAATATAAGATGCATAATTTGTATTTATATAAGATATTACAGCAAAATAAAGGAAGTTGTTGATTTAAATGTCTCTTGGTGCTACTATAAATGTCTGCATAAATGGATTTTGCTTAACTGATTAGTATGGTTCTATTTTACCAAAATTTTGATACTATATAACAGGTTTAATATACATTTTGATGATTTTGGTAAAATAGAACCCATACTAATCAGTTAAGCAAAATCCATTTATGCAGACATTTATATAGTACCAAGTGACATTCAAATCACCAACTTCCTTTATTTTGCTGTAATATTTTATATAAATACAAATTATCCATCTTACTTTGAATACTTTTTAGAAAAAAAAAATTGGTTGTATATATACACACACAATCTTATGTTTTGACTGTCTTGCAGTCTTCTTCAGAACTGATATAATGACAAAAAAAATAGATAGCTGTATAAACAATACCATAATTGATATTATATTTAATTTATTTGTTTATTATATTTTTTCATTATTTTTTTGTTAATTTTATTGTTTACATTTTTATGGTATTATTTATATACAGGGGAGACCCCAAAAAAAACCCGAAATTTTATAATAAAAAATTGGTTATTTATTTTTTAAGTGTTATAAATTTAATCTCTTTCAAATAACTACCCATTTGATGCAATACACTGGTTTAAATGTGTTTTCCATTTTTTAACATAGTCTGGAAATACTTGCAAAGTGATGCCTTTTAATACTTCCATCCTTTTTACTACCACTCCTAAGTCCACAAAAATAGAAAAAAAATAGATATTTTTTCATTGAAGAGAGTAAAAAACATTGCATGAAGTAAGATGAGCAAATATGGCTGGTAGATAATCTGGGTCATGCTGAATTTAATTAAAGTGTTTCATACTCAAGGCTTTGAGAGATGACATTTTGTTTGGGTGGAACTTGCATTATTTTCTTTGCCACAAAATGGGATATTTATATTTTTCCACATCATGTAAATGTTTCAGAACTTGCAGATAAAATACTTGGCCATTACAAACTGGCCATTACAAAGTAAATCTGAGAAAAAAATGCCATTTGTGTCAAAAAAATAAAAATCAGCATCATTTTGACTTTGGATTTCACTTGCCAAGCTTTTTAGGATGTGATGAATTTAACATTTCAATTAAACTACTCACAAACTTGTGTTTTTACAAGATCATCTTGCTTATAATCTGCTTCAAGAATTATGACTGTTTTCCTTATTATGTTCTGTAAATGAAAATAGAAATTTCATATTGTTTGAACCTTTCAGCCATTGTAAAATCGACAAATACGTGAAATGCACTTTACAAAAAATGTGCTACATAACCTCATGATGATGTCATTTGGCAGAGTGATGCAGAAGAGGTCCTACAACAAGTATGTAGCAGCAGAAGTATATACTATAACAGGCGCACAAATATGAGAATGATTCCAGATATTTTTGGGTCTCTCCCTCATGGTTATTATTTGTCATCATATCATAGCTCTGAAGAAGACTGCATAACAGTAAAAATGTAAAATTGTGACTGAAATTGAAGAATTTGAAAGAATAATTGATGATAAAACCATCTAATGTTTGAATATCCTAGCATCTCACTGAGGAAGCCAGTAACAGAAACTGGTCTGGAGTTGGGGATATTCTGCAAAGCTTGTTAAGAGCTTATTTTCAAGATCTTTTTATAACATCTCTACATATATACAATAAAAAATATTTTGTTAAAAAATGTTCAAATTGCAAATGATATTTAGTTAGAATTGAATGACCTGCAATGAAGCAACTACTGAAAGAATCATAAAAGATTTCACAATCTTAAACTATTTAACATTTAATTTGCCAACATTCAAAATTTTACTACAACATTTTGTTTGATTTTTGATTCCACATATAATTGTGAACAATAATATTTTATTATGAACCTAAACCTTTAAAACTGGTGATAAACACTACAAAATTTCATTTTGCTGAAGTAACTAAAAAAATATTAAGAATTATAAAAGTCCTAACTAATTTTTGAAGTAAATAAAGTATTTAAGTTTTTTTTTTTTTTTCATAATTATTATTGGAATAAAAAACATAATTTTAAATGTGCCTCTGGCTAATTTCACTAATACAATATAGTAATTTCTCCACAGAAGATTTTCACCTCTGATTTAATAAGTGTTAAGTTGAGTTATTAAAAAGTTTTTTAAGTTGGTAAAGTGACAAATTCAAGGCTAAGACCCTCATGAACTCTTGTGTAATAAAAACATTTAATTATTTACCTTTTTCAGTAGAAATCATAATATTAATTGTAAAGTATTAAAATAATTAAAGCATTTATAATTTCGAAACAAAACCTTGCATAATTTTTTCTGCTTACTTTAAACATTGGTTTAATTTGCATAGCATGTATTTACATAATATGCATAATTAGATCTTAGTATAAATATTCAGCAGCAATAGCAGCTATCATGAGAACTATGATTACAGTGTTTGCCACTGAAAGTGCACTGGCTGAATGATATAAAGAGAAGAGAGAAACCATTTTATTACACATATGAACTAATATATGGAAAACAATTACATTAGAAATCCTTATGCACTTGTTTATTTTACCTCAGAACCATCTATTGTAAGTTTTAACAATCAACAAAACTAAAGTCCAATACCCAAAAAGTAATTTTGAGATTTGGATATAGCATTACCATCTAATGTCCATTGATTACATGTGCTTACAATAGATGATTTTGGAATAGTTAGTTACTGGTCCAAATATAACATTTATAATTATATTCCAGCATTCCTTTAATAGTATTCAGTGATATCTAACCATTCGAAATTTGAGAAGCTTTTATTATTCTTATCATATCCAGAAATGGGATTTACTGCCTTATATTTTTAACAGTAATGTTAAGTTTTATAAATGACACAACAGGGCATGATCCTTGGACCTTAAATTTCAGAATCTATTATTCTACCATTGCAGCAAATCATTCAGGATATGAATATAGCTAAAAGTCAAGTAACATCTCAATAGTATCACCTTTAAAAAATATCCCCCCCCACCCTGCTCCCCACCCTGCTCCAAAAAAAATACATATTATTGGCTTAGGAACAATTTAAAATCAAATGGAGAATTATTCTAAAAGCCACATTGATGTGTGAATACTGGAATAGACAGATTGGACTTTGGTTCAAGAATCTTTAAGTCCTAAATCTATCTATCTAACAGTGCACACCTTAGATAGATTGATAGAAATTCAGACCATCGGCATATAATGAGATAAATTTATATATTTAAATTACTTAAATTTTCCTATATATATTGTATATTTATGACAAGGCAAAATATTTCTATTTAATTTATAATCTAATCACAAAATTATGACGGGATACTGTATTTTTAAGAGCCCTAGTGGCGACTAGTTTTAAAGCTCACCGCTGTAATGTTTACGTTAGATAAAAACAAATTTAAACATTATTGATGGGTTAATACATTCTGAGAAAAAGGAGATAACTAACTATATTTCAAATAAATTGATGGTGATTCGTGATAATAACAAATAAAACGAGTGTAGTTATTGTAAAACACACACACACATACACGGTGTATACAGACTATTTTGAAATAGTTTTAACTATTGCAATAATAAACAAATAAAGATGTTTAGCGAAGTCACACGCGCACACACACACAATTGTTCGATTATGCTCATAAATGAGTATGATCATTCCAACTCCAAGTGTAAAAAAAAAAAAAACGACCAAAAAAACAAAATTACTTTATGGGTAAATTTTACAATGCCTACGTAAACCAACCTGTAAATCTCAAATACGTCCATATATAATCAATTTTTCTGGTTATTTGATATTTTGCAATGCTATCTTTTAACTTCTGTAGAGAACATTTCTTTCGGAAATATTTCAATATCATGTTTAATTATAGTTCTCTAATGTTTTCTATTCTCTATCGTATTTTTCCAAAGGAAACATCTTTTTTTTTTTTTTAAGGTCTTTTAGATAATCATTATAATGTAAACAGGATTATTTTCACGCTCAAGTTCGCCATACACCATTCTTTTGGAAAGTATTATATTGCTCTTCCAATTTACATAACTAATTCAAAGTTGTAATTATAAATTTTTATTAAACGCTCACTATTATTTCAGTAATAGTTTTAACAAGGCTGTAAACCTTAGCAATGAGCGTCTGAAAAAATCGTCACTAATTCAATTAAAGTATGATTTTACAATAGTAAACTCTATAGTTTTACATCCAGTAAATTGAAAAATATATTGACTGATTTTATGATCTTGTTTTTTCATATGTCAAATGCGTTGACCGGGAAGCGAACCTGGGCCAGCTGCTTGGAAGGCAGCTATGCTAACCGCTAGGCCATCAACACTTGACTTGATTTTGACCTGATTTTATGACCTTGCTATTATACTTTTAATATTTCACAGAACAACCTTAATAATACTTTTATATTGTTTTGAAGGATTGTCCCAGTCTTACTTTTACAATAAATTAGATAATCGCTTTATATACAGTTAATTGAGTTGTGGTAGTTATTTTCCCATGATGAAATACCTTATCTTTTAAAAACTGTTAAAAGTTGCAGCATCACATTGGACTCTATGTTGTACCTCAACATTTAAGCCCACCTTTCTATTTTTAAAATTGAAAAAGGAATTAAATTGATTTACATTCACAAATTGATAAGTATCCAAATTAAAAAGTTGCTGTGAATTTTTCTTCTGTCATTGGCTGACAGAAGAACATTAATTTCTAAATGTTGCATTCAAAACATAAAGCACATACTATAGATTATCTTTTAAAGTAGAAAAAAATAACACTACAGAATACTGTAAAAACAAATTGATGAAGTTTTTGTTTTCACTTTTAATTGATTCAGATTTCAAATTCAACTGTCAACCTGTACTGCATCTTGATCTGTGAATGATTCACAAGCAACCCATTAACAGTTTCAAAGACACCTGTTCTAAAAATTGAAAACAATATTGGAGCAAGTGAAGAATCTTGTTTAATATCTGCATCATTTCAAATGCTTCAGATTTTTGCAAACTTGTTTATGTAAATCACTATTTAATTTTCAAATGCAGTATTCGTTAACACGAATAGGATCAGTTTTTTTTTTTTTTTTGCATCAGATTCAAAGCTCAAATGAATATCATTATATTCTATTTGATAGTTCAACACAATCAAAAAAAGCCATTATATTTCAGGAACTTTCAGCTCCTGAAACCACTCCTTTGCACAGATCTTAGCCCAATTATTAAGAACAGTACTGTACAAGGGTGTGTCCATTGCACTGTTATAGTAGTGGACACTAAACATTAACCAATATTATTTTATTCACAGCAACTAAATCACTCAATTAATATAATTATCAAAACAAATATGTAATTTGTGGCATGTTATAATATATTTATAAAAATAAGTCTTATTGACTTATTTGTTTTATAATTTTCAACACACCTTAAAAAGGTAATCACATAAAAAGGCAAAACAACCTTGAAATAATAGTCCAGGGCAACGTTTGTTCCAGAATCAGCATATCCTGTTTCATATAAATCATCAAATTTTTGTCACTCGGGAGTACACCAAAAATTTAAGTATCAGAAGTGATAGAGTTGTGTCAAAATCCATACACGTCGAGTTCCAGAATTTGCATCTTTGTTGTTGCATCAAACCTTTGTTGGATAGAGGGGGGGGGAGATATTTTTCACTTTTGTTTAGCCCCTAATTAAAAATAGATCATTTTTATTCATCGTGTTGGAGATGGCTACTTGAAAAAAATTCTACTGTTTGGTTTTTGAACATGAAATATTTTTAAAATTTTATCTGGACTAGGTTTGAACTCAGTTTGTGGATTTTATCAAAGATGCCCTATCCCTGTCCCTATCCCTGTATAACAAGATTTTGAATTCATTTTTAAATAATGCAAATTTTGAATATATATATGTTTTCATTTAAGATAATTATAAATTTAGTAATAAAAGTTCGTACATCTGGGTTATATATTATTTATTAAGAATGTGATTGTTACCAAAAGAATTCATTATTATATCTGGACTAGGTTTGAACTCAGTTTGTGGATTTTATCAAAGATGCCCTATCCCTGTATAACAAGATTTTGAATTCATTTTTAAATAATGCAAATTTTGAATATATATATGTTTTCATTTAAGATAATTATAAATTTAGTAATAAAAGTTCGTACATCTGGGTTATATATTATTTATTAAGAATGTGATTGTTAACAAAAGAATTCATTATTATATGTCTTTGAATTTTTTCCCAAGAATCCTGAAAGATAAACTATTATATATTAATAGAGAGATATAATAGCACGATAATTTTCATAATTTATGTTAGTCATATATATTTAATATACTTTATAAAATATTCAGTTCTTTTCTTTTTTTAAAAAGTTGTGATTTCAGTCGGGCTTTCAATATATTCGTGTAGTACCAGTAAATTCAAATATAATTATTATTCAAACTAATATATTTTTACAAATTACATGTTTTGAACTTAAGTCTTTCAATCTTCAGTCATCCACGATACACATAAACGATATACATGCCCACATACATTTGAAAAAAATAATCAGTGCTCGGTTTATATTAAGATAGCAAATCTACAAACTTTAATGGACAGGCTTCAATCCTCTCCACTCTCCAGCCATCCATATCATATATAGATAATTGGATGACTGGAGGGAGCTTGAAAGACTGGGTTCAAATCCCCTTTAATTACATCTGGCTTAAACCCACACACTATACTTGTACTTAAATATTACATATTTAACCTGTATTTTGCCCATCCCCCTTTTATGTATTTAAATAGTTATATTAAGATCCTACATATGAGGGGTCAGAGTGACTTAAGGTCAACATGCGCATGACAATAATATTGGCATCAACAAGGGTTTTGAGCATTCCATTATCAGATTTTCAATGATATGGATGGCTGAAGAGTTAGCAAGTGGAGATGATTGGAGTCTGTCCATTAACGTTTGTAGATTTGCTATGTTAAGACAAACCAAGGACTGATTATATATATGTGAGGGAGATGATAATCCGGACCAACTGATGAATGCTGGTTCAGCATGAAATACATATATTGGAGGTCACTTATCTTTTTCACATGTATGTGGTCATTTGTATCCGTTATATTAGATAGAGTGGCTGATTAAGGGAGCTTGAAAGTCCGAGTTCAAATCCCCTTTAATTACATCTGGTTTAAGTATATACACTATACTTGTATTTAAAAAATTATATCTGTTGTAATTTTTTTTTAATTCAATATAGCGACCTGTGTTTCAAGAAATTTATCGGATTGCGGTAATTTGAAATGCAAAAGTTGTATTAAAATAGAATAGTATATAAATTTATTAAACGCACATTGATTACCTAAGTAATATTTACTGAGGTTATAACCTCGATAATATGCGTATAAAGTGCGATAGTAGGGACCTCTACAGGTGGTTAAAACACATGTAGAGGTCCCTACTATCGCATTTATACTCATATTATCGTGGTTATAGCCTCAGTAAATATTACTAAAATAGAATAGATATGTTTGTTAGAATTAAGCAGGAAGAAACACTGAAAGTTTAATATACCAAAAATTTTAAAATTTCACTAACATACCTAAGCATAAAAAATAAAAAAAAACTAATATTTATATTTAAGTGGATCTTTTTAAAATGAAATTATAACTTTAAATTTATTTTTCAATTTGTTAAAAATCATGGATTGTTTTTCTAGAATTTTGGAAAATGATGTCGACCTATTCGATCTTGTATGCTAGAATAATTAGGTTTGGTTGATGGATAGAATCCTTTTTCTAAATTAATAGCCCTCAAGGGTCTTATATATTGATAACAATCATATATTTTGTAAGGGTAGCTTACAATCCATTTCAAACCCACCCTTATATGTCCACAGTAGTAGACTAAACCCACAAAAAAAAAAGAACAAGCTGAAATGATAGGTAAAATGCATTATTATTTTTATATGCAAACAAATATATAAATACACACACACACTTGAAGTTTGTTTTAATAAGTACCAAACCAAAATAATGTTGCAATAAAGTAAATGCTTCTTTTTAATGAAAAAGAAAAGCTTGATCTTAGGAACCTCTTATATATAGGTACCAATAATGACTTGTTTGATTATATGTAGACATCATGATGTAGTTTGTCGATATGGTGATGACCTTGGGTCAAGTCAATATCTAAGCAACTGGGTGTTCTTCCATATGTCATAGCATCGTCCGGGAGACGAATCCGCAACAACCGTCTGTAAACAACTGCTTGCTTGCAAGGCGACTGCGCTGACCTCTCGGCTAATAATGCTTGACTAAGCAACTGGGTGTTGGAAAGTAAGAATAGAATTTTACTACATAAATTTTATTACATAATTCTATTGCATAACATCAACAGCAACCATTATTTCACGTAACAATAGGAGCCTATAGTGATTTAAAAAAAGGAAATGGAAAATGCAAGTTTGCTGGACAACAGATGTTACGTCCAAAATACGAACCTATGTCATTTCCATTTTCTTTCACATTTTATCAAGTGTTATAACAATGGCAAACAGCAAATAGCTTAATATCAAACATTAATAAAATGGATGCTGTGTTCGAAGATATTATCTATTCTGCATAGGATTTTAAAGTGCTGAAAATTGAAAAAGATTTTTATCAACATTTGAAACGGTAAAAATGAATAAATGTTAACAGCGTAATCAAAGGATTAAATTAATTTTATAGCAACAATCCTAGACAGAAGACTGTGCATTTGAAAACAAAAAAGGAGTGGTATATATAGCCAGCACATACTGATAAGTGATGAAATAAAACTTTCCTTCATTTAAATTTACTCAATACCAATCATAAGCTGAAGAACATTTAAATCTTTTTTTAAAATGAACAAATAATGTGTATTGGCTAGATAAACATGCCATAGGACTGAGGGCTGTCTTAATTGCCGTGAAGCATGATGTAACTTGCTTGTATAAATAATGCCTAGAAAATCACCTAACACCTAATCAGAAGTGTCCAAGTGAAGCCTGAAATTGAAACAACCTTGTCCAAGCATTACCAGAGAATTTGGAGAACGATGGAGGAGTTATCATAATGGACTGTATTCACGAAAGACACTAATGTTTAAATTATAGACTCTAATTAGGAAGATTGGAACAAAATCAAAATTATCATGTTATATATATTTTTCACTTTGTGCATTTGTAAAATTCTACTTTTATTATTCTAACACTTGGAAGTTTCAGCGTGTTTGCAATCGGAAGAGTTTATTCCATAAGAAGTAACGTGGAATTGGCGAAAGGTTTATTAAGCTAGAAATTTTTTTTGCTTTGTAAATAAAATTTAGGTTGTTCCTTCCATAGTGATTTGATATTTAGTCATCATCATCATCATATAGTATGGAATGAGATAAGAATTTTTGATGCTCTTCCATATTAATTTGCTCGCACTAAGATAGGACAGAGTTTACATTACATGTTTATTTGTTTGTGTTTTAACTAATAATTGTTACATTTAATTATTCAGTGTGAATGATTAATGTTCTTGTATGAAAGTGTTTTTCTATCTAATTCAGGAAACTTGTACATGGGCAGGGGATGGGCAAAGATCTCTCCAGCAGAAATTGGATCATGGAGTTATTGGACATATTGTGATATAATTTTGTAAATTATTATTTAGCTTTGCAATCATTATCACATAATGAAATAATTTTTCTTTTATTCTATTTTATTTTTTTTGCTTTTAGTTAATCATTGACTTTGTATATAGGGAGTGTCCATTGATGCATTTCTACTATGGGTATGGGATGGAATAACAAATAATCTTAGTCATTGATATGGTGAAGATATATCTGAGGCACATACAATCATATTTAGATTTTTCTCTGTTATAAATAAAAAAATTTAATGTGTTTTAAATTAAATTGGTCTCTAGTTTGTTATCAAACTCATTTATACACTCACTCAGTAATTTAATTGATTATATATATATATATATATGCACACCCATACAGATTATTATAGCACATAACACCTCAATAGGCTTGAATGTATCTTAGGTCAATAAAAACTTAGCTGCTACATAAAGTAAATTCATCCCTGAAGAAAGCCAAATGCAACATTCTCCCTGGGTTTTGAATACTGAGGCATAATGAAATCCGAAAGAGGGATGAGGTATGGATGAACTAACCTAAATTATATCTAGATTTAATGAGTAAGCCAAGAGCTAGCCCATTGGAGGTGGAAATTCATCATGGCATTCACAGCATTCATCAGAAGACCCTAGGTCCAACCATAGATAGATGTGCTCCCCCTCTTCTAATGGAAAACTTAGACTGTTACAATATATATATATATATAACTCAATATATGTGTTATTAATTAAAATTTACAAAAAGATACAATTTATTTTTAAATATCAATGATGAGTGAATATATAAAAAGTGATCAAATGATTTATTGCCCAGGGGTTCATAAAAAGTTCCAGCATTGAAAATGGCAGACCCCAATCACATTCCATGGAACTTATGTCCACATTCTGCAAGTTTACCATAACAAATTATGCAGGATGGGATTGCTTGTCAGGCTTACCAAATGCCTAGTGCTAACATTTTAATAAGTTTTTCGTCTTCATACTTTGAAATAATTAAATATCCATTTTTTATTATTTAGTGTTTGTTTTTTTTTTTTGTTTTTTGCTATATAAACTGGTTATCTGGAGAAAACCAAATCTGAACCTGAAATAAATGATTTACATGTCCTGAATTCAAATCCAGGAATGAATTTCTGATAAATGTTCAGCTACATCACAAATCTCTTATTAAAATTAGTAATTTATTTCATATATGTGTTATTATTTTCATTGGGGCAGGAGCAAATATTCCCAGTACTGATATCTTATTATTGCAAGGATCTCTGGGGATTTATTACGGTGGCGTGGTGAATTAAATATTTAATTGATTCTAAATTAATAATTCACACCATCTGGTCAACTGACTATATCATTATTATAGTTTAAAAAAAAAAGATAAATAATTTGTATTTTATGCAGAATTTAATTTTACACATAACATATAACTTATTAACATTTTTTTCTCAATACTTAAATCCGATATTTTAAGTTTGATTCAGGATCTATCAATATAAATAATAATTATGACATTTATTTCCAATTTAGCATAAAATAATCCGTAATTATTTTTATTATTAATTTTATTTTGTATAATGAATAATACATATACCATGTAACATGTACTCTTTTCAAATATAGCAAGACATGTATTAGCAAATACGTGTTTACAGGTATTCTGTATGCATAGATATATTTTTATAAAAATATATGATATTTATGCATTATCCTGTCACCCAAGCTTGACAGCTGTTTTTTTAATTATATATTTTGAGGGGCATACAAGTATTTGCTTATCTCTTTTCCTCAATAATATTTTACCGAACATGTGTAACTTGTTAAGCATAAAAAATATTAATAATTCTATTTTATCATCATCATCATCATCAACCATTATCAATCCACTGCAGGATGAAGGTCTCTCCAAGTTCAATCCACCTCCGATCTTTAGCTTCTCTTCTCCACATCACCCCTGCACACTTTCTTATTTCATCCATCCATCTCTCATGTGTCTCTTTCTGGGTTTTTTACAATCTCTTGAAATCCAGTTTAAGATTTCAGTTGTCCATCTATTATCATCTCTTCTAGCAATATGTCCAGTCCAACTCCACTTCAGCCTTTTAATTTTTTCAATGAGGTCAGTAACACCTGTTTGTTCTCTTACCCATATATTGTGTTTTCGATCTCTTCTTGTTACTCCTAACATGCATCTCTCCATACTTCTTTGAGTGGTCTGAAATCTCTGTATTGCTCTTCTATTAAGTGTCCAAGTCTCAGATCCATAAATAAGAACTGGTAAAATACATTTATTAAAAACTTTCCTTTTCAAACACATAGGCATATTTCCTTTTAGTATCAAGTTATTTCTATCAAAAGCACTCCAACTAAGTTTAATTCTATGATTAATTTCATCCATTATGTTTCCATCTGTATAATAATCTGACCAAGGTATTTGTAATTGTTAACTTCTTCTAACTCATCAGAATCAATCTTTATTTTTATATTTTGAGAAAATCCATTAAACATTATTTTAGTCTTTTTAACATTTATCTTTAGTCCTACCTTCCCACTTTTGTCTGATAACTCCTGCAACATTTCCTGCAACTCTGAAGCATTATTTGCAAAAACAACTACATCACCTGCAAAATCTAAATGACTTAAATAATCTCCATTTACTTTCATTCCTTTAGCTTCCCATTTTAATCCACAAAATACTTCTTGCAGCACTGCAGTAAAAAGTTTTGGAGATATAGAGTCACCCTGTCTTACACCCTTCTCAATGTTGACTTTCTCAGTAGCATTATGTAATCTAGTTGTTGCTGTTGCATTTTATAAATATTCTTTTATATTACATTCAAATATCAGCCTTTTAAGCTAATTGAGCACGTGCCTTTTGAGAGTGTTAAATAAATGAATACTTTCCTCTTCAATCCAATATATAGTATTTATGCAGGAATAAAAAGAATTTGAGTTGTAGGAATAAGAGGGATCTTTTTTATTCCTGCATAAATACTATATCTTGGATTGAAGAGGAAAGTATTCATTTATTTAACACTCTCAAAAGGCACGTGCTCAATTAGCTTGAAAGGCTGATATTTGGATGTAATAAATATTCTTTAAAATATGACAATAAATTCTATTTTATAGACATATATATATATATTTAAAATTAAGGCTTATCATAGACTTGGATGCAAACATTGAAAATATAGTGGAGATTTTCCAATTTATTAAATTACATAAAATTTTCAGCTATAATGTAACTAGGCAACAATCCCTTAAAACTAATAATATAAGATGAATCATATAGTCTAGTAATTAACAATAGCATTTGATTTACATTGGGATAAAAGATAGTCCCTCTAGCATAACTCTACATGGCTTGGTTCCTTTATAAAAAAAATTGTCAGACTTTGGAAATCAAGATTCTTGGATTGTGATACAGCTATGTCTCTTTGGTACTCCAAATTCTTAGGAATGGAATAAAAAAAGTAATTCAATAATTTTTTAAACCAGTATATTAAGAATAAGAATAATAGCTGGGTAATTAATAATTAATTTCTCCTGTTAATGTTTTTAATTAAACATTGTGTCAGTTTCAAATCACAATGACTAAACAATTTCACTATCCATTCATATCAATAATAAAATAAATTGTTCAAAATCAAGTGATGTTAAAACAATATGGTGACAGGCCAAGCATAGGCTCCAATCAATTATATCTTTTTCTTTACTTTATCAGCTGGGAATCAATCCAGATATCTTTAGATCCCAAGTTGGCCATTAAAATAATAATAATAAAACTATTATATTATAGTAATAAGCAAACAGTTTACACTTTGTGGATAATTGTTCTAAATCATTTCATTTGCATAAATTTACATCCGCTCCTAATCAATCTCTTATATTTTTACAAAATGGCTATGAATATGAGGGCTTTGACCCTTGAAAGTGCTTAGCCATTTAATTAAATATATATATTAAAATAATATATACTTTTTTTTATTTGTTTTAGCTTTGTGTGCTTGTGTGTGTTAGCGCATGTTATATATATTTTAGTAATATAAAATCATCAAATAATTAATCACTCAGGGGATCATATGACTGAATGAACATTGCTTGGGAGTTTATACTAACACTGGAAGGGCTAGAATTAGAATCGATTTGAGAATCTTATGCTCCAAAATTTCACATGATACCACCACTCTACATTACATAGGTCTACATCATGTAACATTTAAGTACAATACATAAGTTGTGCTTCAGTTTAGAAGCCTTTAATTCACAAGCACAAACTCTCAGCCAGAGGGCTAAACCACATATGGAGTCCACAATTCTCATCACTATACTGAACAATAGCTTCTGCCTAGTTTTTTATTTAATATTCCTATTCCAGAAGCTAGCCCTAGCTAAACATTGAGTTTATCATGTGATGTGTGTTGTGATGCACTGTGACATTTCCTTATATGAAGTCAGGAATCTCTCAGTAACTATGCCCAGAGAAACTAGTAGCCACTTTACCTTCCCTTTCCATTCCCTCCCTTAAATTTTCCCATATCCCGCTCCATCCCATATGTAGAAGTCCCTACCTTCGCATTTTTTAGACGCATATTCTTGAGGTTACAGCCTTAGTAAATATTACTTAATATAATCTTTATCAACTCCATAGCTGACATTAAAATGAATAGATGGTAACATTTGTATAAGCAAACATTTTAGTTTTGAAATTTTAAAATTTGAATTTTTTTTTAGATCATTAGTTTGAATAGAATTAGAGATGGGGGGGGGGTGATAGATGGGGGTGTATTGCAAAATAGTGTTTGGTACCAGAAAAAGACTAATAAGTGAAATGATATTAGCTGTTGCAATATAATCCAATAATGAAAACAGTAAAAACACTCAGACATTTTAATATAAGTATAATAGTTCAAGTGAAAGAAGTGTGTGTGGTTTCATACAATAGTAAGATGGCGGACTTTGAAGTTCAAATCTACGGATCGCAGTTCGGTTCTGCCTCTTTCATTATAAATTCGCGAGGAATAAACCATTCGTTTTTTTACTCAATTAAAAAATAATTTTAAATCAATACTTAATTACTTAAGATTCCCAAAATCTACCGATGTCACTCAAAGAAAGACAAGCTTATATCAATTTTCACAATATTGATTTCTTCTTAATACTCTAGTTTAAAATTCATATAAATCGATTATAGTAATCTCTTTTGTTTTTGTGTTTTGGTCCGTTCCTAAAAGTTAATAAAGATTTTCTACTTCTCAGACGTCATTTGAATTTAATAAAATATTTTTTTAAAAATATCCAAATAGATACAAAACTAAATATATTATCCGATAAAAATTATTGTGAGAAAATAACTTAATGACTAAAATAAGCAAGGCAAGTTAATCAAAATGTGATTAATTATAACTATTTGGGCACACATGCTCATAAATAGTACTGTTTACATTCCACTGAATTTCCGAAATAAGACACTGAATGATAACATAAAAATGTGCAGGATAAACATATACATATCTTAACTTTTCTATTGGAGGAAAAAATGATAGACCTATGTATTAAGATAACGATCAATGTAAATAAAGGCAGATAAAAATCAACATAGCAATAAGTTTAATATGTTTTTTTAAAATAGGCAAAACTCTCTCCATACAGTAGTGCCACTCTAAGCAAGGCAGAGTAATCAATGGATGCCAGAAGGCTTGTGCATAAAATCCCTATCTAGTGCCTACTCATCCAATATCCCCAAACTAGTTTCTGGCTTATGGGCTTCATCAGTGAGGAGCCTTGGATCTGAGAGCACTGCACCTAGATCTTAGGATCTAATGCAACTCTCCAGCAGCCACCTTTTAACTCTATATAAATACAAAACTATGAGAATAAAATTGAAAACACACATATATTTTCAATCTAAGTTCAGTAGCTTAGGTTCAGTAGCTTATATAGTCATATGGGTCTGAACTCAGTTCAGCACCCATACATTTTGGTGTCTTTGGCTCTTTTACAACCATAGCCACCACCTTCCTATAAGGATTAATAACATATTTTGTGGTATACTTTTCACTACACCTCTCTCCTGCAAGATAAGGACTGGTTTATATCCACTTTTAACACCTTGTAGAGGGATGTAATCATAAACATATGACAAAAGACATAAAACAAAGATCTATGTCCCCAAATGCATATTTTATGCTGAACTAACACTCATCAGTTGGCCAGAGCACAATCTCTTACAAATATCTGTATCATTCTTCAATAAATTAATACCAATTACTACAGTTTAATTGATAAGTGTCAAACTCACTGCCCTCACAACTTTAACACAAACCACTTAATGGAAATGGTATAAAAGTTACATCACAAAAATATTATTCATTATTGAATAATCTCTAACCCAATAAATGACTAATAAAAATTATTAGTATACTTTCATTAAGTAATTTGTGTCAAAGTTGTGAGGGCAGCATGTTTGATACTTAGCAAACAAACTAATAATTTGCTATGGGCCGACTGATGAGTGCTGCAGCATGAAATCTGCATCTTGAGGAGCATAGATCTTTTTCACACATCTTTGACCATAAGTTTGTGATTAGATCCCACCACAAGGTGTTAAAAGTGAATAGAAACTAGTCCCTAACTTGCGTGAGAGTGGCGTAGTGAAAATGATACTACAAAAATATTATTCTTTATGGGATAATCTCTAGTCTAATGAATAACTAATAAAAATTATTAATAGAAATAAGATTGGTTTTGTGTAAGAATAGAAGAAATTAACAAATTTAAGAAGTTATAAACAAGACTTTTGGGGGGTGGGAGATTGCTGAATTTTAACTTATGTATAAAGTGAGATTTTCAGCCTCTTTATTCTCTGTAGATAAAGAGTAGATAAAAATTGCAATTTATATGGTACAAATTGAAAGTTTCTATCCCTTAATGCATCTTATTCTTCAGTGATATAAAGTATGGTAAGCCTTATATTTTTGACAATATACCAAACGTTATTCCAATAAAAAACATGCATACACGCAAACAGCAATCACTTTCATAATAACAATGCTATGATTAGACCAACTTCCCACCATGGCAGCATCAAATACTTCCTAATTTATTTTTAAAAATGAATGACTTTTTCCCAACCATAAAACAGCTTTTATTAGAATAATGTGTTAACTCTAAATTAATCAAATGGTCAATGCTTAGAATGTCATTATATTTGACCAGCAGAATAAACATTTGAGAGTGCTTGGTATATACACGAGACTGATGTGTTAAATTAAAAAAAAAAAAATTAAAAAAAATTTTCTTAAAGAAGTATATATTTGCATAAATGCACTAAAAAGCAAAAAATAAATGTTCTTCAGCTTTCACAAATGAAAGCATGGGCTAATTATTTTTCGAAATTGTATCATTGTCAATCTATTCATCAGATCATTTGCAATTAACACCCACTTGGTACTGATCCAAGAAACAGAAATTATTCGCATGTGATCTGACCAATAAATCAGGGTTGATATAATTTCTAAATTTTATCTTCATGCTTTTATTTGTGAAAGCTGATTTTTTAAAAAAAAACTTTTTGTGCAGAGGTGTTGTGGAGAAGAGAAGCTAAAGATCGGAGAAGGTGGATTAAACTTGGAGAGACCTTCATCCTGCAGTGGATTGATAATGTTTGATGATGATGATGATGATGATTACATTTTAAAATTTTAATGCATTCGTATTTTTATTTTCTACTTTTTAATTTTATACAGTTCCAGAAATTATGAATGATAGAAGTTTAGATACAATGTAATACCACTAGATGGCAGTACCATAGAATACTGTACGCCATATAAAATTAAAAGTTACTTTTTTGCTAAAAATGTTTGCAAACTCTGAAAAATACTGTCATCAGGAATACAAATGTTTATAAAATTTCAATTAGATAGGAAATTGGAAAATGAGTTAAAAGTGATACATTTCTAAATAGACAATTGGATAAAAAACAGGACATTAAATAAAAACACAATGTAAAAAAAAAAAAAAAAAGCTTTTTAATAAATAAATTTTATAATTGTTTTGTGCTTTTCTAAAGTATAATTTTTTATAGCATACACAATCTTAATCACTTTACCTTTTTTATAGTTTGCTCACAATATAACATTCCAACTGTTTCTGTTGGTATACATTTTTTGTTAAAAAAATTTTTTTAAAGAAAATTTAATTTTAATATTTTAAGAAAAGTGTTTTTAACAGAAGACCATTTTCAAAGATACAGCCAAAATGTTAATCATGAATAAAATGAAAAGCAAACACAAATTATAAAAAAAGTTTTTTTCATAATAGTAAGTCAGTGTTTATTTGGATTTTATTAAGATATCTCATATTCATCTTTAAATTAGGTAAAATAATAAAGTAAGATTTTTTTAGGAGAATTAACTTTATTCTGCTTTTTATTATCAAATACCAAGAATCCTTATAATAATTTTTTTTGACACTAACTAATAAATATCAGTGGTGTAAATGATGCACCATGAAGAATTAGATAAATATGCAAGATAATTTAGAATATAAAAAGGTTAGTATATGCACAACGTTTCCAGGATAGCTCAGTTAATTATAGCATTACCTTAAAATTCAATACTCAAGAATCTAAGGGTCCAGGTTCAAATCCCATGCTAATACTGTCACTGGTCAGGCCAGCAACACCTGGAGAAGAGGGGAGAATAATACCTCTTGAAACATTGTGCGTATACTAACTTAGAATATAATTTTAAAATACACATTTTAAAAAAATAGATATAAGCATTAATCTTTGAGATCTTAACAATAAAGTGTCAGTGAGCAAAAATATCTGGACTGATCCTGCCCAAAACTAATTTTAAATAATTAGCCTGGAACTTAATGTCAGACCTGTTGTAATTAAGCATGATGCTTTTTTTTTTCATGTGTCATAGCATTGGCCGGGAAGTAAACCCACTAACCAGGGACAACTGCTTGTAAGGCAGCTGTGCTGACCTCTCGACCACCAATGCTTGCTTTTAATATCAAAACAATACACATGAATGTGTCAGATGAGAGTTGTGGTAATGGTCAATACATTCACCATCTGCATCTACAATCTGGATTCAAATATATTTTTTTTGAGAATGCTGAAGATTTTTTAAAAGAATAGAAAAAGTACGTCCACATCTGACTATCTTGCTGTTCAAAGGTAGGATGTGAAACAAAAAACCCATAGAAACCTTTAATAAAAAATTGAATGATTTATTGCTTGGCACTTCATTAGAAATTTGAGTACTGGCAGTGACAGAGCTGGGGCCAAAATTCTTGGACCTTGAATTCAAGAGTCCAATACTATAACCCTGCTCCAAACTATACTTGGTGTAGTCTGATGAAGAAGCATGTTATCTTTGTGTGTTCCAATGGGGAGGGGGACCTTGGTAAACATTTGTACAGATAATTATTTAATATATATTTTATTTAGTATGAATGTAGATTTTGCATTCAGAAGGGTTAAACACAAAATTTACAAAAACAATATATAATATTTATTAAGGCTGTAGCCTCAAACACATGCGTATAAAATGCGATAGTAGGGACCTCTACAGGTCTTAAAATCACAAGCTTACTCATTTTAAACGCATGTGCTTGAGGCTACAGCGTTAATGAATATTATTTACGTAATCAATGTGCGTTTAAATAAATTTATAATTAAAAACAATATATATATCATGATCATTCTTTTTAAACCTTATTAATATACTGTAGGCTGAAAGTCTCTCCAGTTTTAATAATAAATAAAATTATATACACAACTTTTTATTTCTTCTTGTTCTTTTTAAATTATAGCTCCAACATAATAAATATATAAAATATACAGACATTCTTTCTTTTTCTTTTTAAAACTTGTTTATTCAATATTTTACTATAATTTTATTTTTTCATCATAACAATGTTTCAACTACATTCCAGTTTTAATCCAGTTTCTGTGATCTATGGCTCTCTTCTCCCCACTGCATCTACATATTTTATTATTTTATCTATCCATCTCATATGTGGTCTGTTTTTAGATCTTATATAAATTTTTTGGGATCCAGTTGTCCATCTATTATCATCTCTTCTAGCAATAAGTCCGACCCAACTTTTTCAGACTCTCAATTCACTAATCCAATTATCTCTTTTTCAATCTGTTCTGATTATGCCCAACATACATCTCTCCATCCAAATCTCTGATCCTTAAGTACCAATTGGAAAAATGCAGCCTATTAATCCCTTCTCTCTTTCAAACACGTAAACATATTTCATTCAAATATTTTTACTAAAAGCAGTTCATCCAAGCTTAATTCTGTGCATATACATATTTAATAAAAAAAATTTTTAAAAATAATTTATAACGTTATTTTAGAAAGCACTAGCGGCAAATAGAAAGCAAAAGTTTATAGTTAAGTATAGAAACATATACAAAAAAAATCTCTCAACAAAGCTTTATTCTGAATATGAAAGATAATATCAAATCTTAATATATGGAACACAGTAAAACTGAGTAAAAAAACAAACAAACACGTCGTGAATATTTTAATAAACAAATAATTATCATTTTTATTATTCTGCTGTCATTTCCATTCACGTATTTTCTTCTTGTATAATAATCACAAACTTAATAACTGTAATCTGATATGACATCAAAACAGAATATCGCAATGGTGATTTAGAAATATAAATTTAAAAATAATATATGAAAAACAGTAAACAGATTATAAATGAAAATAGTATAGATCTAACAGGAATAAACAAAATTTCTAAATGTACGGATAGGGGGCAGTGCAGTAAAACTTGATCGCACTTTCAATCAACATGTGTGAGCATATTCACTAGTTAACATGAGGGTAGTCTTAGTGGTTTGGTGCAGCGGTAGAGTGGTGGTCTCCAGAGCTCAAGATGCTGGGCACATGATCTCAACTTTGTTACTCGATGCATGAAATTCTTATAAACGCCCAAGTTATGAACCATTCAATTATTTACTTTGTAACTTCGTTCAGCGAGTATTACGGTCAACGGGCATATTCTTTATATCTACTACCAAGTTTTAATCTTAACATTTTTTATTAATTATATTAGTTTAGATTGTTTGTTCATACATAGATGATGCTTATTACACGATGTGTGAAATATTTCAGAAAATAAAAATTTGAAATAAATGTTTTCAAAAAGATATGTGTGTAAGTGATAAACGTATTCACGTCTTTTCAAAAAAAAAAAAAATTGATGGGGAAAAAAAAAAGACGATTAATCTCTTGCTGGAATTTGAATTTATGTTTAATGGGTGTTAACTAATTTTCAAGACTACTAAAGATATCGGTTATTGACAGAAACACATCACTAAGAGATTGGTTATTTCTTCATCAAAAATTGCTGCTTGATAGATTGTGAGAAGGTTATTTCTTCATCAAAAATTGCTGCTTGATAGATTGTGAGAAATGTCTAAAGAGGGTGTGAGCAAAGAATGTTAGTGGTATTCATATATTTGTATGATGTTTAATTATTTATATATGTGCGGTATGTGTACACATCTATGTGTGAATACGTGTAAAATGCCGTTGGATGACCCGTAGAAACATATAAAGCCAATCAAAGTACATCACAGTGTATATATTTTTCCCGTTTAATAAAACTTGCTAAATAAAATAAATTATATCAAAGCAAATATTGCACAATTTTATGAGAACTACATATTTTTAAGAAATAGTACTTAAAAAATAAATTGATAAATCCTGTTAATAATGATAGTAATAAAACAATGTGCGTGGGTAAATTTAAAGTACTATATAAGAAATTTGAAGTCTTGCATTTTGTGATCGAGATTCTGCTAAACAATATATAAAAATGTTGATTAAACAAGTAAAGTTAATAAAGTCCTAAGACGTTAATTAGTAGTAACAAAAATTGCCTCAAAATTAAAAGATAGAGTCAATTTATCAACTGAGTAATATAAATAAAACTCAATCTACTGCTATAAAATTGTTGTGCTTTGTATAACATTCTGATGCTCGAACCCTCTCCCCAATCAATCAATCACACAAACATTTTTGCTTTGAATAGTTAGCCTACAGATAGAAAACATAAAACAGCCTTAATTAGCCAATATCAAAATAAAGACTTCTTTTAAACATTTCTGAATAAAAAAAATAGTGATGGAAAATGCAAAACTCATCAGGCTTGCTGATAGCTGGGCAATGTCCCAGAACTTTTCCATTCTCGTTTTACTCTCTAGTTGAACTAGACACCCACTTACCAACCAACATAAAACGATTAGTTGGGTTATTATGGGCCATAGGAACTGAAGGAACAATATCCTAAAACTAGTTGAAGATTAAAAAGCTTAAGTTTTATCTAGGCTGGGTTTGAATCCAAATTATAAAAATGGTACAATTACACCATGAAACTCTAATACAGTAGATAGACTGCATATATTTATGGCCTCTGTTATTAGAAACACACTCTATTCAACAGATATTTTTATAATACATTATAATAAAAAGATCACTGCTCAAAATTATGTGATGTTTGAGCACTAACGTGGTTGAATTGAATTTAAATCAAAACCTGTCACGACTTTGCTAATTCGCATAAGAATTTATAATAAATTCATAAAGTTCAATTAAACTCACAAACACGCATGAAAAATAATGTATATTTAATGATTAATAATCTATTTTAAATCTTAAATACTTATCTTTTTTTTAACAGTTTAAAAATGTAAATTATATACAAAGATTAAATTTAACTTTCAATTAATTAAAAACGGTAGTGAATTATTTAAATTGAGTCTTTTTTGTGGAATATTAAAGATTAAAGGCTTACAATAAACTGTAATTATTTTAATTTATTCATCTTTAATATTTTCGGAAGTTTACTATTTTCAAATTAGTATATTTTTATTTATATGTAATTAGAGGAAATTTGAACACAGACTTCCATGCTTTCTTCAGCTATCCACTCCATCTTTTATAACTGGTGCACATGATCATATACTTGCGAAAATGATAAATGATTTTCATCTCCAATAAACATATTTTGTGCTAAACCAGCACACATCAGTTGATCCAGACCATCTCCTACACATCCACACATATATATAATCAGAGCTCAGTTTATATTAAGATAGCAAACCTTCAAACTTTAATGAACAGGCTTTTATCTTCTCTACTCTCCTACTCTTCCATCATCCATATCATTGAAAATCTAATGGAATGCAATACTCAAAACTCTTGCTGATATCAATATTGTTCTCACACTTATGCTGACTTTAAATCACTCTCACTACTTATAGTAAATCTCTGAGAATTTACTTTTTAAATCAATAATTTGTGTGGAAATTTTATATACCAAGCTATTATTCTGCCAAATTTAAAGTATTAAAAAATATGGTCCTCTCTATTATTGTAATGTAGAGGTGGGGGGGGGGTCATTTAAGAATAATAACTACTCTTTCTTATTACACTGCCAAATATATACCATATAATAGTAAATTGTCCATTCACTTTACTACTATTACACAATGCTTTATTTACCACCCTTTTTTACAGTTTCGATTGCCTCAGTAATCTTCTTCAGAACTTTATATCTCCTAGCCTCAACTCTAAATTCAAATTTTAAAAATTTGAATTTAAAATTAGGCTAGGGGATATAAAGTTTTGAAGAAGATCAAAACTGTAAACTGTAAAAAAGGGTAATAAATAAAGCATTGGGGAACAGTAGTAAAGTGAATGGACAATTTACTATTATATGGTCATTTAAGAATACTTGTAAGATTCCAAAAATACAACCAAATGAGAGAAACTATCCACACTGTTATGCCATTTATAGTGGAATAGAGCAATTAGCAATTACCCAGATGATAACATGTTAACAGACTAGACCAATTTCTGGCCTTTGCCTTTTCCAATGAAGCAAAGCCACAAATTAATCTGGGATAGGAGATTTAAATGGACTATCAACTGATAATCACTGACTATTCAATCTTAATAGAGATGGTACTAGGGAGAAAAACTGCTTTTGCTTTATCATATATTGTATATGAAACATTGAACATCATTTGATTATCTTTTCTTAGACAAGCTGTTGAAACAGTAGCAAAACTTTTCACAATAATGCTATTTGCTGAAAGTTCTAATAATCAATAAATTCTAGATGGCTGTGCATCATAATTCAAAGTGCCTAACTATAAATAAACTAAAACCTAGCCTGATGATATTAGATAGAAAGACACTATCTTGGTATTATGATGCATAACCTTTTAATAGCTATTGATTACCAGAGCTTGACTTGGATGTTACTATTGTATGGAAAAACATACTATGGTATATTATGTATGGAAAAGATGTGATTTTCTTAATAATATTCTAAAAATATAACGATAAGTTTACAAGACTAGTGGACATCTTCTTCAGCTTGCTGATGATGATATTATAAAGATATATCTTTGTCAGATTAGGCATTGAGGTGCTGCAAGAGTAGAAATTTTGTGAAAGAATGCAGACCCCATTTATATTATAAATTTTTATACAAAGACTCATGAAGTACAATAATGCATGCTCCAGACAAAAGCAATTGTTAATTCTAGTGTGATCTAGTGTAGCTTGGGTCACCAATGGTTACCAGATGCATTTAAATCCCTATGATTAATATTGAAATTCTCTATCTCAGACTGATTTCTAGCTTTTGCCATTAAAATCAAAGAAATCTTGGATTCAAATTTGGAAAAAAAGTCTCAACGATAAAGACAAATGGAGAAACAGTTTGATGATGGGAATTTAAATACTAAAGATAGATAGTTTATATGCATGTGGTAATCATTGCCTAATCAAGATTATACTAGATTGCACTAGGCTAGAGCTGATCTTATATTGTTAAGCTGGAAGTTTGAATATCTTCAATTATCACATGCTTTAATTGGGAGGATATAGTTAAGGATATAACAGAGAACTACAATTAAGTAAAGTAAAAAAGATTATGCTAGAAGTTAAAAGGCAGCATTGCAAGACATTAAATATACCAAATAAATAACCTGCATGTGATATATGTGGATGTATTTCTTTCAAGAATTTGTTAGTACAATCCTATCAAAAGTTATCACGCTTTATTTTTATCCTGGACTTTCTTCTAAAGTTATATTAGTGATGCTCTTTATAAACAGTGGCTAATTATTAATTTTACTTTATATATTCTTTAATTTAGAAGGAATTTGAACTCAGACTTTCAAACTTCCTACGGCTATCCACTCCATCTTATACAACCAATACACATGACCACATATATGTGAAAAAGATGACTGATCTCCAATATATGTATTTTGTTCTGAACCAGCATCATGATTGGTCCAGATCATCATCTCCAACACACATATATAATCAGTGCTCAGTTTATATTAAGATAGCAAATCTTCAAACTTTAATGGACAGGCTTCAATCTTCTTCACCTTCCAACTCTTCAGGCATCCATATTATTGGAAATCTGATGACGGAATACTCAAAGCCCTTATTGATATAATACTGACCTCAACAAGGAATTTGAGCATTCCATCATTAAATTTTCAATGATATGGATGGCTGAAGAGCTGTAGGGTTCCCTGTTCATTAAAGTTTGAAGATTTGCTATCTCAATATAAACTGAGCACCGATTATATATATATGTTGGACATGATGATTTGGATCAATTGATGAGTACTAGTTCAGCATGAAATATGTATATTGGAGATCATTTATTTTTTTAACGTGTGTGGTCATGTGTATCAGTTGTATAATATGGAGTGGTAGCTGTGGGGAGATTGAAAGTCTGAGTTCAAATCCCTACTAGATTACATTAATTTCAGCATAGACAATATACTTATATTTACATATATTCTTTTTATGTTTACAAACTACCCTGCATTCTGATTATTATATATATATATTGTATTTAATTCTTTTAGGTGGAAGGTTTTTTATTTGGTTTTCATAAATTCTTGTTTTCTTCAATTTAATTTGAAGGTTTCCAATTAATAATGAGGCATCAATTCATAAAAGACACTATATGGACACAACCCATCTAGAATCTAACTCGATTTCTGACTTACCAATCAGTAAATGTATATTAAACTACAAGCTTTGGTGTTAAAATTTTTTAATAGGCTTTAAAAAAATGAAAAATTGCTGGCAGTGGGTTTTTAATCATGTCTTTAATTTAATTTTATTATCAAGAAATGTCTACATAGAATATACAGGTTATTTGTAGATCTATGCTTAGTAAACATTTAAATCATCTGATGAAATAATATTGTTTGAAAGAATTCTTGAAAAATAGATTTTTGAATAAACTCCATACTAGAATTTATCCACTACTTTGAACACTTTTTAGCAAAAACCTTTTATTGACCTGTATTCATGCACAATCTTAGTTTATGTAAGATTGCCTGAAGAAGACTGTAGGATGGTCGAGACATAAGATTGTGCATGAATATAAGTCAATAAAAGGTTTTTTCTAAAAGTGTTCAAAATAGTAAATAAAGTGTGTTTATATAAGATATTACAGCAAAATAAAGGAAGTGGTGAATTTGATAAAATTCCATACTAATTGTTTATGATAAATTTCTAAATAATAGTTTTGAGTAAATTCCTTACTAAAAAAAATCTTTATTTGAGCTGTCCAAATCACAAACTGTAGACAACATGTAGCCCACAGTGAATTGAGAGGTTTTGACGCTACAAATGATACAAAAAGCATCAAAATTGATATATTTAGTTCAGTAAATGAAGCCCAACTATCACAAAGCTCTCGCTAAAATGCATAGTACAAACAACTATTGTGCTGTGTCTACTACTTCAACAATAACGTTTATAAACAACATAATTTTTATTTTATTGAAATGCTTACCAAACCTAATTACTGATAGGACTCTCCAATAAATTAAAAGATCTCCTGTATTTTTGGAGTAGTTTTTGGATATATTTTTCATGCAGTTCCTGAATTACTTGGTTCTGAAAGTAAATTCTCTTAAGATACTACATAGAAAATACTGTAATAACAATTTTTATTTCCCCTTCATTTTGTAATTAATAAAACATTGAAGAAACCCCCCAGGTGGTATATAGAATTGTGTGCCCTTAAATGGGGTGTGATTCAGTTTATTATGGAGAAACTCATGCCGCAGTTGGCAATAGATTGGCTCTGCACAAATACACATATACAAGAGCAATAACCAAAAAAGAAGGCAGCTCTGTATTTGCTGACCATCAGCAAGAGCTCAACCACAGATTTGAGCCCTCCAAGGCTGGAATTTTATGCACGGAAAGGAATGATATCAAGAGAAAAATTAAGGAAGCTTGTTTCATCACCAGCAATGCCAAATCAATAAATAGAAGAGACACTTGTTTTGCCATTTCCAAAAAATAAATAGTATAGGAGGCAATTTGCATACATTTGCATATAACATTAATAATCTGAAAAGACTGAATATGGAGCAACAAGGGCTCCGAAAGTGCTAAGTCTGCAAATTAGAATATATAAAAAAAGCCTACAAATTATTACATAAAAAAGTTTCACCACAATGCATCAGCGTATTATTAAATAGAAAACACTGATTATTTATTTAAAAAATTAAAATTATTGAATAGTTTATTAACTGGGAGGTTTTAAATATTTTTATAAATGTCAAGCATCGACAATGACGGAAATGAACAGCAAACCATGAGCATGGAGTTCTAGAGCACATCATTTTGTCATGCACTTAATTATACACTTAGTAATATTTATATCATGATATGGTAATTTAATGATCTTTTGAAAAAACTCCTGGGAACTTGAAAATCCACATAATATTGTGGATCTTTTTATAAATTTGTAGATTGTCTTTTTTTCTTACAAAAAAATATAGAATATATGATCATAATATTAACAGATATGTAAAGACATAAAGAAAAATATTAAAATTAAATTCAATGTAAGAAAATATAAGATCTTAGTAATTAATGAGAAGGATTAAAAGGAATGATTAAAAAATAGGAGATATCTACCTTGAAACAAGAAAGGAGATACTATTATTAGATGGAAAAGAGAATTTGAACACTTAGGAATTAGTTGTAAGACCTTAAGCAAAACATAAAATAGAAGTTATTAAAGATATCTCATGATCATCATATACCCAAATATATTAATGGATAATAATTTGGATAGGAGTAATGGCATCTACTTTAATAATTGGAAATGAGATCTTTTGTATTTGACCACAATACATTTTTAGAAAATCAATTATTCAAAAGAGAAGGGATAGTTATAGATATAAAACATATAAAAAATAGTTTACAGTTATGTAAGAAATATATATATATATATAAGTTATGAAAGAATTTATGATAAAATTAGAGAAATCATTTGTTGTAATAGTAAGATCTTTTGATATTAAGGAGGGGAAACCAAACGAGATAAGAATTTGTTTGACTGCAACATATAAGAAGATGCAAAATAATGAACACATTTTTTAAAGCTTAATATGTTGAAAAAAGTTCAGGAAAAATTTAAGTCGAATAAGAGTGAAATTAATAGATTTTTTGCTTTTTTTCCATATTATAACAAAAATGAAAAATTTCAACTCAAGATATTACAATTAATGAAACAGTTTTTATTAAAATGAAATAGGAAATTAAATATCTATATATGGCAGTACTAATTAGATCTTGTAGATTAAGGAAGAATAACAATGGAAAAGAAATAAATGAGTTTTTGTGATATATAATATTTTTAAATATTGGGGATGTTTAACTTGCTTGGCAGATCTCGATATATTGTTTATGCATAGAGACTTTTGAGTTCAACTCTTCCTCAGCAGATCGACATTTCCATTTTCCCCCTGGTGGCAATTTGAAGAAATACTTTTGATTTTATATTTAAACTTTTATTCTGTATTAGAATTCAATAAATTTGACTTTATTAGAAATATGTTTGCACATGAAAACATCTTTAAAAACATTTTAATTTTGCCAATATAGATAAAAGAATTATAAAGGAATATAAAGTGAAATATGTAACAAAACATTTTTTTTTCTAAATGTCTGATAGGTTAATATTATTGTTAAAAATAAATTAACAAAATTTTCATTGTTTGAACTTGATTTGTAAAATATGAACAAATTTTTATTAAGTCAAAGCTATAAAAGTCTATTTTAAAATTGCAATTACTATTTGTTAAATATCACATAAATTATGCATCTTTGTATTTAACTGACTATTACTGACTGAACTTCCATTTCACTGTAAGTTGTATTTTTAAAATAAAATCATGAAAATATTTTTTTAATAGTTATTAAAAACATTTGGAAAAATAATCATAAATATTTAAATAGAGTATGAAGGAAAACATTTTTTTTTTTTTTGCTGATTGCTAACACGCAAGGAAACAAGCTTGTAATTACATACCTAATTGCTCTTTACCAATCAGAGTCATTGTGGAGAGAGATCAGCTCCATTAAAGTTTACTTTGGCTGGAGACTTCTGCCCTCTTCAGATTTTTTTAATTAATAAAGTTTCTATCATCAATGAAAAAGCAGTAGAATAGTACTTATAGGTAGCCACAGGAAAGGGAAGGAAAACTGAAGAAACACTAAAGCCATTCCAAAATCTCCAAATGAAGGATGTTGTTTTTATTAAAAGATTAATGAAAAGCCAATTAACATCATGACACAATGATACTATTTGATCATTAACATCATAGTAATTTGCCATTATTTTTCACTGCTAACTCTAAGGAAGTGGTAGAAAATCATAAACTTCCAAACGAATGAAACTAATATAGTTTGTGACATGAATATTCATTTTATCAGTAAATAAATCACTCGAATAAAAAAAACAACAATCATTAACAATTGCATAAACAATATAAAAAAATTAAAAAGTGAGCTTTATGATAACTATACAGACTAACTCATGAGGCACAAATATATTTACATGAATTAATCATGAAACACAAACAAGCTCACATGTATCAAAAGCCTGCAACACCATACCATAACAATAACATGGGATTTGCATCAGAAAAAAACTATATTTTTCAGGTTGCAAAGAAACTTACATTTTTCTCAGTACAAATAACCATTCAGTAATTGGTCAGTAAATGGGTATGTGTCTTTTTTTTTTTATAGCTAAAGTATAAAAAAAAAAAAGAATACCAGAAAACTTTGCTACCTGACATTTGAAAAGTCTGATGAATATTTTTATTTTTTCTCTCTGACGTTCTTAGAAAAGATATTGGAAAGCCTTTATTCTGAAGAGAGATATTTAAAGTTTATTTCATTTATATATATATGAGTATTTAAAATATATACGTGTGTGCTGTGTATGCTTTACGTGTGTGTTCTAAAAAAATCATTGGGGGGAGACATTACAAATATTAACTAGAAATATTTATTTATTTGCTCCTGCAATTTATAAAACAACTTTCACCTTTAAAACTACATAAGATTAATGACCTGATGGTGGCGAGCTAAAAAAAGAAACCATCATTCTACAAATCAATTTCAGACTAGAACTCCATGCTGGCATCAAATAGACTGCTGGCTAATAAAGACCTTTTCTTTGTGATTATTGTTGAAGTCAATTTTCTTAAACTTCCAAATGTTTATTCGTTGTTAAGAGTTCGTTGAAATTAAATATACACGCGAACACATCGCTATATTTTACTAAAAACATTACCTTTTTTTATATTTACATACAGTACAAATAAATAATGCATTTTAAATGTCTAAAATAAAAAAATGTTTTTATTTAAAGATTGACAGCTTTTTTTTTTTTTTGCCCTGCGTGACTTGGTACATAAGTAAATTGGCAGATTTTGGGGTTTAAAGTTCACAAATCGCGCACTGCTCTATTATGCCCAGCGCTCTAACTTCTTATAAATTCCCAAGCAATAAAGTCATTAGATTATTGTAATTTATTGATAGCACCATTATCATCATCATCGTCAACCATTATCAATCCACTGCAGGATGAAGATATCTTCAAGTTCAATCCACTCCGATCTCTAGCTTCTCTTCTCCACATCACTCTACACGTTATTTTATCATCCATCTCACATGTGGTTTCTTTCTGGGTCTTTTACAATTTCTTGGAATCCCGTTTAAGATTTTATTTTAATATAAAAATTTAATTTTTATATTAAAACATTTCCTTGAAAAGTTATCATCATCATTTGCTATATGTCTATTGCAGGTTAATTTTTTTATATTTATATTTCCCCGACATTTTTTTCTCCGAATGATCTAAGCAATTTCTTGTCCTCTCAAGTTCCGTTCCATTTTTACTTGAATTACTAATTTTAACAGTATTAAAATTCCAGTTTATTACTTTAAGTCGTTTTTGTTTCCATTTTGTTATGTTGATATATATGTACGGAGTGATAGATATTTAGATAAAATATCTTTAAGTAAATTTTATCGTAGAAAAAAAATATCTTTAAGTATCTCACTACAAATCAGAAATCTAACAACTGTTCATCCTTTGATAAAGAAAGAGTAAAAAGGATAGAAAGAGCATTGCTTGTCAGACTGGTGGTCTAGTGTTGAATTTTTACAGTTTACTCGTTTTTAGTTAGCTATTCATTTTCCAATTAATAATTAAATGGTTTGTCGGGTTAGAAATGAAATGGATCCTTAAAATTGCCTGATACCTAAAAATTTTTTTTAAAATTCTATATGAATTTAATCCTCAATATTATACATATATATGGCGTATGTATACATCATTTTCAACAATTATCGATCTATAGCTCGTTAAAAATTTCTCTAAGCTTAATCTTTTCTGCACATTATACCATCAAACATTCTTATTTCATCCATATTTAACATGTAGTTTCTTCCTAGGTCTTTTATAATTTGGAATTCAATTTTAGATTTCAACTATCTTTTAGAAATATGTGCAACTCAATTTTATTCTCAATGTCAGACATTTTTATACATTTTGTCACCCATTTTGATTCATTTGTTACAACATTTATCTCTCCATATTTTGCTTAATGGTTTAAAGTCTTTAAGTTGGCCTTCTGTTAAGTATCCAAATCTCATTAGATAGACTTCAGCTATCTTCTAGAATTGCAATCCTAATTTTTTTTTCAATGTCAGATATTTTTATATATTCTCTCATCCATATATTTTAATTGTGATTCATTCATTACAACATTTACCTCTCCATATTTTGCCGAGTGGTCTAAAGTCTTTAAGTTGGTCTTCTGTTAAGTATCCAAATCTCAGATTCTTAAGTAAGTTAATTGATAAAACACATCTATTAAAAAATTTCCTTTTCAAACACATACTCATATTTCCTTTTGTCATTAAGTTATTTCTACCAAAAGCACTCCACCCCAAGTTTGATTCTATAATTAATTTCATCCATTACATTTCCATGTATAATGAGAATCTGATTAAAATATTTAAAATTGTTACTTTCTCCTAAATCATGATTATCAAACTTTGTTTTTTCTTCTGAAAAAATCCTTTTACTATTATTTCAATTGTTTTAGTATCTATCATTAGGCCTATATTTTTATTTTCATCTGACAATTCTTGCTATATTTTCTCAAAATCTGAAACACGATTTATAAAAACTGCAAAATATAATACCTTTATACTTAATTTTTCATTTTAAACCACAAGATGCTTCCCATAAAATTACTGCAAAAAGTTTTGGAGATGTAACCACCCTGTCAACACAATTTTACAAATGTTCATTTTTTTAGTGACATCAAGTAATATTAATCAAAATGCAACTACAATGATTACAGTGTGTGTGTGTGTGTGTGTAAGCATAAAAAAATTCACTCGAATTAACTACAATTTTCAACATATCAATAAATATATGGTATAACCAGCTTACAGTATGAGTACCATCTTCAGTAGCATTTATTATAAAATGCTACTGAAGATGGTAGTTTTGCCAAAAGCTCATTGTAGCTTTTATTTATTTATTCATTTATTGGTATGTCGAAAATAGTCAATTCCATTAAGATATCACATGACTGATAAAACATCGCATGACCTTAGCTTACAAAATTGCTATTCATTAACAAATTTTTCTGTTCTCACTACTTTTATGCTTTCTAGGGTAAGCTTTAGTAATTAACTGAAGCTAAATGGTAGTGGTTATTAAATTCTTATTCAGTGATATCTTATCCAAATATCCACAGTCGGTTTATAGTTCCTCACTGATGATAGCCATAAATTTAGAAACTAGTCCAAGGATATTTGGATAGGGCATCACTGGATAAAAATTTATTAAACACTGTATCTCACATTTTTTGGTTATTGAAGCTTACACTAGATGGCATAAAGATAGTGAAAATTGAAAAATTTGCTATTTTGTTTTATTATATATACATATTATTCTCTATAATATTCACAATTTTTATATTAGTGGATAGTTACAATATAGTACAGCTGATAATTCTAAGAACTCATTCTTTAGATAAAGACACTGAATAATAACATTATTCATTAGGCTACTCTTTCTGATTTGAATATATATATATATATATATATATATATTTATATACACACTGCTATTATTAAGAGTAGTTAGATAATCATTTACTAATCAATTCTTACATGGATAAGTTGATTATGGGATACTGATCTGAAATTCTTCGCTACTAGAAAAAATGTAATTTTCCTCTAGATTTAAACCCAAGCCACAATTGTGCTATATATATATGTGTGTGTGTGTGTAACTTGGTATATACAGTAAGTTCAGTATTACCATATCATACTAAATTGTCCTTTCACTTTACTACTGTTACACGATGCTTTATTTACCACCCTTTTTTACAGTTTCGATTGCCCCAGCAATCTTCTTCAGAACTTTATATTTCCTAGCCTCAACTCTAAATTCAAATTTAGTAAGCATTGTAGATATATATGATATTCACTAGGTGCAAAACAAATATGTATGAATAAGTTATCATGTATACTCTGCAAAATGGATGTATTCTAAAGTGACAGGGATCTAATTTTTATTCTTAAAATTCTATTCAGATTTAACTATCAATCAAAGTTAAATTATTATTGCAGTAGATGCTACTGAAGCTATAATCGTACTTAGTAGTAGTAACATAAGCTATTTTCTGACCAGTTTCATAATTTTTATATACATTAGTCCAATATTAGGCACTATTATTTACTTTGTTTTAAACAGAAACATTTATACAGAAAAGACATAAATTACATAAATACCATGATAAATGTATATGTGAATTTTTCATTTACAAACATATGTTAATTTATGCACAACCGACACATATTCAAATTTATGCATATAAATGATATATTGTTCTGTTTGGTATTCAATTAAGCTTTTACAATAACATATATCACCACAATATGTTAATATTAAAAATTAATGCATAAGCGTTGCATTTTTAATTTTTTACATTCAAGTTATGTAGTATACAATATATAAAGTATTTTTTACAATTTTGTTTTTACAATTTTGTTTTGATTTATAAATAGTAGAATTATTGGAAAATTATTTTATAAATAACTAGGAGCAGATATTATAAAATCTAAATGAAATAGTAAGCAAATCAATTTTATTATTATTTTTTCTTTTTTGTTTCCAATTATTAATATAAAACTGATTCAATTTATTTTCACATTTTGTGATATTAATAAGTTGAAATCAAATTTAACCAATTATCAGACAATTGACAAAAAAAAATTTTCCTCTCAGAAAAGCTCATTTTCTTTGAAAAAGGTAATATTTATGAATAATATAAAACTGTTGGTCAATTTATTTTAATTAATTAAGTAGATTAAATATTATATAAGGTCATATTATTGAATTATCACTTTGACGAATAACAAAGGCCAAATTTTCAAAAGAGTAGTTACCATATTTATGTTTAAGGAGATAGTAAAATAAAAAAAAAAATTTAATTAAAACTAGTTGTCTACAATTTCTGAACAACCTATCGATATGTAAGTAAGGTGATAAAATGAAATAATAATTTAACTAAGATCTGGAAACTACATAGCAATTCTTAAGGTGAGACAACAAAGCAGAATTATTTAAGATTGGTCGATTACAATGTATGCATACTCAACTTATTTAAAATAATTTGAAATTTATTTACTTTAATTCAAATTATCATAAAAACATGTGCATATTATTTCACTGGTATTTAAATAAGTTTTCTAAAAGTGTTAGCTTTTTTTTTTTTTATGTGTGAAAGCATCAGCCGGGAAGCAAACCCGCAAACCCGGGATAACTGCTTGTAAGGCAGCTGTGCTGACCACTCGACCACCAACGCTTGGCAGCTTCTTTTTTTTTTAAGTGTTGAAAAATGCATTTTGGCAAATTTTTATGTAAATTATTTTAACTCATATCCCCTCAATTTCATAATCAATAATGAGAAAAATAAACAATAGATATTCATGGATTGTGGATGCTAAATATTTTAAATTAAATTTTGAGTTTATGTATATATTAAAACTTAAATTTTCATTGGTGCTGAAAATATGTAATAATTAAAAACGATATTAAATCATTGTGCATGCTTATGATAGTTTTTTAATTTCCAACTCTTGCCTACTGATGAAACAAATGAAACTGTATATTATTATGGTAATGGATTGTTGACCATTTTTATTATACCTATTGAAGACAGGGTTTGATACACATGTTGTAGAGAGATTGACAGATTTCTTTAACTATAAGTATATGTTCAAAAAATATTACAAGAAACCATAAAAATGACTGCCATTAATTATATAGTAGGATTGAAATATTTTCTTCATTAAAGCTTTAATAAAATATTTTGTAATTATTTTTCAAAGAAAAAAACAATATTATCATCATCATCATGAAGTAAAAAGTTAAACAACTATGTTTGTGTGTGTCCATATATATATATGTGCATACATAATTATATATATAATACTAAATATTGAATTAAATATTTCCATGGATTATTACTATAATGAAGAATAGAAATGAGGAGATTGTATCTATATAAACAGAGATAAACTTTAACCTTTGATGGTGCCAAGAAATGATCAATTACTACTAATTGATGATCCATGAGGCTAAATCAGTTTACTCATTTATCTATAATTTCTCACTTGAGGGGGTTTTTTGTTGTAAAGTACTATATATAGATAGATAGTGTACCAGTAATATTTGTACATCCATGATATTATTGCATATAAAAAATATGGTGGAAAATAAATAGACACCATTGAACATCATTGAAAGAATTAAGAAGTGAAAATGAAGAGACTAAACCTGGCACTAGAACAGGGATTGTAAAAGTCTTAAAACAAATCATATGTATCATGTATAACATATATCGATGAGAAAAAGTTTTCCAGAGTGATGTGGAGAAAAAAATCTTTGGATGGGAAATTTGAATTAAAATTAAAGACTATCTTGTAGTAGACTGGTGTTGAAAATGATGATGATAATAAGCACATGATATACTCATTTTTATAATACTTATTTTTAATTAATTATTGCTTATTTATATATATATTTGGTAGGAAAAAATGATATTCTTTTAGATGATTATTGATAATTTTATGGATTTACTAAGAACCATTTTTGATACTTTGTATTAATGAATACAGCATGTAAGCCAAAAGTGACTTTACAATAATATTACTTTTTAATTGTTTTTATTTAACTTAGAAATTCAGTTTGTTTTTTTGTATTAAACCACTAAACATCACAGGATCACCATTCTTTATGCTTACACAATCTGTTTATACTGAGGCAAAACTCTCCATATAGTAGTGCCACTCAGTGCAAGCCAGAGTAATCAGTAGATGCTGGAAGAGTTTGTGCATAAAATCCCTATTTAGTGCCTATTCAGATCAATGACTCCTCACTGATGAAAGCCACAAGCTAGAAACTAGAGTGGAGATATTGAATGAGTAGACACTAGAGAGGGATTTTATACACAAGCCTTCCTGTATCCATTGATTACTATGACTTGCATTGAGTGATGTTACTATATATAGTTTGCATTTGTGTTTGTCATTATCAAATCTTATAACTGCTTTTTAACATACTTTTATCAAATGGATTACCTCAAATTTGGTATACATGTTAATCATCATGGACTAAGCAATGTGAAACTGAAATATTTTAGAGTTGTACAGAAAGTTAGCCATCTGACAGTCCTGGTGAGCTGAATTTCAAACATGATATCAGTTCAGTAAGTTTTCAATAGATGACAGTATTTTTTTTTTTTTTTTTAAAAATGCTTCCATCAAATATTCACTAAAAAACATTTATAGTTAATTAAAATAGATAGAAAAATGAATCAATTAAAACTTGCTTTTTTAAAAATGTTGCCTTCATAAGCAATATAATTGTTAACAATTTTTAATGTGGTGAATTCTATTTCAAAAACTATAAGTACAGTCATATTATTGATCTTTTTAACTTGTAAATTTGAATATGAACAGTTACAAAAAAAGTCTGTCACTAAATATACAATAACTAAAAAGGTTATGATTATTTATTAAGCTCATAGGAGATATGTAAATATTTTTTAGAGAAAGGCTTTAACTTTTATCATAAGCGCCTTGAACATTTATTATAGACAAACGATATATATATATTTTTACTATAGTGGTATCTCTCAAACGTCGACACAAGGTAGAAACTTTATAAAGAAATGGATATCTTATCTTTAATCTAAATTCCCACTTATATAGGCCGATCTGAGTGTGAAGCTTTTGGTCTCTTCACTTTTTAAGTTCAAGGCATATATGATAACGGTTAAAGCGTCTTGCGTTGTTAGCCGAGAGGTATCGCAGCTGCCATGCAAGCAAGTAGTTGGTTGCAGATGGGTGTGGGTTCGCGTCCCGGCAGATGCTATGACATATGGAAAAAAAAAAAAGTAATAACTAAAAAATTAAAAAATAGTATATATAAAAAATATTTTATTAAAAATGTTTTTATTTAATTTGAAAATAAATACACTAAATATCAAAAAAAAATATTTTTTTTTAGACTAATAGTTGATAATAAAAACGAGGTGGGGGGGGGGGATCCACAAATTAATTGCTTCCATCACAAAAAGAGTTATTTATAAAATATTTATATATATTATTTCTTAAAATTCTTTTTAATTTCGTTATTTACACTAACGGATTTTAAGCTTCCTTTTGTGTGTTCATAAATGTTTAATTACTATTACTTTATAATTTCTCTATAAAACATTTTTGACACATAAATTGGAAAAAAAATTGTTAATTCAAGTTCAAATTTATTCTGATTTAAGTCAAGTGATTTCATAATCTTGTAAATGATTAAAGATAAAGTTTATGCGATTAAGTTAAGAAATCTTCAATAAGTGAATAGAGTTGATAATTAATTACATTAAAAAGAAAAAGGGCTTACTCTCTAACTAAGAGATATCAACTCTATCTAAGAGATGTAGATATTTTAAACATAGATATGATATTATTCATTAATGCACATTTTATTTAGTTAAAATTTAAATATGTTAATAAAACAAAAATATTATGGTAAAGAAATTTTAGATTCAACAACTTATTCGTAACATTATAAACAATACTATTAAACTAATATCAAAAGTTTGTGAATAAAGTTTAAAATCTTTGCTTTTTTTTTTTTTAAATGCTCATATCATTATATTCAATTTTTTGGCAATATATTTTATCTTGACATTATAAAACTAAAATTATTGTAAAAAAATTGTTTTAAAGTAATTTCATAAAAATATAACAAACTAATTACTCTCTTTTTCATATTATCAGTATTAACAATAAAACAGAATTTAAAATGAGTCCTTAATTATTAACTAAAAGTCTGGACAAGGAATTAAATAAGCAGTATACATTTTAAAGCACAATTCTGTTTTAACCCATATTCATATCTAATTATAGTTACTATTTAATTTTGCATTGTAGTTGAATATTCTAATTCACATAAATTAAAAATTATAGCACTCCGGATTATGTGTTTAATTAAAATAAGTTACTGTAATTAATCTACAAATTTCGTGTAATTACTTATTTAGATAAACACATTATTGCTTATTATTAATCATTTATCAGATTAAAAATTATAACATTTTTAGTTCAGATATACACTTTTAATTAAAGATTAAGATGGTGAAAACATGACAAGTGTGACCAAGACAACTGATGAGTGATGTACTCAGCCAGAAATGTATATTGAGAGCCGTTTGTTTTATTCATGTATTTGAAATGTGGTGAAATAGAAGGTTTAAGCATATTTAATAAAATGACGTTAGAATCTAGTGTCTGAAACTACCATAGCGCCTCACTGGGGAGTGCCATAGCATGAAACCATTGGTCTGAGATTGAGGTGTGGTTTCTACATAGAGATTTTTAAATGCTTTCTCTTGATGGCATTTATCAATAAAGCTTGTTAGAGCAAATAGCATAGCTCATTAAAGTTAGAATAATTTTGCATTCAATGAATTCATATAAGCATTTATGTTATCTTCTTATATAATATCATATTACAATATTTTTTATTATTTTAAAGCAATATATAAATATATTTAAAACAAAGACTATCTAAACATTACATTATATGTATTCAAATGTTTTTTATATATATAAATTAATCTATAATATATATAAATTTTAAATAAAAATAGATCGTATTTTACTTCTTTAAATTTTTTGACATCTAAAATATTTTTAAAAGTTTATATTTTCGTCTGAAAAATAAAAAAAAAAGATTTAATTCTTTCTGCTTTCTATTTTATTTATGGCGCGATCTTTTATTAAATATATATATTTATTAAAGCAAATTTGGAAATAATTATAATAGATGGACTCATCATAAATAAAAATGTGACAATTTATGCAATTGTTATAAAATCTGCGTTTCAACATTATATGAAGATATGTGAACTAGCCCATATTTTGAATATTCATCGTATATATATATTTAAGTCTAGAACTTAAAAATGGAACAAAGATTTAAAGATTACATTTATGAATATAAATATCTTAAGTGTAAAAACAGAGACTAAACTCTCCACATAGTAGCACCACTCAGTGTAGGCCAGAGTAATCAATTGATGCAAGGTTTGTGCATAAAATCCCTATCTAATGCCTACTCATCCAATATCCATGGCTTGCACTGAGTGGCGCTACTATATGGAGGGTTTGGCTTCCATGTGAACAGCTTGTGTAAGCATATAGAATGATGATCATGTGATATTTTAAATGTATTATCAACATGGTACAGAAAAAAGATTTCTGCAATCCATAGTTTTTTTTCTTTATACAGTCCAGAAAACGTATTTATTTGATGCTCTCACCTTGCATAGTTTCTTATTATTTCTTGGAATCCAGTTTAAACATTAGTTGACCATATGTATCAATATGCACTCACATATGCAGTATGTCAAATAGTACCATACCTAATAATATGCAATAATTGGAATAATAAACTTTACATATACTAGTTATATCAATGCAATACCCACAGATCTTAAAGTTACAAATGAAAATTTTATTTTTCATTTGTAAAGCAGATTTTCTATGCATTGATACAACTATCACTTGGAACATTAGCATTCAGGTTATTGTATCTACATATTATTAAAATCCAAATGTCAGTAAAGTCAAACCTCCTGCAAGTTTTAAAACATAGTGATAGTATTAATTTCAAAAATATTAATTTTTTTAGCAATATCTGGATCCATAAAGTTGGCCACCTGATTTTAAGAATGATTTTAGTGTTCCAATTTTTAAAAATACAAGGAATAGGAAAATGTGAAATAATTATCATATTATTAATATTCACTACAGCAAATACACATTCAATGATTTTGCCAAATGCTTTGCTTCCAGTCATAAATGAATGGTTATTAGATAGTACTTTTGCAAAATTAAAAAGTATTATAGACATGGGAAAAAAAAAAACATTTATCACATGACCCAATTTTTTAAGCTTGTAAATAAAAATAATGAGCCTGGTAATTACTCTAACAAGCTTTATTGATAAATGCCACAAAAGATCTAGTGTTTGAAATTACTCTAGTGCCTCACTGAGAAGTGCCAAAGCATGAAACCAGTGGTCTGAGGATTGGGGATGATTTCTAGATAGAGATTTTGAAATGCTTTCTTTTGTGGCATTTATCAATAAAGCTCGTTAGAGCAATTAGCACTGCTCATTATTATTATAGACATGCTTGTTGTTATCAAACAAAGACAAAAAAAATGTCATAAAGAATGATTTATAAATCACTTTTATTGCTTGCGATTTTAGACTCAATTAACTGAACTATGACATTGTTTGAAATTGGTTGGTTGTTTATCAGATTTTGTTGATATTATACAACTTCTACATGATAGAGGGGAAATATAATTATTACAGGTGAAAATTCTGAGGCCTTGAAATGAAAACAGGTGTTAAACAAAGATTTAGTTTCAAGATTTTTCAATTTTTATCAGTGGTCTTTGGAGATGGCTTAATCAAACAGGGTTTAAGATGAGCTAAAGGTTTGAGGGTGGAATTTTATTTTGGGTCAATTAAAAGCAAAAACTATAACTTCATATTCTTAGATTCTGGATTTACAGTATGGTGTCAATTGTGCTATTTCTAGTTAATGCTTTGAACACAACATATAAAAATTTCATTGCTTAATGTTCTAAAAAAAATCCTTGGCAATTTCTAGTTTGGATAGTCATCAACTTGAGAATATAAGTCAATTTAAATGCTTGTGGTCATTTTATAAGTAGAAATATGAATGTAGATATTAAATTGCATTGCAGAGAAATAATTATGACTAAACTAGCTGCATGTCGATATGTTATTTTATCTAATTTATTGTAAGAAAGTAATATTTAGACAGACTTTCATTATAATAAGCATGCTCAATATATTGGTCAACTTTTAGGATACTATAGAATCCATTAATGTAAACTTACATCATTGGATTAGTAATGAAAGATAAATGTTGCAGCATTCAACAACAAAACAGGTTACAACTATATAAAAAAAAAAGAATTATTGACACTAAGTATTTTTGATACAACCAAGTATCATAATCATAACAGAATAAAAAGAGTCTGGAATTGTGATCCATACGTAATGTCGAATATGAATATCATGGGGATCAAAATGAATAAATATTGAGAAAATTTGCATGTTAATGAGAAGTGAAGGGCTATAGATGCCATTTTTTAGAAAGCAGAGTTCTGGATTTCTTTTTATTGATGGCATCCCTGGTGATTGATAAAGCCTCCTTAATCTTTCTCTTTCTATCATCATGCTCTGAAAGGATATCATCGGCTGGGAAAATATTAAAGCAATGGTCAGGATGGGGGTCAAGTATTTTAGAAAGAAAAGTTTTTTGAGGAAGTTAAAAGATAGCTTCACAAAATATCCTGCCCAGCATGTCCTATATATAATGTATTTGTGGTTAACAAGTTGGTTAGTATAGACATCTGAAAACTTGTCCCTAAAGTAGCTTTTTTTTCTCTTGTAACTGGAATGCCTATACTCTTTTGCAAGTGATTTATGATGACTATTGAAAGCATGTATAAATTTGAAGTGTAGCACCAATGCAAGATGCTAAAAATTCCATAGAGACAATGAAGAATAAGAGGATTATTACAATAATTGGGGGGACAATATTATTATGTTAAATATTAAAATAAAAACTTAGTTTATTTAGATAAGAAAATTTTTTACTAGTCTTCTGAATAGGTTCAGAACCATTCATGCTTCAAAAGTGAAATATCATAATTTGATTTATGTTATGGATAAACACAATCCATGAACCACAAAATAAATAGCTATACCTTAAGTGAAAGCAATAAACCATTTCATTATTTTTTTAATAGTATAAGTTGAACTATTTAATTAGAAAATCTATGTCATGATTAAAATCTTCAGATGGTCCTATAATTAGAAATTCAGAATGGCATATGAAATTTTCAAAGATAAAATGGTTAAAGTGAAATGGGTAATTTTTCAATAATTTTTTTATATAAAAGTTACCATCTGATTAAAAACACAGCTCTGAAACAATTATCACAGAAGTTAACTACACTCCTATCCCACTGTTGACTTCAAGGGTAAAAAAGAAAAAATATAATTAACAAAAAATCTTAATTAAAACAAACAAAAAAACCTAGTAACAATAGGTATCCTAATTACCAAAAAATGATATTTTAATATACCTACTCACAGTTTGAATTTTTAGTTCATATTTCAGTTCTTATATGAAAAAAACAAAACAATTATTATGAAAATAATAGTAAAGGTAAATATGCCTATATGGACAAACAAAAAAAAAAAATTAGTGAATATGTTTTGCCAATTCCAGCACATTCATCTGAGATTGAAGAGCAATACAAAGAATTCAATTCATACAATAAAGTATGAAAAGATATTTGTTGTAAGCAATAAGGAGAAATTAAAAGCAAAATTTAATGGCAAGAAAGCAACTGGTATCAATGATATCAGTGAATAAATAAGAAAGCCAAAATAAATTTGGGTCAGACATTTTTATGAGATGATAAATGAACATTTAAAATGATAAACAGGAATCCAAGAGAATGTAAAAGACCTGTGAAGAAATTACATGTGAGATGGATAAATAAGTTTTCTGGTGTGGCATGGCAAAAAGCAGTTATAAATTGGAGGAATTTGATTAAATTAAGAAAACTTCATCCTGTTTTGTATAAATAATAATTGAAAATAATTACTGATTAAAAATCCCTGATGATTTTTACGATAATGTAATGAGCAATGAAACATTTTTTTACTATTTTAACTAAAGTCATCTCTTGACAGATTTTATTTATTAATAGTAGGATTGGATTTAACTATATATTTTAAAAGATCCCCTCCCCCTCTAGAATTCTAGGGATACCTTAAAGGTAGACGTAACATGAAATACCAAGTAAAATGACTATAGTTGGTACGCTTGTGACAGTTATTGCACTAAATTTTTTAAACCAGACAAATTTTTCTTTTGTCTTCCCCTCATTAGATAAAAATTAAACCAAAACATTTTACATCTCTGCTAGATAGTCTTCAGACATATAATACAATAATCCTAGCATGTAATAATATCACATGACTTTCTCATATACGCTGCATTGATTCTCAACTTTTAGTATATGGATCTGAAGAAATGTGAATGAATGACTATAAAACACACATTCAAAACAGAACTGGAATTTAGAAAACAAAATATGCAAACACAAAAATGATCAAGTCTTTAAACCAGAGTGGTCAATGTGATTGCAGACCATGTGCCAATTTCTTTATACATGAATTTAGTATGTCATATAATTTTAAGTTACTACTGAATTTTTGTATAAATTAGCAATATGTTATAGTTAAATAACATTTAACATTTTTTCATAATATTATAATGTAATACAAAAAAGTCTAATGTTTGATTACTGTTACTTCAATAAGACTTCAGAATTCATCTTATTAATGAAAGAATTAATATATTTTTTAAATTAGAAAGTCTTCCATCCCTTTTTTATCAATTTCATTGATGAAAATAATTTTTATTAAGAACAATACTACAATGCTTATAAGAGAAAACAAAATGAAAATAAAATCTATTACAGACTAACTCTGGATTAGTCAACTCAAGATTAGATGTCAATCTATATATTTACAGACAGAACATCACAAAAAACCCACTGTTATTTGAAATTTTCTTATAAACAATTTTTTTTTCCTGAGAACTAAATAAAAAAGATTTTTAATTACTGTATTATTTTACAAAATCTAAGCTTACTTCTTTTATTTTAGAATTAGAAGTCAAGGTGCCAAATTTAGTCCCCAATACAATGCATCTGCCACATGCACCATCTGTGTTCTAACCAGTTGAGGTGCCAAGTTCTAATTTTTAACTAAGCCAACTAAATATCAGCATATTAATTCATGAAATATCCTATTTATCAAAACACATACCATTCTCATTGTCTTAAATTCAAATCTAAGCGAAGCTTGGATTTATTTTTTATGCACAAGCCTTCTGGCATCCAATGATTACTCCCTGTGCCACTACTGTATGGAGAGTTTTGCCTGTTTAATAACAGTTATGTGCTAGTATAAGAGATGCTAATCATGTGATGTTTAGTGATTTATTTTTTAGGTAAATGAATAAAAGTTTTAACATAAGTTGAAGATTTTTTTCAAATAGCTAATCTATAAAGTTATTCTGTCTTAGATGGAAAACAGTTGTTAATACTGTTTATCTTATAAGAATAAAGATTCTATGATAATTAATTAGTGCGAATAACATCTGATTATAACATAATACAGGCTTTTATCATTGGTGAAAAAATTGCTTACACCCATAGGAACGGACATTAGATTTATGATTTGTTATCCTTTATATTAATTAATTAAGCTATTCATAAGACTAGAGAGACTAACACTACAGAAATATTATTCATAATTAAAGCAGTTTGAAACTTTCACATGATATTTAATGACATTAAAATTAATTACTATTAAAACAATTACAATTTTAAAATCATTATTTGTTATATATGCGTTTAGTGGTATATAAGTTTTTTTGTTTTGTTTTAAATTAATGTAGCTTTGAACATATAACAATTAAGATTTATTACCCAATCATAAAACCCTACTGGCGAGAATTTTATGACTCACATCCGTATATAACTGAAAACTTAACTACAAATATGATTTAATAAGAAATATACTTCAATTTGTGTGCGTACATGCTAAATTATCTGCCTAAAGGCTAGCACGACAATTTTAAAAATATGGATATATAGTATATTAATAATTCATAATCATTATTTTGTGACTGAATAGGTTGCAGATGTCTATATGTTAGAGTAGAACATGTACGCATTATTAAATTGATCAATTGTCCTATTGGTATACAAGTCGTGGCCTAGGGCCGTGGTAGAATTGGCGAACTTTGGAGCTCAAGATCCACATATCACAATATGGCTATGTCACTTCCGGTTCTTGAAGTTTTTACGAACTCTCGAGCAATAACGTTAATCGATTTATTACTTTTAATAATTCACAAAAGTGCACTTTTGTTTACTAAAAATATGTACTTTAGATATCTTCTCTCCATCAAAGTAAAACCACTTATAAAGTAGAGAGTTTTACATTTTGTTACATTAGCATTTTCATTTTTATATAGCATACTTCATAATTGGTAACAGTCATCTTAATTCGAAGAAGAAAAAAGAAAACAAAAGAATAAAATATACAGATAACCTTTGAGCTCAATATCTAGTAAAATCATACCGGTGTGAAACATCATTACATTTTCAAAGGAATATTTGAGTAATAACAGTGTAGACATTAGCTTGAAATCGTTCATTAGTATGTATACAGAAAAAATGTGTATATATATATTAAATGCTAGTTCTTTATTGTTTGTTATTTTGCAAAGCTGTCTTTTAACATTTTATACGATAAACTAGAAAGATTTCAATTCTCTATTGTATTCCATCCTACTCTTCAGATTACTATTTTTTAATATGGTCTTTGTGATAATCTTTATAATATAAAGAATATATGCTAAAGTTCATAACAAAAGTTTTTTTTTTATGAAACTCATAAATAATTAATTTCTATATCTAATCTAACGAAAATGCCCTTACATTAGTTTACATTGAACAAAATAAAGGGAAGATTGGTGATACCCATGCAACAGGATCGATATTTGCCCCAAGAGCTGCACACGTTTTGTTGTGGACAGCTTTATATGATACATAATTAGACCTGTGTGTTTTAGCACAAGAATAGAGCATCAAACTACAAGGCTGAAGATTTCTGGATCAAACTTCCCCTATTGTTTCAAGTATTTCAATATCACATGGATTTCCCAAGTGGTAAATGATTTAATGATTATTTATAATAGCATCTATAAAAATGTTAAGATATTTATGAAGAATAAAGACATTTGCTCTTTGACAAATGTTGCTGTAAGAGAAATACCAATCTCTTTGCTCAAAAATAGGACCCCAATTGCTCATTAACATTTAAATCTGATGAAGAACAAGGGAGATTTGTAACATTTTATTTTTAGATCAACATTTGATTGTATAAAGGGAAATTTGCAGCTTTCCATCCTAGTAACACCTAATGTAATTAGAATAACCATTGATTATCAGGCGCATATATAATTCATATTTTTAGTATTTAAACTCTTGTTCTTAGATTAGTTTGATTTTTTGCCTTTACCAATGAGTCCTGGTGGTCAAAATTGGAAGCATATATATACATGAAAAGTCATTCTGCATCACAGAATTTGTCAAAAAAAAACAACATATTTTGAAATGTAAGTTCATCATAAGTTATGTGAAGTTCATATTTTAGATATAGAAGGGTTGAAATGTGTGCTAATCCTTGCAAATATATGTTCTGCTGTAATTTTTGTTTTTGGCTAATAATTATTGGTACCACTCAGTAGGAAGTAATTTCTAATCTCTTTTTTTTTTTTTGCAAAATTTGTTTATTAATCTTTAATTTAAAAAATGACTATACATATTATTTGAAATTTTGAAGCATTAAACATTTCAGGAGGTTTGGTTACCTGTTCTCTAGCTTATTATAAACCAATAATTTACAAAACTAACATTTTTTTTTTTTATCATATTACGTTTGCAATTTTTTTTAGAGTTGTATCTTTAAAAATAAATGTTAAATTGGTACACATTTTAACTTCTGTACTAAACGTATCACAAATGTAATAATAACATAATGCATGTTTTTATTATTTTGTTCAGATGCATATTGGGCTAACTAACATATCATAATGATGAATGAGAATGAACAACAAGATTTCAAAAAAATGTTATGATTTAGAAAAAAACCATGATTAAAGTTTGGTGGAATGATATCAAAAAGGAGAAGATATGTATTTAAAAAAACACATTAAAATTTGGTGAGATTACTCTATGCAACAATGAATTGATTTTTGAAAATGAAATGTATACAGTTCTGGTGTTAAATCTCATCATGCCAAAACAATTTTTTATATCATTAGTGTGTGTGTGTATATATATATATATAAAATCTTGTAGAAGAAAATTACTTTTCATAAGTGCTATTAGATTGATATTAAATTTACGTGAAAGCATACATAACTGAAGCAGAAATAATTGTACTTTCCAATAATTTATTTATGCTATATAACTCATTGGAAGGTACACTTTCTTCCATTATAATTACATATAGTCTTCCGAGTTATAATTATCTATTATCACATGTATATATACATATCTGTGAATGACTTCTCAGTCTTGTTATCATGGATAATCTATCTATAGATGACTTGTTGGGTATGAATAGATTTTTTAATAACATAATTTTAAATTTTTTATTTTTCATTTTTCTGATGGAGAATAGATATATTAACATCTGTCAAAAATTTATTTATTATATGAATACCTTGCTCATTTCAGATGTTTGAACATAGTAACTGAAAATGGCTAAATTATAGAGCAGAAAACTAGCTGCTGCATTCAATTTTGAGGTTTATAATTATAATTTTATAAATCATACTAAATTACATCTTTTATTAATTATACTAGCTATATATATTTAATTAAAAAAAATTGAAGGAAAAAAGTGAAAATATTTGCCATATTATAATATTAAATATTATCAAAGTGGGGGGAAACCCTCAAATTTGAGATGAAGTAAGACTTTATTGCTTAAATAATAGTATTTTGAAATGAACTTTTATTTAATACTTCCTGATATTATCTACTATGAAACTAATACTATCTGCCTATTCTTTCGTTATATTATTGTATAAAAAGGTATGCTAAACTTACATAGTAATTTATCATTTTCGAAATACACATGAGTGTATATTCAACATAAGTGTCTGTGTGTGTGTGTGTGTGTGTGAAGGTTAAATTATCTGCTGGAAAGCATGTATTTTGTCTTTTGTTTAAAAGTCTATAAATCATGAAGGTCATTTCCATTTTCTGTATTTTCTATTAATTGAAATTCAAAGATCTGTGTGGTTAAATATATTTATCACAATAAAATCTTGATTACATAAAGATGTTTTTTAAACTAATTAAATCATATGCAAAATTGCATACATTTATAATTAATATTAATGTTAATATTCTCATGGATAAATGATGAATTCATAGAATTATTTCTGGGAGCTTCTATGTAATAAAAGTATAATAGCTAAATAGCTGACATTTCAGTACAATAACAAGTACTTTCCTCAGAGCTTCTCAAATTATAAGAATGTGTATGGTAAGACTAAAAATCATTATTTTTTCCTTTGTTATTTTTTCCTCACTCTCAAATTCTATTGGTTGAGAAGTTTTAAAACATATTTCATCATTCAATAGCTTTTTTTAAATGTTGTTAATTTTCATGCTCTTGGACCTTTTAAAAACTTCTATAGCTTCTTTAGCAGTCTCTGATCATATGGTTCAATTTTTGCCATGTGTTTTATTAAAATTGATGTCATGGTTAATTAATTTAATGTGTGAATAAATGGCTGATGAATTAAATTTTTTGTCAACTACCAAAATGTGTTCTTCCTTTCTTATATTTATTTTATGATTGGTCTGTCCAATGAACGAATGTAAACAAACTCCAAATGGAATTTTATATAATTAATGTTTCATTTTTATATTTCAAACCTGATTTCAATCAGTTAACAAAACTATGCTGTTAGCTCCTATGATGCATTGTGATAAAATATGGCTTCTTATTTGGTAAGCTAGCAATGAATTGCAATTTCAAAGACTTTCGAAATGAGTAACTCACAGATAATTTTATCTATAAGATGAAGGATCACATCCTCAGAATCAAACTTAGGAAACCTCAAACCATGTTTGATTCTGCAGTCTCTCAGACAACCCTAACAGAAATGATAGCTCCATTAAAAAAAAGCTAGCCCCTATATTAAATTAATCAGTGAGAAATATGGGCCAAACAAATATCCACCTGATTAAAATATAAGTAGGGAACTTTCAGCTAAAAATAAAGATTGCCAAAATAAAAGCACCAAATATACTTCTGGACATGCAATAACTGTCCACATGAAAATTAGCAGATAGTGCATTTATGTGGAATATATAGAAGTTGCTCAGTTAAAAAAAGAAAACTGCATCATAACCAGGGGTAATAATGGAAAATTGAGATGCATTGCTTCAACTCTCAAAGCCTAAGCCACTATAAACAACATGCAAGATATTAACAAAATTGGATCCTGAATTGGCAGTTTTTGGTTGTTGTTAATAAATAAATAAAATCTTGCAGTAAAATCATTGTCGTTACCAAAGTAACTGAATTCACTTAAAGATTATAATGAAGCAAGTGATTACATATTGTTGTTTTTGTATTTATTGCTAAATACAAAAATGATAACTATCTTTATTTGATTAGAAATGATGACATTTTATTTAATACAGCTTTTAATAAAGTTCAGATGTGTCTATAATGTTTATTGAAGAAAAGTATGATAATCTTTTTAAAATAAACATTTTTAAAACTCTTCACCTCATTATTTTGATATATTACATTTATCATTGATATCTTACTACTAATAAAATAGAATTGTGTATATATATATATATTTTTATCACATACTATATAAAATAGAATTGTGTATATATATATATATTTTTATCACATGATTATAGCCTAAACTTATCAGCACCAGAAATCTTCAATCTGGTGGCAAGGCAAAATGGTTGAAGATTCCTGATATTGATAAACTGGCTGTGGACTATCTAGCATTATGCAAAATATATTTAATATGTATATACCACACAACTTAAACACACATTATTTCTTTAAATGCACATGCACACCCACACAGATGCATGCACAGCAAATAATATTTTAATAAAACAGACAAAGTGTACCCTACAACTAGTTAAAAACTAAATCTTCTTAACTTTTGATGACACTCAGGGATAAAGAAAATATGAAGTCTAAATAAAACATGTATGAATGATGTGTTAGAAGGTTGCAACATTGACCCATTCACATTTTTTAACAAAAATTGATGACGATGATTATTATGAGAACCAATATAAGTAAATTGCTCAAGCAGTATTTTTTATTTAATAATGTTTTCAAAGAATTGATGAATGAATATAGTTTTAACACTAATAAAATTATAATGGAGAAAGAAAAGATTATTAAAAAAAGTCATAAACCGATAAATAATTTGAACAAACAATGAAGCTGATTAAATGAAATGAGAACAATAAATGAGATAAAATACAGGTCTTGCAATTCATTAAAAGCAGCAACAGCACATTGCTTATTAAACTATTAAACATCATATGATCACCATTCTTTATGCTTATACAAGCCGTTTACACAGAGGCAAAACTCTCTATACAGTAGCGCCACTCAGTGCAAGGCAGAATAATCGATGCAGAAAAATTTGTGCATAAAATCCCTACCTAATACCTACTCATCCAATATCTCTCATTCATGAAGGCCATGAGCTAGAAACTAGTCTGGGGATATTGGATGAATAGGCACTAGATAGGGATTTTATGCGCAAATCTTTCTGCATCCATTGATTACTCTGACTTGTAATGATTGTTGCTACTATATAAAGAGTTTTACCTCTGTGAGTCTATGATTATCTTGACACCTAAGTCTATTTTTCTATTTAAAAAGTGTATTTAAATTAGCTTAGACTCTGAAGTTCATAATCATCCAAAATCAAAATTAATAACTAAATTGACGTCTATGTATTGGACTCAAAACATTAAGTACATTATGAAGATTAACTTTGGAATACTATAAATCCAAAAAGATGAAGTTTTTGTTTTAATAATTTAAATGAAATACTCCATCAAATCTGTACCATATCTTAACCTGTGATCTATAAAGTTATCTATAAAGAGTTTGCAAAGCATACACAAGCATTGTAAACACAGTTGGAGCTAATATATATTTTTGTTTAACGCCCAATTTTCATTTCAAAAGTTGCATTGGTGGTCGAGAGGTCAGCGCGACTGCCTTGCACTATCAGGCAGTTGCCCGGGTTGTGGGTTCGAGTCCCAGCCAATGCTATGAAACTTAAAAAAAAAAGTCTTACATTTTCCATCTATAGCAAAAACACATCTCATTTCATAGTGTAGAACCTGTACAATACAAATATATATTTGGTGAATAACAAATTATAATTCTCTTTTTTGACATATCTTTTGCTTGGAAGCAAAAATCATGTCTACAATCTTTCTTGATTTTTGAAAATGTTGATATTCATCTATGATTTAGTTTTAATTTTAATGAGAAAATAATGAGAATTTTCTACTCTACCACTGAACCAAACCTCTCTCACAAGAGCAAGAAACATTTATATACTCATATTATAATTAAAAATTGCAATTTTATTCATAAAATTATGTTTATATCATTAAATATCTCAATTTACTCTGCAAATAAATCTTAACTTTATTGTGATGTTTTGCATGACCATGTGCCATGCCATAAAATGGAGTTCAAATCTGGGTCAGATGAGTCTTAAATTTATTTCTAGATCACAAATGGCTATATTTTTTAAATATTTAACTTAGACACACTTCATTAGTAATCAATAAATAGGCATTCTTAGCTAAAAGATATTGATCACATGTTAATCAAAGTTGGCTTGATAAATAATAATGCATTGACTGTAAAAGAAATTTGATTGCAATATGATGCAATATTTATTATAGGAAAAAAGTTATAGTTCTGTAGACACTAATCCCCTTGTTATTTCTGAAGAAATAATTTGATTGCATACACTGCAACTGCTTTCAAGTGAGATATTATTGAATCGTATACATATATATATATAATTTGCCACGTAATATAATTTGATTCTTCCATACATTAACATATCAACAAAAATAATTAGCAAAAAAATAGAATAATGCAGTTGTAAATAATAAATAGATAGGCTAAGTGACAATTAAATATTTGACATTTTAAACATTTCAAAATGTTGAGGAAAAAATATTAGAGTTCAAACCAAACAAAGAGAAATACCTCATATTATTCTTAGAGAAGTAGGAACAGAAACAAAAATTCAGCATTGCTGGGATACAAATACAAGTTTATTCTCACACTGCATAATCATTCTGGTCCTAATACAGACTCCATCAGTGCTGAGAATTTAAGAAGACAACCATTGATGTTATGGGTTGCATAAACAATAATTATTTTCCATTACAATTTTCATAAAAACACATCTCCTGACTTGTTGAATCATTTATAAGTATAGGAACTGTTGTCAAAAACAACTTATATATTTAGAGACAGCCGAATAGTATGGGAATACTCTTCACATCAAACCCATTTGAGAGAAATTCTAAAATGCTTCATTGGAGTTCATGGCATTTATCATCATCATACACCTTGATTTGATCAGTTTTTAGCAAGGGAGAATATTACTAAACAACAACTTCTGTTAAAGGCAATCATTACTCATATAAAAAAAGAATCAAATTAATATAACAGTGCATATCAACTCAAATTACTGGAATTTGTATATATCACATATGGTGTATATAACTGAATGTGTAACAAAAAACTGGCTAACTGAAAGATAATTCATAATGCCACTCTTACAAATGGATGAACAAATTTATTCAAATTCATCAATATTTTACTTTTGGTTATTGCAAATAGTAGACCATGGATAAAGTAGGACTCCTATTATATATCCAAATTTAAAAACCATCATAATCACTTTATTTTTGGTTTATTAATACCTTTCACATTAATTCAAGTTTTGTTTATGAATATACTTTTCAATATTCATGCATATTTATATATACATTATCCATATCAATTAATTGGGACAATACCTTGATATTTTTTCTGAATGTTCTAAAATTTAAGTATTCCATTCAAGATATTGTTATGAGCTTTTTTATCAAAACTGTGATGAAAAGGGCTTTATTAAGTTAGAATTACTTCCACAAACATATTTATCTTCTAATCTACCACATAACATACCATGTAAATGAATACAGTATTTTTGCAAACAGAGAATGATATAGAAAGTGTTGACTGAATAAATACAGTTACTTCATAATGTGTTTTAATGATAACAATGACAACTGAAAATATTTTTATTTATGATTATCATTTATTCAATTTCATTATTCAGTTGTTACTAATTTTACTGCAAATCTCAAAACAAAATATCACATCCTTGATGTATTTGGCAATCATTTATAACTTCTTCGTGGCAGTGCAAAACATATTCTTAAACTAATTAACAATTTCAAATAAACTACAATAATAAAATAAAATAAAATTGCTTGTCAAGCTATACATAGTTTAAAAATTTAAAGTCATTAATTTGAATATAACAATAAGAATGAAATTGAACTTTATTGTAATCTTTATTTACATATTTCTGGGGAAAAGAAGATTCATTATTATAAAAATGTAAAAGAAATATAGGTTATAAGATTATGATGAATTAGGCTAAGACTGTCTTCTTTGATGATAATGAAATAAAGAGAATAAAAGTATATTCATTACCAAAGCTATTAATCTGTTTACGAATTCTTTAGATATTAAAGATAATTAGAATGCAATTGAGAATTATGAAAAATTTATTTGATATATATTTGTATTGTGTTTGTGTTGTGCCTCAGGTGAAAAGTTTGTCTTAGCAGTGAAACTAATGCATTGTGAAAATTTTAGTTTTCAAATTTTGGCTAGTTTTTTAATTTTGAATTTGGTGTAATTAATTTTAAAAAAGATTTAATATGATTTAAAATTTTTTTATAAAAATAAATTAACCCTCTCACAGTGCACTATGGCACTGTGACAGTTTTACTTGTTTTCTCTGGCTGAAAGCTTTCAACTTTAATTTTAATATTAAACCATTATTATTTATCAGAATATAATAAATTTAACTTTATCTGATAGATATTTTGATTTACAAATAAAGAAAATTTTAGAACATCACATGTAAATTTTGTAATTATTAACAAAATTACATTGTAATCAAAACAATACATGTTTTATCTACTATTGAGAAGAGCAGATTCATTTCAGAAAATAAATCAAATCTTTATTATTTGACATTTGTATTTAAAATGTGAATGAATAGATATTAATCTCTGATAAATCTATTTTATGCTTCAAAAGTTTAACATTTGTTAACAATTTTCACAGTATTACACAATATATTCTAGCAGAAGATATCTTATTATGTGTTGGCAAACAATCTGTAACCATCTTTTCTGCAATTTGACTTATTCAAAAATATAATGGTCTATTTTTAACAAAGTAAGGAACAATAGAAACCAATCAAGGTAGGGCTTAAAAGTGATTCAAGTTGCCAAATTTTCAGTTATTCTGAGATCTATAGGACTTTTTTTAAAATTAAAATATTAGAAAAAAATATAAGTAATTTTAATTATTTTTTAAAGTGATTTCTTTTAGTAGATAGCAAACTGACTCTCATATGAAGTACCTCATCAAGAAAATTTGGGGAAAAATACATTTTATATTTCTTATTCAATTTTCTCAAAAGCGAATTCCCTAAAAATATTACAATTTAGTATAGACAAAAAAATAACCTAAATACTGAATTAAAATGGCCTAACTAAAAAAAATATGATCATATGATTAGTTGTTTATAAAGGATTTGACAATGACAAACTCATGTGACAAATTCAATACAACAATTCCATTCATTCATCTCAACAAATTAAGCTTTTATTTTTATTTCACTAAACTGAAAGTCAATCCAAAAATAGTTCAGAGTCCAGCATTTTAAAGTGGGCTAAGCTACAGAAGGCAATGATTAATACCAATAGCAATGCCATATGGTCTTGGATCAATGCCTAAATTATATATACATGTATATAAGCAAATTTATCATTAAATCCTGCTACTTTTCAACAATTTTCAATTTTAAAGCCAAAAATAAAAACTGCTGTCATTATTTGGAAAACATAGAAAGTCACGAATTTCATTTTTTCTTTTGAAATTTTTTTTAAGATTTCAAAAACTGTCTTAATATTTAAACAAACTATCTCTTTAAAAAAATAAAAATCATTTAATTTTCATAAAGATTAAAAAATTAATTAAATAAGTTAACTTTAATGTATTAACATAGGCAAAACTCTCCATACAGTAGTGCCACTCAGTGCCAGCCAGAGTAATCAATGGATGCTAGAAGGATTGTGCACACATGTCTAAGAAATGGTGATCATGTGATGTTTAATGTATTAACTTTTTAATAGAAATAAAATCCAGAATAACCCTAAAAAACAATATAAAACTATATTACAAAACAAAAAACATGTCTCCAGTAACTCAGATATATATATAAAAATCAGAATATATTTGACAGATAAGTACAAGCAAGTATAAATCCTGAATGAGGTAGTATTTCTTAAATGGATTCAAATCCCAATTCATGTGCATGACTAACGTTCTATGAAATTCAAAATTTAAAATGCTTTATTGAAATAAATATTATTAGCTTTACATTATTTAAATTATGCTGAGTGTTTTGGTGATCAGTGGCAGATTTGATCTGATGTTCCATGGATTGCAATCCTACTCTGCCCTTTTTGGGATTGATCTTTTAAGGAACCACAGGAGCAATATTTTTTCTGCTTTAATTATGAAGATAATCACCAATTCACATTGGCTAAATTAGAAATCAAAAATTACCACACTTGATCCAAAAAGACATAATAAATGAGTGACTTTTAGTCAAACAGATCATGTTCGTAAATGGGTAATTAAATGCAATATTACCTGAATCATTACTAAAAATATAAAACTGAAAGAGTGAGGGTGCAGAGTGATCCAAAATTTAGAATATTGGCCTGCAGGTTGAAAACTTGATAATATGCATATAGCATACCAAACAATAGCTGTTGGATATATTTTAATGTATTCAATGAAAATATATATTTATGATAATTAAATGTCATACCTTCATATACATACTTTTATTTTTGATCCTTGCTAAGAATACTGTTATTTATTCATCACCTGGGGAAGAATGGTTGGCTCTCCATAATGACATGTAGATTTAAGTAAATTAATTTCATGTATATAAATATACAAATGTTTTATATAAACAAAATCCTCTCAACAATTATAATTTTAATATCTAAAACAATCCAATCCAAGTCAAAATCATTTTCAATCAGTATAGATAGATTACAACCTAAAGGTTAATTTAATTTCTCAGATTAAAATTTCTAATTTCCACATGTTTTCAATAAATTTTTTTATCTCTTCCATCCATTTGACATTTGATGTCTTAGTTTAAGATTTCAACTGATCATTTAATATCGTCTCTTCTATAATATGTCCAACCCAGTACCATTTCAGGTTTTAATTTTTTAAATAGTGTCAACGGTGCCTGTTTGTTCTCTCACCCAAGTATTTTGCTTTCACTCCTCATGTTATTTTCGACATATGTCTATTCCTAAGTAAATAGAATTCTCTCCATTACTTTTCTGTTAATCATCACTAGTTTTTAGATTCACTTATAAAAGCTGTCAAAACATATCTATTGAAAATCTCCTTTTGTAAATATGTAGATGTATTTTCTTTTAATATTAAATTACTGATGATTTCTGGATTAGCATTAAATATGATATTGGTGATTATTAACCTTTTCAACATGTGTGTGATCAGGTGGGTCAGCAATGCGAGATGTCATGGAGAGTTGAGGATCATGTGAAAGTCTGAGCTCGAATCCCTTATATATTATTTTAATTTTATAATTTCTTTAATCTAATGTTTCCATCTGTATTGCTAATTAGACCATGATATTTGTAGTTTTTAAAATTTTCTATTCTAAAATTATCAATCTATTTTCTTCTATGAAAAAAAAACACTGAATTATTTTAGCATTTGTCTTTGGTCCTATTTTTTTGCTTTTATCTGGTAACTCTTGCAACATTTTTGAAAACTGAAGCATTAAACTTATGACTTAAATAATCTCCATTTATTTTTATTTCCTTCGCTTCCTATTTTAATCCAAAAAATAATTCTAAAACTATTGTAAAAAGTATTGGAGATATGAATTTACTCTGTTGTACACCTTAATCTTATTTGTATCACCCCATAATTTTTACATTTTGGTCAATATACTTCAGAATATTTCAATATCCTATCCTGGTGGTCTAAAACCTTTAATCATCATAGAAATTTCTGTGGGGTCAAGTGCCTTTTTATAATCTACAAATCCTAAGACTAGTTTTATTTCATGTCATTGATGCTTTCCTTAACTTATGCTTTGCTGGAAGTACCTTTAAATCCAGCTTGTTTTTTTAAATTTGATATATATTTTGCTTATTTTTTAAGTTATCATCAATCTGATTATGAAACATATGTATAGATATGGTTTACTTTCTCTGCCCTTACTAGCTGGTTAAATGAATAGATATCAGAATGCTCTGAGCAATAGAGTGTAATTATTGTCACTGGTAATTAACTTTGTCATTCTCATAACAATTTATTCTAGCATTTCTCTAATGCAGAAACAATAATTAGTCTGATTATTATTATAATAGTTGTCTCAAATAAGCATTAATTACTGATGATTCTATTAAAAGAATTTCTCCACAAGGTACGAGTTTAGTGTTTTATAAATCTCAGTCAAATCTTTATTACTGCAATTGAGTCCATCCTCCTAATTGTTGGTCATTGACTTCTTTTAAAATCACTCTTCCTCGTCATTATACCTTTTTCTAATGAATTAGATAATTTTAAAATATGACCATAATAAAGCAATTAGTCTGGATATTTATAAGTGAAAATTCAAATCTAATCTGTTTAAGCACTCATTCATTTGTTTAGTTTGTACCCAATGCATTGTTGAAAGTCTCCTCCACACCATAGTTTAAATAAAACCAGCATTACTTTTCTTATTCTTATTAAGTGACTAGCTTATATAATAACTGGAGTGTTACATTTTTGAGAACTAGTTACGTCAAAGTAACCTCTTCAATGCCAATTGACTTGTAAATAAAAAATGAATGCATTTTAATTTGTGTTTCCAATATCTAATCAGAATAAACATCAAATGCGATAAATGTTCCTACTGTCTCTTTCAAATTTCTTATACAATTCTTTTTTACATTTTAAATGTTTCAACCATTTTAAGTAATCATCCCCAGTCTTACTTTTTTAAAGAAAGGTCTGGACTATTAAAAATTATTTTTAGTTGTATACAGCCTAGAATGCCAATTTATTGTGCTCACAATGGCACTACGTTAAAATGACACTAATTTGTTGTAGCTATTTTGAATTCACATTATCCATCAGCATACAAGAGTCATTCAGTGACAATATTTGGGAGCAAATCAGTTATTATCTGTTCAGTGAAGATAAAGTGTGGGTGGGGCACCAAATATTAGGCTTTTCTTGAGTGCCAAAAATGTTTACTGTAATTCTGAATAGTGAAAGTACTATGAAAAAAATATATAAATTAGAAATAATCTACTAACTGTAGGCTGAAAGTTTTTCTAATTTATTGCATTCCTTTTCTGGCAATTTTCTTATCTTATTGATCCATGTCACATGATTTTTTTCTGGATCTACTACTGCCTCCAGAGACCTAGTTTAAAAATTTTGTTTTTTATTTATTGTCAAATTTTTTAAAAGTATATTCATACAGCCTCATTTTAATCTCATTTACTCTTTCACTACATTAATATTGTCTGTTTACTCTCTTGCCCACTGGTTTTATTTTTTATCCTTTCCTGATAACTGTTACATTTCCATAATTTGCTATGTAGTCTAGTGTTTTTTCTCATCTAGGGAATGTTTAAATCTCATATAATTAATCGCTGATAGAAAACATTCTTTAAAAAAATATATAGACATTTATTTTAACGTTATTCAGTTATTTCTATTAGATAATATTTTATGATTAATTCTAAGATTAAGTTCATTATTTGTATCAATATTAGTAGTGTGACCAAGATATTTATAGTTATTATTTTCTTCTAATTCTTTTTTTTTTTTTTTTATGAAAATCAATTTTCTTTCTTTTTTATAAAAAAAAAAAACACAAAACATTGAGCATTAGCATATAATATTGTTTCATCTGAAAATTTTTGTAATATTTCCTAAAATTCTGCAATCTTGCAAAGCCAATCATGTTTGTAAAATTTAAATGGTTTAAGGAGTTTTCATTTATTTTACTTTTTGATTTAGATTTTAAAGTATATATATATATCGTGGTTTGGGGTTTGAATCTAGGTGGAAATTTGGATATTTTTTTTAGAATTTAAAAAAGGCCCTCTTATTTATGGATAGCTAGGTTTTTTGCCAACCTAGATAACCATCTCATGATTGGTCAGAAAATGGATGTCTAAGTATTCTTAAATAATGCTATTTTTTTAAACACTTTATCTAATTAAATAATAAACTATTTAATTAATTTGCCATGATGGTATACATGTTTTTGGTATATCTGAATTTAGATTAAAGTCATTAGTAATGACAAACCCCAACGTCTTTTATATCAACAGAATCTGTTTAGAAGGCTTGTGATCAAGATTCAATCATCTTCGCTTTGAGCACCTGAAGTTCTTTACATATCATTCAAAATCCTTTATAAATAAATTTATGCATTTTATATATATATATATACTAGATACGTTGTATTTATGCATTTTATATATACAGATACACCACTTTTTAAAATTATTTGCCACAACATTTTAAGGCTGGAAAAGTAATGGGTTTAAAAAAAAAAACACGTACAAATTATGGTCAGTTATAATTATTACTTTCTAAAAAAAAAAAAAAGTCAAACACTTAACATGTGTGTGTGTGCATATATATCATCACTTTACAAATTATGCTAAGAATAAAAACAAGTTACCAGTAATGTTTAAATGATAGCCTAAATTCTCTGCCTCTGGGGAAACACTGATAAATATATATTAAATATTTTGTTCTCATGTCTCTTGGCAACAGCCAAAAATCGTAAATATTCATTAACAATATTTGCTATTATTATTCCATTTAATTTTTATGGCACTATTATACATTTTTACACAGCTATATACAGTATTATATAATACCAATAAAAGTATATAAATATTAGATATATATATACATATTAATATGGTATTTTTAACTGACTATTTATAACAAATAACCCTAAAAGTTGACTATTTATAACAAATACTTTTCACTTGCTTTTTGCTATTTATTTTGGTAAAAAAATAAAAATCGCTACCTCCCTCTGCCCTCCCTTTCTTCCTTCGGTTTTTTTTTTTTTTAATTTAAAAAAGGGTGGGGGAGGGGGGACGACGATACAAAAAAATTAAAAGATTTATACTGTATTTCTATTTTATTTTTATACATTATGATTCCCCTCCCCATTTTTTTAATTTTTTAATCATTACGTTTCAACTTAAATTGTGTAAAATAAATCTGAATAGTAAAAAAATTACAAACTCCCAAACTTTAATATTTGCAAAATTTTTATGAATTAATTTGCTTAATGAAACATTAATAAATTAATTGAATAATTAAAATTTTCTACTTCAGTAAATAATGCCCCCCCCTCCCTCTATCTTTCCACTATTAATTCCCTCCTTTCTATTCTCCTCCATACACACTTTTTTTTTTTTTACAAAAAATACATAAACATTTAAAATATAAATTATTTTAACAATTTAATTTTTTAATTTAAAGTAATATAATTTTAAAATGGGATGGTTGTTTTTATTAAAAAGAAACAAAACATTTTCATTTAATAATTCTAAATAAAATTAAAACTGGTAAATTTAAAAGAATCGAAAAGCTTACAAATTAATTCTTGCATTCATTTCTATGGACTATAAACGTATATAGTTATATAATCAAAGAATTTTATATAATACAAATGTATAAACATTCAATCTTTTTATTACACATATATATATGCATATATTTAGTTTAGATAATAATACTAGAGATGAAATAAAATATAGAAACCCATGTACGTGTTTTAATAAATAAATTAAAATTTAGCAAATAAATATAAACAAAATATTATTAAATGTTAACACCGGCATTAACATTCGCTGCTTTTTGCTTCTTTCTACTCCCTCAAAAAAAAAAAAAAAATGTTTATTGTATAACAACAACAACAAAAAGTATTATTTATTCATTTTTGTGTCAATTAAAAAATATATAATATTATTTTCCACATACATTTTAGAATGAAACTATTAGATGTAAATCGTAATAATAATAAAAAGATTGCCTATATATGTGTAATTAATATGAAAACTTATCGAATTTTAACAAAATAGTTAACTACTTAAAATTCTAAACGGGATTTTATTAAAACACACACGCACTAGTTAAAAAAATAAAAAAGAGTCAATTCATCAAAAATTTAGAAAGGAAAAAAAATGGATGTCAGATGCAATTATTGGCCTTGCTACCGCAAACCCTGTTTCGTACCACAGTTTAAGGCTGCATCCACTAGTGCCTAGATCGATTAACATATTACTACCATATATATATTCTAATCTTTTCACCTATCGGGATATTCGATATACCTGATTAATATTTCTGTCCTTCAAAACGAGCAGAGAAATTTAAAAAAAAAAAATTGACATCTTAATAATTTTGTTACGAATAATTTTTATATATTTCCCCCACTTCAAACTAATAATAATGCATCGCTAAATCTCTTATTAACGAAGCTGTAGGTAAAAAAGATATTTGTCAGGTCCCGACAAGAAAGATTTGATTATTTGTGTTACTCTTTTAGTAGATTTTAAAACATTTGAATGTTGCTTACCTTAGTTTTCGGTAAATGATTGCAAACTCTCTTAAATTTTGTAATCTATGCTATAATTATCTTCTATCGAAGATTATTAGATGGATGTCATTGCTTTTATATGCATATCTATCATGTTGAACTATGCTCTACGCAGTATAGAAGCTATTTTTTTTTTTTACTCTTCTAAATTTGCCATATACACAGCTGGGCGCTTATCCAGGCTGAAAATTAATTTTCCTCATTATAGGGAATTAAGAGCTTCAAATCAAAAATTCATGTCATAGTTGCTATGGAGAAAAAAATCCAAACCGCGCTTGCACACCCTTCGAGACCCTTTAGTACAAGCCTCGGCATGTCATTTTTTGATATGGGCCCTAACCCACAGCAAAGAAGGATAAGAAATGAAAAAATCCGTTACCAATATGGCTCAACATTTCCTTGATTAAAAGATTTGTGAGAAGAAAACAAGAAATTATATGACATATCACTATACATTAGCAAATCATAAAAAAAAAAAGATCATATAGATTTCTTATTAGTATAAATAATCTTCATGCATATAATATTAGTCAGCCCGATTTCACTAAGTAGGACCAGCAGCTTATACACGTGAAAGCCGATTGAACTTACCCCAGACTGAAAAAATGTTGTATCCTTTTTTTTTCAGAATAACATTTGCACTTGTATCCATAGTTTAAGTAATCCGAGGTTCTGCTTATTCCTCCAGCTTATCCTGACACTTATCCTAAAGATATCCATCTATCCTGTTGGGTTATTTAACTCCAGAGGTGTAATCCACCTTGTTTCTCCTCTTTTTTCTACTTCTGAACTGTTTATGTAGAGTGTTGAGCATGATGGGCTGTTCTCATTTTTCAGCTGGAGGGAAGGCAGGACAAATAGAGCAATATCATTGGATAGCACATCCCTTCACTATCATTATTCAACCTGAACAATTCGTGGGATGACTTAGAGCGATAGATGATGAAGGCTTCAGATATTTAAATAAGATCTCTATAATCATTTTGAACAAATTTATTCATGATAACTTTTAACAGAAGAAATGGAGGTAATTTATTTTAGCAAAAAAAGGAGATGAAAAAGCTTACTTCCTTTTTTTCATTTTCGTCATTTGGCACCATGTTCACAACCCCAGGCTTTTTTATTATAATTATTTCTAGGTAGAGTGGAAGCTTTGTAATCTAGAGACACCTACCTTCTCTCGTATGAAAGAATCTTGAATCTTTCATTGAGGGAAAAAAAATTACAATAATACACAATTAATAACATCAATAATACAAAATCTTTTTTGACATTTATAAATATTTGTTTCAAAAATGAATTATCTCAAATATTTTTTTAAAAAGTGCATATGAGATATTCATCTTCTATATTAATAAAAACAATCCGTAGAAATAAAGAGCAAAATAAAAATAATAATTAAACAATAAAACAAACATATACAATAATTAAAAATTATTCTTGTAATTAGAAAAACGATCGAAATAAATTGAACTAAATCTTTTGCTTTTACAGAAATTAAAAGGTCTTCGGTGATTATAATAGTCACATAAAATGATTGAAATAAAAAGGTAGTGTTCTATTTTGATACATATAAATTATATACATACATAAAAAAGAAAAAAATAATTAAATACCTATCACCCGGAAGAACACGTATTAAAACTAAAATATATAGTAACGTTTGACTTCTGATTTTCGAACATTATTGATCTAATATAAATTAATAGATCACCCACGTCTATTATTAAGGTGAGATTAAGGGGTAAAAAGAGCAAATAGAAGTGGGGGGAAAATGTGCAGCGAGGGTAAAAAAATAATCGTACACTCACTAATACCATTATTACCGTCGTTTAAAAAAATATTTAAAAAGCATACATAAATGATACATAAACAAGCAGTTAATCTATCTACCTACTGCATAAATCAGCCTTAAATATACATATCCATTATCTCATCTGAAGAAAATAGCAAAAAAAAAAAAAAATAAACAAATCAGTTTAGGTAATTTAAAAGAAAAATTATTGAACAGTTTGTAGTTCATAAGGTCGCGTGACGTCCATGTATCAATTAGTGTTAGGTTAAGGTTTCAATCCCGTAGCATTTATTTTTTTGCATCCATATACAATTATTTGTGCTGACTGTACAGGACAGTTTAATTAAGAAACTGCTATAATAAGTTAAGAAACTGCTATAATAAGATTGTATTTTGAATCGCAGTGATTTCTTACATAATAACTAAATCATCTGTAATCTTCTAGTTTTACAGGTTCCATATATGACATATTGTCATTTTCAAATATCTATTTCTGCTGTACTTCTCAAAGTATTCAGAAGTATCTTTTCCCTACGATTATCATCCATTATATATACTTTTTTCCAATTTTCTGTTCACCCTGATTAGTTTGGGGGTTTTTTTTTTTTCAGTATACAATCATAAATCTCTCAATAAACATGTTTTTAAACAATATGTTTTTTATACATATAAAAATTATAGTCTTTAGTTTATAAACTAAATTTTTGTATGTCCATATGCCTATATCAAGTTATAATTTCACGTACTTCAGGGGTGGAGAATGCCCACCTTTCAGGTCTTGTACCTCATGCAAAGTCATTATTTCCAGCCCGCCAAAGTAACTGCAGATAAGACTTAAAATTCAATAAATCTAGTAGCTTTTTTTTTACACTAACAAAAATTTATAGTATGTGCAGGTCATAGAAAAGATATGAGTCAGTAATATGAACTTGAAATAAGCTCCACCTTTAGAATGCAGGATCGAAACAGCGATCAACATAAAATAATCTTGTTGCTGGCCATGCAGACTGGATAGCTATTAAAACTTAAGTTATATAGCACCCTACAAAGCAAAATAATCTCAACTTTGGTGATACACACTGAATAGTTATTAAATCTTAAGTGGTGTCACATTCTACAAATGGCAACTACAAAGCAAAATAATCTCTATATTGACAATTACAGAGACAAAGCAAAATAATATTGTTGCTATCTACATGCACTGGATAGCTATTACAATTTAAATTATCTAATATGCTATAAAGAGTGACTACAAAGCAAAGTAATTTCATCTCTAGTGATGCACATTGAATATTTTTATTAAATCTTAAGTTATGTGACATTCTATAAGTAGCAACCACAAAGTAAAATAATCTCATCGCTGATGTCACATAAGCAATGATGAATTTCTCACATTAAGGAAATATGCATCAGTGTTTGGAGAAACTTATTGCTGTGAGCAATTCTTTTCAAAACTTGGCATCACAAAGAGTCACTTGCACTCCAGATTGACTTGCCCAAATCTGAAAAAACAGTTCCAACTATAGCAACATCATCAATATCAGCTGACACATGACTCATCAAAGAGAAGCAGCTTCAGCCATTATATTAGGGATGACCAATATAGTAGGCTAATTTTTAAGGTGATCATTTTGTTTGGCCCATGAATGCTTTTGTAAATATTCAAACAGCCATTGGCAGAAAAAAAAGTTCCCCCCTCCCTAACCTATTACAACCAAATGCTATGTTCATTTTTATGTCCTATTTCTATTTATTTTAGTAAATATATATAAATTAATAAATTATACAAAGACATAAAATTTTAATTATTTAATAATTAATAATTTCCTACACTCTTACAATGTATGATTTATGTTTACAAAAATAAACTTCTCAATCAATGAAATCATGAATAATAACAAAAAATAAAGTTATAAATATATAAATCAATAATTTATCTTTATTCAGTTTATTAATTTCACTTCATTTTATCTAAGCAATTTTGGCATGTCTATTTTTTAAGTAGTTGTTTTAATCTTATAAATAAAATTTTAAAAAGTAAAGAAAACATTTATTAACACAAATGCACTAAAAATTTAAAAATAAGTTTTTTTCAGATTTTATAAATTAAAACATGGGTACACTCATATTTAGAAATTGACTTAATTCCATTTACTGTCAATATTTCCAAGCTTTTTATCAAACAAAAATTATCATTAAAGCTTAATATTCTTTATTAGTTTGTTGCTATAGAAAAAAATTATCATTTCCATTTATGATATATTTATTTTATATAGTGCTATGTTTTTATAAACTATAATAGTAATAATCAGCCATTAAGCTAATGAACATGCACTTTGTGGATTTTTAACTATAAATGAATACTCTCACTTCTAAACACAAGATAAAGTCTTTGTGAAAAGATAGAATGAATCCATCTATCCTTTCAACCCAAACATTTATGTATGGGCAAATCTTAAGCAATTGGGAATGAGAGCGTGAAGATGTTAAGTGATCACTTTAAATTACTTTTACTATGCCTGAATGAATGATGCTTACAAAATTTCTAGAATTTACTATATGTCATTCTTAATTGAAATTAAACATATGTAAATGAGATATTTTATATAGCACTATGTTTTTATAAACTGTACTAGTAATAATCACCATTAAGCTAATGCACATGCGCTTTGTGGATTTTTAACTATAAATGAATACTCTCATTTCCAAACACAAGATAAAGTCTTTGTGAAAAGATAGAATGAATCAATCTATTCTTTCAACCCAAACATTTATGTAGGGGCAAATCTTAAGCATTTGGGAAGGAGAGTGTGAAGATATTAAGAGATCACTTTAAATTACTTTTACTATGCCTGAATAAATGATATTTGCAAAATTTTCTAGAATTTACTATAGGTCATTCTTAATTGAAATTAAACATATGTAAATGAGATATTTATTTTATATAGATATAATATCAAAGTATCCAATTATGTAAATGCATATTTTCACAAATGATTTTTTTTTTTTTAATTTCAGTTTAATTTTATGTACTTACTTCTGCCACATTTTGCTTAATAACTTTTTGGCTTGTCTATTGCTCAAGTATATGTTCTATTTTTATAAATAATTAAAAATTTTGAAACCCTTTTTTTTTGTATCCAATAAGGTTTTTTTTATTATTATTAAAAAATCTCTTACATTTCCCCCCTTTTGCTAAAACATTTAATAGTAAGTAATTATTTTTACTATAACTGTCTTCTTATCAAACCTTCATTATTTCTATTCAAAGCCTTTTTTTTTCTTTTAATGTATAAATATTTTTTAATTATCTTTTAAAATTTAAAGATTTATATTCTTATAATTGTAAGCATATATTTGAATTTTTAATTTTTAAAAATTGCAATATAGTTTTTATTTTTTGTTTCACTTATTTATGAAACATTTTCATTAAAACAGGCAAAACTCTCCATACAGTAGCGCCATTCAGTGAAAGCCAGAGTAATCCATGGATACCAGAAGCTTGTGCATAAAATCCCTAACTAGTGCCTGGCTTGCACTGAGTGGCACTATTGTATGGAGAGTTTTGCCTGTTTTAATGACAGTTGTGAGCAAGCATAAGAAACGATGATCATGTGATGTTTAGTGGTTTAAACATTTGTATTATGTATCTTTCTTATAATGTATAATGTAAATACCATTCATATATTCTAATCTCTTTATTGTTTTATCATTTATCAATTTATTTAAAGACATCTCTTTTTATTAATGGATTTATTTGTTTTATTCTTATATTCTTTATTTTGTAAAAAGTACTATTCCATATATTAAAACTAATACAAGTTGTCAAGCATTGTTAGTCGAGAGGTCAGTGCATCCACCTTGCAAGCAGAGAGTTGGTTGCAGACGGTTGTTGCGGGTTCGCCTCCCGGCCGATGCTATGACATATGGAAAAAAACTACTACAAGTTTTATTCTGAAAAAAAAAAAAAAGCTACTACAAGTTTTCTTTTTTATATATTTTTATTACACTTCTACATTCTTTTCTTCATTCTTTTCATCTCCTCCACCTAGATATCCACTTTACTTGCTACTTAATTAACATTACATTCCTTTTTGTAATCCACTTTTAAAATTCCAATATCCTTTTTCATTCGTAAGACAATTTTTTAATTAGTTTACTATAATTACTGTATTAACATTTCTTAAATTTTTCCCATTTACAAAAACATTACTATCTTTAACATTACTATAAAAATATCTACTTACCAAATCGTTAAGCTTGAATTTTTTTATATAACTGCTGTTATTGATTTAATTAAATGATAAAATCACTTTTGTAAACATAAATTATAAATGTTTGTCAATTTGTAAATATTTAGATAATTATTATTAAGCAATATATTTAAAATGCTGGTTTTTATAGAATTTATAAATCAATACGAATTTGATAGTAAATAATCTTTCGATATGAAGATGTACTATGAATAACTAACAAACATTTGCTAACCAATACTACTTACAGCTTCCTTCTAAGATATATTGGTTCATCTAAGACTGGATGTTTCTGATACAATCTTTTAGGGGTTTTCTTACTATCGTCAGTCATTAAGGTTATTGTAAGATCCAGTCATTAAGAGTCTTTTGTGCTACTAAACATCTTTTTAAATTTAGTATGATAATGAGATTGTAAGTTTGGATAATTAATACATTCAGAGCCAAGTAGTCAGTTAGCTGCTGAAAAATTATATTGTTAAATGATGAAAAACAATAAATGTTTAAATACAAGAGTTTACTTATTTTGAATAATAATTGGCATTAGTAAGATATTATTAGTTCAACTTGCTTGTTTGCTAGTTGAGTATAAGATCACTTAGATCTCTTCAAAGTTCATTATCTCCTTAGAGATTAACCTAAGTAAAGTTTCTTTAATTCTGTGGTTTATAACTCTGATATTCTGTAACTTTATTTTTGTAAGCACCTTACTGCTTACATATATTATATCAGAGATAGTCCCAATAGATTCTTGACTAGAATTCTGCTTTAGTAATTCCAGAACAATTTCACTTTACTAGTCTAACTTTCCACCAATTTTCTTTTATTCTTTTTCCTCCATTACTGACTTTGACACTTAGACACTATTAGACACACTAACACAATGCTTGATTCTTCTGTAGACTTTTTGTCAGTTTGCCTAATTTGCATAAAGTAACTTGACAATATGTAAATTAGCCTGTTAATATTTTAGCATATTATTATTAATAGTTTTAACAAGGCTGTAAACCTTAGCAATGAGCGTCTGAAAAAATCATCACTAGGGACCTCTGTAGGTCTTTAAAACACTAGCTTACGTAATAACTTGCAATGTACACCTTTATTTGTCCAATAAATAAAATTTAGATATGTATGTATGTGTATACAGTAGTAACTACATTTCCATCTGTTAACTGCACATACACACCAATTTTGTTTCAAATTTTCATTTTTAGATTATTTTAACACAGGTTCTCTGGTACGAAGAAAGCCATGATGAGTCAGGTTTAGTAGAATATAAGTGCTTAGTTAGGACTATTGTTCAAGTTAATTCAATCATATAGAATTGTATTGGAAGTGGATTTGCATCAACAGATTTAGTGATGTTTAATTGGTTCTACATAAATGCAAGAAATCTTAAGATGGTGGTCTAAATATAGCCCACCTTACCCTGTCTGGATAGATCACCATGCCTGGCAGATTACTCATTAAAGTGATAAAATAAATGTAAGTCAATAATAAAACAAAAGCATTTATTGACTACAGCACTAGATGATAATGGATTTAAATTCCCCTTGCAGATTAGTTTCTAACTTTGTCTTTATGCAAGAAACCTGGGATTTAAATTTAGAAGTAATGAAGTTTTGCATAAAGCAACCAACTTTAACCTTATTTTTTATATTTAATTTGAATAGAAAAATGGGGTGAGCCTGAAATTCAAAATGCCCTAGGGTTTTGAACTCAAATCACATCCCTGGTCTGGGGTTGAGGGTATTCTCAAAGCTTGTTAAGAGTTTGTTTTGTGAACTCTATATATAACATCTATTGCCATCTATACTAATCTTGATTAATCAGTGATTACTCAGATAATAATGCATTTAAATTCCAATTCCCAGATTGGGTTTCATGCTTTTATTTTTATCAACTGAAGCTTGGAATATAAATCTGGAAACAATGCAATTTTGAAACTAGCAGCAATGTTTAATTCCCATTTTATTATTCAAGCTAAACCTGTGATCTAAGGCTGCATGTGATCCAGGATGGCTATGAATGTGGGCAATACAAAATCATAAAAATACTTTAAAAATATTATGAATTTTTTTTAAATTATATGCAATATAACTAAAATAAATATAAGTATGCTCTCAAATACAACTGTCAAATATACTACTAGTTTTATATTGCTCTCTTTTCTTTTACTTTTATAATAGTATATATAATATAGGGGATTTGAACACAGACTTTCAAACTCCCTTCAGCAATCCACTCTATTTCATAAAACCGATATACCTGACCACATACATGTGAAAAAGATAAATGATCTCCAATATATGTATTTCATGTGGAACCAGCAATCATCAGTTGGTCCAGATAATTATCTCCCATATATATATATACAATCAATGCTCGGTATCTTCAAACTTTAATGGAATGGCTTCAATTTACTCCACCCTCCAACTCTTCATCCATCCATATCATTGAAATTCTGATAATGAAACACCCAAATTCTTTGTTGATACCAATATTATAGTCATGCTTATCTTGACCTTAAGTTATTCTGACCCATTATGTATAGAACCTTATCCATTTAAATACACAGAAGAGGAATGAGAAGGATATAGGCTGAATTTGTAATATTTGAAATACAAGTGTATTGCTTATATGAGATAGAGTGGATTACTTATGGTAGTAACTTGAAAGTCTGCAGTCAAATCCCCTATATTACATCCAGATTCCAAGTGTATATATAATAAATAATTATAACTCAGACTATGTAACTGAAGCATAAGTAATTGTGCCTTCCAATGAATAATGTAAAGTAAATAAACTCACTCTATCTTTTTAATAGTTTATTTACATTATATAATTCATTGGAATGCAGAATTACTTTCATATATATGAATTTATTTCTAATGATGAACTACTAGAGGGTATATAAAATTCTAAAAAATTTCTTTGTCACATGATAAATTTTAAAAATGTCATTTTGAAAAGGTTCATATGAATGATAATCGATTAGATGATATTAAATTAAGTTGTATATCAATGAATTATCTATTATTTTGATTTATTAATGATTTATTGATTAAGAGATATATATAAATATTATTAACATGTTATTATTTAAATGTGTACATTTTCAATTGTAACGGGGTACCCTATCCGTGAGAATAACACATGTATATGACATACGCGTATTTACGTAATTAAAACATAATAGTTTTTTTTTTCTCTTTTCTTAAAATTAGAACACCAATATATATATATATAAGTAATTCTGCACGGTACTCTTATTGCTTGCCCAGCATATTTATGGATGTCAATTATTGACTCCAAGCGCCAATCCTATCTACAAATAAATAAGAATTAGGTTGGGAGAGATCGAGTATCAATTTTGAATAAACAGAGCTCCTACCTCTGGCTAGCTCTCTCAGGGTGTGTGGTTATTAACTGTGGGAAAGATATGGAGGGGGGACAAATGCGCACATAGACGCATGAACGATTCTCTGAATATATATATTTTTTGTTTTTACCACTACTTTCTATCTCTACAATACAATCTAAATTTAAAGAAGTCAACACTAAATGCACACACTTGTACTTAAAACAAAGATTTAATAATCATTAATGTAAAAACAAAATCCCATAATGATTATTTACTGGCTTGTGCTCCAATATTTGAATATAATGCATGCAAATACATATACTGCATAGATACATAATATAATAAAACAAAAAAATCATAGAATACAAAACAAATGAAATAAGTCATTATTTAGTCTATTCATCCATATAACTATGTTTGATGATATATCAAAAATTTCTTTTTTTCTTTCTTTTAGCCTTTACACTATTATTTTATTGGAAATAAATTCATATTTACAAGGTGAATAGCATTTAAGAAATTGTTCGTATTACCATGATTTTTTCCCTGGGGTGTAGATGAATGGCGTTTGTTTGCTCAATATTGCAGTGTGGTGAATATGTGTCTTTTTTGGTAAATGTCTCACTGTCGATTTCTCAATGCAAGATCATTATCATTTGGTGAAGGTCATCTGCTTATGGTTTAGAAGGGGCTTTGTTCCTATGTAGATGGCATCGGTAGTATCTCTGCAGGATGGCTGGCAGAGCCTGGCCCATTTTGGTCTTTACCCCAGCATATTCATGGCTGATGGTTATATATAATTTTTAAGCTTATATTTTTGTGATCCTGCTAGTAGAATTAATAATTCTAGAATGTCTGCCAAAGTCTGACTCTCAAAACTCATTAATTAATAACCATTGTTCCTTTTTTTCTTTTTATTCTTTCTCTCTTTTCTTTCAAACGAATCCACGTGGTATTCTTAGGTTTGCAAAAACCTTTTAGCAACTTTTCTTTCTTGATGTTTTAGAATTTTAATCAACACATTGAAAATCCACGTTCGACCATTCATTGTCTTTTACTACTAACATTTTCCTTTTAATTAAAATAACTTTTATCTATCAAGATATCAATCATACATTTTTGATTCTTTTCTTACATTTAACATATTTCTTTTGACAATTCTGTACTCCATCTTCCATCTTGAAAAGAAAACCTGGCCAGGTAACTTTTCATTCTTTTAGTGAATTCATTACACTTATTCACCCATACAGCAATATAAATACACACGCTTTTAAACAAAATACAAGAGCACAAATCCTATAATCCCCCTCCCTCTTCTGTTTTAATCTGTTTTTAGTTCCCCATTTAAGACATACACACACACACGAAAAAAAAAGAAAGAATCAAATTTATTATCGATTCTGATTAAATATATATGCGTGCCCATATACTACCCTACTATAGAACAGGGTTTGAACCCAGCCCTGTTATAATACCCCCCTCTTCGAAAGCCTTCAAATACCATTTGAGTATTTGAATGGCTCATCCCTAAATCATAAAACAACTCAAAAATAATGAGCAAAACAAAAAGACAAACACACACCCACACAACAAAAAAAAAATTAATATGCGTATTCTCAAATCTACTTTATTTACTTTTCCACCCTGCCACTTTAGAACTAAGAAGTAAAACAACCAACAACCCAGCGATACACTCTGGGTCCAACCACCACTCACGTGCACATTGCCTGCGATGCACAACATAAACTAACCTCATTCCAACTTGCTTTAGTTACACGACCCCCAAAAAAAATTATATATAAAAAAAAACTTTTTTTTTTTTTGTAAATGGAAGGACTTTCCTAACCACACTCTGCTACTTCCGAGTCTTAGAAGTGTATATAGTTAAAATAATACCCGACTCTTATTTTGAGTCTTTAGGTTAAGTATAAGTTGCCCTAGACCTTGCTCACTTCTGGAGTCTTACAGGTGGGACTGTACACGAATGCCATGCCCTCTTTGGAGTCTTAATGGCTTGAGTTAACAGCCTTTTGGTGTCTGCATCTTATTTTGGATAGGTTGACCATGTCAGTAATTAGCAGCAGCTATATACAGTGCACAACACATGTGCCCGATCCAGCAATGCCCCATCATCCACCAACAGAATTGCGAAACCGCTCCCCTTCCACAGCTCCACAGCCACAACTTATCTGACTCTCTGAGCTTACACACAAAAAAAAATATATATTAAAATTGTATACACATACCCAAAAAAAAAGTCTACTTTTCCATCTAGTTGGCTTTCTATAGAATCCCATATAACAAATACGATGAATATTAACCCACAACCTAGCAATAATACAAAAAAAAACTTTCCAGAATCAGTGTTCATTTACGTTGGTTGATATATGTACTTGAAGTCGATCAATTTCTTGTCCATCTTTTAACATTGGTAAACTCGACCTTTTCCCCAGTCATGGGTCAGCCTACACAACTGTTGCCATTTTTCATTTCCACAATACCATTGCTGTACTGTTTCATAATCTTGTTCTCTAAGATTCTTTAATTTCCAATTTAGGCTCCTATCCTCTTTGCTGAATCTTATTATTTCTTTCGCAGCTAATTCATTTATAAGAGCTATTTTTTTTACTTCAAACATTGGATTGCTGCTGAAATACTCCCATAAACTTTTTATATGCTCAACTGGAGCTTCTGTCATATGACTGGCAAACACCCCATCATCTAACAATTTTTTTACTTCAATCTGGGCTGATGAGTACTTTATCGCGGCTTCTCGTACTTCTGCTATCTTTATCTTATCTCCCTGCTTTCTTCTTCTTCGCATTCACTCTGATTTTCTCCTACTTTCTTTTCACTAGACTTCTCGTCTTTACCTATACTTTCTTCCTCTACTGGCTCTTTCTCGCTCTCTTCCCTTAGACACTTTTCCTCTTTCCCTTCTATTTTCTGTTCTAATTCTTGCAATCTCTTCTCAAACTTTTCCTCGAATTCCTTGAATCTACTTTCCAATTTTGCCATAATAATTTCTATCATGCTTAATTCTCCCTCCTTTTCTTTCTTCTGCTGATCCATTTTTTTTTCAATAATCTTGTTCGCATTTGCTTTATTTTAATTTATTTGTATACATCTATCACTGTTTCCAATAATGACCAATTATAACAATTTTGTGTCTACTTTTTCTACATCAAACACACCAGACCTGCTTTCCCTCTCCAAAGTACTGCGTTACCTGTCTAATTTCCCTTTCTAACCCACTCCAAACCTATTCTCTGATCTCTCTTTAAAATTCACCGAAACAATCATAATATTTCATGTTAATTCTTTTTATCACTATTATCTAACACTTATATTTCTGTTATACTTAACTGTTATATTTAATTCTTATATTTAACTTATATTCTGTCCTCCCTCTACTTTCCACTCTTTGAAAACTCCTTAGTTGGGATGCCATTGTAACAGGGTACCCTATCCGTGAGAATAACACATGTATATGACATACACGTATTTACATAATTAAAACATAATAGTTTTTTTTCCTCTCTTCTTAAAATTAGAACACCAATATATATATATATATATAAGTAATTCTGCATGGTACTCTTATTGCTCACCCAGCATATTTATGGATGTCAATTATTGACTCCAAGCGCCAATCCTATCTACAAATAAATAAGAATTATGCTGGGAGAGATCGAGTATCAATTTTGAATAGACAGAGCTCCTACCTCTGGCTAGGTCACTGAGGGCGGGTGGTTATTAACTGTGGAAAAGATATGGGGGGGAACAAATGCGAACATAGATGCATTAACAATTCTCTGAATATATATATTTTTTGTTTTTACCACTACTTTCTATCTCTACAATACAATCTAAATTTAAAGAAGTCAATACTGAATGCACACACTCATACTTAAAACAAAGATTTAATAATCATTAATGTAAAAACAAAATCCCATAATTATTTACTGGTTTGTACTCCAATATTTGAATATAACGTATGCAAATACATATACTGCATAGATACATAAATATAATAAAACAAACAAATCATAGAATACAAAACAAATGAAATAAGTCATTATTTAGTCTATTCATCCATATAACTATGTTTGATGATATATCAAAGATTTCTTTTTTTCTTTCTTTTAGCTTTATGCTTTATTATTTTATTGGAAATAAATTTGTATTTATGAGGTAAATAGCATTTAAGAAATTGTTCGTATTACCTTGACTTTTCCCCTGGGAGTGTAGATGAATGGCATTTGTTGTTCAATATTGCGGCATGGTGAATATGTGCCTTTTTGGTAAATGTCTCTCTGTTGATTCCTCAATGTAAGATCATTATCATTCGGTGAAGGTCATTCTGCTTATAGTTTAGAAGGGGCTTCATTCGTATGTAGACAGCATCGGTAGTATCTCCGCAGAATGGATGGCAGAGCCCGGCCCATTTTGGTCATTACCCCAGCCTATTTATGGCTGATGGTTATATATAATATTTAACCTTAAATTTTTGCAATCCTGCTAGTAGAATTAATAATTCTAGAATGTCTGCCAAAGTCCGACTCTCAAAACTCGTTAATTAATAACCATTGTTTCTTTTTTTCTTTTTATTCTTTTTCTCTTTTCTTTCAAACAAAACCACATGGTATTCTTAGGTTTGCAACAACCTTTTAGCAACTTTTCTTTCTTGATGTTTTAGAATTTTAATCAACACCTTGAAAATCCATGTTCGACTGTTCATTGTCTTTTACTACTAACATTTTCCTATTAATTAAAATAATTTTTATCTATCAAGATAGCAATCTATACATTTTTGATTCTTTTCTTACATTTAATATATTTCTTTTGACAATTCTGTACTCCGTCTTCCATCTTGAAAATAAAACCTGGCCATGTAACTTTTCCTTCTTTTAGTGAATTCATCACACTTATTCACCCATACAGCAATATAAATACACACACTTCTAAACAAAATACAAGAGCACAAACCCTATAACCCCCCTCCCTCTTCTGTTTTAATCTATTTTTATTTCCCCATTTAAGACATACACACACACATGAAAAAAAAGAATCAAATTTATTATCAGTTCTGATTAAATATATATGCATGCCCATATACTACCTTACTTTAGAACAGGGTTTGAACCCAGCCCTGTTATACTATATTAGCGATCACAAATATGGAACCTGTACAGCAATTTTAGAAGAATCTCTGAATGAGACACTGTATAATTAGGATTATTATGTAAGGACTTTTTTGCTTATCTGTGGCAGCAGATATAATGAAAATTATGCTCATAACTTTTTTTTGTTTATCAGCTTACAGTAATATTTCTGTACATAATGTATGACCCAAAACAACAATTCTTGTTCCTATGTGGCCCAGAAATGCCCAAAGGTTGGGCATAACCTCATTATTTTTAGTTTTTGAGTCCCAATGCTCAATGATATAAACAAGAAACCATTCAGGAAAGTAAATTTAATGCACTACTATTTGGCAATCACTGATTACTCAAGATTACTATAGATGGCACTAGTATAGAATGTTACAATTTTTTATCAGATGTTGTGTAAGATAATGTTATAAAGTGGTTATAAAAAAGCATTGTTGCAATAACAGAGGTAAATATTTAATTTTTTTATAATGTAATTTCATGGATTGCACAAACATTATTTAACATAGAGGACAGCAATGATGGCCAATGTGTTGTCATGATTTAAGATTGATATAACTGTTTTAGAAAAACTCGTTATCTGGAGAAAGAAATTATAATAAAACATGTAAATGGCTTCAAATTTTTTTTTTAGAAAGACAGGTTAATGGGTGAAAGGAGACTGCATGCTATTGGATTTGCTGCAAAGTTCTAATTTATTACTTTTTTATTCTTGGTTTCTCATTATATCAATGAAACATTAATGGTATTAAAACTCAACTTGCAGAATCACATCAATGTTTGCATTTTATTGATACATATGCTCCAATATTTTATTAGAAGAACTGAAAAATCTTTTGTTCCTTGATGGATAGCATTATTACAATACTATTAAAAGATGCACCTTTTTTTATTTCTTATTGGTTAGCAATATTAAAACATCTACTTTTTCTTCTTTTAACATTAATACACATGTTGATACAAATAATAGATTTTATCTAAAATTTGTTAAAAATAATGGTATTGTGCTGTAAACTGCATGGTCTGCTGGTATTAAATAGTTTATAACATATGGATTAACTATCACAAATGTTTGGATTATGTAGAACAATCCCAATAAAAAAAAACCATTGATGCATTCACATTCGAAACAATGACAATCACTGGATTACATTACAGCTAGAAGATAGAATACTTGAAAAGTTTGTGCAACATGAACAATTTTAAGATCAAATTATGACATATTTCAGATAAGAATACTCCAAGATTAGAATCAATTACCACAAATATTTGGTTTAGGAAAAAAAATTCCAATAAAAAAACATGGATGCATCCACACTCAAAACATTGGCATTTACTAAACAGAATACTGGAGAAGTTTATATAATATACACAATTATAAGATCCAGATTATGTCATATCTCAGATAAGAATGTTCCAAGATTAAAATGATAGTTTCATTAAATAAATATGTTATTTAAATAATATTCATAAGAAATTTGATTATCATTCTTGAAAAGCATCTATTGTTAATGCTAAAAATTTCAACAACTATTAAATACTAAAGTTGCCATTTTAGCTTTTTGCTATAATCATATTACTGAGACATCAAGTGCATTATAGATACAAATAAATCTATTTTCGGTTTCATTATTTTAAAAAAAGAACTACTATTTTTTTGCCATCGATTCTATTATTAATGATATTTCTTGTTAAACTTTATAACCGGTATAGAAGTTTAAAGACAGAAATTCAGTGAGGTGATAAGCAGATTTGGAAAACAATTGGTAGAATAAAACTTCAAAAGAAATACAGACATGCATTAAACAAGTCATATGACATTGTTAAAAATATGGTGTCAAGAATATTTTAAACAGGTAGTACGATTGTTTTATTATCTTTAGACTTATGATATTGCACATTTACATTTGGACAACGACGTCAGCTCAATGAATATAAAGTTTTTTCCTAATCTTAAATGGAAAGGTTGAAGATTTGATTTGATACTTGAAGAAAGTTTTAAAACATAATGGGGAATATATTAACTTCAAAAATATTGAAATTTTTTAGCAATATATGATTCCATGAAATTATGTGATCTAATCTAAATATTGCTTTTAGGATTCCAATTTTTAAAATAAAGGGAATGAACAAGATTTAATGCGATTTTAGAGAAGCAAGAAATACCAGAGACATGATTTTTATTTCAATACTAAAGCAATTGCATATCAGGAACAAAGAAATAATTTATGTATCATTTTTATCGATTTCTTTAAGGCATTTGTTCAATCAAACAACCAGGTCTGTGACCTGTTTGCAATTAAGTAGTTGTTCACTCAAGTGTATTTGGATTACTCAACTTCTAGATGATAAAATAAGATGTGTTTTTATTTCAGGTGAAAACTAATCTTAAACGAAGAGCTAATTTTGGTGTCAATTTTTATGAGTAACTTTTAAAACTATTTATAGGTGACTACAAATCTTGGATCAAGATGTGGTAAGATTTAAAAAGGTGTTTTTTATTTAAGTTGGTTATGATTAAAAATAAAAACGATCTTCAATCTTCTTGAACTCTGAATTTACAGTATTCTGACGGTTGTGAAATCTTTGCTATTTCAAAAGCTACTCTATAGAAAATACTTAATGTTTGAATATTGGGTTTAATTACTAATGCTTATCTTTTTAAACCATCAAACATCACATGATCAGCATCCATTGATTACTCTGGCTTGTACTGAATGATACTACTGTACGGAGAGTTTTGCCTTCCTGTGTTTAGCTTTTTACCTTGTATGATTATAAACCTGAGAATGTAAGCCAATTTAAATAAGCTTTTTAAATAGAAAAATGAACATAGGCATTGAAATTCTGCACAGACTCCAATCTGCTGCTTTTAATCAATTTTAAAATATTAAAAATATTAACTTTTTGTCCTCTGTGATAATTCCTTTTTTTAAAAAAAAACTAATTCATACGCTCTTTTCCAAGAATATTATATAATGAATAAATAATGCCTGAAATATTTATTTATTCTATCTAGAATTATCCCTACTTCCAAACTGATTTGAAGCTAATGGTTCTTGTCAGAGAGATGCTATAATATTCAGACACTAGATCTAAAATACCAATTCAAGTCCAGCATATATCTAAATACTTAACTATTAAGTAGACAATCTGAAATTTTCAGACACCTTTATGTCTTCAAATTCAGCTATCTAACTTAAACATCTATATGGGTCTGAATAATTTTCAGCTACACGATATATTAATAACCTTAGCCATGTTTTATTAATTTTCTAATTGAAAACAAAATCTGAAGAGGTCAGTATTTTATGAATAACAGCTAGAATTAAAGGCTTTACATTTTGTTCTCTTGGGAAAGATTTATTATATGGGTATTCTTTCCTTATCAATGAAACTTCATGTGACACTCATCATTAATGGAGTATAAAGCAAATATCAGAGTTTAAAACATAATTTGATAGATTTATCACAAGTCAACATTATTAGTTAGCATTTTTTTAAAAAACATTAAAAAATTTGTTCATTTTTTGAAAGTGTTTAGATGAAACATAAATGATGTTTATCTTCGGTTGTTCTGATTTACAAATAAGTTTTAAATATTAGATGTCTAGACCCATTTATTTAATTTTAGTATAAAATATAGATTTTATACAGAAGTGAACGTTTAGCACTTTCAAAACCTCTCACTAGGTGGAACAAAATAATATGCCATATTTTATGTTAACAGATAAACTTATAAAAACAAACATATATATTTTTAATACAAAATTTAAAACAACTTTATTTTATTTAATGAGAAAATTATATATGTTTAGAGCAAATATGAGTTTGAATAAGAGTGAAATGTGCATCATCCTGAAAACAGTTAACTCGTGCAAATTCAAGATGTAACTTTGCTAAAATACTTGCTAGAACCTAGGATCCGAATAAAATAAGATCTTAAAGAATATAACAAATAAATGATTATAAATAATTTGATTAAGATAAATATATAAAATATAAATAACATTTAAACACAGATGTAATTTATTTTGATATAGTTAATGAGTAATATTTCAAGCATCCTTCAACTATCCACACTATCTTCTACAACTGATACATGACCACACACATGTAGAAAAGATAAATAATCTCCAATATACATATTTCACACTAAACCAGCACTCATCAGTTGATCCAGATTATCATCTTCAATACATATATACAATCAATGCCTAGTTTATATTAAGATAGGAAATCTTCAAATATTAATAGACAAGCTTCAATTTTCTCCACTCTCCAACCCTTTGGCCATCCATATTATTGAAAATCTGAGGATGAAATGCTCAAAGCCCTTGATGATGCCAATATAATTGTCATATTATTGTCATTGGGTATGACAATAATATTGGCATGATAAAGGACTTTGAACATTTCATCTTGGGATTGTTAATGATATGGATGGCTGAAGGATTGGAGAGAGAAGACTGAAGCTTGTCCATTAAGATTTGATGATTTGTTATCTTAATATAAACTGATCAGTGATTGTATATATAAGTTGGAGATGGTGATCTGGACCAACTGATGAGTGATGGTTCAGCATAAAATTTGTATATTGGAGATCATTTATCTTTTTCACATATATGTGGTCATGTGCATGTCCCTTATAATACATTAAGTTTAGTATAGACAATATACATGTATTTAAATATTACAAATTTAGCTTCTAATCTGCTCATTCCTCTTCTGTATAGGTAAATGGGCATATGGACTTCATCTCAGTGAGGTATCAGATTGCCTTAAGGTCATCATGGGTATGACATTATATATATATATATATATAATACAAATAAAATGAAACTATTGTAATAACAATAAAAATAATAAATATATCAGTAATGAACACTTATATCCAGTCTTTCAATCCGCAGAAGTACCTTTGGTTAATTTCTTAACTCTCCTCAACTGCCATTAAATTTAAAATCGTTAATAGAAGAAAATGTCACCAACTCAAATCCCATGAATCCCGAATTTTAACATTAGCAGCTTGTCTATTAATTACATTAATTTTATTTCTATTTATTAAAATTGCATTCTTAATGTTTTTTATTACGGTTTCTCTTTTCATGATAAATCTTTATACTTTCAATATCAAACACATTTATATTTACATGTTCTTTCATGATACAAGAAAACTGAAGCAGTCATAAAATCTCTATTAGTTTTACTTTTCACTTACTTGTATAAAAATTCATGCTTCTTTAATTTTTTTTCAATACTGCACTCTGATTCACCTATGTATGATAACATACATCCACAAAAATTTTATATACAACATTATTTTTCTGCTTGATATGTATGACATTTTTAGAATTATTCACTAACTTATTAACATTATTTGTAATATAGAATGAAACATTAATCACATCCTTATATATATCCATAAAAAAAATTTACTTGAGCATTTGAAATATATGGAACAGATATCCATTTTTTATTATCAGTCTTCAATTCTTTTAAATTAATATAACTCTTTTTAAATTGACACAAAGTATTGCTAATCTGTTCCATCTTATAACCAACTTCAAGAAATTCCTTGGCAAATATCTCAATATTTTTTTAATTTATCACACTTGTAACAATATAATTTTTCATTACAAAATTAAAAAATCTAAATCTTGCTACCTTATGGATAATTGGTACTTTTGATTTACAATTTATATATCCCCTTTTTTTGCAATGATTTTATTATTAATGTATAACTTAAAACTATTATCTCTTATTAGAATTATATTCTTCTCCTTTTACTTTCTTTGCATTTCTTCATATATTCATTGCTTTAACTCCCCTCATATACACTTTAATGCAAAAAAAATTAATTATTTCTTTATTTTCCTGACAGTTTCGACTCTCCTGCAGTCTTCATCAGAGCAATCTTAATTTCCTCTACCTTTTAAATAATATTTACTAAGGCTGTAACTTTATGAATAAACGTCTGAAAAATTCGAAGGTAGGGACCTCTACAGGCCTTAACAACAAGCTTATGATCAAATAACTGATTTTGTTAATTAAAAAGATAGAAGAAATTGAGATCACTCTGATAAAGTTTGCAGGACTGTTGAAACTGTCCTGAAAATAAAGAAATCATTAAAAAAAATTTTTGCTATGAGGGGAGTTAAAGCAATATATATTATCTCTTATAATAATTAAATCCAAATACTTAATACTTTTATCCTGTTTCTTTTCAATAATTCATTTCAAGCCATTCAAATTATTTAACTCCTCTACAAGGAAATTTATAATATTTATATTTTCACAAATAAAAACATTATCCAAAATATCTTTTGTAAATTTTAATATCTTTAAAATTACACATATCTAAAATACTTCTCTCATATGTAAACAAAGCAAACTTGCAAACTTGCACAACAACAGGCTGTTAAGAGTTTTTAGGATTTGGGGAAAATACTATTGCTTCATTTGATTTTGTAGATAGAATTAAAAATATAGTGATTAATGAGAGATATTATTGCTTCATTGGATGTAAAGAAATAAATGGTTCTATTTGTAGAGTGGATTCCATAAAAATAATTGAACTTGCACTAAAAAGTAAAAGTGTTTGCAAATTTATAATATAATTTATTTTTGATTCTTTAAAATGTTTTGATGATAACATTGTTGCTTCTTTTGGAAATGGATATTACAAAATGTCTAGAAGTTGGCCTATGGGTCAGCCTGTTCTTGCACAAACTTGAATTTTGTTTTGTCTACATATAAGAGGAGTATTTTAGGTATCTGTATTTTTAAAGATAATAAAATTTACAAAAGGTATGTGAATAATGTATTTATTTATGGAAATGCCAATATTTTAAAGTTGCTTGTAGAGGAGTTAAATAATTTGAATGGCTTGAAGTAGTCTATTGAATGGGAACAGAACAACAGTATTAAGTATTTAAATTTAATTATTACAAGAGATAATAGTTTATTAAAACAGGCAAAACTCTCCATACAGTAGTGCCACTTAGTGCCAACCAGAGTAATCAATGGATGCCAGAGGCTTCTGGCATTGGCACTATTGTATGGAGAGTTTTGCCTGTTTTAATAACAGTATCTGGTATCCATTGATTATTCTGGTTGGCACTGAGTGGCACTACTGTATGGAGATTTTTGCTTGTTTTAATAACAGTAATGTGCTAGCATAATAAATAGTGATCATGAGATAGTAGTTTAACAAATTATAAATTAATAATCAAACTATTGCAAAAAAGAGGATATATAAATTGTAAATCAAAAGTACCAATTATGCATAAGATGACAAATTTTAGATCTTTTTTGTTTCATAATGAAATATTGTGTCATTATCAGTGTGATAAATTAAAAAATATTGAGATATTTGTCAAGGAATTGCTTGAAGTGGATTATAAGATTAAACAGATTAATAATAATTTATGTCACTTTAAAAAGAGTTATAATGGTTTAAAGGAGCTGAAGATTAATAATAAAAAATGGATATTTATTCCATATATTTCAAATGCTCAAGTAAAATTTTTTAAGGATGTATTTAATGTTTCATTTTATGTCACAAATAAGGTTAATAAGTTAGTGAATAATTCTAAAAATGTCATACCTATCAAACAGAAGAGTAATGTTGTATATCAAATGTTTTGTGGATGTATGTTATTGAAAAAAAATTAAAGGAGAATGAATTGTTATTTACAAACATGTGAAAAGTAAAAATAATAGTGAATTAATGACTGCTTTAGTTTTCTTGGATCATGAAAGGTAATGTAAATATAAATTTAAGTTTGATAAGGAAAGTGTTAAGATTTTTCATGAAGAGAGAAACCATAATATAAAAAAATTAAGGAGGCAATTTTAATCAATATAAATAAAATGAATATAATTAATAGACAAGCTGCTAACATTAAAATTGGGGATTTGTCAGATTTAAGTTGATGACATTTCCTTCTGTTATGTTTGTTGAATTTAACAGCAGTTGAGGTGGGTTAAGGAATTAACTGAAAGTCCTTCTGTGGATTTGAAAGATTGTATATAATAGTTAATTACCATTGTATTTATTGTTTTTATTGTTATTACAATATATATATATATTTATGGTTGATATTAGGTCTGCCATTAATTTAATTACTAGTTATGTGCTAATTATATATAGCCATTCTTAACTGGGCATGGAAAGTACAAAATAAAGCATAACGATTCTTTAGTTTGCATTTAGAATCTATAGTGATGACACAGTCATTCTATATTAGTAATACCATCTCTGTAAGGTGAGAACAAATTTCAGAATATAATAACTAGTGTCCTATATAACCTTTGTATGTATAATAGCATCAGAGATAAACTTTTAACTTGTAAAAGTTTGTTAAATTTAACGCTATACACTCCAGAAAAAAATATAAAAATTAAATCACTTTCATTTATTTTTCAGATTTTATATTGATGTTTAACCAAACAGTACTGCCTAGCATGAAATGTACATCTGTAGATGATCATGTGACCTCACTGAAATTGACTTATAACCAAAGTTTAAAAATATAGAATTAATTTCTATTCATTTTAGTAACCTTGTAAACCTGCAACAAACTAAAATATATGTAGAATTAATTTAATTGACATTCAGAGACATCTGCTGATTGAAATTTCATGCTTTCTAGAGTCATTGTCTGGTTGAAATATCCACTGAAGAGCTTGGACAATAAATAACATCAATCATTTTTATTCATTATGATTATGGCTTCAGCACTGAAGGATACAACATTATATTTCACTTCACTGGAAGTTACTGGATATTATTTTTCAAATAAATGCTGTTTAAATTAATATTGATTATACAAAAGAAATTTTTGATAAAAAGATTATTCCTGGAGTAGTATATATCAGTGGTCTTCAACCTTTTCACACCTGCGGACTGGCAAAAATAAGAATAAGATTTCACAGACCGGCAAAAGTTTACAGATAAATTTTCTTAAAGATGTAAACTGCTTAGCTTTAGATGAGTATAATTGTTATAACTGACCAAAAACAGCACACTAGTTACTGTGTATTGTAATAGTGTTGCTTACCTTCACATGCTGAACACTCTTTCTCGAGTTGCGCAGTCATACTGCTATAGAAAACAGTACAATAACAATCATTCTCATTAATGTGCTAGCATTTTATGTATATTATTTCATTGTTAAAACATGCAAGAATAAAATGTTATTCACCTGAATGTTGGGAAATATCACAGCTAGTGTAATTACATGACAATGATTATGATAAATGTAATATCTGTATTTAATGTTAAATATACAAGATGAAGTTATATATATATAGTTTGTATAATAAAAAACTTTTTTTTTAATTTTGAATTTTTTTAAAAAAATAATAAAAAATTTAATTCTCCCCTCCCCCCACAAACATCTGTGATAAATAGAAAAAGAAATTAATTTACGTATGATTGATTAGATTTTGTTTTCATTCTGTTTCTTTTTTTTTAATCGGGTAAAAATGCGATGAATAAATAAATAAAAATTGTTTATATTAATTAAAAGTTTAAAATCTTATTATTTTGTTATTACAAACTTTCCTGCCAGTCTTGCGTGTACCGGCAGAAAACTTCTGCGGACTGGCGGTTGAAGACCACTGGTGTATATTATCCCTTATTTTTGTAAGAAAGGATATGTAGGTCAGAGTAGTTTGTGCTTAAATGAAAAGATAAAGATGCTTAAAAGTAGGGTCCGAAATAAATATCTCAGTTCTGCTTTATATATCCCTGAAAATTAATAAAAATATCAAATGGATTTTTCACTTGTTAGTTTATAAAAAGTTTAAGCACTAAAAGTGCAATCTCTGGAACCAATCTGAGGATCTTATACTCTAAAGCCTGTTATTTCACCACTGCACTAAACACATAGATCCAACTGAAAAATCTTACATTTCAGAACCTGTGATTTCACTACTGCACTAAATTCTTGGAACCAACCTCAGAACCTTACATTCAAGAACCTGTTATTCCACTACTGCACTAAATCTCTCGAACCAAACTGAGAACCTTACACTCCAGAACCTCTCATTCCACTACCTCACTAAAGCCCTGGATTTATCCTGAGGACCTTACATCCCAAAGCCTGTCATTATTCCCCGATTGCACTCAACCATGTAGAAAAAATATATAAATAGTATTTTGTAAATGACAATCTTCTTAAATATCAAAATTAATACATTATTCCAATCAGATGATACATCTTTATAACTTAGGCATTTGATATATAACTTTGTCAACAATTTTATATTGCATCACTGGCTTCTTTTAAGATATCAATTATAATGCCATCATTTTCTAGAGCTTTTCCTTCTCAGATTTTAATTATGTGTCTCACCTTTTCACTTAAAATGCTACAATTCAGAGAATCATAATAATAGTAAGGGATACTTTGTTTTTGTTCTTCAATACTATGTAATTGTAATTGTTTATAGAACTCTTCCATATACTTCATGATGTCATCTTTATTTTTAATAATAGTTCAATTTTTTTTCTAATTGCAGAAATAACTTGCTTTTCAATACCAAGTTGTTTCAGAAACTTTTATTCTTTTCTTTTCTGTAGCTTTCCTTCTCAATTCACAATTGTATTTTAGTTTTTTATATCTTTATTAACTTTTTTATACCACTAATTTCAATTTTTTTTCAACATATTATTTTTAATTTATCTTTCTACTTTCCTTCATGCATTGTTTTGTGTCAGTATTAGTAAAGTGCTGTTTTTTTGTATCTACTGTCTGTTTAGCAACCTTTAATAGCATATCAGTTATGATTCCATTCAAATCTGAACTACCCTCAAAATCTGTTAATATTTGAAAATGGAAAAGTTCTAATTTAAATTCAATGGTTTGTTTCTGACGACAAGAAATATCCACTGCTAATAGTAGTCTTATCAATTTCTATCTAGTTTTGCATTAACACTTTTACATCTCACTAATCAAAGCTCACCTCTTGAATCAAATTCTATTAATAATATTACAATCTAAAATCACACACATTTTCTGTTAGTCAAAATATAATCTCTCTCTGCTGCAATTTTATTTGGCTGCTTTTACGTTCATTTTCATTTAGCATTTTTCTCAAAGAAAGAATTTATAATATATAGTTTTTCTTTTTCTACAAATTCTACAGTCTGTGCTCTCTCTGTCTTATTACTCACACTATAACACAGAGTAATAAATGTATAACAATTCTTCCATGAAATTCTCTTATGATAATTTTTAAATGCGGTTTAGTCTGATCAAAACATTTTGTACGTCTATATAAAAAAATCCTCTATTTCTTTACTACAATGAGAAAGGTTAGGGTCATAAATTTGAATTATCTGTGTTTGGTATCTTCCATTAATTTCAATAACTAATTTGGCCAATTTGTCTGATGTACCTTTAGTCTTCATAATGTTGTTCCTCCATTTTTGTTTCAAATGACTCTTCATCTTTTTTTCTAGCTTCATAAAATTCAATAATGTCCTGTTTAATAATAAATAGTTATTCTTTCAATTTGTGACATCTTCCTTCACTTACAAGTGATCTTCATTTGTAAGTATCTAAATAGAAAGACATTGACTGGCATCCTGAATACATGTTCAGAAATTCTTACCCATCTCTGTTGCCAACTATTGCCTTGGCTGATGACTTCACAACCTCAAGAAATTAATGCCATAATTTAGTTTTAATAATGGATGATTGTAAGTATATACATATGTGTAAAGTACATTCACACACACATTTATCCTGCTATCAGAAAAACTCAATGGATATTTCAATAAAGAACTATCACGTGAGAAAAAAAGTTCTGATGGCTCCTGATCACAATTTCAAGCCAGTAAACCCATCTTGTTAGCTGCAACAATGAGAATTTAGGCAATGAGCATTAAAAATTCTCCTAGCCTAATTCCTTTAGGGACTCATGGAAGAATCAATGAGATTTCTTTCAGCTAATAACAAACTAGTTTTGCAGCCACCTTTATGTATAATAATCACCTACATTTTCATCATTTTCTATGATCGATTTCCAATGTTTCTATAGTTATATATAGATCTATATTTATAATTTAAAACATGTTTTCAACAATCCATAATAATAATAAAAATTTCACTCAAATTTATTATATATTTATATTTCCATCCTTTAACTACACACCCAATAATGCTGATTCCAGTGTTTCTTCCTTTTTTCCCTTAGGCAAGCCTTTGAGGATTAAAAAAGCACTGTTGACAGGTTTAGTAAGCTGGTAGTCCTTAGTTGTGATCTTTTCCTAACATAGTACAATCACTAATGAGTCAGTTTAAACTGAATTTAGGTGAGGCAGAAGTTTTGGATGTCAATGAATGTGTGAATTTACTTGATACAAATTATTTAAGACCTGAATGGAGGACTGCATTTATGGCTAAAGAATTGTTAAAATTTAAGACTAGCTATTAGTGAAATTCATCTCTCAGGGAGAAAAAGTTTTATTAGAAAAGATGGATGGATAAAAGTTTTTTTTTTTGAAAAGGCAGACCAGTCAGGGAAAGAAGAATGCATAGTGTCGAATTTGCTATAAAATCTAATTTAGTATATGTTCTATTATTAGAATTTCTCATTATATCAATAAAAGATTAATAATCTTAATACTTGCTTTGGGTAAAGGTATTAGAGCTCATTTTATCAATGCCTACACTCCAACCTTAGATTGGGAGAATTCAGAGAAGGTTTTGATTCCTTGTTAGATAATATTATTACAGCTATAACTATTGAATGGTCAAATTTTTCTTCTTGAAGACTATAGTGCACATGTTGGGGAAAATAGGAGATTTTGTCCAAAAGTTATTGCAAATAATGGTATTGGGGTTGTAAATTTAAATGGTTTGTTACTGTTAAATTTATACACAACACATGAATTGACTTTTAAAACAGGCAAAACTCACTATATATATTGCCACACACAGCAAGCTAGAGTAATCAATGGATGCCAGAAGGCTTGTGCATAAAATCCCCATCTAGTGCGAACTCATCCAATATCCCCAGACTAGTTTCTAGCTTATGGCCTTCGTCAGTGAGGAGCCTTGGATATGAGAGCACGGCATACATTGATTACTCTAGCTTGCTGGGTGTGGCAATATATATAGTGAGTTTTGCCTGTTTTAACAACAGTTATATCCAAGCGTAAGAGGTGGTGGTCATGTGATGTTTATGAATTGACTCTCACAAACATTTTGTTTAGACAGAAAAATCACTAGGAAACAACATGAATGCTTTCACCCTAGAAACAATAGCATTTAATAATTATTATTAGGAGTCAAAAAACAGAATCACATTACACAAGCAATCACAAAATTAGATTGTTTAACAGATCATAGATTAATATGTTCTAACATTAAAATGATAGTTTCATTTAAAATAGATGTTATTCTATTTAACAAAAAAAAATGATGTTCATCCTATAGAAGAATATACTATATGTACTAAATTTCAATGGCTATTAAACAGTAAAATTGCCAATTTGGACATTCAGAACTGTTATATTAACAAAGCATGTGATTCTCTTAAGGAGCATATTTTTGATATCATAGGGTTCATTAAAAATAAAGAACCATGACTGATTTTTAGACAATGATCACATTATTAGTGATCTGATTAAAAAACATGTCACATTCTCTGCTTGGCAAAATAATGAAATTAAATATGAAACTTCATTATGATTATAAAGATCTATTTTTAGAAGTTCAATGATTGACAAGATAGCTTGATAATGATTGGTGGATTAAAACTAAAAAGAAGATACAGAGCATTCATTGATTATGGTTGTCCTAGATCTTTTTTGATGCACTGAAAGCAAATTTTGGTGAGAAAAAGTGCCATAGTCCTATTAAATATAATAATGGTCCTCTCTGATATGACAATATTTTGAACAGGTGGAAAGTGTATTTTGAACATCTTTTGAATAATGGTACAAGAATTGATATGGTGGATTTTAATGATTCATCTATTTTATCTATTTATTTAGATTTGGACAAAGATATCCAGATTAATGGTCAAAACAGCTGTTTGTAATCTTAAAAATGAAAAGACTACAGGTCCTTATAAAATATCTGGAGAAGTTTTAAAATATGGTGATGATATATTAGTTTTGAAAATACTGGAATTTTTTGGGAATATTTGGACACATGAAATTGCGCTATCTGGTCTTAAGAATGCTTTAAGTGTTCAAATTTTTAAAAAGAATAGGAATAGGCAAGATTGTGCTAATTATTATGAAATAATCATATTGAATAGATTGATTTTAGTTATAGATAAATGGTTACCAGAAATTCAGTATGTTTTTTTGGAGATCAAGATATTTTTGTTGTTATGCAAATGCAAGAAAAGTGTTGATAACAAAGGAATGATTTATATATTGCGCTTATTGATTTGGTCAAGGCATTTGATTCAATTAATAAGACAGGTCTATTTGAAATGAAAACTGAAGTTAAATAAAGATATGGACTTACTTTAACTTTTTTTTCCAGTTTTTATGACAGCAGTCTTTGGAATAACTTATAGATGGCTTAATCAGATAAGAATTAAAATACACTACAGGTTTGATGGTGGAGTTTTTAATGTGAATTGATTAAAAACATTCTGATTTACACTATGCTGATGATTGTGCTATTTTTGCAATTCAAAAAATGATTCACAGAATGTTCTTACTGTTTTAAATGCAACTTATAAAGACCTCTGTTGATTAATTAATTAATTTTCAAAAAAACAGAAGTTCTTTATCAGCCAGTGACAGCTTGAATGGTTATCAACTTGAAAACGCAAACCAGTTTAAATATCTTAGTAATTTTTATAAGTAGAAGGGTGGATTTAGATAATGAGACCCAGCATAGATTACAATTTAACTAGATAAAGGGTAGACTATTTCATCATAGGAAAATACACACTGCACTAAATTAGTAGTATATAAAGACATTAGAAAAGTTTTCTTTATGAATGCTTGCTGGTTTAGCATGAAATACGTATATTGGTGATTATTTATCTTTTCAACATGTGTATGATCAGATGGGTCAGCAATATGAGATGGCACTGAGAGTGGTGAGTTGTGAAAGTCTGAGTTTGAACCCCGCATATATATATAAATGCAGGTTTAACCCTGTACAATGTATTAAGAATGCTCTGTAAAACTTTTAAAATGCAATGGTGAGGTCAAAAAACCAATCAATACATTCTGCTGTTAATGCAGTACTAAAATGTTTCCACCCAATAATGGCACAATGTAAAAACGAATCTAGGGATACTGAATGGGAAAGCATGAGATAAGAATTGTAATGCGCAAACCTTCTAGCATGTATAGATTATTAGTGCTTGCACCAAGTAACATTATTGTGTGTGTTGGGGGAGGGGGATTGCTATTGTTTTAAATTAAAGAGAATCTCTAGATTCCAACTAGAAAATAAACTGACTAATGTGTTTAGTTTTGCCACTATAACCATAGATTTGACAATTATTAAATATATAATTTATGGTTTGTGTTTGCCCATATCTGCAGCAGTCAGTGGCTGTTAAATTTCATTTATGAAGTAGATAAATGCAACAACTGTAAATTGTCTTTAATCTGCTGCTCTCTTTTCTACCTTCTTTATTTTCATATGAATTAAATATGTGGCATCTTCAGCAATTCCAATGTTTTTTAAATATTCCTATAGTTTCAAAACTGACATAACTTCACTATAAAATTTTTAAAAATCTTTAAAAGATAGTATTGGTATTTACAGTCCTATCATTTTAAATTTTTATCCTATTCTAAAACTATCTACTATAATCTCCGGATCAATTATGGGTTTTTGATTTATCCAGTAAGGATTAGGATTCAAAATTCAAAATATGCATCTAGAAACTACCATTTACCCTTTTGTATTATTTATGCAAAGATTAAAATATAAAAACAACAGTTTTAAATATAGGCTACTTGCTCGTGTAATTATGTAAATTTGTCACTAAATCATCTATATAATTTACAGACATATATTTTATGACAATCATAAGTTTCTTTTAGATTTTGATTGAGAATGTTAATACCAATAACAATATTACATAACTTTAGCATATGCTTCCAAAAATAGTTATCTTTGCCCTAATTTAGAGCCATTTAAACTTGAATAACAGTGGATACCAAATGGCATACTGATATATAAACCCTAATCTTCATTTCAGCTTTTGACATTGGTATCATCATTTATGCATTTAGTATCTATTTTTACCCCTTTATACTATTCGTACTAATAGTATCCTAATAGGATATTGTCCTGAATAATATATGAAAATAAAAGATGACTATTAAATACTTAAGTGCATTAGTTCCAACATTGAATAAGGCTTTCATTTAATAAAGACAAAAACTGGAATATATTTGAAGATGAGGATTTTATAACATTATACTATCTTATATCCATTAGTTATTCAAAATTATAATAGATGGCTTTAGAGCAGAATAAAAATAGCTTCTGAAAAACATACTATATATGAATAAACATAAGGAAAATTATGTGATATTACTGTTAATTTTTAAGTTGACAACTGTAATGAGTTGTAAAATAGATATCTCAATCCTAATCTAAAAGAGTTTATATGATAGGAAATCTCCACCTGTGTTCAAAGTATTATTATTCTCATGTAAAAGAGCGACTATCCAGTTATTAAATAGAATTATAAAATTTAGGTCAGTGTACTATTTCTAATACATCAAAAAAGTCTAAATTGGTCAGCAAATAATTATACCTTCTTGACCATTTTAATCTGCTAATACATATGTTTTTGTATCCAACTTCATTCATTAATTCCCTGTATTGCTGATTATACTTTGCATTTATTTTAATGTTAAATTAAATCCAAGATTACCACATTTCTTCACAGTTACTACTAATAATACAATTGTTCCCCCACACAGTTTAGATTTTTTTAAAAAAAACATGTTTTAATAATTATCATGATCAGCTTTAAAATGTAAATTCTTAGTTTTGTTGTTAAGTTGCGGAAATTTATTATGTCCATTGATCAGGTGCTTCTACAAATAAACAATTTTTTTTTCAACATATATGATGTACTAGTTTGAATACCTCTATTACTTGAATGTGAGTGCAGTAATCTATGCTGTGTTCAATAACCTACATCTAAACATGTAAATATATTATCAACTTCTATATTCTGACTTTTAACTATAATGCTATCCACAAAATGTTTTTAATTTCCGAGTAGATGAACTCATGTTTCTCAATAGTGGTAGTTCTGTTTAAATATGGTGTTCACAATAGTTAATACCCCAACAAAATATGAATGTATTTGATTCATAATTTACAGGTTCTAATATCACAAGCAGAGAAGGGATGCAGTAACATTATCATCAAAAATATAATTTAAATTTTCTGAGTGTAATATTAAGAGTATATCCAGTGATAAAATGAGAAATGAAACTATTTCATAATCTAATTATTATGCAATATGTATAAAAATTGGAAGAATAAAAGATATCAAATTAGATCTCAAGGTGAATCCACTTCCAAATGGTCTCCTACTTTAAGTAGTGGCAATTCCAAAGAGTTCATAATCATCTATCTATTCAAATTAATTTTCTTTCATCCAGAAAATGACCATATTATAAGCACTTATATCAGACTAAAACCTAGCAAATCCTTATCTATAGGCACTACCCTGTGTATATGTTTCAAAGTGTCCAATAAATGTCATAATTTCTTGTATTTACATTTTTTAAAAAACTGAAATGTTTCTCTTAGTTACCATAATGATCTACTTTGTCGTCATTGTATTACAACTACAGTTGCTTTTTAAATGAATAATCCTCTATGAATAAAAACCTCCATCAGATTTTATAACCTTTATTGTTGGATGACCTTTTCTAGGTATGTGGATAAGGAAAACCAAAAAAAGAAATGCCCAAGCTTTTGATCATTTACCAAAAAAAATTATCCCAAATCCAATTCCAAAGTGACTCATTATTGATTAGACATTGTATTGCTACTTTTGGAGATTTATTAAATTAATTATTTAGCTTCAATATTTAACATTAATAATATTTAAATACAAGCATATTGTCTATACTAAACTTAATGTAATTAGAAAGGATTTGAACTCAGACTTTCAAGCTTCCTATAGCTATCCACTCCATCTTATAAAATTGATGCACATGAGTATATACTGTGAGTGTTCAAATTGATGATCCACATA